>VDFB02109042.1:9800593-10107321 GCA_007258455.2 Sequoia sempervirens
AAGCAACATAGAAGTAAGTGCATGTAGTAGTGATGAGGATGAAGAGACAGAGTGTGAAAACAAGGAGATGGTACTTAGTTGTTTTCCTTGGGATATCATAAGCTATGAGCAAACACAAGAGGCACATGGTGAAACTTCACAAATGAATTCTTCTAGGACTAATCATACATCAATCTATGATGGGAGTATGCTTGTTTCAATGATAAGGCACAAATGAGGAATCAAAGTGATGAGATCGAGCCAAGACAATATTCTATTGAATATGATTCTTCTTATGAATTAGAGATAAAATCCCTTGCTTCTGGTAGGGGATATTTTAATAGCCTTGAGGGTGTGTGTTTCTTAGGCAGTGAGCAGTTCTCCTCATGTGAAGAATTCTCTGAATGTGGATCAATTGTTATGAGTGCAAATGATGAGGAGGATGTTGAGAATGCTTCCCTCTACTCTTCAAGTGATTACATTGAATTTAAATGTATTGATGATCAGAGTTGCTGGGATCCTAATATTGAGAATGATAGATACATCCAATTATCATGGAGGTATGGAAAAATCCTTTATTTGATGAATGTTCATTAGATAGGGAGATTATAAATGATAGTTCCTATTGGTATATAAGCAATCCTCTTTTTGAAGATACCCCTAATGAGTATTTGGAAGGTACTATTGATGGATGTGTCATGATGATACAAGCAAAAATCAAGATGATATCAACCTTGGCAATTGTGCATTCGAAGATATCACCCTTAACTTGGTAATCTCCCAACTAAATGGAGGATGTGATAACACAGACACTAGTGAATTGGTTTCCCAACATGTGATTGAGAAAATTGTACTTGAAAAGCATTTAGAGGCCGACTCAGAGTTGTTGATACCCAAGTGTGATAACAACTCGCTTAATAAAGAAGCTCAAGATTGTGATGAAAAATTTGAATGTGACATTACTACCAGGGGAGATGTACATGCTTATGATGACTCTTCTACAATAATTGGACATGTGCTTGAAAGGATGACTAAATATCACCCACCCATTATTTACATGCTGATATGGGCTATGGAATTAAAAAAGGTTCTCTCCTCGGTGATTAAAAGGAAAATCAGGACGAATGCATGAATTCTCAAGTAACATCATGTTATGTTGAAGGAGAGAAATATATTGATACTGCATGGTTATTTGATCCATGTGATGAACAATTCGACAGCGTAGATAACCAATGAAAATTTTCTCGTCAATATAGAGCTGCAATCATTTTTTTGCATATGCTCCCTACCTAATGGATCTAATTATGGAACTTCTTTTTCCCCTTAACTACAATACTTGTGGCAAGCAGATGGAAGGTATACCTAATTCTATTTTTCTTTTCCCTGATCTTGTGAAAGACTGGCCAAATATAAGCCATAGTGTTTATGAGGTCTTCCAATTTGATGAATAGTTGGGATATGATCTTACACCCCATGATGGTGTAGAGTATGAAAGTTTCACCTTCCTAGTTCAATTTGATGACCCTATGGTGGATAAGGTCAATGAATGGAATAATAGTGCATCAAAAATGGCCTTAATTATGGTGAGGGTGATTGTCATGAATTACATAAAGCTCATGTTCATCAGCTGCTAACAGAACAATACAGAGTCTTTGATAGAGGAAATAATTTCCTGTGAATTTTGGGGCGCCATGAGGGCCTCCAGTTTGTGGATCAGAGCCAAGTGTTAAAAGTGGCTTCTCTTGAAAATGAATTGCAATGTATATTTGTAAATAGTGTACATAGGTTTCTCTAGTTTGTTTGCTTTCTATTGTGTTTTCTTGCCTTGTCTGGGCAAACCCCTAGTTTTTGGTATTCTACCTTGGTATGCTTCAACCTAAGACTTAGATTCTTGCTATACCCACTGGGGTATACTTCCTCGAGCATGAGCCACTGATGGAGTTTCTAAAATTCTGAGGAATTTTATATACCCCATGGATTTGGTATGCATTTTAAAACCCTTGTCCCCATATGTGAGTAGGGTTTTTCCTTTGAAAGCATTCAAATCTTCTAATATTGCATTGAAATGCCCTACCAATTTCTAGTTCATTAAGTCATCTCTTGACCCATCATATGCGTTTGCCTACTAGCCCCTTTAGTAAAGAGCATTGGTCTCCCAGTCGACTCATCAACCTTAACTGTTTCCTAAGTTGGGTTTTAATTTTCCCCGATGACTTAATCTTAAGTCATCAGCTTGTGAGGGTCATGTTTTTGTCGGCCTAACCAAGGCCCTTTATTAAGTGCTAACCTTGTCGTGTATTCAGATTTTTGAGATTTGAAGTTGTGGGAAGAGATCCTGACCATACCCTGCCAGCTCACGGGTGAAAAATGTCAGCTGGTTGAGCAATGCGGGAACAACGAGATGAAGACGTATGTCTTCATATAGACGTGGGGCCCAATTTCCACTATCAAGCTCATGGCCCGTTGTTCTAAGCTGATGGTCAAGATCAAATTTTGAGGATAATCTCTATTGTTCCCCGCTAGCCCATAAGGAGAAAGTGAATGCTAATTAAAAACTGTGAGATTAGCAAGATCTCAACACATGGATCAAACCACTCAGTTTATGAAATGCATAGAGCTTGTTGACGAATAAGTTTTCATCCAAGGTGGGTTAACACCATTGGACGAGGATAAATCAGCGAAGTACCGTTGGATTTAAAACTTGGTCAACCTAGACTCAACCACCCAATCTGCCATCTCGTCATGAGATCAACAGTCAATATTCAAAGTTGGCTAACGACATGTGATAGCCATTTCATTTTGCAACCGACTGGAATTAATGATCTGCTCTCTATGGGTGCAATCAAATTGATCCCCATGCGTGTGAAAACTTAAATGCCAACAATCATGAAGTATGATCATGTGGATTTCCATGCATTTGGCAATTAAAAGGTGATAATATGCATGCCAATGAATTTCCCAATTTGCACATTATTTTTCATTAAGCATTGATAATCAATATCATCGTGTTGCTCAATAAATAGAAGTGGCGAGTTGTTATTCTCATCATAGAAATTAAGTTGTCAAGTCCTCAAGTTTGTATAGAGAGCCGAAGTTTGAGTGTATACTTTCTTGTTGCAGAATGAGTAAGGCTGGCACCCCATCTATCCCAATGCAGAGGTCTAAAAGACTCAAGCTGCAGGAGTCCCATGAAGTAGACCTAGATAGAGCATTTGCAAGAGCATTCATGTTGAGGAAGCTTCACCCATGATTACTAGATGCAGCAGCTGACTAAAAGCCCAGTCCGAGAGCTTAGAGGTAATGGGATCGAAAGAGAAGGGAGTTGTTGGTCTATTTGGTACAGTGCAGAGGAAAATTAGGTATGGTCATGGGTCCTTTGGCTGGTAGAACTCTCTTATTGATCTTACTGATAGCTCATCTGATAGCGAAATGAATATGGACTCTAGATATCTTTTGTATCTAGAGACCCTAGGTCAAGCTCTATCCTCTGGAACTGAAGTGTTGTCTGTCCCATCTTTAGCAGTCAAAACTCTAAGTGGGTGAGATGGAGTTGTGCTGAAAAAAGAAAAAGACAGTGAAGCTGAGGTTTAGGTTTCATCCCCAACCCTTGCTACAACATGGAGTGGCCATGTGTATCGTGGGATAAGTGTTGTTGGTGGTGCAAAGGTTTCTGGTTAACGAAAAGCTGGTGGTGGTGAGTAAATTTTTTGTGTTGATTAATGATTTATGTGGTGGTTGTTTTCTCTCTCTACGTGTGTGGAAATTTTTTGGAGCATTAGGTGTTGACTGTGTGCCCTCATGGTGGTATGGGGGTCGGTCTTCCCACTTACTTGGCAGTCGAGGATTTTTGGTGGCACTTTGTTTCTTTCTCATGGTGGCTACTGCAATGATGGTTTTCCTTGTCTTAATAGAATTATCATGTGGGGAATTTTGAAATGTAATTGAAATTTGATGCAAAATGAAATTTTGTGATGTAATTGCATTTTGAGCTGAAAGCTTGTTTGCTCCCTTACTCTATAAAAGGGAATTTAGGGCTCATTTGTAGGGGTTCTAATTTTATCTAAGTCTTCAGGTTTGATAGAAAAAGGGGTATAAATAGAAGAATACTAGAAAATAGGGTAGTAGAATTGTCTTGGGATTTGAATTCTGCATATGAAAATCTTAACGGGTTTTGTAGAAATTACTGATATTGAAAGTAAATTTCATACATAGTTTATATGCTCTTCTCTATAAACCATTTTGTAAGTTTTGAATATAATATCAAGTATATTGTGTTCATCTTTGAATGTATCATTAGAATGCATTCCTTTATTTCTTCTTTGGTTCAAAGAATTGATTAAATGATTAAATAAGGTCATGAACTTGTAATGGTTTGCTAAGAATTTGGTAAGAAGTGATGAATTATGTACATAGAGTTTCCATGATGCAAGTCCTTATGGAAATAGTCCACAATTATCAGATTTAAAGAACTTCTACTTGATAGGTTGTAAGATGTATGACTTCATTGCCCAATTGATGAAGACACTAGTCTATTTGTCATGGTATTCGCCATTTGAGTGATAATGAAATATTTGACCATAGATTTAGGGTTAAAATATGCATTTCTTAAAACTTATTTATAATGATTCATATGTCTGAAGTATTTTCCCATTCATGGTAGATTAATGGCTATTTACATGGAGATTAGCTAACCTTTGAGTGAATTGTGTTATTTATCATTGATAGGAACTAATTTGTGATTTAATTTGTCATTCATTGAGACTATCAAGTTAAATATTTCTTAGGAACACCCTCCTTGGTCTCACAGAGCCTAAAGTGCATAAGATTCTTGTCTTCGACTGGATCTTGTTAGTTGGCCATTCACTTTAAGGGTCTTGAACATGGGAGTTGGCTACTCTTTAGAGATCCCTTAGGTGTACTGGAAAAAGCACCAACACAATGGAGATACCACTCTTCTTGAACACCACCAAGAAACAATAGTCTTTCTAAGGAAAAATTACTGATAAGCAGCTAAAAGGGATAGTGGTGTCTTCACATCCGTTAGTGCTCCAGGCAGTCAAGAAGATACTGGGTTTAGAATTCTTGTTGGCACACCCAAAATTCAAGGCTAACATTGAGATTGCAACCATGTTTCTGGTGATGCTTCTTTACATGGTGGTTTCAAAAGTGAAGGGGAAGAAGCTCTGCCAAATGGTCTTTTCTCACTTGTTGCTGGGAGAAATTGATGAAGCATTGGACAATGTAGATGGCAACTTGCTCATCTCACTCCTGCAAAAGTACTACATGTCTCTAGGGAATGGGTTGGAGGTTCCAAAATTCCCCATGGTGTGAACAATGAAACCTATGGAGCTCAAAAAGTGCTAGGGGGATATTGATAGGAACATCACTTTCTTGATACGTGTTGTGAAAATTGCCAAGAATCGACCAACATGCTGTGTGTAGGAATTTGTTAATGTAGAAGGTCTAGAAGGAAAAGTGCAGGCTGTGGATAATGAGGATTGAGAGCTAGGCGTGGGAGACGAGTGGCATGAGAATGACTACAGGGACATGGAGAAGTGGACTAATCACCCTGCACACAGTGTGCGGTGTAGAGTGCCCGATTTTCCTAAATGCAATTGAAGCAAGGAAGATGCATGCAGTTGATGACAGTGAAGAATAGAGCCACGAGTGTTGGTTGGGTTCCTTTGGTTTGTGTTATTTTGTAATGTTTAATTAAATATACTTAATGTATGAAAGTGTCTAGTAGTTGGGTTTCCTATAGTTTCTTGTTGTTTGTCTATGGCCAGTCAGGCCATTTTGGTAATGTTTTGGCTACAAGTGGGCTTTAGCGATAGAAAATAGATGATTGTAAATCAATAGGTGGTGGGTAGATAGGTACACTTGAAGAATGGTCAAACTCCAAGCATATGTACAAACTCTTTTTTATCAATATAGGGTGTTTCCCCATATAGTAGCTATTTAACTATCAAAAAAAAAATTGTCATATCAAGTGGTGAATTAAATGTAACAGTTCTTGTAATGTGTATTTTGTGACTAGTTTTTTGTCATAGTTAGTGGCTTTTTGGCTAGGCTGGCTATGTAGTATGTACAATTGTACTTCAGTCTTTAGCTACTTAAATTAAAATACTTTTCGTGGCTCCATTCTTGTAAATCCTTTTTTCTTTGTTCAATATAAAAATGTGGCTTTTAAAACTAATAGTAATTATCAACATATAGTTATGATCATAAGTGAGCAAAATTTATTGTGACTTATTAGTGGACATTGATAATGATTAAGGTATTATCAACTATAGTTATGATCATATGTGAGCAAAAATTATTGTGACTTATTAGGGGACATTGATAATGATTAAGGTACAACAAGCCATTTTATTCTCTCTTTTCAATGCCTTGAAGTACTCTACCTTTCATTTAATTCTCAATATTTTTTAATTTTTGAAGAAAGTGTGGTTGTGGTACCGTGGATAAATGTCATATGTACATTTGAAGCAATTGATTGGATAGCTTAATATTGAAAATTGCACGACGTACTCTAGATGATGATGTCATTAATCTAGTGATCAATTGAAACAATATTTATTATGATTTCATATCATTTGAGTGGTGTTTTGTCAGCTTGTCAACTTGAGGTAAAATTTACATGTAGCCAGACGTCAATCAAATTAAACATTTTAATTATAAATGTAAGGCTTAAGTTACACAAATCGATTAAGTTGGTTTTTTGGTTTACCTGATTATCATTATACCCAACCTCACATAACTCACAAGTAAACAGGGATTTGGCTGGTAGTGATACTAGTGGCCCATAAATAGGGATAGTGAGCACAAATGAAATCATTTGTTGAAGGCTAAAGGCTTTACTATTGAGTGCAATATTTTGAATTGTCATTAGGGTTTTCATTTTGTAAGGTTAATAAGAAGAAGATGATGTGGTATTATTGGGGATACTCTAAATTATTTTGCCTCCAAAATTATGTAGTTACAGAGTAAAAGACCAATTTCCTTCAAGTTTAGAATGGGTGGAATTGGAAAGAAGTTGATTTGGTTTACTTGACTTCTCAGATGAGTTTTGAACCAGGATGAGGAGCTCTAATGGAGATAAGTGCTATCCTAGTGCATGGAAGTTGCATGCAAAAGATGGGAGCAGATTTCCTACCCCTCATCTTTTGCATGACTTTAATTCTCAAAGAGGATAAGTACATTTTGTATCTTCACAACTGCCATTTCCCCAACATGGTTGGCCAAGCAAGCCCCCTTTACATTTATTTTCAAGGCCAAATTTGTATTACGTTGTCACCAGCAAAAGCTTGGAATCAATTTGCAGTCCATTGTCATGAGTAGCAGCTTGGAATCAATTGTGTCTATGTAAAGTGACATATGTTATTTATACAAAATAGGAGCTTTCACTCTCTACTCATCTTTAAAAATATATGTAATAATGTAACATTGTAATTTAGTTATAATAAAATAAATTGTTGTGTTATTCTTCGTTATTCATTTACAGTAAAGAATTATTTTTTGAGTTCAATGTCTATGACTCTATTCAAATCAACTTTTTTACCTTTAAGAAATTAAGTATTATCTATTTATGAAATATTTGCATGCAAATTTAAAACATAAAACAATACAAATGAAAAAAGAAAGTTGCCATCAAATTGACAAAAAACATTATGAACACTAAAAGTTGTCACTCTTGCTAGGGTTTACCAAAATTTTATTGATTTCTAATTTGTTGTTGACCTTCTCCGTCGGTTCTTGGTATCACTATTCATTCTATTAAGTCCTTTGCAACATTAAGTTACTGGCCCCTTGGCCTTGATGTCAATCCTAGCACACTAAAGTTTAAAACAACTTTAAAACACATGTTTATTGTTTATATCATAAATTACTCAACCATTCGATGAACATATGATGGATGGTTGTAGTTTCATTCAAGAATGAAATGCACAGAGCACTAGGCTTGTGAACTCAAACCTCCAGAATCACCCTATAATCATTAGATTTACAAAGGTCAATAGTTGAAAATTTGTTTGAGAATTTATTTATAAGTGTCATTACAGAAATGTAATGTACTAATTGTGTAGTCCGATGGCAACACGTTGACGTTTCATTCACTTTAATATTTGAAAAAAATAAGTGAACTTTCTACTGCTAAGTGATTTTATTTTTAAGTGATAGAGTCAACACACAGGAAGATTTTAGATTGCTTATTGCAATGCACTAGGGAGATTTTGGGTTCTAACAAAACCAATCAATATTAATCTTTTCAAGAATTAAAATCCAAGTAAGTGAAAGACAAAATTTCTACGGCTATGTTTCATTGTTTCTTAAAATCTTATTTTGTCTAATTTTGAAGTTTGGGTTTAGGGTTGAGAGACTTAAGAAAAATTAAGGACTAAGAGGGAATTCACAATTTTACATTGTATAAGCATGTCTACTTCTAGTACTGTTGATGGTGCTTTTGACACAGCAACATGCAAACAAAATATTGCTACTTTGTTTCTCCTAAAAGAGAAAGATGGTCACATGGATATCTTAGCTCCCAAGGTCTATGTAGTTGGTTCTCAACTATGCTGATGTTGCTCAATTGGTCAATATAATAGTAATGTTCAAGAGGTCTACTGGTGTTGAGCTTCTAGATAGTTCTAAGATCAAGCATGAATTTAAACCTACTCTAACCAGGGGTTTTAAAGAAAAAACAAAAGATAGGTAAGGGTTTTGGAACAGAAAAGAACAATGATTCATCCAACGCTAACCAGACTTGTTAGCTTCAAGGAATTGTAAACTAAAATCAGAGAACAATATTAACTTGTGATTAACACACAGTTGTATTCATTCCTAGTGCTGATTTGATAGCAGATTGCAATTCATTTATTTAAACAGAATATAAAATAACATGTCATTCCTTGAAGACTTCACAAATCAAATGATTAACTCAAGACAAACACCATTCTAAAACAAACCATGAAATAGATTTTAATCTGGTTGCTTCTACTGTTAATGAAACAGATAAGCAACATTTACAAAGCTGGCACAATCACTAGTGTACAAATAATCTGTGATTTCAAATTGTTTCCATTTACACTAAGGAAACTGAAAGGTACATTAGTCTATTCTGAATCCGAATCTAAATCCTAACCAAGAAGACAGAAAAAACTCCTATTACAAAGAATTAGGAGGCAACTCTATCTCCTTCTGTTAACTTACTAATTCCTAGATTTTCTTCCAACTGTCTATTCTAACTCTAACTATCTAACCTTAGAAATTCTCTAAAAGTTCTAAATTTTAAATTTCTAACCTTTACAAAGAGGCCAGAATGCCATTATATACAGAATGTATCAAAAGAATGTGTTGTCCCTCGCATTAGGGTTTTACAAAAATATCTGCTTCAGGAGAGCCAGCTCTTAGATCTTTCCAAGGAGAGTCAAAGTTGCATTCAATGTGAAGCCCTGCTATCCATGTTGATGAAGGATTTCTATCCTCAGGAGAAGCCTTTTTAGATCTTTTTAGCAGCTACAACATTAACTCTTTTGTCTTTGTGTCCACCTTCGAACTCTGTTGGGGTCACCTCAAATGCTCATAATATCTCCATAAATACTGATCTACCTCCTTACCAGTAGTCACTATAGCTATCCCTATGAGTCACAGTTTCTTCTTCCCTTCAGCTTCCTTTATGTTCTGGGCTTCTCTGTACGTTGACCGTCCTCTGGAAGCACCATCGGGCCTCCCTGCAGATCTTTACATTTCACCCGAGCTGACCCATCGCCTTTGGATCTCAAAAGGAATCCATGTCATTTGCATTCCGTTGGTCTTCTTACACAGGGATGGTCAATCAGTCAAAGGGACCAATGAGTCACTCTTTTGGCTCCTTTTGATTGGTCAGGCACATTGCCAAGCAAGCTCCTTAGGTGGTCAAAGGTGGTCTGATCAACATCGCATGTCGGTGAGACACCACTAGTGTCTTCCTGATGCGATTTCATCCCCTAGCGACTATCAACATGACCTAATACAGTCGGTGAGACATTATAGCGAACCTCAGGATCCTTCAACAACCACATTTTTCATGTTGGGGAGACCATCGCTTATAATTGTGACCTCATGGCGAAGTCTTCCTTATCTCCTGGCGGGCTCCCCCTGACAACCTTCTCCTATCACTGAGACATCATAGGGTTAGAAGGACATCTTGCTGAACCCATTCCATTCATAGAGAGTCCCTTCAAGTTGCTTTTATTTCCCCAGGCTTACTTGTCCTTTCAGTATGATCTCCTTTCTTTGCCAAGACCTTATGGCGACGGCATGATCCTTCACCGAGCTCCATTTCTTCCTTTAGGGAATACCCAACCAGGTCAGGGAGACTCTTGCTGATTTCTTTCTCCCCCGAGCTCACTTGATTCCATCGCCAAGACATTTCAGGGTTGCCAAGACTTCTTAGTGAGCTCCAACTGCTATGCCGATGCCTCTTCATTTCACAGAGACTTCTCCCGATCGGTGAGACCTTTCCTCAATCCCTTCATGTTACCTTGAAGACTGACCCTTCGGTAAGACTTTTTCGTTTCGACCAGACCTCCTGCCGAAGGCAAAATTATCGCTAGGATTAGACCTTTGGTGGGACCTCCTCATGTTGGCGAGACTCCTGGCGATACCACTTTTGTGTCACCAAGACTTTAGCACTTCGGCCAGAATTTATGCCGATGGCACAACCTTCTGCCGAACTCTCATTTCAAGGAAACCCCTCTGTAGTCCCACTGATGTGTATTCTTTAGTTGCACATGTGTCGCTGTAACCTTCCTGTGTTGGGGAGATGTCCTATAGATGCCCTATGTTTCACTAAGGAATCTCCATAAGTACATTTGGTCACTGAGACAATCTTGTTCTCTCCCCGAAGAAGCAGCATGTCGGTATAACACTTTGTGTCGGCAAGTCTACAAGACCTCATGCCGATAAACCCCTCTGTACTTTGTCGGCAAGACCCAGTGCGTTCACCGAGACTTCTTGCCGAAGAGAAAAGTTTCCCGCCGAGATGTGAATTTTCTATTGGTGGTCGGCGAGACTTAAGGCATTCGGTAAGACCATATACCGAAGAGGGTGACTCTCGCTGAAGTGTATGCTCGTTTTCACTAGTCGGTGAGACATAAGGAGTTTGCCGAGACCTTATGGCAAGGTCAAATATTCATGCCGAAATGTGTTCTCCCTGTTGCTGTGACTCTGACTGATTTCTTGCCGATAGTTGACTACACGTGAATTTCACTCACTGTGACATCTTTGGGGTCTTACCGACTTTTACCTTAACTAATTTTTAGGACCAACTGGATTGAGGAATGCCTTCCAACTGAGCTCCCCTAGCAAATATCATCAGGTGCATGATTCAATCCTACAAAAGAAAGGTCTACATTAGTTCTTAGAAGCAAATAAGACATATTATAATAAGTCCACTATTTCTTATAATTATTTTATTGAATTCCTAGCAAGAAGAAAACCAACTTAGGTAGAGACAAAACCAAAATTAAATCAAATAGATCAAAAGTCAAAATTAGGAGGGAAACAAAAGAAATTTCAAAGAGGAAAGCAAGTAACCAAAAGAAAAAAGAAACTAGAAAGAGAAAGGGGGACCCATTTTGTTCAAACTCAAAATGGGGGTGGTTATGCAAGGGATAACAAGTACCACTAGCAAACCAAAGAAATTTGTAGGGAAAGGTAGAGAAAAATTGGATAAAAATATACATTATGTTGGATTCCTTAAAACCCTAGGTTTCACTAATGAATACCAACGATATTTATGATCCTAAAATATTTGGTAGGCATACCTCCGAACTTAGATTTTCATCTAAGAATAATACTACAAACCAATTAATGCAAGTTAATAGTTTTAGTGCACCATGGGTAAGTGGATTAGGGTGCATGATGTTACATGAGGTTTTCCCTTGCCTAGAATTTATCATGGTTTGTGCCTAAAATTATGATAATAACAAAAGAGAAAGTGTTAATAAAGATAACAAATAAAAATTCTTATCCATTAATGCAAAAGAACTTGGAAAAGTGTTGGGGTTTACAACCAAAGAATTTGGAAATGTACACATTGACCTAGAAAAGCTTGCTAGTGATTATGAAGTAGTTGATGAAAGGGAGACAAATTCTTTCATAAATAAAATAGTTCAGGATAACATACAAGTTAGAAACAAATTGAAAGTTAATCATAAGCCTCCTTATGATTTTGATATTTTAGACCATGGGTTCAGGATATTATTTCCATGCTAGCATTTCTCCTTGGACTGGATAGCAATTGGGAATTGGGTGAAAGCCTCCTTGAAATGGTGTATAATATCTATCATGGTATTCCGCATGTCAAATATAACTTTATTGAGTACATTGTTGAATCCATGCATGAAAAATTTTTAATGATTAAAGGAGGTGCACATTCAAAGTCCACTAAGACATTTTGGTTCACAACCTACATGTGCTATTTTTTTAATTCAAATTTAGACGGATGTTTCAGATCAACAAGCTTCAAATTTAGCCCTGTAGTAATGTCGAGGAAAAGAAAATGGCTGTAGTATATAATTGGACCACAGAGATAAGGATGCATGATTCTAGAAGGAACTACAGTCATTTTGTAGACTACTTTTTGGCTCCATTGCATCAAGCAATTACAAATACTCTAATGCCTAGATTGCCTATGTCATGTAGAAATTGCATTCAACTAGGAAAGAAATACAATTGGTTGATTGGTACTTAATGGAAGAATATACTATGCTAAGATTTTATGGATTGGGAGTAGAGCCATACAAACTTCCAATACATGTGAAAGAAAGGGTTTTTGCATTGGAATATGTAAGGAAGATGTAGAGTACTGATGAACTACACTTTGTCAGTCAACAAAAGAAGACCTTATTTCCTTCTTTACCTTTTTTATGTGGAGGGTTCACATTCAAGAGAAAAGCCTTTAGTGTGGCACATGATCTTTTGAATTTTTTTAAATTTGGATGTTGTTTATCATTAGAAGTATGATCCATGTGACACCATTAAATCAATGATTGTGACCAATAGGAATGTTGCAAGTAGAATTCAACATCAAAGTAAACCCTTGCTTGAAAACTTGAGAAATAAGGATTCTTGGGATGAGGTCAAAATAGCAATGGAGAAAAGTGTTGCTGAGAAAAGTATTTCTTTTGAACAATTGTCAACAAAAATTATGGCATTGCATCAAAAGACAATCAAGAGGTACATCTTTTATGAAAAATTTGATAAACCATCTAGTAGAGTAAAAATTCCAAATTATCTATATAAGGAATTTATAGATAAAAATTGGTCATGATAAAAAAATATTGCCTTTTGGTCTATGAGGAAGGAGCTAGGTGAACCAAGAACTCTTACAGACTTTGGAGATAACGAAGATCATGATTTTAGAAAATTGTGGAATATAGAGCATCCCAATGATGGTGAAGATCAAGAAACTGATGATGAATCTAATGATGATAGGGAAGAACAAAGCTATGTCAATTTCAAACCTGGTTTAAGTGAGGCCACAAAAGAAGCATATAATTTAGGAGCATCCATAGCTAAAAAATGAGTTATAAAGGTGTTGGTTTGGGGTCCCAAGGACAAGGAATTTGTATGGTGATAGATGTAGAACATAGAAAACTTGTTGATAAGTGAGGCCTTGGAGCTGATAAAGTAGACTGCCAAGGGCATACAAGTATAGCTGAAATAATTCATTTTGTTAGAGCTTCAAATCCTAATCCTCAAGGTCAGATACAATCACAACTTAGACATGCTCATGGTGGAGAACCTAGTGCAACTGCCACTGCCATTGGTGGTGATGGTATGGGTAGTAGTACTAGTAGTGGTCAACATGTGCTACAACAACAAATTACACACAAGATGACAACAATACAAGATACCACACAAACACTAAGTGATTAAGGCACATAGAAGAGGCAAAGGATTTTGATAGTTCCAAGTCCAACATCAACTACCATTTCCACCACAAAGGATTTATTTCTAGGCACTCCTAGTCCCAAAGTTAGTGTAGTTGCAACATCATTAGCAACTACAAGTACTCCTATTCCTTTTCCATTCAAGCATTCCATTGTTCTCGCGTCCCCAGAGTTTGATTACATTGAAGAGTTTAAAAAGAAATTAGAATTGTATAAAAAAGAAAAGAAGCAACTGATGGAGATTAAGTCTGCCATAAATTTAGATCCTGCAACAACCATGGTATTACCCACATTTGAAAAAAATAAAGAAATCGTGGAGTACACGATTGTTGTGCCCACAATTCAAAATAAACTAGCAAATCAGATGGATCAATCTGAATTTCAGGTGAACAGTTTATAATTGGATTTTTTTGGACTCAAAAGTACTGACAAAATTAATGTATCAAAGAAGAAAAATGAATTGTGTACACATCATTGCTAAAGCAAGATAGAGAGAAAAAAAGGTTGTAGAATCAAATAGAAAAGTTACAGGAAAACCTAGCAAATGAGAAATCAAAGAGGAAAGCAATAGATAACAAGAGCAATGAATTAGAAAAAAGAATAAAAAAATATTCCTCTACATCAACAAGCAAAGAGGATAAAAAAATGAGAGAGAAGTGAATGAATTGAAGCAAAGGTTAGATGAGAGCAAAAAGAAATATGATGAGGAAAAATACACTTCAAAAAAATTAAGACAAAGCATTGGGAAAGGAAATGCACAGTGGGAACAAAAATTGGAGAAAGAGAAGAATAAATGAAAGTTTGGCCGCAGAGCTGATGGAAGCAAAAAATGAAATTAACTCTTGTCAAAATAAGTTAACTGCATTTTGTAGAGAAATAATGAGGCATATGAAACAAAAGATCTAGGATGAAATAATGTAGAGGGTTGTTCATTTATGTGAATTGTTTCAATTAATTGATGCTACCAGACTGCATTATAAGAAGCTCAACAAATATTTAGTGGACAACAAAAATTTACTAGCATTAGAGAAATTTATAAATCAAGTTCAACAAACAGTCTACAAATCCAGTGACAATGATTTGAAATCAAAGGGGATTAATAATCAGCTTGCTTTCTCAATGATGTCATCTATCATTCAAAAGTGTTTGAGAATGCGTGAAACAAAGGAATTTGTGCATCTAGATGCAAACAAGATGAAGAAGCTAGATGGAAAGGTAAGGAACTTCACAGATCTTGGTTTTATAGAGGCTTTTGACACAAATGAGTGATTCATTGGAAATGATGATTTCAAGAAGAAGATGGAGGGTGCAAGGAAGATTGATTTAGACTAGTTTCCTCAGAACCCAGATGTGGTGACCTATTTGGATTCCATCAAACCATTGATAACCTTGAATGCAATTTTGACTTAAGAATTAAAGTTAGGTTCCAATTTCAATCATGAATTGTTAACAAATCTTCAAGTCAAACCACATTAGTTAAACAAATGACAATTCCACTACTTGAACAATGGAAGTTGCTAGAAAAGTTGATACAGTGATTTGATATTTGATAATATGAGTTTCCAAGTTCCAACTCATCTCTTTGTAGAGTTGTCTTTGAGAAATATTTTGCATTGCCAATGCCTCTATGTATTCCTTCATGTGAAAATAAATAAAAAAACTCAAATTCAATAACGTGTTAATGTTTAATTATATGTATTATTTATTTTATTATTTGAAGAAAAAGGTCTAGTTTCAACTACTAGATACACATTAAATGATTGTTGATGTTCATTATTGTATATGCTACTATTGTTAATATGTTATTAAGCATTGAGTTGAGTGATGCATCATTGAGTAATGTTGAAGTTTTAACACAATTAAAATATGAAATTATTAATAATATGTTAATTTACTCATACAAACCTATGATTCAATCAGAGCATTTTATTTAATTTTGTATTCAATTGCTAGTATTGTTTTTTTTATTAGGGGTAAAAATGGGCTTTGATGGGGCTCGAAACCTATTACAAAATGGTAGCTGCTTAAAAAGAAAAAAAACATAGCAACAACAACCCATTGAAAGCCTCTAAAAGATTAACATGACTACACAGGCTACATAAAACATACAAGCATGGGCTTGAAGCCCGATTACAACCTGGTTTTATCCAGGACCAGAAACCCCTTTGACAAACTTAAACATCACCTGAAGCAGCTAGATGTCAGCAAACCAGCCTCTTAGATCATTCAAGTCTGAGCCCAAAAGAACAAAGATCAGTGTTCCTGCTTGCATCAGCCAGACATCAACAAACCAGACATGCATGAAAGACACCACTAAGCCAAGAAAGATAACCTACTTAATGGTGTAAAACACCATCAAACCCCTAAGAAAAAAACTAGCAACTCTAACAACCCCACCTCAATAGGGGAGATGTTGAGCACCATGAACCACTAGGCACACAACCATTGATCAAACCAAGAAACCACCTCTAAAAAAATAGGAAGGAGCTCCCCGCAATTGGAGAGAATGTTATGGCCACCAAGTCCATACTACTTGAAGACTCCAACACCCTCAACCTCCACCTCCATAGGAGAAGCGTCCACCTTAACAGGATCAACAATTGAGGAAGCCAAAGACAATCACCTCCCAGCTCCACCTCCATAGGAGCAAAATCCACCTCCATAAGATTTGAGAAGAAGACTGGCACAATAGTAGAGCAAGCAACCAAACCACCCAATGGAAAAACCTAGCAAGAGGCCAACACCCATAAACAACAAGCTTCAAAGGAAGACCATTGGGCTTGAAGAGGATCAACCCACTGGGATAGAGTGATAAACTTAGAATACCACCCAGCCTTAAGAAAAAAAGGAGAAACTAGAGACTCCAAAACATCCATGGATAACTCCATCAACAAAAACTCTTTCAAACCACTCTACTTCAGCACAAAGGTAGCAAAAATAAACTGCAAAACCACACAAGAAAACAAAGGCTACGATCCACAAAGGAAACCAAGGAGCAGAGCTAGGCATGGGTGCCCAAAAAGCAGAGAGAAGGGAAAGAGTGCAAAACCATGAAGCTCACCATCCGACCCACCAAGGTCTAAGAGAATGCAAACTCCCACCACAAACAACCCTGTTAGAGTCCACCCATAAACCACACCTAGCACCAAGAAAACCATTGAAAAACCTAGAGCCAAATCCTAGAGGCCATAGGGGCATCCAAAGAGCAGATACAGGTAAGGGAGACTGAAAAACAAGGAGAGGGAAAAGAGAGAAAAACCATGAAGAACACCATCTAACCCTACAAGGTGTAGGAGAATGCAAAATCCAACCCCAAACAACCCTATCATAGTCCACCCACCAGCCACACCCAACACCAAGACAACCACCTAGAAACCCAAAGCAAGAGCCACGATAGAAGAAATCCCTAGAGAAAGAGACCCAATAGAGTAGGGCCCAAAAAGAAGAGTGCTCCACACAAGAAGAAGCTTGTAGCAGCCAAAAACCTTACCCAAAACTGCAGGAAGAGAGGGAAACAACACCAAAACCAACAAGGAAATCCACTAGCAGAGCCAACACCATGCACGCCCGAGAGAGGAACCATAGAAAAACCCACACCCCGAGCTGTAGAAAGGAACACACCATAAGCAAAGAGACCACAACCCAACACAGGAAGAAGGACAACAAAGCCACCCTAGGCTACAAGCATCAAAACCAGAAGCTCAAACCAACCCCACACAGAAGGAAATCACTTGGGTTGTAGCCCCAAGCACTTCAAAAGCCAAAATTCCTTTCGACAAAGCACCAAAAAGAAGCCAAACATTTAGAAGGACACCAAAAATCCAAGGACAACTCCTTCAAATCCAACCACAAGTAGCACAACAAAGAGGAACAACTATAATCCTTAAGCGAATGCAGAGACCCCTCTAGCATACCAAGGACATGCTGAGAATATAGGGTCTCCACCCAGAACTGTTCCATCATCTACCTTAACAACTCCCTCAGCCACTCCCACCCCTGAGTTTGAATTCACCCTCCCGCTCACGGATCCACTCTTCCTCATCTTTAAGCATCGCTCAATTGCTAGTATGTTTAAATCAAAATTACATATGCATATTGACAGACTCAAAACCAAAGAAAAGACTCTAAAATGATCTTTGTATTCTTTTACAAAATTCTCTATGATCAATTAACAAGCAACAAACCCATACTTCTAGCCTTGAATTCCTTCTTATAGAAAAATGAAGGAGCAAACAAGCTTTGGGCCAGATAGTACACATGTCCCTTTTCTATTGGACCGATACAAAATATTCCCTTTGTAGTTGTATTTTCATTTTCATATGGAGGGTAATATTACATGACACAAAAACTATTTTTATTTGTCGATGAAGATATCACCCCACCTTCCAAAATGAATCTTTAAGCTGATGTAGAAATATACATGTGCTCAAATTTTATACCCATGTACTCAAGCATAAAGTGAAATAAAAGCATAAAGTGTAAAAGGCAGAAGAGACAAAAGACTTATCCACGTCTGCAACCTTGTCATCAAATTCAAATTGGGGAGAAGACACTATTTTATTTATACTTGATCAAAAGCCTAATTTGTATTGGTTCTAGGCTATGCATTGTATTTCTCCCATCTGTTACTCACCATATTTGCAGACTTGAGACCAAAATTACTCACCATCCCACCACTACAACTCAATCCTCAAGAACATCCAAATATTTATCTTTCTAGGCTTGAAATTCTTCTTTTGTAGGCCAATCAAATGTAATGATATCATGAGACATTTTTCTATAAGGAGCATATTTGGTTACAACTTGATTTGCCTCCTTATCAAACTTTTCCAAAGCAACCCTAGCTTGAGCAAGCATATCCATATTCTTCTTTAACATGGCCATATTATTTTCCTTACAAATCTTGGTCGCTTGATTTGATATCACCTCATTCACCTCCTATTTCCACTCCTACAGGGACTTGATATTATCATCATTCTTTAGTATATCAAGTAATAGGCCATGATTCATCTCATGAAAACTCTTCACCAATTCCCTTATCTTAGCCTCTAAAGGCTCAATCTTTCCCTAGAACTCTTGGATTCCAATTACATTTCTAAGGGTTGGTTTAATCTTCTCAAATCCATTGACATCATGCTTACTCCCACAACCATTATTCTTAAGTCTTGTAGCCTAGGGATCCATGTCTCCATAAGTGGAATAGCTACCTCCTTGTCAATATCAAAATTGTTTATTGCATTCACCATTGAGGAGTAATTAGCATGAATGCTAATTAACCTTTTATCCACTCCTCTATTCAAATGTTCCAAAACTATAGTCACAATGTTCAGGTTGCTATCAAGAATGTCTTTATCATGTTGACTGACCTTTTATTCATACTCTTTCAACTTTTGGACTAGTTCTTCTTTGCTGATGTCTTTTGCTTGTGTTGTATTTGAAGTACTTGGTCCTTGCACAACAATGGGCACATTTCCCATGTTGTAGGGAATAATTTCCCATGAAAAACTTATAGGGGGTGTAGTGGTAGCAGTTTTTGGCTCTTGAGAGACAAAGGGAGAAGCAATATTGATTTACCTTGGCTCTTTTGACTGCATATTTTATAGTTCTCATTTAGCAATGCCAATTCAATATGTAATTACATTGTTTGTTTTTGGTTCTTTCCATAATCAACTAATAAATAATTATACTTTTTCCTATAACTTTCTTTCTTACTAGTTACCAAATCCCCTATTGCTTTTGTGAATTGAGCAACATTGTTTGACATTGTTGCAGCCTCAATTGCTAAAGTATCAGACACTTTTTTTTATAATTAATCCCCCTATAATCTGTAGCAGGCTCTGCAATTTCTGGCTTCTTGGTATTGGGGGCTAGGGCCTAGATGGCCAATGTGTCCCACCACTCATTGAATATAAATCCTTGTAGTGCAATTGTAGCTTGTTCCTCTAAATTGTAGAGAGGCCTATCATATCTCTTTATTTTATCAAATGCAATGGCAGAAGACAAGTCCCATTTGGCAATAAAATAATTCCACTTTTTCTTACCAATGCTTTGTCTTCCTTAGCAATTATTTCTTGATATTTATCTTTCATTTATTTTATTACTTGGGCTTGGATGAATGCATCAGGTAGCCTAGTATGGAGGCTACTCTGTTCTACAACCTTATTTACAAATTCATCTTCTTTTCCCTCCAAACAAATTCCTTAAGGCTTTGGACTTCACAAAAGAATCATCATCCATAAATTTTAAGCATGCTTCTTCTCTAACATCATTTTAGCTATTTAATCCAATGAGGTCAACCTTGCATAATCTCAAACTAATATATTGTGGCACAATATCCATGGGTGGAGAAGGCATCCCTTGTTGCATTTCTTCTTGTGTTACCAAGATCTCTTCCTTAGAATCCTCTTCATAATCCACCAAGCCAACTAATTGAACCTTTTTCTTCTTTAGAGGTGGCTCTCTTGGTGGTGATGCTTGTCTTGGTGGAGAGTCAATATCAATAAATTTAGGTCCTGATGACTTAGGGGGAGATGGCAGTGGTATTTGTGGCACTAGAGAAGGACTTCTTTGCTTCTTTGGTTGAGAAGAGGGAGCAATTATATCCTTTCCCTTTTCCTTATTCTTCTTCCTTTTGAAAACAATGAATTTATTTTCCTCAAGGGGCTGGTGAGCTGGCCATTCTTCCATTATAGGGGTTTCCCCCTCACCCGGTTCCTTTATAGCAATGGCCTTTCCCTTTTCTTGAATCAGTCTCTCACCTTGTAGGTGCCCAACCACTATTTCAAAGTTTTTGAAAACATATTCTATCCTCTACATCTCATTTGGAATTTTAGCAAGAGCAGTCAATTGTGGATCCTTTTCCCTTATTTTCTTTTGCAATTTATTAAAGAAGTCCAATTTTCTTTTCTATCCTCCTTTTTTTGAAAATAAAAAATGTTTCTAATCACATCCTCAGGAAAACATAAATTATGAATAAATTTTGAGCTTCTAATTCTCATTTTCAATCATTCCATGAATCTCTCGGGATCATAGTTTCTTATTGCTACTCTTCTCATTCCTAGAGGCTTGAGTATGTTATTAATCTTGTCCCATCCTCCTTTGATCATTACAAAATCAAAAAAGAAATTGTATGAAGGGAAGAATGTTCCATTTCCTTGATCCTTCAAGTGATTATTCTCCACATTCCCAAGTTGCCATATCACCTCTAAAAAGTCAATTCTCTCTGGAACATCCTTGGGCAACAAGTGGGGTGAAACAACTATGATATAAACTCTCAAAATAGTATAGGTAGGATAAGGGATAACATCCCCCCAATTGTGATCAACACCTATATCCAAACTCCTTTCCTTAGGCCTCATAATATCATGCAAGGCTATAGGAATCCTTGGCATGTTCATGATCATCACTCTCCTCAACTTGGAGGCAAATAAGTTCTCAAAAATGACACAATCAAATTTTCTATCATCTTTGTTAAGGACCGTAGTCCATCATTAAACAGGAAGCTCCAAGTTACCTATCTTCTGCTCCAATGTCATATCCTGACCAAAATAGGGGGATCCTTTGTACAATAAAATGTGCATAAACAATGAGTACCAAAAGAATCTAACTCCATCTTTACCCTTTTTCAATTGAACCAAGCCCTCATGAATCCTTTATGCCAAGTACCCTCCATAATAATATAGTGTGTAATATGTGGGACGCTGGATATGTGTTGCCATGTACATCTAGGCCATGGGAATGCCTATAACTGGGTCATAACCAATGATTTGACATATATAATAGAAAGTAATTTGAAAGTAGGACACAAAATAGTTAATTGGGTAGGGCTCTTTATCTGATGGACCCAAGACTACCCTTCTACCATCCACATATGACAAATAATTCGGTGGATTGAAATTTTAAAAGTGTGTCTCTCCTTCTCATATTCTACCTTGAGAGACTTCTCATCAATAGGCATGATATCCTCACTCCATTCAGTGAGCTTGAAGACTTCTACAATCTCTTCTCTTGTTATCTTGACCATGTCCATCCCATCAAATGTCCTCACAGTCCTTATGACCGGATCATAATTTCTAGCCTTTTCCTTTAGTAAATCCACATCCATGTAGACATTTGGAACTATCAACTTTCCCATATCCAAGTTACATGGGTTCCCCATAGGAATGCCACAATTCCTACTCCCAAACTAGCAACTAAAAATTTGCCACCCAGTGTAGAGAAATATGGCATCCTTGATAACACTTTTCTTGTTTATTAGTTCTACAATTTATTTCCCTCACAATAATAATTGACCTTTAGGTTTTTCAAAAGTTGAGGGTTTCAACTAATCAATTAGGTCCTGGACTATAGGTCTAACAAGAGGTTTTGAACTAGAGGTTTTCTCCTTAGATGAAGACACTTTTACTCTTGGGGCAATGATTCTAGGGTTTTTGCAAACTAGTGTTCCTTTTAGCAAACTAGAAACTTACAACTTAGGCAAGGGTTTGACTTAGAAAATAACAGGACAAAACAAGCTAATTGCTTTGAACTTATGTCAAACCTTAAAAGAAATGCATAAACAAGAGAACCCTAATGAAAAAATGATTGAGCGAGCACAATTAGACAAGTTCTAAGAAATTTTAGAATAAAGGAAGTGATTTTACTTACTGGTTTGAAAAATTCTCGAAAACCCTAATTTTGTCATCAAACAAGCCTAAAAATTGAAACACGATGTCCTTGAATGTGCATAATTCCTTTAACAATCTTCAATTATGCTTTAAAATGAGTTTTAATGGCTTTAAAACCTTCCAATTTAGTAACTCTACATCTTTTCCACCATTATGGTTTGCTCGTAAGAACTAGAATGACTCATTCACCTTCAATCTCAACTTTGAATACTGGCAGTTGATTGCATAGTGAGATGGCTCAATAAATGGATTAGATCAAGTCAATAGAGTTTGAAAAAGTTGACTGTAGACCTCTACTCCCATCGACCAATGAAAAATTGGTCATGTGGACCCGTCCTCCAAGTCATCTGCAGTCTCCACCACTTCTTAAGTGTTGAGGAAAAGTCCACGTGTCAACTTCCTTGCTTCCCCGTTGGTCTTAACCTGTGTGCAACTTTGAGTAGCGGGGAGGTGAGGAAGGTCTCATATTTGATCTAAAACCTTCAACATATGTGCGCTTTACCATAAGACTACTTGCCCATGCACATAACCTTCAAACACAATGGATGGGAAAGATTAAAAGATCTTGTTTACCTTTGTAACACGTGCTTAAAAGTCCATTTAGTAGCGCAGACTTTACCATCCATACCCTTACATTGAAATATTTCATTAATATTTCATCCTTTATAATATTCTTTCAACAAGGAGAGGAAAAAAAATCTGTAAACTCATTTTAAAATTAAAATCCCCTATTAATGTTCATAACCCCTAATTTTACGTTATCTTCCCTATTTAAAAGGTTAAAACTAAAATCTTAAAAAATAACATAAACCCCTATTTTTAAGCTTTGTATAGCCCAAGAAAATAAAACTATAAAGTGATTAAATTATATATTTAAGACATATTGAAAGATTTTATTGGGATTTTTAAGGGCTTGGGTTAAAATAAGCCATATATTAAAGATTTTTATATTTAAAATAGGAGATAGGGGAATATTTAGGATATATTTTTAAAATATTATCAAAGGCCTTACAAAAATTGAATAATATT
The DNA here is from genome assembly GCA_007258455.2 of Sequoia sempervirens. NCBI lineage: Eukaryota > Viridiplantae > Streptophyta > Pinopsida > Cupressales > Cupressaceae > Sequoia > Sequoia sempervirens. The sequence goes on from VDFB02109042.1 coordinate 9,824,202, forward strand.
GTATGGGATATGTAGATTTATCCATGTAAATAAGGAGAAATTGTAAGTGATTTTTACTTGTAATGGGTGATATGGGCTTTTATTTTTGTAATCATATGGTTGTAAACCATATTGGGAAATTTTTATGTATAAAAGGGGTGAGACTTAGGAGTTTTGTAATAGAGTGAAGACATTGAAAATTCTCTTGGAGAGAATAATTGTATTATGGGGAAAATTATTGAAATTGTGAGAGTTTGAGGAGAGAGAATTCTTTTGGAGGAGATTTACAAGGTGTTTGCATACACCAAAAATTGTAAAGTGAGAGATTGTGGAGAGATTATTGCAGGTTCTTGGAGCTTGGGTATTGTAACAAAGCATAATTTTGCTTGGGGATATCAATAAAGTGGTCCCAACATTGAGAAGCAGACCTAGAGACGTAGTCCACATTGAACGAACTCTGTTATCAATCTGCGCATTTTGATCCTTCTATCTTCTATCTCAGTCTTCTCTCTTCTGTCTTAAATTCTCTCTAGTTATTTTAGTATTTTCAATTATCATTTGAATTCTAATTACTTGAGTTTAGTAATTAGTTAATTTCATTAAATTGTTTAAAAGTGAACCTAGTTTGTAATTTCAATGGTTAAAAAACATAATCACGCAATCCTGTTGTGATTGGGAAAATTTTGTAATTAGGAGTTAAGTGCAATAATTTGTAACTTTCTAATTATGGATCACATGTGCTTAAAAGTCCCTTTAGTAGTGCAGACTTTACCATCCATACCTCTACATTGAAATATTTCATCCTTTATAATATTCTTTCAACTACTCTGATCTCTCCACGTGGCACTCTCTCACTTCCCTATTGAGAGATAAGAGATAGAGGTGGGTCCCTTGCAAGCTGGCGGGGAAGGGTTTAGATTCAACCACATCACCCTATCTTGACTATTGATATCACTCAATGGAGTGTATACTACCTTTTTATCATGACAGGTCTCACTGACAAAAGGACATGTGTCATCTGCTCGCTAGCTCATGGTATTATTTTAATGCATATTAAAATAGAGTGGGGGCACGGGGAACAGTATAGATGCAACCACCTAAATTTCTATCCACCATTGATTTATTATAAATTGTCATTGAATGACTTATGAAAGATGTTGGGCCTTGCTACTGCATAGGATGTGTGGCGCTCTCTCGCTAGCTCGTGAGATTATTTTAATGGGAAATAAAACCCGACGGGGGGACAGGGAGTAGTTAGGATTTGATTATTTTAATCCTACAAGATGGAGGGGAACCAATAGAAAACAATCAACGGGGCCCACCAAGCATAATAAAGGATTTTAGTAAGCACGTGCACTTATTACATGATATTGAGTGAATATTAAAACCCAAACTTAGAGAAAGAATAAGAATTAAAGAATTTAATGACTTGCATAAGACAAGGAAAGATTTCTAAGGATTCTATAGGTAATAATTGGGAACACTAGGCTCAAGGGTCCGATGAGTAAATGGATGCAAAGGCATAAGATATGACTTAAGAGACTGGGAACGGGTAAAACCTAGTCAACTTCGAATTATAATGTAGGTAAAAGGAAAAGAAACATAGGGTTTTTGAGAGGGTTTAGAACACACATAAACCATAGAACAAAAGAATGACTAGAACCCTAAGCCTTATGACACATTCCAAATTAATAGAACACCTATATTAGAAAGACAACCAAATTTAAGCATCTTTTGGGATGCCTACTGTAAGCTATTTAATAACACATATAAGAAATGCTATAATTTTTCTCTATAATAACAAAAGATGACTCAAATGTTAGATATCTAAGATATCGAGAGGGGGGGTGAATCAGTATCTTCTTACTTTTGCAGAATAACCATAGTCCAATTAAAACAATGCATAGAACAATAAACACAATTAAGATCATTAACATAGCACAAAACCATTCAACACAAGAACACTAGGATTTTTACGTGGAAAACCAAAAATGGGAAAAAACCACGGTGAGTGTTAGCTCACAATATAGTATAACCGTTATAGAGTATTACAAAACGGGGTGGCTCACTGTTAAGACTCACTGTCTAAATACAAAGGCTCATTGCCTACAAAAATTACAAAATAAAATGGCTTATAGCCTCAAAGTAAATTGATAGTATACACCTAAGTAGTGCTGATTCGGTTCTGGTTATGCTCAATAGACTGATTTGACACACTTCATTATATTCACACTTTTTACTTTCACATTCACCACTCAATCATCTATCTCTCTTTGTCTGTTTGTCTTCAAAAACTTGTCCAATATATATACCCAATCTTCACTACAAGCATCAATTAGGTTGGCCTAATTAGATGCATTTCTCATTCACCAAAAATACCAACTATTAGCTACAATTATTCACAAAATCTTCCAAAAGGATAATTGAACATGCTACACCATGTCGGCATAGACTTCATATATCCACAGAACAAAATTGATTCACTGTTACATAATTTATTCATTAGGTCAGCCAAGGCTAGACCGAATATCAAAACAAAAAATAATGATGATATGAGCATCTCGATATGTGAAATATTGACTGTACATGCCTCAATCATTCATAAACTATTTCCCAAAACCGCTCGTAGCCATAATCACCAACAACCAATTGTAGACCAAAACACAGAAGGCTACACCAAAATACCGGTTCAGATACCGAACCAGAGTACCGGATCAAACTTAGACAAGATCTTGCAGTTGCAACTCATATATCATGATGATATCAATGACAGCATAAAATAGAAAAATAAGATATTCTTCTTCATTTTTCCAACAATCTCCCCCTTTGTCATTGATAGCAACATGTGCCAAAAAATTTTAAACCAAAAAAATACAAGAGCCTCAAAAATACTTTCAAAACTTTATTTACAACACACACTCCCCTTATCACCATCATTTCATCATTCTTCTCTCCCCCTTTGACATCAAGGACAAAGGGTGTCCCAAAAAAAAGAACTAAAAACATTAAAACAAAGAAAAAAAAGAAGCATTCATCAACTGGAGGATGGAAGGCCTTGAAGCTCTTTCCAAATACCTTCCCAAACTGATCATCCATTCTCCCAGCTGTCCTTCACAACAATCACAATTTTGTTCAAGAGATCCAACTCACCTAGAGTTTCTTCTACACTATCCAGAGAATCAGGAGTCAAATTTATCTTCTCAAGATTTTATGTTTTTTCCAAGGCTTTTCCAACCAGAATGTACTCCTCTCTTATAATATCACTTAATTGACCAATTCTTTTGATAATTTCTTCTTTCTACTTTTCCAATGCAAAGAAATTTTCTCTATGCGCAGTGATGGATTTCCAGGTTGACCTATCTTTATCTTTAGATAAGTTGTAAGTTTCGGAGATGGTAGACAGTTGAGACTCAATGGAGTCCACGAAAACCTTAATATTCTGAGTGGCATCTGACCACTTCAAGCAATAAGTGAGAATCACATTTGCTTTTGACCCACAAACCTTTATAGCTTCTAGATTCTTTTCAACACAGAATTGTGCAAGAGCACACTTGTCATGTAATGCCAATAATATTTTCTCCACCAAATTCTCCTCTATCTCTTGTTTTGTCTTTTTGTTAAGCCCAAAGGTATACTCCTTGAAAGAATCTAACAACAATCTCAAATTTTCAATGGGAGCAAGAGATGTATCAATGGATGTACTAGGTATGGCTTCCTGCAATGCTTTAAGGATATCCTCTACGAGTTTTGTACCTTTTTGATGTGTTTCAAGAATTTCCGTCCTTTTGGATGCTTGCATAGCATCTCCTAACACCACTTTATGCACCAGATATATCTTTTCCACATCAACATATCCTTCAGTCATCAAAAGTTTCAAAAGTTCCTAAGGAATAATCGAATGAAATCTAATTTTCTTGGAAAACAAACCTTTCAGGATATCATTACTAGAGGAGGATTCTTTGGAAGTCTTCAAAGATTTTACAATCTTTTTTTCCTCTTCTTCATTTTTCCCGAAAGATTCTTCATTTTTCTTTTCTTCTCCTTTTCCTTTTTCTTCTTCCTTCCTTTCTTCTTCCACTTCCTCTTCTTCATCCTTTTCATCCTTTTCATCTTCATCTTCACCTTTGTCTTCATCCCTGCTATCTTCATCGTTATTTCCTTTGTCTTCACCTTTATCCTTTTCTTCCTCGACATTATCTTTTTCTTCCTCTTCACTACCATTACTTTCTTCAACATTACCTTGCTCATTACTTCCTTTTTCTCCTTCAGTGTGCTCCAGAGGAGAATCATTATGCTTTTCAGGCTCAATTTCTCCTTCAATCTACTTTTCATGTTCCAGATGATTATTTTCCCTGCCAACATCAACTTCAACATTAACATTTTTATGGATATCAACATTGTCTGTATCAGGAGGAATATTTTCCTTGACATTTCTAGTAGCAACATCTTCATCAGCTTTGAACAAGCCATAGTTTTCAGCTATCTCTCATATCACTTTTTCTATTTCCTTTCTTATCTTCTTTGTCAACTTTTTATTTCTTGTCATCAACAAGTTTACTCTTTTCTTCATCTGAAGCATTTTAGCACAAATCTTCTTCAAGGATTCCAAATTATTAGGGGTCAGGGAAGACCCAATCTGATCATATGCAACATTCCTAATTTTCTCTTCAAAAGCAACAACTTCTACTCTCCCTTCCATTAGAGCTTCCCACATGCTTTTAGGTACATATTTCTTTATATCATCCCACTTAACTTCTAGGATGATAACATATTGAATAATAGTTAAAATTCAAGTTTCCTAATATTCTTTTCCAACATTATCATAATAATTTGTTGTAGGTTGTAGCATGTTCTCAAAATGTAGCAATGAATTGATAGTTTCTCCTAATTTAAAGCGCGGAACATAACTTACTAGTTTTTCCTATTCTTCTTTTTAATTAGCAGAGGCATCACCAACACTTTAAATTTCTTTGATTTTGGTTTGGTGTGCACATGGAAATCAAAATCTTGCACTTCATCATCATTAGAAGATGATATATCATGTACTCTCTTGGAACCAACAACTTCTATAGAAGCACCTTCACCAGAGGGTAAGCCTCCTCTTCTTCTTTTCCTTACCAGCTTTGCATCAGGGTCTTCTTCTTCATCGTCATCATTTGTAACACTGAGATTTTTATCCCTTGTTGCTTTCTCTTTCCTTCCTCACTTTGTAGGGGCTATCAAAGGAGTCTCTTTCCTTTTTTCGGATCTAGTGGTCGATCTAGAGGAAACTGGGCCTTTTCCTTTTTCAGTACTACTAGGTTCAACATTTTCCATAGAGGCTGTAGATGGGTTAGAAGAGGTAGTCCTTTCGTATCTCCTTGGTCCTGATGATTCTCCCTCTTTCTTCTCACTCTTAGCTCTTCTTAATGTAGTTTCTTCATCAGTAAATTCTGCTTCCTTAAGTTTATTTTCAACGTTCTTCATTATTTTAGGCTTCATATGTTCCATATGTACTTCCATAGTTTTCTTTGCATAGGTACCAATTCTAGGTTCTTTGGCATCCTTTGGATTTTTCAACAGTATTTGTACATAACCTTCAACTTCTTCTTTTGTAATTTCATAACCTAGAGGCTAAATCCATATGGTTCTTGGTTCTCTGGACTCAATCATGCATTCATTGGTGGAAACATGGAATATGATGTCATCCTTATACTTCTCAACAATTCTCCTTGGAATCCTTTCCCTTTCATTCATGTTTCCTTTGAATACAACATAGAACGTAGTTAGGGCATCTTCTTGAGCCTTCAGATCATCCAAATTATACATGTAATCAAGAATTTGATGTGCCACTAGTCGAGATGAATCCCAAAATACTTCTTCCTTCTTCCCAAGGAGTCTCTTCATGAAATAAAATAACAGACATACAATTAGAGAACCAAATTTAAATGCATACTTCCTTTCTTTTGTTGACTTCAAGTTCTCAACCAGTTGTTGCTGAAGGAGCTCATATAGGTCATAATATTTACCATTTACTACCATATCATAGCCAATATAGATTGCAGTAGCTGAAACAAAATTCTCTCTATTTGTGAAGTATATCTTGTGACCAATCATGATAGCATCATACCTTACAACTAGATTGGTGATGTTTTTCCTCGTTAAAGCTCTCTTGTCATAAGTGGTTCTTGTAAGTTCCATTACAACCTCATTTTCCATAGATTTTAACACAAGTGTTGTGCCTTTATCCCATAGCCCAGTAACAGACCTAATCTCCTCCTTCGTTATCAAGTGAGGTCGATCAGTCCACAAAAAATTATCATGTATTCTGCTCAAGACTAGTTTCACAAATTTTTCATCAACCTTAGCATTGTAGTTAGGAAATTTGTTCCACCTATCTAATCTCTTTGTAACCAAAATCAAATACTTGGGTTTCACCAAGAAACTATCTCCAGTAAGCTCATCTCACCAAATGTCAACTAACTTGTCGTGATTGAACTCCTCATATATTACTCGAATATATGTTCTTGTATCTTCAGTCGGCATAACCCCATGAGGAATTGATGAGAAGGCGCCCATCGGGTCATCTTTGTAAACTTTCAAAGAATATTTCTTGTATGATGGCCTAGGTCTTTCTGAAGTTTGAACAACTACGAGGGTTGTCATTTTCCAATTTCATAACAAATAGCTTCAAAAACACAGACTCACAATTGTGCAAAAAAGTAGAGTACCTTTTTCTTCAAAACAAAGGTTTTCACAACTCGAACTCCAAATTTCTTCAAGATTTCTCCAAAATTTCTTTGATCTCTTCAAATGCAAGGGTAATGAAAATGCTTTCCTCATTTTCTTTATAAAACGACACTCTGCCCTAGACGTATTAAATGCGGAAATTTTCAAAAAGCTACTAAAAACTCTTCTTACCATAGAAAACCCTAATTCACTCCAAAACATCATGCTTGCATAAATTTTTCTAGTTTCTTTTACAAAACTTATGCCTCATTCTTCCATACAACACATCCACATGCTAGAGGCTGACACACCAATCAACAAGAGGTTCATGTGATTTTCTGTTAAAGCTCCCCCTAGGACCATGCTAGGTCTAATTTCCAGAGGAATTGTCTATACCAGATGGGGGCACATACACATCTGTTGTTTTAGTCTCCTCTTTCTTTCTCCAAATTTTGTTCATCTCCTTCTTCATTTCTTCTTTATCAATTTTCTTTACTGGTTCATTTTGTTTTATCGAATCAGTCTTCTTTCCTGTCTTACTCCAACAAACTCTTGAAATATGTCCTGATTTGTTGCATTTGTAACAGACAACATTTCTCTGATTTGTGTGATTTTTTTGAACTATACTTAAGTGAATTTATTTTATTTTGAATATAATATCGACCTATCTTGCTCTCTAGTATTGTATTCACTATCTTTTGACTCAAAATAATCAACAATTATTTATAAGTTATCATATCACATGATCATGTGTTTATGTTATGGATGTTGAACTGTTACCTTTTGTTCAAGGAATCGATTAATATTCCTTTCAATTATTTATCAAAGTTTGTGTGAATGGAAATGCAATATAAAATATAAAATATCACAATTTCATGGAATTCAATATAAAATATCATCAACTATAGTTTGGAATATGATTCATGAAATGCAATATAAAATAAAATATCATGAAGTGAAATGATTCACAATTTCATGGAATACAATATAAAATATCATCAACTACAGTTTGGAAAATGATTCATGAAGTGCAGTTTAAATACCTAAAAGATGCTAATTCACAGTTTCCATTTCCCAAATGGAGTCAAGGTCCTGAAACTAATGTTCAACTTGAGATAAAGTAAAAGATTCATCTTGATTCTGAGTTTGGTCTTCATTTTCTTCATCCTATGTATCTCAAATTCAACATTCATTGTGTTAATGTCATTTGTACCACTTCCACTACCAGTGCCACCAATACCAGCATTTAGAATTGGAGTGGTGCACAACCCTCTTCTTTTGCATATGGACCTCTAGATTGTGAGTTCCCTTTCAAAAGGATTTTTTTGGACATTATACACAGTTCCTTTCATCCTCAAGCAATTTTCCAAATTCTTGTCTAGTTTGTTTCTTAACTTTGATTTCAAAAACACCAATGAATTGAAAACTCTCTCATCCTCCACCGACCCCAATATCATTCTTTGACATAAATCAGTAAGTTCAAAATATTTTGATATCGAACCACACAATATTTCACTCTGACCTAAGTTTTTCCAAGCCCTTTTTATATTGATCTTAGTTCAAAGGAATTCTCCATGCCCATGGAATCAAACTGGTCCATCAAACTTCTTGCAAAATTATTACATTGTTGTCTAAGTTTATTTGCATTTAGAATTCCTTCTATTGTTTGCTCATTGCATTTTACACTTCAAAAAGTGTTTGGTCAAGATATTTACTTTATCGTGAAAATAGGTTGGGCTATCTTGGTGATCGTGTACCCAAAATTGAGGATACACAATACCCATGGCTTCAAGTATTTCCCGTCGAAGGAATCTATCATAAATATCTTTGGAAATACAATTTTCAATTTCCTTCAAATTATCACTAACAAATTTAACAATGTCGTTAAAATATTCCTTTATAATAGGTACTTCTCCGATAGAGCACCTGGATGTTGTAAAATGGTACATTAGTATCTCAAATCTGTGTACATAGATACATAAGTTCTCACTTGTATTAAACTATAAATAATTATTAGGCTTATTCAAATCAATAATTTTCTGCCAAATGAAATAATTTGGACTTTCAAAAGTTAGATCTAGATATAGATGATCAAGGGCCATGCATGCATGTCTACAAAGTTTGGTATATTCATAAATATACATAGTTCTGTCTTGGGCTTTCTTCACAAGATTATTCATTTCATCCAGCATGGAGAGAAGACTAGCTAAAGTCAAGAGTGTCTCTATATCGCTTAACCTATGTAAGAGGTCAAGAGCTTTGTCTACTGTGTTGCGATGCTCGTACATTACTCCAATCAAGGATTGATATTTTTAAATAACTCGTTGCATTGGTCCATGCAGGGAGATCCATTTGGTATCAACATCAATGAGAAGCTTGTTTCCTGCTATTATTCCCTTGGAAATTTTTTGAAATTCTGTGAAATGTTTGGGATTTTGAAAAAAGTATGTGTAGAGCTCGCAGACTAGATTTTCAACTTTTGATACTGTAGGAAACTTGCTTACAAATTTGAATGAAAAATTCATTATGTGGGCCATGCAATGAATTCCAAGCATGTATGGTGCACAAGTAGTTTTTAACTTTGTGCAAACACTACTCCTGCGACCTTGCATCACTACAGCTCCATCAACTCCTACACACACCAACTTTTTGGCAATTGTCAAGTCATCCATACCTAAAATTTCATTCAAATATTTCTTGAATAGTTCAAATAGATTTTGCGATGTTGAACTATCCTTCATTTTATGAACACAGAGAAGATGAGCTTGGAAGAATTTTTTTATAGTATACACATGCACACAGACCCATGAAGTATTATCTACCAAAATAACTTCATCTAAAGACAATGCAATGAAGTTTGACTCTTTTACTTTCTCCTTTAAATCTTTCTTTTCCACTGCAACAAGATATTTTTCCCATTCCCATCCAACATTTATTAACCAATGTGAGCTAGGAAAGTGAGGAACACCCAAAAAAGATAATAAATTAAAATATTATGCGTAGTTTGTCATAGGACATCCTTTGGAAAAAATATGAAAAACAACACTCATTTGAATAGTTTTTGACAGATGTGCTCCTTCTATTTCTTTTCCAAATTGAGCCTCAATTGTACCTCGACATGCAACAAGCTTTGACATTCTTTTCTTATGCTCTTCATATTCTATGACACAATTAACATGAATAAATTCTTGCTTTGATTTCCATTGTACGACTGATTGTTCCTTTTCATCTATTATTTTTTTTCATAAACTTTACCGATATGCTTTTCTATAGTGTCAAGCTTTAGCTGCAAATTATTTTCTCTTTTACATTTCCAACTACAAATCATACATGTGCATTCTATTGCAGTTTCACCTTTGTTTTCTTTCTCCATTGGTTCAATGAATGGGTACTTTGACAACCAACCAAGCTAAAAATTCCTTGTCATTTCCCACTTGCGCCCCACTTTTGATTTTCCTTTGCTTTTCTTGCTACCAACATCATCCAAGTCAATTATCTCATTTTGGCTAACTAGGGTACCCCTTGGAACATCTTCTATGGTATTGCCATCCTCATTTGACTCATTTAACTAAATGACAATCTCACCTTGACCTTCTAGTGGCGGTGTGGTATTGTGAATGCCTTCTTCATTAATATCTGGTGGAAGGGTTGATGATGTAGCTCCATCTTGATCTGATGGATCAGATGTACTACCAATTCCAAAGTAAGACTGTATGGTAACTCTACAATTTGGGTGTTTTGATGGCCTCCTAGTGCCTTCACCAACCTAAGGAGTCTTACCCTTGTTGCACTTGCTGCTTGAAATATTGATCTCTCACTTCGAATAAAAGCTAGAAAAAAATGTCTTGTTTAAGAAGGACAAAGAATATAGATCCCATTCCCTACTCAATATCATCTTTAAGATTGAAGCAAGAATGGAAAAGAGATAAAGGAATCTTATAACACTATGAAGAAATGATCACTTGAACCTTTAATTTTAGGTTTTCACTAGAACTTGCTATTCGTAATGCAAGAATGCTTGTGTTGTAAGTTTGTAACTTGCCTACGATCAACTTCAAGGTTCCAAGTCCAACTTCTGAATCAAGAGCTCACAATTTTAGAACTAAACAAAATGTGTAAAAGTAAATGGCAACTCTTTGATTGTATTTATATCAATGCATATTTGGAGGATTTCGTGGGATTTTTAAATGGTATATTAAAAATTTGCCGAATCCCACATAATTATACAACGATACATTGTAATTTTCAAGGCAATTATAGCCCTATGATTATCATAGAAGTGTCATGATAATTAGCGAAATGTGTCCTTAAATGTAATTATTTTTTAATGTTATTGGCAAAATAGGTCCTCATAAGCAACTATTTGTAAATTTTAATTGGCAAAATGGGTCATCACAAGCAACTATTTGTAAATTTTAATTGGTGAAATGGGTCCTAGTACACAATGTTGTTTTAATAGTATTGGTGAATATGTAGGTGTTTTATTACATGCTTTTGGGATTCCAGGTGAAAATATTATTCAGTCCATTTGAAATGTGTGGTTTGTTATGGTGAATTTATTATTTAAATATGCCTTATAAAAAGAATTGATGGTGAATGGACATGCATTGGACTGATAGTTCGTAAAATTTGGGCGATTTGGCCACCTTGTTGGGTGTGATTAATTCACCAATTTTGATTTGGTCGATATCTAAAATTCACCAATTGGCAAAGATTCACCACTAAAATTTTCCCTGATGGAGACCGACTCATCTATCTTCTCTCAGTGGCTCTTGTTATAATGTCAATTTTATTGATGATGCAACTAGGAAAACATGGGTGTATTTCCTAAAAAAGATAAGATGTATTTGAAACTTTTAAAAAATGGAAAAGCTTGGTTGAGAATGAGACAATAAAAAACCTAAAACTTATCTCAGGTTTGATAATGGAGGCGAGTATTGCAGCAAAGAAATTAAAGATTACTTTTCATACAATGGAATTCATAGGTATAAAACAATTCTAAGAAGTCTACAAGAAAATAGTGTGGCTGAGAGAATGAACAAAACAATAATGGAGTGTGCAAGGAGCATGAGGTTGCATGTTGCATCGCCTTTACATTTATGGGAAAAAGTTGTAAATACTATTGTTTATTTGATTAACAAAGTGACTTCTCTTTCTTTGGGTTGTGGTATTCTAGAGGCATGGATAGGTAAGAAGGTAATCTTTTTTCTAAAAAAGTTTGGTTGTGAAGCTTTTGCATACATTGATATTGAGAATAAAACCAAGCTAGAAACTAAATCTAAGAAATGTACCTTCATTAGATATGAATAGATGATTTTGGTTATCAGTTATGAGATTTTGATAATAAAAAAGTTATTATAATTAGGGATTTTATATTCAAAGAGAAGGTTATGCATAAGGAACAATTTTAGAAAAATAAACAACTATAGAAAAAGAAACAACTGCAGCCAGAAAATAATATGTGGTTCTGGATGAGATTCTAGAAAGCAATATTTCATTGGTATCTAATGATTAGCAATAATAAAAAATACCATAAACTCCTGCAAATGTTCTAAGACGTTCTACAAAGATAAGTAGACCTCCCAAAATATTTTCTCCTTGTTTATATTTTGTTTTAATAACTGGTGTTGGTGAACCAAAAGGATACAAAGAAGCTATGCAGGTGGATTCCAAAGAACAATGTGGGAAAGGAATGAAAGAGGAGATGGATTCCTTACTGCAAAATTAGACTTGGGATTTAGTCAAACTGCCTACAGGAAAACAAATGTTGCCAAACAAATGGGTTTATAGGTTGAAAGAAGGAGGTAAGAAAATATTTAAAGACAAACTTGTGGTAAAAGGTTTTGCATAGGAGAAAGGAGTTGACTTTGATGAAATATTTTCTTTGGTTATAAAAGTGGCTTCAATCAAAACTATTCTAAATATTGTGGTTGTAGAAGACTTGCATCTAGAACAACTAGATGTGAAAACAACATTTCTCCAAGAAGATTTAGAAGAAGAAATCTATATGCAACAACCATAGGGATATGAGGTCAAAGGTAAGGAGGATTTAGTGTGCAGATTAAAGAAGAGTTTGTATGGCCTAAAGCTAGCACCTCGATAATGGTATTTGAAATTTGATAGTTTTATGTATGAGCAAGGGTATAATAGGTGTCATTTCGACCATTGTGTGTATTTTAAGAGGTTGGATATTGGTAGTTATGTTATCCTATTATTATATGTTGATGGCATGCGTGTTGTAGGGTCTAGCATGCAACATATTAATGAGCTTAAGAAAAAAAATATCATTCTTTTGCTATGGAGGACTTGGGTGCAATCAAACAAATCCTTGGTATGAGGATTTCATGAGACAAGAAAAATAGAAAGCTAACTTTGTCTCAAAATGAATATGTCGACAAGGTGTTGAAATAGTTTACTATGGAAAATGCAAAAGTTGTTTAGTATGTACCTTTTCCTATTCATTTGAAATTGACTAAGGACATGTGTCCTAAGATAAAAGGGGAGGAAGAAAAATTTTCTAAGGTTCCATATTCTTCAACTATTGGTAGTTTAATGTATACCATGGCATGCACATGGCCAGATACAGTACATGTTGTTGGTGTGGTGGGCAGGTATATGAACAATCCTTAAATGGATTCTTAGGTATTTGAGAGGTACAACAACAAAACATTTATGTTTTGGAGGATCAAATATTATTTTACAAGGATATGTTGATTTTGATATGGTGGGTGACATAGATACAAGGCATAGTACTACATGTTATGTTTTTACTATAGGAGGAACACCAGTTAGCTAGATTTTGAGGTTGTAAAAAGTTTCTTTTTCAACCATAGAAGCAAAATATGTTGTTGCTACTAAAGCTAGCAAAGAGTGTTGGTGTAATTAATTATTTACACTATCATAAGCTTACTTAAGAGTTAATTTATCTAATGGCTATTCTTAGATGTCATTTACACTAGGGTCAACTCTCATTGATTAGGCATGTCATTATGCATTTATGCTTGCATGTGATAGTTACATATCATTTCCTTTTTAGGCATCATATATTTTCATTGTAAAATATCTCATTTTGAATTCCCGTGAATGCATTTTTCACTTAAGGCTTGTAGAGCTTTTTTGTTCTGAATATCTTTTGTATGTGACAGGTTATTGCATGCAGGTGATTCTTGGGGTTTGTGAAGTTGGATTTCTCAACTTCTACATAGTATCAAAGCTCCAGACTTGTGGCTTCTTGTTTGTCATTTGAAGATATTGCCTTACAATAATTTTTTTGTGCAAGGGTTTCAAGCTAGGCATTTTTTCCAAGATCTGGGGGTAGCCTTTTTTCTGGGCACTTTTGGGTAAAACAAACCTCACCATTGCGTTCGCAGTGCCCAAAAACCCCTATTTTCATATAAAATTTGTCCATTTTGGACAAAGTCAATCCGAGAGGCAAAAAACATTTGCCCCAAGGCCATACAGCCCTAGGGCACACAGTTCGAGGCAAAAAAATTCAAAAAAAATTCAAAAAAAAAAAATTAGTGCAAAATTTTGCACTCCTTATTCAAATGGGCATTGCCACCCAATCTCCGCTTGGCAGCCATCGGTTCAACACCCGCCATTGGTGGCTCCACTCCCACACCACTCGCCTGCACCCTTGCGCCCTCTAGCTCATGGTCACGTTGAAGTTTAGGGGCCCACACTTAGCCCAACCACTAGGACAAACTGCCAAGATAACCATTTCATGTGACCTACACTTGCAAGCCGCTAGCGGTCTTCCTTTCATCCACCATTTTTTGCGTTGACTAAGCCTGTGGTCACATGGGTGACCAATTGTTAGCCCCTAGGTGCCCAAGTTTTGCTCCTTCTCAGTGTTGAAAGTGCCTTTTATAGGCCATTTTTTCAATTTTGCATAACTTTTTTCCACAGCGTCATATTTTCACAAGTTACGAGATATTGTCGGAAAGTTGATTCCGAGCACTATCCAATGGTGTAGGTGTGATTTTTTGATTTTTCTTTTTTGATACTTTTTTCGGCCTTTGAAGTCAGAAGTTATTGTTTTTGCTTTAGAGGGCATATCTTTTGCCTAAGTTATCCATTTTTCATGATTCAAGCGGCATCAGAAAGCTGATTCAGTCCTCTTCATAGATCTGAGTTCTTTTTTAATCATGGAGGTAGATGTGAACACTGGTTTTTTGCATGCACCCTTTTTTTTCATGCACTAGGTTTGCATTTTCTCTTTAATTTATGCATTTTTTGCATGTTCTCCCTTTACAATCATGGGGTATTGTAATAAATGAACTTCTATAAAGTTCCATCAAGGGGGATTCTTGCATAATAATTTGATTAGAGTGTAGTTGCATTGCATGCACTTTGATCTCATCTTCATATTGATGACAACTTGCATGAGTTGTATCTAGATTCTGTTGTTTCTTTTGGCCACATCTTGCTCATAGCTTGACACATTTTGGTTTGCATTGGTTCACATCTTAGATTGAGACCCTATGATTAATGATCCTGAATCATGCATCAGATTCACATCGGGTCACATCTTAGTTTGAGGGCCATTCATTTTATGATTAATGTTCCAGAATCTTTATGGTACTTTCTCCTATGGATCAGTTTTAGTCACAGTTTGGCATCTGCATTGAGATACACACAACTTCCAGATTCTTTCATCATATCATTCCTCTTATGGGGGGCTTCATTTATTCATCTTTTGCTTCATAGATTCTAGGGTTGATCTAGTTTGTGAATTTTTTAGTGTTCCTTGGCATCGAGTCTGCTGTTGCATTATTATGATTCTGCCTGAGTCCTTCAGTGACTCTCATATGGTTTCTTGTAAACAAAAATATCTTTCCTTGCTTTCTAGATTCAGGATTCCAGTGTTACTCCACCAGTGTTCTAGTGCTTCTTTGCAGCAGGTCATCTCATGAAGGGGGGGTTTGTCCCATTGGGTTTTCTCCTCTTTCTCTTTCATTGCATTTGTACATGGGTACCTGATTAGGCCTTGTTTCTGGGACCCATCTTTTTCATTTTTTGCATCATTTGCATAATAATCTGCTTCTCCCTAAGTTGCACTTATGGGGGGGTGTTGGTGTAATTAATTATTTACACCATCATAAGCTTACTTACAAGTTAATTTATCTAGTGGCTATTCTTAGATGTCAGTTACACTAGGGTCAACTCTCATTGATTAGGCATGTCATTATGCATTTATGCTTGCATGTGATAGTTACATATCATTACCGTTTTAGGCATCATATATTTTCATTGTAAAATATCTCATTTTGAATTCCCGTGAATGCATTTTTCACTTAAGGCTTGCAGAGATTTTTTGTTTTGAATATCTTTTGTATGTGATAGGTTATTGCATGCAAGTGATTCTTGGGGTTTGTGAAGTTGGGTTTTTCAACTTCTACAAAGAGATGATTTGGATGCAATATTTTCTAGAGAAATTGGGCAAGTAACAAGCTAATAATTTTTTATACATGGATAACCAAAGTTCCATTCATCTTGCCAATAATTTTGCTTTGCATTCTAACAAAAACACATACATCTAAGGTACCACTTCATTCAATCAGTTTTAGGATAGTTAGTTGAAATTGGAGAAAATTCATACAATTAAAAATCCTACAAATCTATGTTCATGAAGGCAGTAACATGAGAGAATTTATTTCCTCATCAATTTTTTTGGTCTTCAATAATGATAATGGTGTATAAGAAAAAAATGATGTCCAAGCATGTCAATCTAGTGGGAGTTGTAGGTGCAGTGGTGCTATAGGATTAGTCTCCAAGTGGGAGATGGTTTGATGTGGAGCTTGATCAATCTCTAAGTGGGATATTGTCAGTCTATGGATCCTAATCATGCTCTAAATTAATATTTTATTTAATAAAAAAAATTAGTTAACAAACTTGGGTTGTTTGAATAACAATTTAAAAAATACCAGAAATTGGTTCTTTTATAACTGCCAAAAATAGGCTATTTTCTTGACTCGCTGGGAATATAGAAGGTCAAGAGTCAAGGCTCGAGAATGTGTAAGGACACATAACAATAATTTTTATTATGGAAGTTCCATTCTCTCCCTGCATTAAGGTGATTGGTTTATTGGAGAATATTTTTTTTAGAAGGTTGATTGGAGAACCATGGGTGGTCTAAGGAAACCCTTAGAGTTGTTATCATGTATTTTGTTGTAGCAATACCTAGAGATGTGGTAAATATTTGAGGAGGTTGGCCTTACCCCTTTCTTTTATACAATGTAAGGCTACAATGATGTGCTTACCTCTAAGTTTTACAGCTCATGGAAGAATGGTCAAGTCGCCATCGGTAGTCTTCACTTCTTGATAACCCCCCAACTCATTGTGGCTGCAACAAGACTAAACTACAAGGGTATCAAGGTGGCTAAGATACTTGTAATGAAAATTATTAGATATTTATTGATAATCTCTTTGAAAAATGTGACAAACCAAAATGATTTCAAAATGACTTCAATAGAGAGAAGTTGCATGTTCCTTTCAGCTCTGCATGTGTTATGCTTAATACTTTAATTTAGAAGGTAGATTTAAAATAGTGCATTGATATCATTTTAAAATTTAAAACCATATTTACCATAAGGAGAGGATAAATGTACCTTTTTTGTTGTCTTCCTTTCATCACTATATTGATAAGGGGGCTTCTCCCCCTTCATTAGGTCCTCATTTTAACCCTCTGTAAGTATGTTTTGTCCTCCACTCCACAACCTTTCCACACTTCTATTGTCAAATCATTGGAGATTAGGTTAATTGAAAATAAATCTCACCAGTCTCCAAAAAATCCCCCTCTTGGGTCTAAATCAAAACCTCAAAATGGTACTCTAATTTTTTTTGAAGCCTTAGGTCCTTCCCTTGAATAAGAGCTACTCAAAGTTACCCCAGAGAAAAGAAAAACCTCTTCAAACCTTCATGTCTCCAAAAATAACAAGCTAGATAACAATACGATTCAAGGGTAAAAAGGACAAATAATTGAAATAATTGATGATTTCCAACTTGGTCATAAGAATGATAAATTGGAGGGTGTTCTGGTCCTATTCAATTGAGAGGGTGCAGGTCTTCTCATTTAGCCAGTGTTGGGTATCAGAACAAAGGTAAAGAACATAAAGGTAAAAATCTTGTCTTCAAGGAGGAGGATAAGGATTCTTTCGATGAGTTTTTTCTCACTATGAGGAGGAAAGTTTAGAAAATAGTATGCATGATGAGGACAAGTAGGAGGATAAGGATAATGAGGAAGAATATGAAAATAATAGTGAGGATGGGATGAATTCTAAATCTAGGTAAATGTGGAAGAAATGAATGAGTTGGAGATGGGCTAGGATGTAGACAATATTGACAAAGAAGATGAGAGGGTGGAAATTGGGAAAGAGGATGAGAATTCCATAGTCTCTGAAGGTCTTAAAGAGAGGATAAATGACCTGCAAGGCCATGTCTCTATAATGGAATCAAAGATTGATCTTGATAATTTTATGAACAAGCTTATGGCTATGGAAAATGCTCTTGGCAACATTATTTCCATAACGAATGGCATGATATAGAGGGCTATTTTTGGAATTTCTTAGGCCAATCTAAGATTAAAAAAAAAAGAATTTAGAGGAAGAATGGTAAGAACTGGAGGGTATTGTTTAGGATAAAGGTGTCAAGGACAAGACAAAGAAAGATTGGATGGAATCCCTTGACATGTTGAAGGAGAATTAGGGCCCATTGATGGTCCTAAAGAATGATGGCTAATTTGGATTCTTGTTGTTTTCTTTTACTATTTTGTTTTAGATATCTCTATCCTGCATGCCTAGTTTTGTTTTTCTTGAGGGCTTATTTTCATATGTTTTAAGTGTTTTTAGTTTGGCCTGTGTGCCTCCCTAGGTTGTAGGTGTTGGTCATGGCCTTTGTGCTAATTTTATTTTTTGGTTATGCTATTTTTGTTTTGTACTCTTGGGATTAGGGCCCTTTCCCTACTTTTGAATTAAAAATGCTAAAGGTTTTATATATGGGGTAGTAAGTTAAGTGGGGTTGACCTTGAGGGGTTAAACACACTTGAGTTAGAATAGTATTGAGATGGGTGACCTCTCAAGAAGTCTCAATGCTTCACCCCTACAAGCATCACATGTCTAAATATAATTAGTGCTAAGTGGACCATTCATTTCTCTTGAGAGATGGGTTTGTGTGAATCACAATTCATGAAATATGGATCAATATGTTTGACTAAAAAATTATGTAGTTAAATCTTGATATTAATATCATACTTAACACACTACAAAAAATACCTCCTACTTATTAGTTTCTAAGATAAAGGGGATATATGATGAATGGATCATAAGGAATTTTTTTTTTAAGGTTTTGCAAATGGGGTAGCAAGATAATTGGGCTTGAACCTGGAGGGAAATTCATCATTAAGCACTTTAGTCAAAATAGTACTAGGATGGGTGATCTCTGAAGTCTCCATGCTTCACCCTTGTTAGCATCACCTATATGCAATGAGTGCTAAGTGGACCACCCATTCTCATGAGAGATAGATTCATGCAAATCACTACTCATAAATTATGAGTCAATGAATTTGACTCAAAAACTACATAGTTGTTCAACCTTATATTAATAGCATAACTTGAAATTATAAAAAAATACCTCCTACTTTATCAATTGATTAGCTAAAGTGGATCTTTGATGAATATTTCATAAGGAATAAAACTTCCTAAAGGTTTTACAAATTGGGGTAGCAAGCTAAGTGATCTTGAACTTGGGGGAAACTCCATGGTTAAGTGCACTTTCAAATCAAAGTAGTATTGTGATGCATGACTTCCTAGGAAGTCCTAATGCTTCACCTCTCTGAGCATCACCTATATGTAGTGAGTACTAAGCGGACCATTCATTCTCATGAGAGATGGGTTCATACCTCATAAAATATGGATCAATATTTTTGACTAAAAAATGATCAATTAAATCTTGAGATTAATATCTTAACTTGAGATACTACATAAAATACCTCATACTTATGTAAATAAACCATTTTGAGAAAAAAATACATTAGAGAAAGAGGATAATTATGTATTAATACTTAATGTATAAGATATAATATCAGCACACTACACTCTGCACTCTAAAAGCATTTCAACAACACCTATGTACTTGTAAACAAAGATACAAAACCATTATCTTAAATATCCCCATTCTGTAGGTAAGGAAAGGGGTGAAAACCACATATTTTTTTACCAAAATAATGGATACCAAAATCATGGTATCATGTAAACACCCCACACCTGGATATTAGACAATGTCTTTTGAGAATAGTAAATATATCAATGACTTCATATGTGCATCACATGGGATCAAACAATGAGTCACCAAATAGTATTTGTGTGTGTGTGAAATAATTTCAGCTTATTAAACTCAATAACACCTTAATGAAACATTAAATCAATAAATCTAAGAGAATAAAACAATTTAAATCAATAGATTCTTCAAATGTGTCTCATCGTCCTCTATCTCCAAGGATTCGTTGTAAGCTTCTTGCTCTCAAATTGTGTAAGCAAAAGCTCAACAAAACGACAACCTAGAGAATGAGTAAATACGCAAAAGAAACAAAGCTTCTATACTAAATGATGGTGGAATGACATTGTAAATGTGCAACTAATGGATATGAACATGCTTGATATATTGAAACTAAAATGCTTGTGCTAAGATGCTAAAATGATTGATTGTTGGAAGACTATAATTCTCATGCTATGCAAAAAATCCTCTCAAAACAAAGAGCTAAGAGGTCTTATTTATAGATTTTCAAAGGAAAAAGCTTAGTTGGAAAAGATCAATGGTTGAGATTGAGTCTAGATAAATCGACGGTGAGAGATAGAAAAGTTGGAGAAGATAATGGAGAAGGGATAAAGATTTCTTCCAAAAGACTAGGAAGAAGAATAGGAAGAAGATTCCAAATTTTTCGAATAGATAAAGCACATTTAAATTAAAATTAAATTTTTCAATTTTGATTGAGAAATAGCTGTAGACATGTGCTTAATTGATTTTTTCAATTTTGGAAAGAATTAAAATATTTCAATTTTGTAAAGAATTAAAATATTTCAATTTTGAGTTGGAGGAAAATGAAATATTAAATAAAACAAATATTTGAAACTTGTTTATTTAATAAAAGAGGAAAATGAGAATTAAATAAACTTTTGTTATTTAATTAAGATGAAGGTGATAATTAAATGAACTTTGTGATTTATTTAATTAAGAGGGGGAAGGATAATTAAATAAATTTTGTGATTTATTTATTTAATTAAGAAGAAGATGGTAATTAAATAAACTTTTTAATTTATTTAATTAAGAGGAAAATGATAAATAGTTAAATAATACAAATTATTGTAATTGATTATTTAATTAAAATGAAAGATTAAATAATTAAATAAAACAACTATAGGAAATTGTTTATTTAATTAAAATGATGGAATTGGAAGAATGTGATGACAATGAAAGAATTAGAATAATGAACTATATAAATAAATATTTCTATTTATTTAATAGTAGATGAAAAAAAATAATCAAATAAAAGTATTTAATTAATCAGGTTTATCTAGACCATTTTTAGGTGTATATAGTATTTACATAACCACATAGGCATATTTGACCAATAACTCCTTGATTGATCACATCCTTAAGATAGCACTCTATTTTGGATTCCAATAATTCATGTGTGCCCCATCGGTTATGACAAGATTCTCCACTTCTTCCTTTAGCACCTGAGGATAATTTATTTTTTGTTTAAGTAAGCTTTACATAATTTTTGTCATTCTTATAGGTATTCAATGTAATAAACAAACAATGGGGTACTACTTGAACATATTGGTATTAGAAATTATTATAGTAATTGTGATATCTTGAATAAGATGTGTCTTTGATAGTAGTGGGAAATGCAATATCAAGATGTTAGGATTATATCTTGATGTGAATGATATTTACCAATTAATAGGAAAAGATGTATATATGACATTTGGTATGATTCTTTGATGTATTTGAACATAGAATGAGTTAGGATAATATAACATATATAATTTAAAACATACATAATCTTTTTAATGAATATTTTAATATTAAATAAATAAATTCTTTATAATAAATATCATTAAAATATTAAACAAATAAACTCTCTATAATAAATATTAATATTTTAAAACAAATATTATTAAAAAATATAAATATTAACTTTTTCAAAAAATAGATCTTAAATGATTAACTATGAGAACTTGCATACATTAATTTGTCAAAGATTCTCTATAATTGATTTAACAAGTCAAACAAATATTAAAAGTTCTTTGCATCATTCACACCATGTCATTAAATAACTACACTTGAGATATTAAAAATACTTTACAACATTCACATTACGACTAGTGTGTCAACCTACAATTGTCTAATTAAACTTGAAATATAAAAAAATACTTTGTAGTCACGACATGGTTAATGCATCTGCGTGACATACCATTGACTAATTGTAATTGAAATATTAAAAGTACTATATGTCATCATGGCATGATTGATGTGTCTACACCCACAATATTCACTGACTTCAAATTGAAATATTACAAATATTTTACAATCACGACATGGCTAGTGCATTTGCACACCACACATTGACTCACTACATTTGAAATATTAAAAATACTATGCCATCATGATATGATTGACGTATCTACACCCACAATATTCACATACTGCGAATTGAAATATTAAAAATACTTTGCAAGCATTCACACCAAGCCATTGACTGATTACACTTTGAAATATTAAAAGTACTTTTCAACATTTATACTAGACTATGGACTGAGTGCACTTGAAAAATACTTTGTAGTCACGACATGGTTAATGCATTTGCACGCTAGACCATTGACTAACGACAATTGAAATATTATAAGTACCATGTCATCATGACATGATTGATGTCTCTACACCCACAATATTCATAGATTGCAAATTGAAATATTAAAAATACTTTGCAAGCATTCACACCAAGCCATTGACTAATTACACGTTGAAATATTAAAAGTACTTTTCAGCATTTATACCCGACCCTACATTGAGTGCGCTTGAAAAATGCTTCACTAACTGCAAATTGAAATATTAAAAATACTTCGGAAAGCATTCACATTGACTATTACACTTTGAAATATTAAAAGTACTTCTTAGCATTTATACCGGACCGCAGGCCGCAGGCCATGGACTGAGTGCACTTGAAAAATACTTTGCAGCATTCACGGCAGGAATAGGTAGCATACATGTGACTGACTGCACTTGAAATCAACCTACGACTAATAAATTTTCTTGCGTGATGAATACGATATTTGGTCTACATAATGGACAGTTTCCATCGATTTGATTAACTTCCCTCATTTCAGCAATGGCTGCTCCTGCAATGCTTCCTCTCATTATTGTTATTCTGAAGCTCATCTGCGCATCGGCCCAAAAGCAGAATATCTCTCTCGGCTCCACTCTTTTTCCTCCTCAAAATTTAAATGGGTTTCACCAAATGGACAGTTTGCTTTTGGATTCTATGAGCTAACCGCAGCTGTATACATATTAGGTGTTTGGTTTGACAACATCCCTTCTAAAGTTCTGGTCTGGACGGTCAAAAAGGATCAGAGGGACCTTCCTGTCGAAAAGTCGTCTACTCGGCAGCTCACTAACACCGGTCTCAGCTTGTACGATGCCAGAAAAAATCTCAAATGGTCGGCTGCTCCCTCTGAAAAGGTTGCGGCGGCTGCAATGCTCGACAGTGGCAACTTTGTGCTGTTAAACGCCTCATTTGAGCCCATCTGGCAGACCTTCGACTATCCTACGGATACCCTCTTGCCCGGTCAAGACCTCAAGTGGAAATCTACCACGTATTCCAAGGCTTCAAATACAAACCTGTCATCAGGCCGATTCGAGCTTGCCTTGCAGGAAGACGGCAAATCGGTGCTTTACCCTGTGGAACGAGTGGAGGAGAATCAAGGTGATTACTGGGCTATTACAAGATTGTCCGGGGAAGTAAGCTTGAAATTTGACATGAGTGGGCTCTTGTATTTGGTAGATACCACCAACATAACCGTTTCGCTCACAGAACGCAAGGCCGGAAAGGGGCAATTTCTTCGCAGAGTGACGCTCGAGAGCGACGGAATCCTTGCACAGTATGTGTGCAACATGGACGGCAGTGATTCTTCTTGGAGATCTGTATGGAAGGCTGTGAATGACCCATGCAAAGACGTGAAGGGTCAGTGCAGACGCAATGGCATTTGTCAGGTCAAGAACCAGAACGAGCCCGACTGTTATTGTCCTCCTCAGTTTACTTTTATAGACCGCCAAGACCATTTTAAGGGTTGCGTGAGAACACGGAGGCAGAGCTGCAGTGCAAGTAGCACCATGTCGCGGCTGGACAACACGGGCTGGTTGAACGGCAAGGATTATTCGGTTTTGGCGGATCTTAGTGAAAGTGCATGCCAGCAGGCCTGCATAAACGATTGCATGTGTACTGTGGTCACATATGGCAACACATTTTGTTGGAAGAAACGGATGCCTTTGATAGACGGCCGTATAGGTACGGACATTACTAACATAGCTTTTGTAAAAGTATCTGACGACTCCAATGCAGAGTCTCCCTTCTCCGCTCCTCCAGAGCGAAGAAAGGAAAGGGAGGGAAAGACGGTTGTAGCCATTGGCATAATTCTCCTGTCTTGCTCCTTTTCTCTACTCGCCATGACCCTCTTAGTGGCGTGCTTGTGTGGCCGCAAGCTCCACAAGATGAGAAACATTACACCGCAGCTTGTAGTTTTGGAGGGGTTGAAGGGCTTTTCTTATAAAGAGATAGAGGCTGCTACGGGAGGTTTTAGAGAAGAACTAGGAAGGGGTGCGTTCGGTAAAGTTTGCAAGGGAAGCTTAGCGGATGGAAGAGCAATTGCTGTGAAGATTCTCGATGATAAAGCGGTGCAGGAAAAGCATGGGGAGCGGGAGTTCAGAATAGAGATGAGCGTGATTGGTACAAGCCATCATAAGAACCTGGTTCAGTTGTATGGTTTCTGTGACGAGGGCTCCCACCGGCTTCTGGTGTACGAGTACATGAGCAATGGATCTTTGGACACCGTTCTATTAGTAGAGAGGAGCTTTCTTGATTGGAGGACCCGTGTTAAGATTGCAATGGGTATAGCAAGAGGGCTTCTCTACTTGCATGAAGAGTGCAGGACCCCGACCCTCCACTGTGACATAAAGCCCCAAAACATTCTGCTGGATCAAAACTACAATCCTAAAATATCTGACTTTGGCTTGGCAAAATTGTTGAGGGCAGAACAAACGGCAACTCGCACGATAGCTCGGGGCACGAGGGGTTACATTGCGCCTGAGTGGATGAATAATATGCCAATTACTGTGAAAGTGGATATTTATAGCTTTGGAGTGATGCTGCTGGAAATTATTTGTTGCAGGAAAACAATGGAACTTGATGCCCCGGAAAATGAACTCCTTTTGGACGAGTGGGTCTATGAATGCTTGAAGCATGGTACACTTGCTAAGCTGGTGGAGCAGCAACATGTAGAAGGTGAAGGTGTCGGAATTGAGTCGAGGCAATTGGAGAGAATGGTATTGGTGGGTCTGTGGTGCATTCAAGAGGATCCAGCTCGAAGGCCATCTACCAAGAAGGTAGTCCAGATGATGGAAGGAACAGTTGAGATTGCAGTGCCTCCACCTCCAGGATCTTTTGTTGGTTCATTGTGTGTCTAAAAATTAAGATTCACTGATTTTGGTCACTCACCAATATCATCCTGTCACCCAATGCCTTGCAAATATATGTAGTTATCTTATTCCAATGGTCGTTATTTTGCCTCAAGCAAGTAAGGGCAATGGCTTTAGGAACATATCATAGAACCACTATTTGCCTCCTTATTATTGTAATAGAAGAAGTATCGAGTAGTATAGTTTTGATGCTTAATTTATTTGTTAGATTAGAATAAAAAATAGTCACAATGATGTTACTATTTGGCAGTAAATATTTGAATCTATATTTATTAAATATAGTATGAAATTGTATTTTCATTTCTGATAAATAGAAGTAAATTTAATAGTATGTGTATCTCAATTGCAATGTCAATAATTAAACATGATTTTTTTCTTGATATATTAAGTTGGGGAAAAGGTCACAGGCTCTTAAAGCTTAAAAAAGGTAAAAAAGAGGATTTTGAAAGGGCCTCAACTCTTTTACAAATTTACCAGCAAGCAACAATTGATCAAGAGTACAATTGCAACAAAGTTGCCAAGAACAAGCCATGAAAAAGAATTATACGATACCATAACCATACCTAGTAGGTCGCATACCCCTAATTTAGACATGGGACATAGATACATGTTTTGAAAGACATTTCTTCCCCTTTTGAATTACAACCCATGAAAAAACATCATCCAAATATACTAAGTCAAGAGAGGGAGGAGGGGAAACCCTCTCTGAGGATGCAACTAGGCATGAATCATGAGGAGAGGAGTGCCTAACTAGGGAGACCGAATTCCAAGTGGAAGTCACAACCCCGATAGGAGGAGGTACATTGACACCACTTGCTAAAATAGGGGAAGAAGCCACAATAGGATCTTCAAGCAACTCAAGTGGAGGAGGGAACACCACCCCATCAACAACATGAGGTTCAAGAGCCTTTGAATCATAATCATCCTCAACCACATTCATTGTAAGATGTTCATGAAGAGCATTCTTCTTCCAAATGGAGTATCAAGCAATCTTAAGGCACAGGGAATTAGATGCCAAATGTCCTGTGGCAAAGCATTGCCTATAATGAAAAGTGATACCTTCATAAACCAAAGGTTGACTCCAAGAACCAACACTTACAAATCAACTTGCACTAGGAGAGGCTTGGATAGATCCACTTTCACCAAAATACAAGTGAAGGTGGTGTGAGAAAAAATTGTAGTAGTATGATCTACCTTGATGAAATGACCCACAGAGTTACCAATATCCTCATAGCAAGGTTCACACCAAAATGAAGAGGTAGATTAGGGAGGTAAATCCAAATAGGAAGAAAATTGATAGATTCAAAGAAATTATCACAAGGCCTCATCAAGAGGGTGTGATGGCCCTAAAACCATGAACAATAATCTATAACAAAATTTCAATCTAAAACTAAGTTGAAAGCAACTACAAAGAATACCTCGACATAAGGGTAAATTTTAATTTTTACTTCTGTAATAGGCTCCCACTACTTAGAAATCCAAATAATAAGATTGTAGAGTTGAGGCCACAATCTATCAAACCTATAAATCAAACTCTTTTGAGAGTAATATTCCTTGTGTTAAATTAAAACCTCCCTCCCAAAACCACAACTAGGAGGACCAAGCACAAGGAAGCAAATATTGCCTAGCAAAACCAATAGCATGTTTAGGAGGAGATCCTCCACTATAAATATTCGTATAAGTGCTCTTGACAATATCAATAGGGGAAGCATCATTAGAAGTTGCAATGTAACATGCACATCACCAACAAAAGGTGACACACTAGCAATAATCGAGACATGAGGTCCATGTAAGTAAATGACACACTTGTAGCAATAATAGACAAACCATTGCAACTGGTGACACACCAAAAGTAGAAGAAATAGTAACAACATACAACACAGTGATATACGATGCATCAAAAATAATGTGTACACTAGCAACAAATGAGATTGTATTAATAAATCTTGAGGAACCATGGATCCTTGCAACAAATAGAAAATGGGTAGGAATAGGAGCATGATACATTTTTGAAAAATAAAATGAATTCAAAAATTAAGCATGGTTGTTTCTATAGTTAAAGGAATTTTATTATTATTTTAAAAAATAAATAAACAATAAAAGTATTGAATAACATAGTTAAGATTTAGCTTGTTAGTTATGCCTATATTGTTGTTTGTTTGTAAATATATCTATTTATATATTTTTTAAATTGATAGAAAGTTATTTTCTTGTCAACAAATAAAAATAACTTTAATATAATGACTATCTCAATCATAATAAATACTAGATTATCATATAAACAATAAAATAAATAGCAATATTAATAGTATTAGACAACAAATTTAACACTTGTTAACACATTAAAAGTAGGTAGACACTTTTTTTTAAGAAATTAAAAATAAATTAAATATGAAAAATAGTTATATAATTAATTTTATGACTTGTCTTAAAATAAAATTATGTTATACACACACACACATGTATATACATGTATATGTGTATATATACATGTATATATCTATATATCCATATATAAATATATGTATGTGCTGCAAGTATGAAGGTGGTGTCATTGACGTCAACTATGTGCTAAAGAAGTTTGTTGCATGTCGAGGATATTGAGAAAATTGAGAAAAAGAGGAAATCAAGTTGTTGCATGTTGTTCATGTGTGTAGTTGAGATATTGAGGAAGTGTTGTGAGTACATGGAGCTATATTTTTGTTGCAGTGTCTGGAGATGAGTTGAATGAAGTAATGAGTTGAAATGATGTCTCTAGTACTTGGTTTCGAAGTGCTTTTGATAAAATTTGATAGACAGAGTAAATAGTGTTGTGCAAGTGTTCAAAATGTGCTTTGGTATTGTGCTTCATGTTTCTTCTGTGTTGAGGCTATGCCTATGTGGATCTGATATGTTGTTCATGGTTGTCAAAAGTTGCTATATTTAGAATTTGGCTTTCTAGATTGTTGTATAGTGCGAGATATTTTCACCAGTGTGTGAACTAGTCTTTCAGTGATTTTATTTGTGGCTTGGGAGAAATGTATTTGCTCCACATTTCTCCATTGTTTGGATTTAGGTTGTGAAAACTTGGGAAGTTTCTTATAATGTTTGTATCTTTCATATTCTAGGTTTCATTTGATTTGGTTCTGTATAGAGTGAGTTTCATTTGTCAATGTGTGAATAAGGTTTACCGGTTGTTTTGAGTTGAAGTATTTGTATGATATGAGTTTAGATGAAGTGTTTGATGAATCTTAAGTAGTTTGTGAATTATTCTAGATTGTGTTCAAGTGAATTTTGTTGTTTGGAAGTTTTGGATTTAGTTAAGGAAGCATGTACTTAATGTTTATGGTGTTTAACACAGGTATTGATCAACCTTGTGTTAGCACTACATGAAAGGCTTGATAAATCATGTTGAAGTCTATTGGGATCCATTTGGGTCCTAATTAAGGATTTATATGGGTTGCCTTCATTCTTATCCATCGCAGGAATATTTTGGTACCAACCTATTTTGAATTTGTAAGTGTAACAGATAGTTGTCGACATTGGATAAGGTTTTCAAGGTTGAGGTTAATATAAATAAGAGTGATGATGTTGTGAGATGCAAGAGAGAAGCAAGATAGATGCAAGATTGATGTGAGTGATGTGTGTGATGTGAATTTGAGCAGAGCAGTGTTAACTTCAAGTGTTTGGATTCTTGAAAGCAATGAGCTGAAGGTATCTGAAATCATTCGAGCAAGGCTGTGAGATTGTTGGAGCATTGTGGTGGATTCCTTGTTACATTGAGAAAGTATTTTATGTGTAACATTTCGCTTCTATCTTCTTGTATTTCTTTCTGGAGCCCTTTTGGATAATGTGTCCTATTTTGGCAGTGATCCCTTGTACTGGTTTTGCAATTACTTATATTATGAGCTAATCCTCATAGTAGCTTTTCCCTCATTGGGTTTTCCATGTAAATATGGTGTTCTCTTGTGTATGGTGTTGTTATTTTAGTTTATGTTATCTGCATTTCATGTTTAATCACATTAATAGAATAAGGGCTTAATGAATGCATGTGGATCTGATTACTATTGATGGTTTTGAAGCTTTAATTTGCTACAAATGATTCACCCCCCCTCTCAGTTGTCTTGTTCATTCAAAAATTGGTATTAGAGCAAGGTTCCTTGGAGAAGAGCTTAACCACTTAAGGCAGATCCAGGACTGCAAAGAAAATTGATTACCCTAGATTTAATGGAACAGATTATGCATTCTGGAAGACAAAGATGGAAAGATTTATGGAATGTTAGGGATATGAGATTGAAAAGAATGATAAGGTCCTACATATACTCCAACTACAAATATTCCAAGCACGAGTGATGAGATCAAGGCACATGAGGTAAATTTATTATTTTTATTTGTTGGCATTCAAAAATATCTTTCTATCAATTTTAAAAAATATAAATAGACACATTTTCAAACAAACAAAAATATAGGTATAGCTAACATTTACCAAATTTTAACTATGCTAGTCAATACTTCTATTGTTTATTTTTATTTTTTTAAATAATAATAAAATTCCTTTAACTATGGAAACAACCATGCTTAAATTTTTGAATTCCTTTAATTTTTTGATAATGTCTCATGCTCCTATTCCCACCCATTTTCTTTTTTGCAAGGATCCATGGTTCCTTGGTATCTACTAATGCAATCTCATCTATTGTTGGTGTGCATATTGTTTTTGGTGCATCATCTATCATTGGGTTGTATGTTGTTACTATTTCTTCTACTTTTGGTGTGTCATCAGTTGCAATGGTTTATCTATTATTGCTACAAGTATGTCATTTACTTACATGGATCTCATGTCTCAATTATTGCTAGTGTATTGCCTTTTGTTGGTGATGTGCATGATGTTGTAACTGTAACTTCTAATGATGTTACTCCTATTGATATTGTCAAGAGCACTTATACAAATATTTATAATGGAGGATCTCCTCTTAAATATGTGATTGGTTTTGCTAGGAAATGTGTGCCTCCTTGTGCTTGGTCCTCCCAGTTCTGGTTTTGAGAGGGAGGTTTTAAAACATGAGGAATATTACTCTCAAAAGAGTTTGATTCGTAGATTTAATAGATTGTGGCCTTGACTCTACAATCTTAATCTTTAATTTCTAAGTAGTGGCAACCTATTATAGAAGGAAAAAAATAAATTTATCCTTGTGCCAAGGGTTTCTTCGTAGTTGTTTTTGACTTAGTTTTAGATTGAAATGTTGTTGTAGATAATTGTTTATGGTTTTAAGGCCATCACACCCTCTTGATGAAGCCTTGTGATAATTTATTTGAATCTTTCAATTTTCTTCCTATTTGGATTCACCTCCCTAATCTACCTTTTCATTTTTGGCATGAACCTTGCTATGAGGGTATTGGTAACTTTGTGGGTCATTTCATCAAGGTGGATCATGCTATTGCAAAATTTTCTCACACCTCCTTCACTTGTATTTTGGTGGAAGTGGATCTGTCCAAGCCTCCCCCAATGGAGGTTATTTTGCAAGTGTTGGTTCTTGGAGTCAACCTTTGGATTATGAAGGTATCACTTTTCACTATACGCAATGCCTTGTCACAGGATATTTGGCATCTAATTCCCCATGCCCTAAGGTTGCTTGATACTCCACTTGGAAGAAGATGATTATGATTTAGAGGCTCTTGAACCTTAAGTTGTTGATGGCATGGTGGTCCCTCCTCCACATGAGTTGCTTGAAGATCCTATTGTGGCTTCTTCCACTATTTTGGAAAGTGGTGTCAATGTACCTCCTCCTATTGGTGTTGTGAATTCCACTTGGCATTCAGTTTCCCTAGTTAGGCATTCCTCTCCTCATGCTTCATGCCCAGTTGCATCCTCAGAGAGGGTTTCCCCTCCTCTCTCTCTCTTGACAATATATTTGGATGATGATTTTTCATGGGTTGTAGTTCAAAGGAGGAAGAAAGGTCTTTCAAAACATGTATTTATGTCCCATGCCTAAATTAGGGGTATGTGACCTACTGGGTATGGTTATGATATCTTATAGTTCTTTTTCATGGCTTGTTCTTGACAATTTTGTTGTAGTTGTACTCTCGATTGATTGTTCTTGTTGATGAAATTGTAAAAGAATTGAGACCATTTCAAAAACCTTTCTTCTTAGCTTTTTTAAGCTTTAAAAGTTTGTGACCTTTTTTCCAACATAATATATCAAAAAAAAATCATACTTAATTATTAACATTACAATCGAAATACACATATTATTAAGTTTACTTTTATTTATTAAAAGTGAAATACAATTACATACTAAATTTTCTAAATACAAATTCAAATATTTACTACCAAATAACAATATAATTGTGATCATTTTTATTCTAATATAACAAACAAATTAAACATCTAACTTTACTACTCGTACTTCTATTGCTATACTAAGAAGGCAAATACTGACTTGTTAAGAAATAGTACAAATCGATGCTATGATATGCTCCTAAAGCCATTGCCCTTCCTTGCTTGAGGCAAAATAACGACCATTGGAATGAGATAACTACATATATTTGCAAGGCATTGGGTGACATGATGATAATGGTGACTGATCAAAACCAGCGAATCTTAAGTTTTAGACACACAATGAACCAACAAAAGATCCTGGAGGTGGAGGCACTGCAATTTCAACTGTTCCTTCCATCATCTGAACTACCTTCTTGGTAGATGGCCTTAGAGCTGGATCCTCTTGAATGCACCACAGACCCACCAATATCATTCTCTCCAATTGCCTCGACTCGATTCCGACACCTTCACCTTCTACATGTTGCTTCTCCACCAGCTTAGCAAGTGTACCACGCTTCAAGCATTCATAGACCCACTCGTCCAAAAGGAGTTCATTTTCCGGGGCATCTAGTTCCATGGTTTTCCTGCAACAAATAATTTCCAGCAGCATCACTCCAAAGCTGTAAATATCTACTTTCACAGTAATTGGCATATTATTCATCCACTCAGGCGCAATGTAACCCCTAGTGCCTCGAGCTGCCGTGCGGGTTGCCGTTTGTTCTGCCCTCAACAATTTTGCCAAGCCAAAGTCAGATATTTTAGGAATGTAGTTTTGATCCAGCAGAATGTTTTGGGGCTTTATGTCACAGTGAAGGGTCGGGGTTCTGCACTCTTCATGCAAATAGAGAAGCCCTCTTGCTATACCCATTGCAATCTTAACACGGGTCCTCCAATCAAGAAAGCTCCTATCTACGAACAGAGCGGTGTCCAAAGATCCATTGCTCATGTACTCGTACACCAGAAGCCGGTGGGAGCCCTCGTCACAGAAACCATACAACTGAACCAGGTTCTTATGATGGCTTGTACCAATCACGTTCATCTCTGTTCTGAACTCCCGCTCCCCATGTTTTTCCTGCACCGCTTTATCATCGAGAATCTTCACAGCAATTGCTCTTCCATCCGCTAAGCTTCCCTTGCAAACTTTACCGAAGCCACCCCTTCCTAGTTCTTCTTTAAAACCTCCCGTAGCAGCCTCCACCTCTTTATAAGAAAAGCCCTTCAACCCCTCCAAAACTACAAGCTGCGGTGTAATTTTTCTCATCTTGTGAAGCTTGCAGCCACACAAGCAGGCCACTAAGAGGATCACTACCAGTAGAGAAAAGGAGCAAGCCAGGAGAGTTATGCCAACGGCTACAACCGTCTTTCCCCGCCTTTCCTTTCTTCGCTCTGGAGGAGCGGAGAAGGGAGACTCTGCATTGAAGTTGTCAGATACTTTTACAAAAGCTATGTTAGTAATGTCCGTACCTATACGGCCGTCTATCAAAGGCATCCGTTTCTTCCAACAAAGTGTGTTGCCATATGTGACCACAGTACACATGCAATCGTTTATGCATGCCTGCTGGCATGCACTTTCACTAAGATCCGCCAAAACCGAATAATCGTTGCCGTTCAACCAGTCCGTGTTCTCAAGCCGCGACATGGTGCTACTCGCAGTGGAGCTCTGACCCCGTGTTCTCACGCATCCCTTAAAATGGTCTTGGCTGTCAATAAAAGTAAACTGAGGAGGACAATAGCAGTCCGGCTCGTTCTGGTTCTTGATCTGACAAATGCCGTTGCGTCCGCACTGACCCTTGACGTCTTTGCATAGGTCATTCACAGGCTTCCATACAGATCTCCACGAAGAATCACTGCCGTCCATATTCCACACATACTGTGCAAGGATTCCGTCGCTCTCGAGCGTCACTCTGCGAAGAAATTGCCCCTTTCCGGCCTTGCCTTCTGTGAGCGTGGAAACCGTTATGTTGGTGGTATTTACCAAATACAAGAGCCCACTTTTGTCAAATTTCAAGGTTACTTCCCCGGAAAATGTTCTATTGGCCCAGTAAGCACCTTGAGGCTCGCCCACTCGTTCCACAGGGTAAAGCACCAAATTGCCGTCTTCCTGCAAGGCAAACTCGAATCGGCCTGATGACAGGTTTGTATTCGAAGCCCTGGAATACATGGTAGATTTCCACTTGAGGTCTTGACCGGGCAAGAGGGTATCCGTAGGATAGTCGAAGGTCTGCCAGATGGGCTCAAGTGAGGCGTTTAACAGCACGAAGTTGCCACTGTCGAGCATTGCAGCCGCGGCAACCTTTTCGGAGGGAGCAGCCGACCATTTGAGATTTTTTCTGGCATCGTACAAGCTGAGACTGGTGTTAGTGAGCTGCAGAATAGACGACTTTTCGACAGCAAGGTCCCTCTGATCCTTCATGACCGCCCAGACTAGAGTTTTAGAAGGGATATTGTCAAACCAAACACCTAGTACGTACACAGTTGCGGTTAGCTCATAGAATCCAAAAGCAAACTGTCCATTTGGTGAAATCCATTTGGAATTTTGAGGAGGAATAAGAGTGGAGCCAAGCGTGATATTCTGCTTCTGCGCCGATGTGCAGATGAGCTTCAGAATAACAATAATAAGAGGAAGCATTGCAGGAGCAGCCATTGCTGAAGTGAGGAAAGTAAATCAAATCGATGGAAACTGTCCTTATGTAGACCAAATATCGTATTCATCACGCAAGAAAATTAATTAGCCTTAGGTTGGTTCCAAGTGCAGTCAGTCACATGTATACGATTCGTGCCGTGAAAGAAAGGCATTGTGGGTGCTTTTAATATCTGAATTGTTCTCAGTCAAATTAACCATGCCGTGACTGCTAAGGATTTTTAATATTTCAAATGTAATTAGTCGATGGTAAATTGACACACTAATTATCTTGTGAATGTTGTAAAGTATTTTTAATATTTCAAATGTAATTAGTTAATGATATGTTGACACACTAATCGTAATGTGAATGTTGTAAAGTATATTTAATATCAAGTGTAGTTAGTCAATGAAATGGTGTGAATGATGGAAAGTACTTCTAATATTTGTTGGACTTGTTAAATCAATTATAAAGAATCTTTGACAAATTAACATATGTAAGTTTTCATAGTTAATTATTTGAGAGCTATTTTTTGAAAAGTTTTATATATGTGTTTTAAAATATTAATGTTTATTATAAAGAATTTATTTGTTTAATATTTTAATGATATTTATTGTAAAGAATTTATTTTATTTAATATTAAAATATTCGTTAAAAAGATTATATATGTTTAAAATTATATGCATTGTATTATCCTAATGTGTGAAAGTGTAAAATGATATATGTTCATTCTGTGTTCAAATATACCAAAAATTAATACTAAATGTTATATATACATCTTCTCTTATTAGTTGTTAAATACAATTCACATCAACATATAATCCTAACATCTTAATATTGTATTTCAAACTATCTATCAAAGACACATTATCACCATTACTATAACAATTTCCAATACCAATATGTTCAAGTAGTACCCCATTCTTCATTTATTATGTTGAATACCTACAAGAATAACAAAAAATATGTAAAGCTTACTTAAACAACAAATACATTATTCTCAAGTGCTAAAGGAAGAAGTAGAGAATCTTGTCCTAACGAATGGGGCCCACATGAATTATTGGAATCCAAATTGGAGTGCTAGACTTGAGGATGTGAGAAATTAGGGAGTTATTGGTAAATGATGTCTTTGTAGTTATGTTTACTATTTGGTGACTCATTGATTGAGCCTATGTGATGCCCATGTGAAGTCATTGATATATTTACTATTCTCAAAATATGCTCTCTAATATTCAAGTGTGAGGTTTTTACATGACACCATGGTTTTGGTATCCATTATTTTGGTAAAACCATACTTGGTTTTGACACATTTCCTTACCTATAGATTGGGGATATTCAAGATAATGGCTTCATATCTTTATTTACAAGTACATAGGTGTTGTTGAAATACTTTTAAGTGCAGAGTGTAGTGTGTTGATGTTGCATCTTATACATTAAATATTAATACATACTTATCGTGTGTTGATGTTGCATCTTATACATTAAATATTAATACATACTTATTCTCTTTTTCTAATGGATATTTTTCTCAAAAGGGTTTCTTTAGAGAATTATAGGGTATTTTATGTAACATGTCAAGTTAAGATATTAATATCAAGATATAATTACATCAATTTTTAGTCAAATTATTGAACCATATTTTATGAGGCATGAACCCATCTCTCATGAGAATGAATGTTCCACTTGGTATTCATTACATATAGGTGATGGTCATAGGGGTGAAGCATTAGGACTTCTTAGGAAGTCACACATCCCAGTACTACTCTAACTCAAGTGTACTTAACCATGGAGTTTCCCCCAAGTTCAAGCTCACTTAGCTTGCTACTCCATTTACAAAACCTTTGGGAATTTTTGTTCCTTATGAAACATTCATCATAGATCCACTTTAGCTAATCAATTGATAAGTAGGAGGTATTTTTTGTAATGTGTCAATTTATGTTATTTATATAAGGTTTCAACTATATATTTTTTGAGTCAAAATCATTGACTTATAATTTATGAGTAGTGATTCATATGAACCCATATCTCATGAGAATGGATGGTGCACTTAACACTCATTGCATATAGGTGATGCTCATAAGAGTGAAGCATATATACTTCCCAATAGATCACCCATCCTAGTACTACTCTGATTGAAGTTCTTAATCATGGAGTTCCCTCTAAGATCAAGCCACTTATCTTGCCACGGTCCCATTTGCAAATACTTTTATAAGGTTTTTTTTCCTTACAATCCATTCATCATATATCCCCTTTATCTTAGAAACTAATATGTAAGATGCATTTTTTATATTGTGGGTATGTCAATGGATTTGTGACACAATTTTGGCTCTTAAGATGCCACTTATTTTTTATTTTTTATTTTTTATTTTCTTCTAAAATCAACAAAATCTGATTTGCACAAGAAAATGAAGATAGTTGCGCTCAAAATTTAAAGATGTAGTAAGAACAAAAGTTGAAGTGCTCTGAGTCTAGTTTCTAAGCTACTATTTTTTTTTAAAAATCATGAAGATTAAGGGTCTCAAAAAAGGGTGGAAAAATAGGTCATGTTTTTATCAAAAAAATAACATAGTGCTTGAGGGCTCCCCCCTTTTTGATTATCCTTTTTTTAGAATTTCAACAATCCCAATGGTGAGAAATTAGCTAACACCATGTAGTTTATCCTCACTCTTTTGGATAATTTTTTTAATGAATATATAATATTTTATGAATTTTCAAAGTGGACACATCCTGAAAAAGCTAAAATTTGAGCGTGCTCCCCCCTAATTTTTTTGAAAACTAATTAAAAATTGATTTTTTTCATCATGTGTAGAATGGAGTCTAGTTTCAAAAAATTTAATTTGTTTCATGTTTCGATGAACGAGTAAAAATATATCCTAAAACTAGCACATGTTTGATTTTATAATAGAAGCTATGGATCAAAAACTTAATTGAATCAAAACAAAAAGAATTATATATTTAGATAGCTAAGAGAGAGGTTGACGATATCACAATTTTTTTATAAACTTGCATTGAAAGATGTGCAAATGTGATGGGGAGCACAGATGAAAATATGAGGAAATTTGGTAAATCTTGTCAATTAACACATCCAAAGTAGGTCATTTGGCGAGCACCAAATTTGGCGCTCGCCAAATGACTTGCTTTGGATAAAATGTAACTTTCCCCTCTCTTTGGTCAACCACTCTAATAATGCTAAGAGTGTGCAAAGTTGAGGTTTTACCTTTCATACAATCTCTACCTCATTACCCTAACTAGATAACTCTTTATCCCTCTAAAGTCTCTCTCTCTCTCTCTCTCAAGTCTCACTCCCTCCCACACTATCGACTACTCTCTCTCACTCCAACCCCCTTTCTCACTCTCCCTCTCTCTCTCTCCCCCTCTGGTCTTTTTGTCTCTCTCACTCCATCTCCCTCTCTTAGGTCATTATATTTCTCTCCCTCTCTCAAGTCTCTCCCTCCTACCCCCTCTCCCTCTCTTAGGTCTCTCTTTCACTTACTCCCTCTATCTCTTTCCCACTCCCTCTCTCTCTCACTCCCTCTATCTATCTCCCTCACTCTCTCTCTCACTCTCTCTCAAGTATCTCCCTCCCCCTCTCTCACTCTCTCACACATAAACACACACACTCCCCCTCTCTCTCTCCCACTCCCTCTCTCTCACCCCCTCTATCTCTCTCCCACTTTCTCCCCCTCTCTCTTAGGTCTCTCCCTCCCACCCCATTTCCATCTCTCTCTCTCTCAAGTCTCTCCCTCCTACCCTCTCTCTCTCTCTCAAGTCTCTCCCTCCCAGACCCTCTCCCTCTCCCTCTATCTCTCTATGACTCTGTCTCACTCCCTCTCTCTCACATCTCTCCCTCCCACCCCCTCTCCCTCTCTCTCTTTGTCAACCCTCCTTCTCCTACCTACTCTCCCTTTCATAGTAGCTCCCTCTATCTCTCTCCCACTCCTCCTCTCTCTCACTCTATCTTCTATCCCTCTCCCTCTCCTCTCTCCCTCTTTGAAGTATCTCCCTCCCACCACCTCTCCCTCTCTCTCTCTCTCATGCCCTCTATCTCTCTCCCACTCTCTCTTAGGTCTCTCCCTCCCACCCCCTCTCCCTCCCTCCCTCTCTCAAATCTCTCCCTCCTACCCCCTCTCCCTATCTCAAGTCTCTTTGTCTCTCTCACTCACTCCCTCTATCTCTCTCCCATTCCCTCTCTCTCTATCACTCCCTCTATCTCTCTCCCTCACTCTCTCCCACTCTTTCTCAAGTATATCGCTCCCACCCCTTCTCTCTCCCTCTCTCAGGTATCTCCCCCACTCTCTCTCTCCATCTCTCTCTCATCCCTCTATCTTGGGAACTCCCTCTCCCTCTCTCAAGTCTCTCTCTCTTTCACTCCTTGCATCTCTCACATTCCTCTATCTCCCACTCCCTCTCTTACTCTCTCAAGTCTCACCCTCCCACCCCATCTCTCCCATTTTTATTCCCTCTCCCTCTCTCTTAGGTCTCTCCCTCCCACCCTCTCTCCCTCTCCCTCTCTCTTAGGTTTCTCCCTCCCATCCCCTCTCCCTCCCTCTCTCTCTCTCTCATCTCTCCATCCTACCCCTTCTCCCTCTCTCAAGTATCTCTCTATTTTTCTCACTCACTCCCTCTATCTCTCTCCCATGCCATATCTCTCTCTCTCCCTCACTCTCTCTCCCTCTCTCACGTATCTCCCTCCCACCCCTTCCCTATCTCTCTCTCTCCCTCTCTCTCAGGTATCTCCCCCCACCCCCTCTCTCTCTCTCTCTATATCCCTCCATCTCTCTTCCCTCTATCTCAAGCACTCTGTCTCCTTCCCACCGCATCTCCCTCTCTCAAATCTCTCTCTCTCTCACTCCTTGTATAGCTCACATCCCTCTATCTCCCACTCCCTCACTCTTCTACTCTATTAGGTCTCGCCCTACCACCCCCTCTCTCCCACTTTTATTCCCTCTCCATCTCTCTCAGGTCTCTCCCTCTCTCTTAGGTTTCTCCCTCCCAGCCCCTCTCCCTCATACCCCCCTCTCTCTCTCCCACTCCCTCTCTCTCTCTCACTCCCTCTATCTATCTTTGTCTCTCTTTTTCTCTCTTTGTCTCTCTATGAGGGTAGAGGGTAGAGGGTAGAGGGTTGAGGGTTGAGGGTTAAGGGTAGAGGGTTTAAGGGTTTAGGGTTTAGGTTTTAAGGGTATAGGGTTCAAGGATTTAGGGTTTACAGTTTAAGGGTAGAGGATGTAGGGTTAAGAGAGAGAGAGGGGGTTTGAGGGTTTAAGGGTTGAGGGTTGAGGGTTGAGGGTAGAGGGTAGAGAGAGAGATAGAGAGAGAGAGGGTTGAGAGTTTTAGGTTTGAGGGTAGAGGGTAGAGGGTAGAAGGAAGAGGCAGAGGTAGTAGATAGAGGAGGGTAGAGGGTTGAGGGTTGAGGGAAGGTAGATAATTAGAGGGTTTAAGGTTTAGGGTTTAGGTTTAGGGTTTAAGGGTTTAGTGTTTATTTTAATAATTAAAGGTTTAGGGTAGAGGATTAAGGGTTGAGGGTAGAGGGTAGAAGGTAGAGGGTGTAGGGTTGAGAGAGAGGGGGGGGTTGAGGGTTTTAGAGTTTTAGAGTTTACGGTTTACAGTTTAAGGGTTGAGAGAGAGTGGGGTTTGAGGATTTAGAGAGAGAGACAAAAGAGAG
This sequence comes from Sequoia sempervirens, assembly GCA_007258455.2. Taxonomy (NCBI): domain Eukaryota; kingdom Viridiplantae; phylum Streptophyta; class Pinopsida; order Cupressales; family Cupressaceae; genus Sequoia; species Sequoia sempervirens. The sequence continues at coordinate 9,864,220 of VDFB02109042.1, forward strand.
TGAGAGGGTTAAGGTTTTTAGGGTTGAGGGTAGAGTGTTGATTGTAGAGGGTAGAGGGTAGAGGGTAGAGGGTAGAGGGTTGAGGGTTGAGGGTTGAGGGTTGAGAGTAGAGGGTGTAGGGTTGAGAGAGAGAGGGGGTTGAGGGTTTTAGGGTTTTAGGGTGTTAGGGTTAAGGGTTGAGGGTTGAGGGTAGAGAGAGATAGAGAGGGTTGAGGGTTTTAAGGTTGAGGGTAGAGGGTAGATGGTTTAAGGGTTTAGGGTTTAGGGTTTAAGGGTTAAGGGTTTAAGGGTTGAGTGTGGAGGGTAGAGGGTTGAGGGTAGATGGTACAGGGTTGAGGGTTGAGGGTTGAAGGTAAAGGGTTTAGGGTTGAGAGAGAGAGGGGGGGTTGAGGGTATAGGGTTTAAGGGTAGAGGGTGTAGGGTTGAGAGAGAGAGATAGGGAGGTTGATGGTTTTAGGTTTTTATGGTTTACAGTTTATGTTTTAAGGGTTGAGGGTAGAGGGTTTAAGTTTTATGATTTAAGGGTCGAGGGTAGAGGGTTTAAGGGTTTAGGGTTTAGGGTTTAAGGGTAGAGGGTGTAGGGTTGAGAGAGAGAGACATGGAGGTTGATGGTTTTAGGGTTTTATGGTTTATAGTTTATGTTTTAAGGGTTGAGGGTAGAGGGTTTAAGTTTTAGGGTTTGAGGGTCGAGGGTAGAGGGTTTAAGGTTTAGGGTTTTAGGGTTTAAGGGTCAGGGGTTGAGGGTTGAGGTTTGAGGGTTGAGGGTATAGGGTTGAGGGTTGAGGGTTGAGAGTAGAGGGTGTAGGGTTGAGAGAGAGAGAAGGGGGTTGAGGGTCTAAGGGTTTTAGGGTTGAAGGGTTGAGGGTCGAGGGTTAAGGGTAGAGAGAGACAAAGAGAGGGCTGAGCATTTTAGGGTTAAGGGTAGAGGGTATATGGTTTAAGGGTTGAGGGTGGAGGGTTGAGGGTAGATGGTATATGGTAGAGGGTTTTCAGGTTTTCAGGTAGAGGGTTTAGGGTTGAGAGAGAGGGGGGATTGAGGGTTTTATGGTTTAGGGTTTATAGTTTAAGGTTTTTCGGGTTTTTGGGTTTATAGTTTAAGGGTTTAAGGGTTTAGGGTTTAAGGGTAGAGGATGTAGGTTTGAGAGAGAGATACAAGGGGTTGATGGTTTTAGGGTTTTAGGGTTTACGGTAGAGGGTTTAAGGGTTTCACAGTTTAAGGTTTAGGGTTTTAGGGTTTTAAGGTTTAAGGGTTGAGGGTAGAGGGTGTAGGGTTGAGAGAGAGAGGGGGGTTGAGGATTTAAGAGTTTTAGGGTTTAGGGTTTATAGTTTAAGGGTAGAGGGTGTAGGGTCAAGAGAGAGAGAGAGAGGGGGGTTGAGGGTTTAAAGAGAGAGACATAGAGAGTGAGAGGGTTGAGGGTAGAGGGTAGAGGGTTGATGGCAAAGGGTATAGGGTTGAGAGAGAAAGGGGTTTGAGGGTCTAAGGGTTTTAGGGTTTAGGGTTTACGATTTAAGGGTTTAGGGTTTATAGTTTAAGGGTAGAGGGTGTAGGGTTGAGAGAGAGAGATAGGGGGTTGATGGTTTTAGGTTTTAGGGTTTACATTTTATGGTTTAAGGGTTGAGGGTAGAGGGTTTTAGGTTTATGGTTTTAGGGTTTTAGAGTTTAAGGGTTAAGGGTAGAGGGTTTAAGGGTCCAGGGTTGAGGGTTGAGGGTAGAAGGTTTAAGGGTCCAAGGTTGAGGGTAGAGGGTGTAGATTTGAGAGAGAGAGAGGGGGGTTGAGGGTTTAAGAGTTTTAGGGTTCAGGGTTTACAATTTAAGGTTAGAGGGTGTAGGGTCGAGAGAGAGAGAGGGGGGTTGAGGGTTTAGAGAGAGAGACAAAGAGAGTGAGAGGGTTGAGGGTGGAGGGTAGAGGGTATAGGGTAGAGGGTTGAGGGTTGAGAGTAGTAGGTGTAGGGTTGAGAGAGAGAGACATAGGGGGTTGATGGTTTTAGGGTTTTAGGGTTTATGGTTTATGATTTAAGGTTTGAGGGTAGAGGGTTTAAGGTTTAAGGTTTTAGGGTTTCAAGGTCGAGGGTAGAGGGTTTAAACTTTAGGGTTTAATGGTTTTAGGGTTTAAGGGTAGAGGATTTAAGGATCAAGGGTTGAGAGTAGAGGGTATAGGGTTGAGGGTTGAGGGTGTAGAGTTGAGAGAGAGGGGGGGTTTTAGGGTTTTAGGGTTTTATGGTTTAGGGTTTAAGGGTAGAGGGTGTAGGGTTGAGAGAGAGAGATAGAGAGGGTTGATGGTTTTAGGGTTGAGGGTAGAGGGTAGATGGTTTAAGCGTTAAGGGTTTAAGGGTTGAGGGTGGAGGGTAGAGGGTTGAGGGTAGATGGTATAGCGTAGATGGTTTAGGGTTGAGGGTTGAGAGAGAGAGGAGGTTGAGGTTTTTAGGGTTTATGGTTTAAGGGTTTTAGGGTTTACGATTTAAGGGTAGAGGGTGTAGGGTTGAGAGAGAGAGACATGGGGTTGATGGTTTTAGGGTTTTAGGTTTTATAGTTTAAGGGTTGAGGGTAGAGGGTTTAAGGTTTAGGGTTTTAGGGTTCTAGTGTTGAGGGTAGAGGGTTTAAGGTTTATGGTTTAAGGGTTTAAGGGTTTAAGGGTTGAGGGTTGAGGGTAGAGTGTTTAAGGGTCGAGGGTTGAGGTTAGAGGGTATAGGGTAGAGGGTGTAGGGTTGAGAGAGAGAGAGAGGGAGGGTTGAGGGTTTAAGAGTTTTAGGGTTTAGGATTTAGGGTTTAAGGGTAGAGGGTGTAGGGTCTTGAGAGAGAGATGGGAGTTGAGGGTTTAGAGAGAGAGATAGAGAGAGTGAGAGGTTTGATGGTTTTAGGGTTGAGGGTAGAGGATAGAGGGTTGAGGGTAGAGGGTTGATGGTAGAGGGTATAGGGTAGAGGGTTGAGAGTAGAGGGTGTAGGGTTGAGAGAGAGAGATAGATGGGGGCTTGAGGGTTTAAGATTTTTAGGGTTTATGGTTAGGGTTTAAGGGTAGAAGGTGGAGGGTTGAGAGAGAAAGATAGATAGGGGGTTGAGGGTTTAAGGGTAGATGGTGTAGGGTTGAGAGAGAGAGATAGGGTTTATGGTTTAGGGTAGAGGGTAGAGGGTTTAAGAGTTGAGAGAGAGAGAGAGGGTTGAGGATTTAAGGGTTTATGGTTTATAGTTTAAGGGTAGAGGGTAGACAAATCTATTTCACTCCAACCCCTCTCCCATTGTGAGGTCTTTCCCCCCCACCCTAACGTGATAACTCTCTATCCCTCTCAAGTCTTTATTGCTCTCAAGTCTCAGTCCTTACCACGCTATTAGGACTAATCTCTCTCACTCAGATCCCCTCCCCCTCTATCTCAAGTCTCACTCCCTTCCTATTGGTATTGTGAAAGCATTTCAAAGCACCAAATTTGGCAAGTTCCAAATGTGTTTTTTTACCTTGAAATGGTAAAATAGGGGTTGACCCCATGATTTAGGCCCACATGCTTCTGATTTTGTCTAGTTCAACACTTTATCTGACAGAGAAACACCTTTTTTATGTAGTTGACTCCCTGTTGTACCAATCTATGCTTGATCCATCACCTTTTTGCCACCAATTTGCATGCCAGACAATGTAGATGAAGACATTTTGAAGTTTCTACATCATTTTACATTATCTTAGGTAATATATTCATTTTGGTAATATTGAAATGTTTATATTTAGTAAGTTTGTTTATTTTTGACAATAATCTAAATTCCTTTAATGATTTTATTAATTGTAACAATTGGACGTAGAATTCAACATTGAATTAGATGGGAGTTGCATAAAAAAGTTTAATTTTTATGACTTTGAAGAAAAAAATGAAAACCATGACATAATTTAGATGAATTCATGTTTAAAATTATATAAACAACATCAACTTAACACAAATTTTCTTATGAATTCTATTTGCATTGCTTATAGTAGTCCATTTCCAGCATGCTTAGATAAACAAATTCAACTTAAAATACAAGTTTTTTGTTTTGTTTTGAAAATTTATAGACCATTCATTTGATGATTTTATTAATCTTCATTGTTACACATAGAATTGAACATTAAATTCATTATTATTGATGGTTTTGGGAAAACTTTTATTTTCAACTAATTTGGAAAAACCCAAGAGCTTCATAAATGTTAATTTGTGCAAGTTTCTATTAAATTTTTTGTGCCATAAAGAATTCACCTTCATCATGTGCTTAGATAATTTCAAGTGACTCAATACATAGTTGGTTTAATGCAAGTTTCCATTCATTCATACCATTTACTGTTCTAATAAAAAAAGGGAAAATAAGCACAAGATTCTCTAGTTTCCAAAGCTGGTAGCAACTTATACCTTGGGTTTGACACAAGTATTTTCTCCTAAGAACTTTTCCACACACTAAATAATCCCCTCAAACCCTTCTTAACATTGATCAACACTTACATGAAGCAATTTTGTACAAATGTGATGTCAAACAAGGAAGTAATTTGTCTCCAACCTCAAATTAAACCAATTCAAACCCTCTTTCAGATTTTACAACCTTTCCTTTCCTATATTACAAAAACTCACCTATTCTTCCTTGTAGGTTTTCAATAGAGGTTTGTTGACCTCAAAACACCTTCAGGTTTCTTTAGAACAACTTTGAAAAAACAAAGCACCTACGTTGTCATACACCACAAATTAGGTCACTTTTACAAAGGGGCCCGATTGGAAACTCCTCCTCAATCCAAAAAATCAATGGGGCAGAAATAACCAGACAACAAAACCTCCAATTTCCCCATTTATTTGTAGTGACACACTTTTGAAGACATCTAAACAAGAAACCCTCATTTTAGGCAATTTACATGGGGGTTTATTGAAAAACTATATCCCAGCCTTTTTCTAGCCCAACCACCACTTCAAACACCCTTAATTATTTTTGCATATGCTTATAAGTTCATTCACCAACCTCTATCATCAATATTTCACCAAACCCTAGTTTAAAACCTCCATTTTCAAGCAAAATTTGCACAAAAATCTTCAGGACAACAACAAAAAAGGGTTCAAACATCTTCCCTGCTCCAAAAAACAATGTACACACCTAAATCATGCCTTAATGAGCCATTTCACCAAGTTACAGAACAAAACAGTGGGTGGAATGGCTTAAAATGTCATTTTCATACACTCAAAACCCTTAAAATGGGGTATACAGACTAGTCCTCTGTAATTTCATTAATGTAATTTTTACAACCTTTCCTTTCCTATCTTCCAAAAACTCACCTATGCCTCCTTGTAGATTTTCAACAGAGGTTTTTTGACCTCAAAATACCATTCAGTTTCTTTGGAACAACTTTACCAAAACAAAGCACCTATGCTGTCGTAGACCACAAATTAGGTCACTTTTACAAAGGGGCCCTATTGTTAACTCCTCAATCCAAAAACTCAATGGTTCAAAAACAACCAGTCAACAAAACCTCCAATTTCACCATTTATTTGTAGTGACACACTTTTCAAGACATCTAAACAAGAAATCCTCATTTTAGGCAATGTACATGGGGGTTTATTGAAGACCTATATCCTAGACCTTTTATAGCCCAAACACTACTTAAAATACCCTTAATTATGTTTTCATATGCTTATAAGTTCATTCACCAGCCTCTATCATCAATATTTCACCAAACCCTAGTTCAAAACCTCCATTTTCAAGCAAAATTTACACAAAAACCTTCAGGATAGCAACACAAAAATCCTTCAAACATCTTCCCTACTCTAACATACCATGTAAACACCTAAATAATTCCCTAGTGAGCCATTCCACCAAGTTACAGAACAAAATAGTGGGTGGAATGGCTTAAAATGTCATTTTCATACACTCAAAACCCTTAAAACAGTGTATACAAACTGGTCCTCTGTAATTTATCTCTAAAATGCACAAAAAACAATTGAAATCAATCCAAACCAAGTCTAAAATGGTGTTAGGCTTGCTTCCCACAAGATTCACTCCATGAAAGATCAAAAATTTCTGGTACGTAACCGTACAGATCAAAGAAACTTCAAAATTTCTGGAAAATACACCAAAACAGGGGGTCTTTCAATTACTTCTCTTCTCAAAATTACATGCCAACCTCTCCTTGAAATTTTTTTTCTAAATACCATTTCACCCTCCATGACAAATTTTGTCTAAATTGACAACTTTTTGACATGATTTGCAACTTTTACATTTGTTGCCCAAAATGACTCAATAATTACAAAATGCAATGTAATCAACGATATGGATATGTTTGAAAAAATGCATTACAGGTTCTTTTCTTGTGGTATGGAGGTAGATTTATGTATGAAATTTTTTATAGCATATAGACATGTTTGATAATTCCAAACAACTTGTTGCTTTCTTTCATAAAATTCTTTGGTGTGTTCATTAAAATGCAATGTAATCAACATTATCAATATGTTTCATAAAATGCATTACTTACTTTTGTTCTATGTGTGATTGTGAATATGCAACATTCAACCTCATGCTGAGGAAATGAACAAAGCCTCTAACACCAAAAGAACATGTAGTAAAAAATGCAAGGAGAAGAGAATCAAAAATTGCAGCCTGTGAAGCAAAAGAATTGTAGCCCATACAACCAGAAATTCCCGTGCAATCTAAGAGAGATGTACAATTGGAAAAACAAAGGGCACGAATGGAAAAAGTTCATGGAATGACACATATGGATGCCCAAGTTGGAGGAACATCATTAACCATAGGTGAAGTTCAATGCACATCTCCAGTTGAAGACACACCAACAACAACATGTGGTCTTCCAAGTACATCAGAAATCACATCTACAGTTGAAGACACACCATCAACAACATTGCGTTTCAAAAGTACATCAAAAAACATGCCTCTATTTGAAGTCACTCCACAAATGACATCTCACATTGGAGGTACAACATCATTTACATGTCAATCTCAAGGTATGTCATCAATTGCACCTTTGATTGAAGGTACACGGACTATCCTCGATGTTGACATTCCTAATGTTGACACAAATTTACATTTGAGAACTCCTCCTAGAGTTTTGCATAGAAAACCTAGATTTTTTATTGATATTGATTCCAATGTTTTGAAATGGATACCTGATAAGATGTCAAAATGTACATGTCAAAGAGTTGCATAGAGGATATGGAGTTTTATTTTTGAGAAGCTTTAAGTGAGGGTGGAAGATGCCAACTATTTGTTGAAATGATGAGGCAACTCAAATTTAGGCCCACCATGAAGGCTCTTGGGCTGAGATTTTTGAATGACTCAAGTGAAAATTCCATTGTAAAGAACTTGATGAGTGCATATGAGAGTGTGGGTTCTACCTCATGCACAAAGGATAGTTGTGCCACAAGACGTGTGATGAAAACAACATTGTTAAGTAGTAAAACAATGAACAAGGTGAACTTTACAAAGATAAATAAGTCTTTGAATATAAGTAGATCATCTCTAATGAGACCCAAATGAAGGTGTCAAAGATTGGAGGATCCAAATAGCAATGAGTTATGGGCATTCTCGGGTAGAGTTCCATGGAAAGATAAAAGAATTGCTCAAGGCTTGAGATCTTTAATAGTAGATTATTGGAAGGATAACACAAGCACCTCTCCTAATCAAAGAGATGTTGTAAGAAGGATAATTGGTACTAAAATCCGTGAGCCACATCCAAAGCATTATTTTGATACCACTCAAACCCAATTTTTTGCTAATATTGTACAAAAGTTTCCTAAAATTAAAATATGTCAAAGGTGTTTTGAAATGCTAAAGCCTTTTTATGTCAAAATAAATCACACACACACTACTTGTTGTTTGAAAAAATGCCTCAAAGAAATGTGGTCTCATGGTGATGGAATGACATGAAAATCCATAACAATTTGCATGTCATGGCATTCCATCACCATGAGACCACATTTCTTTCAGGCATTTTTTTCAAGTAGTTCATTGCCTTGTCTATAGTATTGCTTGCTATTATGCTTTTGATAGATTTTTTCCAAGCATCCATAGCTTGTTCGAAAGCACTTGTTTTATGCTTTTAGCCATAGAAACAAGGCAGTGAACTATTTGAAAAATAACATCAAAGAAATCTGGCCTCATAGAATGCTATGATAAGAAAATGCAATTGGTAGTTGCTCCTACTTATTAGTTATGAAATGTGAAGTAATTGCATAACTGCTTAGGTTGACTTTGCAAAAACTATATTGTAATTGAAATTTTGTTATCTATCAACATCTAGTTATTAGTTATGTAGTGTGAAGTAATGCTTTGACTTTAAAAGATGTGCAATAAAATGTAATCAACGATATGAATATAAACAACAACAAAAATATTTTTTACAATTCATTAGTTAAAATATTTATTTTATTTTCTCTCTATATCTGTATATGTTATGGAAATACCTTTCAATTTCAAAATAAATATTTTTTATCTCTTGTTCTACATTTTTTTACGTTTTTTTTAAATATGATTTTTTCCCGATTTTTTAAAAAACTCTTATACTTTTGGTTTGTCAAGTTTTTCCCCAAAAGATTTTTGCTGCTATGCATTGGAAGCATGAAGCATACACATGAATACACGCAATATACGTGAAGTATACATGTGAATAAGTGAAACATACATGCGAATAATTGAGGCACAAGTAATTGAAGCATTCCAAAGGATACAAACCACTAGGACTGGAGATTATTTACACAATACACTTTAGATGGAGCTTACTGAGAAATCGATAGTAATTAATAAAGCATTAGATGTAAAAAAATCCTTGCCTACAACATTCAAGCATATGATTTACACAATACGCACATGATAACATCATTCAAGAATGACAGTAGCAAAATGAGATTTTTTTAATCAAAAATTCGTAAGGCTATACAATGATATATATTGATAAAAGTATATACAATATATCCAAAAAATCCATACAGGCTTAGTACAAAGGAGCCATATTATGGACATAAAATGTCGCGTATATATCGATAGTAAAAAACATATGTTCCAAAATGCCACATAGGCATACAACAATGACCCTAATACAGTCATTTCCCTCTAGGGGAAGGAAATAGATCCCATGCTACCTTTGAAATTTGGCTGGATGGAGTGACTGTTGGTTCTCTAGTCTTTCAAACATGCTCACTAGTCCTCCTCTCTTCACACTAGACCTTCAACTGATACAATAAAATGTAAAGATGTTCATACACATAAATTGAATTGTGGAATGACATATAACAAAATATAACCACTTATTACATACAGATAGTCATCATTAACATTTACATCATTACCATGTCCATGATCTGGACTGACAACCACATGTAGCAACCATCAAGATAGAAATTAAGCTACACAAAAGTATCATGAAAATTTTCCATAATAGATCATAAAAGAGCAAATATAATGTCAAATCAACTAATCTGTCGCATACCTCTCAATGGATCAGAATTGGCTATTGTTGTAGCAACTCCATGGTCCATCATGCCACCAACATCACCAGGGTTGTCTGATGTCAACATCTGCAAATGGTAAATGAAAGAGTAAATGACAGGGTGAACTATTAAATGTTAATGGGATGGGATTAAGAAGGAATAAAGGAACAAGAAGTGAATTAGGAGAAGATAATGTGACATGATCAAGGATACAAATGCAATGTTTGTGTTTCTCATCAATTTTTTAGAATTTTATATGCAAAATTATGAAAACTAGCTAACATTGTTTTACAACACCATTATTGAATAAAGGCTACTTGAGTGTAAGTTGTTTGAGGAAATGAATTGTGAGGTGTGGAGGTCGAAGGTCCACCAGGAAACTATTTGAAATCTAAAGCATGTTATCAGACAAACATTCAAATATAACATTCAACTGTTCAAATGAAATAATAATATATTTAATACTAGTTGCATACCCGTGGACTCAATGTCGAGAATGAATAAGGGTCTATATGAATGGGGCACGTCTCATGAACACTCTGACCCTGAAATTTCATCATATCGAAATTCTACTAATTTACTTATTCTTAAATTTCAAAATATAATTTAATAAACAACATTAAATGAATTTGTTGAATTTTACCTGAGTGTCAATGTTGAATGTATCATTCAACAAATCATTTGTGAAATCCATCGCCTCTGCAATTGATGTAGGTTGTGCAGCTGCATCCCAACTACTCTAATAATCATGCATGAAAAATATACCACAAGTGCCACAATGTTGGGGTGGAGCTCAGGGCCTTCACGTCTCCTCCACACTAGGCTCTACTAGAGGCCTCACACACTGTAAAATGGTCTAGGTGAGTGAGCCAATCAATTCCAGCATGTCGACCTCTACACTATCCTTAACAATGGGAGGAATGACGACATGCTCCACCATGGTTCTGGCTAAGGGTCTCGGTGCCAACTGTGGGTTATGTCGTGCAATAGGTCTATCATGTGTGGAGCCCCCACCTCTACCTTGAAAGCCTAAGATATCAAAATAATTTGGCATCTTATTAAAGATAAACTCACAATAGATTTTCCTCAAAAATTATTGTGGTACCTCATGGTTATTGCATGAAGGTTGGTCAAATACCATTCACCACTTCTCCCAAATTTTATTTTTAATTAACTCATAGTGGCACCAATGGATGGGGAACCTCCTGCATGTATGAGACAAAGGTGCGTTGGTTTTCGGGTCTGTAAATAGGGAACACAAGTCAGCTTTTCTATTTTTTTGTTTTTTAACATTTGCATATGACAAACCACTATCATATATTGTCTCATCTCATGCCTCTTATTTGACCAAAAAAATATTTTCTCGCTCATTTCTCCTACATGAGATACAATTGACTTCAATGATTCAATAATCCCTCTCCTATAAGAGTGGGTTTTGGCATGCTCGATTAATCTTCCAATTAATTGTTCAATGTCTCTTTTATTGTTTTCAATTTGATTTAGAATATTTTCTTCTGTTCCTTTAGGATGCCTATGAATTGATGGAGGGGTTTTAGGTTGTTCTTGTATAGGAGGCTCTTCTTGAGGGGGTGACTGTGTATTCTCAATGTTTGGAGGTGGAGATTCATTCCCTGAGAATTAGAACAAAATTTTATTATAAAAATCTATTTCAATCTGCATTCTAAATCAAATTTGAAATAAATAGAATAAAAATACATACCTCTTCACAATCTTCGATGTCTCTGACGTGTTGGCGACATCCTTGTGAAAAATAACAAGATAAGGATGCAAATAATGGATGATATTTGGCGAGCCAAAGTTGTAGACCTCAAATCCTCCAAGCGAAGCTGTGGGTTGAAGTAAAATGAGGGTTTCAAATGCATTTTTTTCTTTTATTCAAATTTTGCATTTGGCACAAGCCAAATTTAGCATGCGCCAAATGACCAATTTCAGCCTTTTTTTATGAATTTTTCCAATTTGGCACCTAAATTGTGTCACAGATTGGTGCACTTACCCTTGTGTCAAGTATGATATTAATATAAAGATTTAATTACATAATTTTTAAGTCAAACATGTAATGCCTCAAGTTGACATGCTCAAAAAAACTTGATAAAACAATTTTTTTCTAAAATAATGACATGTCATGCTTGCACAACAACATGCACACAAGTGTCATGTGAACATAATGATAACGGCAACAAGAAAACCTCACCATTTGCATAAGAAAGTTGGTAACAATGAAAGAATAACCACTCGTGGGATAAATCCACCACGATGAACATGTGAGAGAGAGAAAGGACAACATCTACATTATGATTAGCTACTAAACCATGATTATGTTCTCTCACAACAACACACTAGGAGAGAATGAGGGAATCACCAACCTCCAATCCACACCTAGACACACTAAATAACCCAAAAAACCAAGGCCAACATTAAAAAGAGGTTTCTTAATTAAGAGGCACAAACTCTCTAGTAATTTGAATGATGAAAAGTCACTTCTAAATAACCACACACTTCCCAAGACATCCCATTGTAATGTGAAATCACACAAGTATAAGGATACTAATACACTACACCCCTTGACCTATGAGGAGTATTGAGAACACAACCATCGTCAACCATGAAGGCTTACAATCTTCCCAAGACTTTACAAGACTAGGTACAAATTCTCCCTAACTCTAGGTTTGACAACTAGGCAACTTCAAAAGAATGCACATAAAACAAGACAAGAGATACCACAAGTCCTTAATGAAAACACATAAAAATAACTTAGAATACCACTAGACTCCTAGGACCATGAAGAACAACTTTTGTTTACATGGTTTTCCCCTATGAGGCCCTGAAACCTAAAGGAATTTTCAAGTTTTAAGATAGAAATCTTTTGACTGGGTTTTGAAGGTCCAGCTGACAAAAACAATAAGATCAGGAAAGATAGGAGGCATACAAATTATTTTTCAATGGAATTGGGCTAGGGAAACCACTAGATATCTATGGTAGAGAGGTTTAATATTTTTTTTGTATGGGGAACAAGGTCACCCAAGTACAAAACAAGGCTGCCCAATAGAGTTAACCAAAATTTTTACTTTTAAACCTACAAAAATAGGCCACCCCACTATGCTACTAGGCCTCCCCATTGATAACAAGACTACACAAGTAGATTTAGTCAATTTTTTGGCACTCTAGGTCAGTTTTGGGTGAAATAGGGCTGCCTAGGCATAGTACTAGGCCACCCAACTAAGAAAGAAAGTATCTAAATTTATTTTAAACACAAATGAAAGATTTATAAGTTCATTTTAACAATTTTATAGTATAATTATGAAAACCATAATACAATCATGCTTGGTTCCAACATCGAGACACATAACTAATCTAATACTCTTCTCTATTATCAAATATTACAATTCATCTTAATGAGATGTTCAATAACAATATTATTAAATTTTTAATAAAATGGGAGAAAATATGAATAAGAATAAGAAAGTTTGGCACATTGAAGTCATCATCGAATCCATCATGATCCTTTGATCCTCAATGGTGGTTTTCATGCCACCCAATCTTGTGGAATCAAAAGATCCACTCCTAATGTGCCAGAAGATAGTCACATAGGCCACAATTACAACACTCACACAAAAAACATTGGGATATGTCTTACACATGTGCTATACATAAAGCATACAGTCATCAAAAAACACAAGGTGGATCAAATGGTATATATCACATTTCCACATTAGACAAAGTCACCGATATCACAACACAAGAATCCTCATTGGGAAAACTCAAAAATGGCATAACACAAGAATCCTCACCTGGAAAACTCACTGATGGAATAAACAAAAACATACACATGGAAGAAAATGATAATCTTTTAGGTGCTACTCAAATTACACTAGGGTTAAATATTAGAGAACAAGAGAGGGTGTGTCATTGTGGACACTCACATGGGGCTCAATGTGGAACCAAGTATCCTCTCATATAGACAAGGGTACTTGATCTTACAAGTCTTACACCCCCTAAGTAGCTTCTCTTCCTCAATCATCCTTAGGCTATACAAGCACTCAAGGCATGAGAGGGATATCCATTATCTTGGTTAATTAATTACCCATGTTTCATTATCTTTCACTTGTTAACCACAATCCCCACATTGTGATTGCCTACATGCCATTTTTGGTTAGGTTCACATTGGGAGCCACTCCCACAATCCTCTCTAATACCTAAAACCCAAGCTCATCACATCCTCCAACAAATGTGACATGAAAAATAATACAAAAAATATTTTCATCAAAAATTCTTAACATGTTCCCACAAGGTCTATTTAAATAATTTGTGAAGTACACTTTCATTCAAACATTTAAATTCATCATTTTTCATTTAAAACATTCAAATTTTCTCATTTTCTAGTACACTAAAACTATGAAATTTTCCCAAAATCCCATTAAAATTTCTTCAAAAATTAAAGTTTCAAATTTCAAAAATCAAAAAATACCCTTTGGTAACAAAAGTGCCCAACACCCTTTTAAGCTATAGATAAAATACTCATTTTGCACAATTCCTAAAAATTGGGCATTATAACCTTGTATTTTGGAAAATTTCAAAAATATTTTAAAAACAAGAAATTAAGCATGATATTTTGTAAATTGAAATATGTTAGGAGGCTTCTACACTCCCCTAAACCTGTTCCCATACACAAACTTGAAAGAAATTATTCAAATTGAGATAATAAAAGAAAAGTACCTCACACTTTGACAAATTTTGAAGTGAAGAGCACGCCAAGCACACCAAACAAGAGCTCACAAGAATCGAACAACACACTCCCTTCCCTATTCCTAATCCAAAGAATCCAACCTTGTCGAATTCCTCCTCCAATTGCACTCCCAATCAATAAAAAAGGAATTTTCCCAAAAGAGGGTTTTTCTCACACAATTTCTTGACAAAATAAAACATTGCATAGTGTAAAATAAAACCCATTTTTCCTATTTACCCTATTTTTAGCTTCCAAATAAAATAAAATAACATTAATTTTTCTATTTCTTAATTTGCAATCCCCTTTATTTTCCCAAAAATCCAAATACACATTTAAATTCACATTTTAAATCCATAATATGTAAGCATATATTCATTTAAATTTATGAAATTTAGAATTCAAACAAGATAATTAAATCAAACATAACCTACAATTCTCAACTTAAGGAATTTTCATAATTTAATTAAACAGTAGCTTAACTTCATTTCTACTTTCATTCTATTTTCCCCTTTCCCAAAACACAAATACTAGTTTAATAACCAATATAAGAATCATTTAAATTCCTAATATCTAATTCATGGAAAATATATCATTTAAACCATTAATTAAATTAGACATTCATTGGTCATTCATGATACATAGGGATTTCAGAATAACTGCTAACTTAGATCTAGGTTCACATAGGGTCAAACATGATGCATAGTGTACTCGATTGGAGTACAATTAGGGAATAGATAGGGATGCCCAATGTGACATCTCTGAATTAACCACTATTGGGGAATAACTCAAACATGCATGTATCTAGATGGAGAAATAACCCTATACCTGTAACCATTCAACGCATGTCAAGGGTACTTGCTTAATGCATACACATCCAAAGAACAATATAAACACCCAAAGAAGTTCAATAACATAAAGCATAAAATATCACGCATGCATCTATCTTATAAATAATTTATTCTAAGCTTAAATAATCAGGATCACATTTAATCACATCATTGAACTGGAGCATAATGATAAATTAAGCATATAAATGTACAAATTTCTAACAACTGAAATGTTGAGGAACCTCATCTAAAATATGTGGTGGTTCATACAAAACATTTAGAGACATAATACAATCACCAAAAAAATCACGAGGAAACAGTAAAGCTTCAAAACACCAATCTCACATTAACACTTGATGCAAACAAGAGGGGCACTACAAAATACATTGATCCATATTTCATGAGTTGTGGTTCACACAAACTCATCTCTCATGAGAATGAATGGACCACTTAACACTAATTACATTTAGGTGATGCTCATAGGGGTGAAGAATCAAGAATTCCCAAGAGGTCACCCATCCCAGTACTTCTCTGAATCAAGTGTTCTTAACCAAGGAGTTTCCCTCAAGATTAATCCCACATTTTAGCTTACTACACCATATATAAAAACCTTTAGAAAGCATTGTGTCTTATGAACCATTCATAATGAATCCCTTTTATTTCATCAACTGATAATTAGGAGGTATTTTCTATAGTGTTTCAAGTTATGATATTAATATCAAGATCCAACAGCATAGTTTTTGAGTTAAATTCATTGACCCATATCAAGAAGTCCCATTCCAGTACTAATTCAACTCAAATGTGCTTAACTGTGGAGCTTCCTCCAAGATCAAACTCACTTTTCTTGCTACCCCATTTCTATAACCTTCAACAAGTGTTGTACCTTATGGACCATTCATCATAGATCCCATGTAGCTCATCAAATAATAAGCAAGATGTGTTTTTTTATAGTGGATCAAGTTATGTTATTAATATCATGATTTATTGACTGATTTTCATGAGTAGTGGTTTTCATAAACCCATATCTCATGAGAATTAATAGTCCACTTAACACTCATTAGATTTAAGTTATGATCATAGGGGTGAAGCATCAAGAATTCTTGGGAGCTGACCCATCCTAGTACTACTTTGACTCGAACATGCTTAACCATGGATTTTCCACAAAGGTCAAGCTCACTTATATTTCTACCCCATTTCAAAAACCTTCATCAAGTGTTGTGCCTTATAGACCATTGATTATAGATCCATTTTAGCTTGTGAAATGATAAGTAGAAGGTATTTTCTATAGTGTGTCAAGTTATGATATTAATATCATATTGAATTATGTAGCCTTTGAGTGAAAATCATTGACAAATTTTCCATAAGTAGTGGTTTGCATGAACCATATATCATGAGAATGAATGGAAAAATTAGCACTCATTTCATCTAGGTGATGCTAATAGGGGTGAAGCATTGGGACTTATTGGGAGGTCACCTATCCCAATACTACTTTGACTCAAGCATACTTAATTGTGGAGTTTCCCCCAAGGTCAAGCCCACTTATCTTACTATCCCATTTTCAAAACCTTTAGCAAGTGTTGTGACTTATGAACCATTCATCACAAAGTGCCTTCAACTCAGGAACTAAAAGTAGGAGATATTCTAAATATGAGGTTCCTCCACATAAATATTATATCACTGTGGTTTTTTTATTTTATTCTTATTACTTATTTGTCCATCTACATATAATATTTTATGGGAATATTATATTAAAAAACTTATTTTAGATTCACATGCATTTTGGAGAAGATTTTATTATATTCTAGCTTCACCTTGGGTAAGAGCAAGAAGTTGGGTTCATGAAGAGGGGAAGTTTTAGAAAAAAAAAATGTTGAAAGGAATGGGAACTTGTTTTGAAAAAAATGGGTACTCATTTAGGAATGGGTTTCCAAGCATAAATTCAGACGGGCACCGTTTTGCTTCGAGTACCCGCTAATAAACAGGTACCCTTTTTGAAAAAGGTATTTTTAAAAAAAACCGACTGTCAGTTCCCATTTCTATTTCAAAATGATTACCCATTTTAAAATGGGTACCAGGTGATCCCACAATATTGGTTTACAACTTTTGGCTAAACTAGACACTGAACTGATTTTTTCTAACTAAATTTTCACTTTCGAGCACCTATAGCGGCTAAACCGTGAGGAATTTGAAGATGATGCAAACTAGTGATTTGTGATATTTTGTTTGAAGATTCTAAATATATTTTTTTCAAAAATTTTGGAATCAGATCGCACTTCTTTTTCCATCCCCTTCAAAAACTAGTTTTTATTAGTAAACACCATTTTTAAGGAGTGATGCTCACCGTATACAACATAACCTTTTTTCTATGAAGGATAAAATTCCATTTTTTTTAATTGAGATTTGTAACTATGATATCTAACCCTTTCATTTGGTTTCATAGTGTTTTATTGAATATTTTTCCTTAATCAAGTTTCAAAGTCAAACCAATTACAATTAAGACATAGGTGGACCATATACAACATAACTTTTTTTGTATGTATTGAAATTCAATTTTTTTTACTGGATCAAGGACATTAATACTTAGCCTACACATATTTTTTAGAATCTCATTTTGATTCATTTATAAAATGAAATATTTTGCATAATAGTCTCTTTTCTTATGGTTATATCTAAATAATTATCTAGATATATATTCGTCTATATAGATGATATATGCATATGCATATATGACACAATACAAACTATGTATCTGCATCCCTTCGAGGTTGAAAAAATCATTGTTCCACACTGGGATACATATTTTACTAAATAAATTCCCATGAGTAAACCTATTCATTTTATTATGTAGACATGAATTGTTCTATTTATCAATTTTATCGACGGGATTAGTGATCCTAAATATTTTGACTAAAATCTTATTAAATTTGAAATGGATATGAATTGAAAAGTTAGAAAAAAATGAGTCCAATTAATTGAATTAATGATGACCCTCCATGGATTCGCCTATATAAGTTGCGGCTAGAGTTGCAAAGATTAGAGCTTGAATTCCACTTGTAAATAATCCTAGGAACATTACAGGTATAGGTACCACTAAAGGTACTAAGGAAACAAGAATGACAACTACCAATTTGTCAACTAATATATTTCCAAAAAGTCAAAAACTAAGTGATAAAGGTTTTGTAAAATCTTCTAATATGTTAATTGGTAAAATTATTGGGCTTGGTTGAATACAGATAAGAACATTGCATAAAAAATGCAGAAAGAATATAATGCTAATGCAAATAAAATAATTGATGGGATGCAATTATTACTTTATGATTTCATTCTACAAGAATGGGATATGGTGGAATCGGTAGACGCTACGGACTTAAATTTTTTGATCCTTGGTATGGAAACTTACCAAGTGATAGCATCCAAATCTAGGGAACCCTGGGATATTTTGAATGGGAAATCCTGAGCCAAATTCGATTTCTAAAGACAATAGTTTCCTTTCCGAGAAAGGGATAGGTGCAGAGACTCAACGAAAGCTATTCTCACGAATCAATATAATTTGAATCGGATACTTTATTTACATAATGTCTTTTGTATTTTATTTAACACTTGAAAAAGCGTTATTATCACCAATAAACAAAAATAATGATTAGAGCTTGAATTGTTCTAGGTTTTATTTTAATAAGAATATACCTAGCTTCAAATTGAAATTGAAGGATTCATTAAGCTTTCCAATTAAGAGCTTCTCTAGAAAGAGAGTTGTTTTTACTTCCATTTTTTGAAGTAATAATTAGACAAGGATAAAGATAGAGTCCAATTCTACATGTCAATGTCAACAACAATGAAAATTGGAGTAGGAGGAAAATCCGTTGGTTTTATAGATCATGAGGGTTCAAGTCCCTCTATCCCCAGACCTCTTTATCAAAGAAGTCTGTTTTATTTTCTTTTATTTTATTATTTTTTAGATGTCTTAATAAGAACATAAGAAAACTTTTATCACATAAGAAGTTTGAATTGTATGATCAATTTGTGTATGCTTCTGTATATATACATCTTTGTATATGTGTATGTAAATATCTATATACTCAATGTAAATATATAAAATATATTTTATAGAGAGATTATGAAGGGCATACTTTCAATTCCTTATGTCCTTATTCTGTACATCCTAGGTTTTTTTATTCCATCATCTGGCTTATGTTCTTTTTACATGTAGCATTTAGAATGAATGACTTTATCAAATTATGTTAATGCTTTCGCATCTTCTGGATAACGTAGGAGGCATTTGAAAATAGAAATTTTATTTATTATAAAAAATATATTTTCACTGTTCAACTTCAAATCTACCTTTGACCATCAAATCAAATGTGATTTACTTGTCTTTCTCTTCATAACAAGGGTTCCTTTACCTTATTTGTTTTTGCTTCAGACAACTAAGTCTTCTCCATATTATCATATATTTGAAGTCAATACTTCTAGAAACTATTGAACTCAATCACTCGCTGCTCTTTATCCTTAGTTTCACTTTGGGTTTGATCCTATCAAAGTATCCTAGTTGGATCAGTGATAGATTTTAAGGTTTTCCTGTAAACCCAATCGGGTATTTTCAATTACGTAAATTAATAATTCAAACCACACTCAAAGGTAGGGCATTTCCCATTGATATGGGAGCTCTTGGACTAGAAATAATAGTATCTCTAATCATAATCCCTCTCGGATACAAAATATATGTCTTTTCACCATCTCTGCAGTGCACAAGACAAATATATGCACTTCTATTAGGGTCGTTTTCTATTGTTACAATTTTTCCCAATATGTTTTTCTCACTATGTCAAAAATCAATTTGACAATATAGATGCTTGTGACCTCCTCCTCTATGTCGCATGGTAATAATTCCATTGTTATTACAACCTTTGCCACAATGATGTTGGCCAAAAGTCAATTTCTTTTGTGGATGAGATTGAACTTTTCCAGCAAAACTTGATAGAGATTTATCACGTGTGCTCAGAGTAAAAGTCTTGTACGAATGGGTGGTCATGTTATTATTTATTGAAATTAAATAAGTTTTATTTAGAAGGAAAAAGTGGAATAGAATAACCTGGTTTTAGTGTAATAATCATACATTTATAATGCATTCTATGTTTCATTATTTGTTTTATTGTCCAAGGCTGACTACTGGAAATGTATTTTTCAAAAAAATTGGATAGGGAAAAATACATAAAATAATATTCCTGCATGAATCAAATTTAAAAATTTCCCTCTTTTTATCCATAAAGTAGAATTTAGCTACTTGAAAAGTATTCGAGTCATTGTTAGAAATTGAGTGTTCATTTAGTGACACTTTTTTATAAGTTATGAAATGAGAGTATGAGAAACGGATAGCAATACTATGTAAATGACCTAGGAGACTTGACAATTCAATTATTTTTCTATTTGCATCCGACTTTTTTACTGTATTCAAACATTTTAAATCATTAAATAGAACGATTTGCAAAAAATCAGAAGGAGAAAGAATCAGAAAAGATTCATCTTTTTAATTCTCATTAGGTAATGAACGAATAGTTCCCTTACTAGGTAATTGACTTTGATCATTTGAAGAAAAATAATTAGTGTGATCTAATTTGTTATGAAACAAAAATTGAGAACTTGCTCTATTTTCCCTTTTTTCCATATTTAAAAAAGGGTATTTCAACAAGCTAATTTGAATCATATTGATAATGATCTTTTTTGTTCTTTTTTTGTTCTTACTGAAAGAAGAGAAGCATAAACCTCTTTTATTTTTGATTTGGGCCGATAGCTAAGGATGGCTTCATTTCTGAGCTCTGTCAGCCGAGCTAGGGCACCCATGCCCTAGCTCGCTCTCTGGTCTCTGTCTGCAGGTGCACTGGGGGAGGTTTATTTCCGTGTTCTGGGTGAGGATGACACTTTGTGTGCCCTTTCTTCTGTGTTTTCCTTTGCTTTTGCATAGTGGGGGAGTTTTGAGCTTGCCGTGGGTTGTGGGCTAGCATTTTCTTTGCTTGGGGGGGTGTGGGGGTGTGGTCTAGTGTGCCCTGATTCAAGGAAGCTTTTTCAATCTTTTTGGCCCATGTGGGGCTCTGTTCATTGGGTGTGGAGTGTAGGGTTTGTTGTGTAGTGCTATCTGTTCCCTTGGTATGTGTGCTAGCTCATTCAGGGGTGGGGCTATGCCTTTATCTATTGCTTCTCTTGTGTTTTGGGGGGGTGTGGTTGGAGCCAACGGGTCCTTGCTAACTCTTGTGCAAGTTGGTGTCCTTGTTCTCTCGTCCAGCAGGATTGCATGCTTGTTTGTTGTTTTGTTCCAGACTCATGTCATGAGGGGAATCATCTAGGGCTAGACCCTCGATGGATTTCCATTCTGCCTTTGGCTCAAAACCGTTGGCGCAGGGGGCGAAGGTTTTTGATAATAACTTGTTTGCTCTGGATCAAAAGATGAAAGATTCTAGGTTGTTTGGGGGCCCTAAGATCACAAAAATTAATGGTTGTTTGGAAAGATGTAAAGAGAGACTGAAGTTGGTTATCCTGATGGAGATGTTAGCTGACGATATTGAGTATTACTTGAAGCATTCCTTTTATTGCAAGTTTATGGGTTTGAGAGTCTCGTTGCAGTTTTTGGAATCCTCGGCTCAGAGGACCTAGCTACCGGAAGGAAAGATGGAGATTAGACTCTTGGTGAATAATTACTTTATGGTCTCCTTTGACTGCATGAAGGATTGTAATCAGATTTTTGAGGGGGGTCCCTATTTTTACAACCAAGTTGGCTTGTTTATGAAGTCGTGGCATGCAAGTTTCAATCCGATTGAGGAGCTCCCAACTAGGGTCTCAGTTTGGGTTCGGCTTCCATGGTTCCCGGTTGAATGCTGGTGTGAGGATGTGCTACATTTGGTAGCTTCAATGCTTGGAAAACCTATTGGGTCTTCACAACAAACGCAATTTAAAAAGGTAATGACTTTTTCCTGTATTTGTGTAGAAATTGATTTAAGCAAGCCATTGCTAGATTCTGTGGAAGTGAGTGTAGGATCGTATACTTGGGTGCAACAGTTGGACTATGAAAATTTTCCTTTTCAGTGTATATTTTTTCATGAATATGGTCACTTGCTGCGTAGATGCCCTAAGGCTAATCCGATGGTTCCCCAGTACTATCAACCTCCTCGCAATCCACCTAGGGTTGATAGGGGGAAGGCGCCTATTCCAGGTGGAGAGGGTATTGGGGAGGATGGTTTTACCCTTGTCAAAGCTCAAAATAGGAACCGAGTGCTGAAGAGGACCATGGGGGATAGGCAGGAGGATGGCTCTTTTAACAGGTTTGAGGTCCTTGAGGATCTCATTCAATAAGAAGTGAATCCAGGTTTGGTGAATCTGGATCAGGGTACTTTGGGTATAGGAAAAGATGGGCCTTCCTTGGAGGTTGTGTAGGTTGTGCAAGATATGAATGTTGGGCTGATGGGCATAGATCAACAGTTGACAGACCAGGTTGCGTAGGATCCTTCTACTAGTGTTCTAAAGATTGGGGAAGTTGGTTCTTCTCTACCTATTAAGGCTGGTGTTGAAGTTGGTAAGAGTTCTTTGTCATCTCCTCACATGGGTATTCTACAAAAGGAACCAAAGAAGGGGGTCGGTGAGAAGAGCTCCAAGTTGGGTAGGAAGAAGGATACTGAGAAGATTAAGTCAACTGGGGAAACTTTGGTGGAGTCAGGGGCAGTCAAGACCCTGGATTTGCATTTCTCGTGTTCCCAGAAATGATTGTTTTATCTTGGAATGTAAGGGGCTTGAACAGTGGCCCTCGAAAAAAATTTATTCGTGAGTTGGTTAGAAATCATTCTCCTGATATCCTTTTTCTTCAGGAAACTAAATTATCTATGGAAAATATGTTGAATTTGGTCCCTAAGCTATGGAAGTTTGGTGAGTGTCAGTGTATTAGTGCTCAGGGTGCTTCTGGGGGGGGTGGCTTGCCTATGGAACCCTCAGAGGGTCTGCCCTCTTTGGTGGGTGTCATCTAGATCTTCTATTTCCTTGGAGGCCATGTGCTTTGTGACTGGAGAGTGTATTCTCCTCTCTAATGTGTATGCTCCCGTCAAGTATCAGGGTAAGCAATTTTTATGGTCTCATCTTTGTTTTGTTCGCAACCTTGTGCCTTTCCATCCTTGGATCTTGGCTGGGGACTTCAATGCTATCATGGAGCTGTCTAAGAAATAGGGTGGAATTGCTAGGTTGGAGTCTTTCGCGTTGCTTCTCAGGGATTGCATTTCATATTTAAATCTTATTGATGTTCATCCCAGTAATGGCCGCTTCACATGGAACAATTGGAGGACTGGTGTGGAATGTGTCGCAGAGAGGTTGGATCAATTCCTAGTCTCCTATTTTTGGGTTGGTGACCTATGGTCTACATCCTCTAAGATTTTGGATTGGCGGGGTTCGGACCACTGGCCCATCAAGCTTAGCATTCTTTCTGCTTGGGTGCCTCACACTCCTTCCTTCAAATTCCAACTTATGTGGCTGCGGGATGCCTCTCTCTATGACCAAATGATTATGTGGTGGAGGATTGGTAAACCTACTTTTGGTACCGCAATGTATACTTTTGTCAAGCTTCTTCAATTTGTCAAGTATCAACTTAAAAGGTGGAACATGAGATCTTTTGGTAATATTTTTCATGAAAAGGCTGCCGCTCAAGAGGAATTGAATAGTATTACGCGTTTGATTCATGAAAATGGGGTTTTTGAGGATCTTTTAAAAGAGGAAGCTAGGAATCTGAAGATGGTGGAGGAATGTGAATTACGTGAGGAGATTTACTGGAAGCAAAAGGCTCGGGTTGAGTGGCTCCAGGAAGGGGACAAAAATACTGCATTTTTCTTTAACTCTGTGAAGGTTAAGAGGCACGATAATTACATTTTTGTTTTGGTTAATGGTAGAGGAGATTGTCTTGTCTCATTTTAGGAAATTGCTGAAGAGGCTTCATAGTATTTTAAGGCCCTATCCAGAGAGGATCCACATGGGGGTTCGGCTTAGGAGGAACAGGTGCTATCTTGTGTCCCTCAGTTGGTTTCCAAGGAGGTGAATGAGCATTTGATGAGGGAGATTTCTTTAGAGGAGTTGGAGGAGATTGTGTTTCAAATGAAGAAGGGGAAAGCACCTAGTCCTGATGGTTTCCCAATTGAATTTTTCAAAGAATTTTTGGATATCATAAAGATGGATCTCCTGGTAGTTGTTCAAGAGTCCCAATGGAATAAGCAGATGTTGAGAGCTCTCAATGCTACCTTCATCGCCCTCATTCCCAAATATGAAGGGGCTGATAGATTGAATCAATTTTGTCCTATTTCCCTTTACAAGTGATTTATAAAATTATTTCAAAGTTACTGGCTGAACAGCTAAAGAAGTGGCTTAATGTGTTGATTTTAGAGGAACAAAGTGGTTTTGTTGCGGGTCGACAGATTTTGGATGGGGTTGTTATTGCTATTGAGACTATCTACTCCTTAGCTAGTTCAAATGAGAAGGCTATGTTCATTAAGCTGGATATGGCTAAGGCCTATGACCGGGTCCAATGGTCCTTCTTGCGAAAAATCTTGGGTGCTTTTGGATTTAGTGAAGAGTGGATCCATTGGGTCATGAGTTGTGTTTTGTTAGTATCCTTCTCAGTGTTGATTAATGGTGATCATTCAGAGCTCTTCGGAGCTTCAAGGGGTTTACGTCAAGGGGACCCTCTTTCCCCGTATTTATTTTTTCTTCTTGCTAAAGGTCTTGGGCGGCTGTTGAAGAGAAATGTTGAGGTTGGCACCATTCAGGGTTGGCAGTGGGGTGGGGATTTTCCTTTGCAGTCTCACTTACAGTTTGTTGATGATACGACTTTGATGGGAATGGCTACTATCAGGGAGGCTACTACTTTGAGGCAGGTGTTGGATGTTTACTTGGTGGCTTCAGGGTAGTTGATCAATGAGGATAAATCCTCCATCTTCTTCAATACGCTGGGCCCCATTCAACGAAGAATTGCTAATATTTTGAGATTTCAAATAGGAGTTCTCCCTTTTAATTATTTGGGTATTCCAATCTCTATTGGATGTCTTCCCAAAGGTTCCTGGAAGAATGTTATTGATAAGTTTCGTGTAAAAGTCACTCATTGGACACACAGATGGTTGTCTTTTGCTGGACGGGTTTAGCTTCTTAAATCTATTGTGCAGGCTCTCCCTATCTATAGGTGTATGCTTCAAGTGGCTCTGGTGGGTTTTCTTAGGGAGTTGGATTCTCTTGAGAGGTAATTCTTATGGGTTGGCTGGTTGTCCTCCTCCAAGTGGAGCCTGGTCAGGTGGGAGGAGGTTTGTAGTCCTAAGTATTTTGGAGGATTGGGTGTTCGCCAGTCAACTTTGTTTGGAGTGATTGTGGTTGCTAAGCTTTTTTGGAGATGGTGCGTGGAACATGACCAGTTGTGGGCCAGGATACTATCTCATAAGTATCTTCCAGGTATCCATCATCATGATATTCCTAGGTATCCTCTTGAGGGGAAAGGTTCGGTGATTTGGAGCACTCTCCAAAAGGGTGCGAAGCTAATTAAGGATGGTTTATTTTGGATTTGTCAAAGGGGTTCAGAAGCTCTTTTCTAGTCGGACTCCTAGGATGGCTTTCCTCCTCTCACCTCTCAGTTTCCTCACCTACTTCCTTTGAGTCAAAGATTTCTCGAGGCTGGGTGGTCCTAGGTAAGTGACTTTAAGTCCTTATCCTTTAATGGTCTGCCGGAGGTGGTTCGTTGGAAGGATCCCATGAAGTGGCCTATTTTGGGGATGGAGGAAAGCAGTGTTGAACATAATACTATTCTTTGTAATAGGCGTTGTAGTGCTCTTCAAGAAGAGGATATCCTTGCTTGGATACACAATCCCAAGTGGAGTTACTCCGTTGCTTGTGGTTATCAAGTGTTATTGGATCAGAAGTTGGCTAGGGTGGAGGTTTAGTGGTGGAAGAGGGTTTGGAACTGGCTTTCATGGCCAAAATGTAACTGCTTTGTCTGGACTCTGGCATGGAATAGGTGCTTGACCTGGGATAATATTCATAAGCATGGATTCCAGGGGCCTTCCACTTGCGTTCTCTGTGGGAAAGAGAAGGAAGATTCCTCGCACCTATTTTTTTGATGTCCCTTTGCTGTGCAGCTTTGGCATTGGTTGTGGGGGGTTTGGAAGCAACCTTGTGTTCATGCCTCTTCATTGGTGGAGTTCTGGGATAGCTTGGGAAGACCTCCATCGTTGGCCTCCTTCTTGCAGGATGTGCGATATGTTGGCCCTACCTTTCTTCTTTGGCAGATCTGGCTTGAGCAGAATCATAGGATTTTTCATGCTGTTAGTTTCGGGGGGAAGCAAGTGTGGCTACACATGTTAGGTATGATCCAGGAGTCGGTTGTTGCCATGTGTGAAGTGGTGTTCCCCCTGGAGAAAGTGGATTCTAAGTTGGTGGATAGTCTGGGATTGCAGGGGATTTATTTTTCTTCCTCTGTTGTTTCCAGAAGAGGCAAGCTTCGGAATAGGAGAGTGTAGAGGATGGGTAGATGGGGACCCCCTCCGGCTGGAGTTTTGAAGATCAATACTGATGGTTCCTCTTGTGGTAATCCTGGGCTTGCAGGGATTGGTGGAGTGGGAAGGGATTTTGAGGGTTCGGTGATTTTTATTTTCTCTATCCATGAGGAGGAGGAGACGATTAATCTTATGGAGGGTTTGGTGATCCTTTATGCTGTGAAACGAGCCCTTGCTTTGGGTTGGCAAAGGATTATTTGTGAAGCTGACTCTCAGATCTTGATTAATCTATTGAATGCGCAAAAGTTGTCTGAGATTAATTGGCGATTAGCCTCTATTTTCCAACAAATTCTTCAAGTTAGTGCTAGGATGGAGGTGGTTTCCTTTGTTGATATCTCGAGGGAGTGGAATCGGGTTGCTGACTATTTAGCTAAATGGGCTTCCGAGCAAGGTGTTGGTTGTAAGATCGAGGATTGGATGCATTTCTCCCCCAAGTTATGACGGGATTTAATTTGGGTTCTTGAGGATGATAGAAGGATGTTTGAAGATAGTTGAGTTTGGTCTGGGACTTGGTCCCTCTTTCTTGATTGTAGTATTCTTTTATGATATTCAATAAATTTTTTACCCCTCTTTTTAAAAAAAAAAAAAAAATTGATTTAGGCCCTCCTTTTATTTTTGATCTAGGCCCTCCTTTTATTTTTTATCTAGGTCCTCCTTTTATTTTTTATCTAGGCCCTCCATCTAATTGATTTTCAAGAGAATTCCATTTTTTTCCAATTGAATAACCTCCGATAATATTGCTATATTTTATCATTTCTGAATGAGGTTTATTCAAAAAAGCAAAAATGTCATTTTTATATAGAATACCTTCTCTGGGCATTCTAAGAATTAAATCAGGACAAGGGATTCTTTGCTTTCCCCATTGTTTATCACACCATAACGGTACGATGAGTTCCCTTTTTTTCTTTTTTACCCTCGTATTGGTGTTTTGAGAAAGAATGGTGAAATAGATAGAGTCGTGATGTTCATTAGGTATGGCTCAATTAGTTTCAAAATAATTCCATATTTTTTTTTCCTTTTTCAAAACAGTTTGAGTCAACTGATTCGTATTTAACTTGATCCACTGAATAATTCAAAAGTGATTTATGTTTGTCAAGAAGTTCTGGAATATCAAATTAGACATAGGGATACTCCAGTGCATTTCTCCTGTTAGGACAAAATATATATGTTTCTCCACTTTTTCTTTGAATGGGAATCTTCTAGCATGAACCTCGGCAATAACTTGTTCTGATTCCATGAGTTGATTATTCTAAATGAAAAGAAAAACTTCTGGCGGAATGGTTAAGTTTTGTACTTCATATTGATTATCAAGCCCTAAGGTATAAGATGAGTATTTGGTAACTTGTATAGTTTACCATTTTCAGCTCTACTCTCCTTCCCCCAAATTATCAAGTAAGAAATACTCTCATGATAAGATTTATAGATATAGTAATGACATGTAATTGTGAGAGTTGGCAAGGTAGCTGGCCTTTTGTATGTTCTCACAGCAATAAAAACATATTTATGTTTTTTCAATTTGCATTATTTCCTCGCTCAATGGATCGATGACCATTCACTACCAATGAGGAATTGCTTTTCATCCCACATCAAGGTGATTGGATTTGCACGAATGGAAACCATAAATTTCATCCCCGGTAAGAGTAGATGATAGATCTGTACTTTTTAACAGAAGGAAAGTTCTTCTTGCTTCTTGTTAGAGCAATCTCATGGTCCATTTCAACTTCTGATCCAAACAAGTTGCACATACACCCTAGCACATACTCCTTTACATTGAGGACATCCTCGAAGAGCAGGAGATTTTGTTCTATTTTCTATTGGTTGTCTCACGTTTCTTATAAGTTGTTGAATAGTCAGCACTTTGCATTATATTTGAAATTGAATGGTTCAGATTCATCCTAACCAACTATAGAAAGTGTAAACTATATAAAGTAGAAATTGTATCAATAAATTTGAGAAAATCATTCTTTAAAGAGAGACAATGGCATATTATAAATGTTGAGATAAATGTCATGCTATAAATGATCCCAATTTAATAATTATTCTTTATTTAACTAATTGATTCAATACTTAATATGATTAAATGAGGAATTTCATTTAATGGTAGAAATAACTAGCCTGAGATGTAAGCCAGGGGTTTGAAAATCAATAAAATGAAAATTGTCTGAATTAACAGAACTAAATGATCTTTGTGAAAAATCTACTTATGATATGATATAAAAATATAGTTTGATTCTTGAAATAGAAGTATATTGTTATCCCTATTATGAGGGATAATTCAATTAATTTGAATTCAAAACTATTTATGATATGATTATGATATAAAAATACAGTTCGATTCTTGAAATAGAAGTATATAATGTTATAACTTATATAATGTTATAACTAAAATAGGATAATTCAATTAATTTGAATTCAAAACTATTTATGATATGATTATGATATAAAAATATAGTTCGATTCTTGAAATAGAAGTATATAATGTTATAACTAAAATGGGATAATTCAATTAATTTGAATTCTAATTGACATGAATGCGATAGTTCTGCTTTATCATTGCATCCATGGCTGAATGGTAAAAGCACCCAACTCATAATTGGGAAGTCGCGGGTTCAATTCTTGTTGGATGCACAATAAACAGTTATTGTGCTTTGCTCACACTATCTTTTAGATGAAAGACTCGCAAATAGTGAGGTTATCTCAATTCAATTAAGTATCAAGATTAGATTATCTACACCCATGTTTTGTTATTTTTAACTTCTATTATAACTTAAATAGAACATAATGACAAATATTTTTTTATTTATGCATGTTTGAATGACATTTTCTGAGAATGAAAATGTATATTACATGGTACAAAATGAACTTCTAATTTAACGATCAAGTTGATTTTGTAATTAGAAATTCATCTGATAATTTCAGCCTATTCGCTACCATTTTAAGAATATAAGGGAAAATCCTAGTTTTTTCAGTTAGTAAGAAAAAGGTTTATATAAATACTAAATAATGTATCCTGGGCAATTGCAACAATTGAATTCATTACTATCCCTAGTAAACTAGATGCTATTACCGTACAATCATACTAAATTACATATAATTTTTTGAGATTGAAGAAGATAATCTATAATTTTGCACGTGGGGAGTTATTTCTTTGTTTCGTTCAGTCATTAATAAATTAACTATTTTCAAATAATAATATATTGAAATAAAACTCATAAAGAGTCCTATCGAAACCAATAAATAGGAGCCTTCTTTCCATCCACACCAGAATAGATAAAGTTTTCCAAAAAAAACTTGCTAGTGGAGGAATACCTCCTAGAGATAGCAGACATAAAGATAAAGACATAGCTGAAAAATTGGATGGGAGATTAGGACTATTTTTTCATCTTACAGGTAGAACACCTGGCATACAGACCCAATCTTGAGTGAAATAAATACCATGACTTCGGTCTTTTTCAATAAAATCATCATGTAATAGATCAACAAAACCCAAAGTGACTTCTCGTTCTCCTTCAAGTTTACCTACTACAGTACCAACGTGAATATGATCTCCACCAGACATATGCAGTGCTTTAGCTAGTACATAGAAGTGCATACCATGATTTCTTTGTTTGCCAATAATTGCATGCATTGCACAGTGAATGTGAAGAAGTAGGCCATTATCTCAGCAATAATGAGCCAAAAAGTATTTTTTGTAAAACCTCCAGTCAGATAGTCATGCATGATGATAGGAACTCCCAATTCTCTAGCAAATACTAATTTTTTCATCATTTCTTCACACATTCCTGCAATAGCATTCAGGTAATATCCCTTAATCTCACCTGTCTTAGCTTGAGCTTTATAAATTGCTTCTGCACAAAAGCATAAATGATCTATCCAATGCATAAATGGTTGGGAATTCATGTTTTCATCATCCTTGGTAAAATCAAGTCCACCATGGAGACATTCATAAACAACTCTACCATAATTCTTGGCAGATAGACCCAATTTTGGTTTGATAGTACATCCCAACAAAGGACAACCATATTTGTTTAATTTATCTATTTCCACTTGAATACCATGTGGTGGTCCTTGGAAATTTTTTGAATAAGTAGGAGGAATTCATAAATCTTCCAACAGATCCTATATCTCATTCGCCTCATACGGTGTCAAATCCTCTGACATTTGATCCACCTGATCCTGTATCTAATCCTCTATCATCTGATCCACGTCCTCCTATATCATCTGATCTAGGTAATCCTATATCATCTAATAACACCGGTAATGATCTTGTTTTTTCACGTATTCTACTAGAATACCAAAACCAAAATGAGAAGATTCTTCTCCTTTGAGTAAACCACAACAATGATTTTTAAACCAATATTTCAATTTTTCAAGACCAGATATGTTTCCATCAAATAGATCTCCATATGTTTTTGTAGCCATAAAAAGTAATCTGTCTTTGGATCATTTCCTGGATAAAAAGGAAATATTTTTTTCTTTTCTTTTCTTGTTTTTCTTTTTTCTTCCTAAAAATAAAGTGCTAGTTTGACTAAGTTTACCGCCACTACTTTCAAGAACTTATCTTGTGTTTGTAGTTTTTCTACTAAGTGGGCTAATTGTTTATTTAATTTTATTAGCAATTCTAAAATTAGGAATTCTTCAATTTCACGCACCATTTCTTCCAAACCCATAGAATTGATGTCAAACTCGTCATTCCCCCTATCTTCCCTAGAGTAACTTTTATTCGTTGAGTGACAACCCTTCCACTCGACATTGTCGGATCACTAAGGCCGACTTTCATCCCTGCTCAATCAGTCAGTCTTGCAGTCAAGCTCCCTTCTGCCTTTGCACTCGAGGACCAATTTTTAGCCAACCCGAGGAAACCTTTGCACGCCTCCGCTACCTTTTGGGAGGCCTACGCCCCATAGAAACTATCTACCTGGGACTGTCCCTTGGATAGTAGGTTTAGTTGCAAGGTTAGACTTTTGGATCTGCTAGAGTGGTATCTCACTAATGGCTCATGCCCCCCAGAAGAGGGCCTTCTTCACCTTCCACCTAAGCTGCTTAACAAGAGCCCAAAGTTAATCCCAAGGAATAGTAAAGCTTCATAGGGTCTTTTTGTCCAGGTGCAGGTAGTCTGCATCTTCACAGACATGTCTATTTCACCGAGTCTCTCTCCAAGACAGTGCCCAGATCGTTATGCCTTTCATACAGGTCAAAACTTACTCGACAAGGAATTTCACTATCTTAGAACCATTATAGTTACAATTTTCATTCACCAGGGCTTCGATCATTGGCTTCCCCGTCATCAGGTCACCAACTTCCTTAACCTTTTGATGCTAGGCAGGCGTCAACCCCCATACATCATCTTACAACTTTGCAAAGACCTGTGTTTTTGGTAAATAATTGCCCGAGCCTGGTCACTGCGACCTCCTTATCTACAAGGAGGCACCCCTTCTCCTAAAGTTACAAAGCTATTTTTCCGAGTTCCTTAGAGAGAGTTATCTCGCACCCCTAGGTATTCTCTACCTACCTACCTGTGTTGGTTTTAGGTACAAGTACCCATTTGTTGAAGGTCATTTGATATTTTCTTGGGAGTATGATGTGGGTTACCCATCATAGAAACACACTGGAATTCCTCGAACATTGGCTCGAAGCATTTTATCTACCCCATTTTGACCTTGCTTTTTTGGGATCACCTTCTGACCTTGAACCTCAGAACCATATTAGGGGATAACTTAGCCTACTCTGTCCCTCGGGACCAACAAAGGGTAGTACAAGAATATTAACCTGTTGTCCATCAACTATGCCTTTCGGCCTGATCTTAGGCCCTAACTCACCCTCTATGGACGAACCTTGCTAAGGAATCCTTAGGTTTTTGGGGCATTGGATTCTCACCAATTTTTGCGTTACTCAAGTTGACATTCTCGTTTTTGCTTCATCCACATCTGCTCACGCAGACACTTCCCTCTGAGGTGGAACACTCCCCTTCTGATGTATCTTTTATTACATCCCTCAACTTCGGTAGATCACTTAGTCTCGATGATCTTCAGTGTAAGAGCGCTCGAGTAGTAAGCTATTACACACTCTTTCAAGGATCGTTGCTTCTAGGCAAACCTCTTGGCTGTCTTTGCACTCCTACCTCCTTCATCACTTAGTGGTCATTTAGGGGCCTTAGCTAGTGATCTAGGCTATTTCCCTCTCGACGATGAAGCTTATCCCCCATCGTCTCATTGGCTGACCCTTATTTATCTCTAATATTTATATTTTGTCTCCATTTGGTACTGCTCACGCAACCCACATCGAAACAATGCTTTACCCCTAGAAGATCCAGTCAACTGCTACGCCTCAACGCATTTTAGGGAGAACCAGCTAGCTTTGGGTTTGAGTGGTATTTCACCCCTAACCACAACTCATCCGCTAATTAGATTGAATCAAATCCTATCACTACTTGTATTTGTACCTATACATATTTTGGAGCACTAGTAAACGATTACTGATAATTGGTAACAACTCTTATTTACCTTAATTCATTTTGTAAAATGAATAGCTCCAAATTATCTTATCCTAAGAATTTCCCATGACCCTGGAATGAGCAGAATTATTTGGATAGTAAGCCAAATAGAATCCAATCTTTATGTATGAAAATTGGAATCTTTTCTCTTTTTTTAGAAATCATTAAAAACCCTTATTTTCATTTCTTAAAAAATGGGGAACTAGCACATTTGAAATATTTTATTTCTGGGCACCCCTGTCTTATTCTTGCTAACAAAGATCTATCTTCCTACGATACCCTTTTTTATCTCTCAAGGATAAAAGAAGATTGCAGATCTATCATGTCGACAAAAATAACCATTATAGAT
This sequence comes from Sequoia sempervirens, assembly GCA_007258455.2. Taxonomy (NCBI): domain Eukaryota; kingdom Viridiplantae; phylum Streptophyta; class Pinopsida; order Cupressales; family Cupressaceae; genus Sequoia; species Sequoia sempervirens. The sequence goes on from VDFB02109042.1 coordinate 9,897,617, forward strand.
TTGGTTAATTATGTAGATCCAAATAGATCTACATAATCCCTAGTAAATCTATTCTAGTCTATTCTCTTTTCGTTTCTTTTCTTTTCTTTGGGGCAGGGATCACTCAAAGAATTGTTCAATTTATTGGATTTGGACTGATGGGGCTCGACCCCGCAACTTCCATCTTGATAGGGCAGTACTCTAACCAATTGAACTACAATCCCACTACGTACAGTTTATTGACTAATTAGTCATAGTAATTCAACTGTGTCAGGTCGATAAAACATATTGTAAAACTTTTCTCTTTCAAATCTTCTGAAAGTCTTTGTTCGTTTCAATTCTTTCAATATAGGGTATAGGATATTAAAAAACCAATTACCCTTTTTACCAATATCATTGATTGATATCTATATCAATCTATAGATCAATGTATTAATAGAATATATTCTTTGTTTCGAGCGGCTGTGCCTGCCAATCGCCATATAAACTAAGAAAGTCTAAGGAAAAACAATTCTTTTTTTAGTTAGTTAATTACTTAACTATGTTGTTGGCTCAATTTTTTATTTTTCACTGAATTGCTAGTATCAGTCATCTTGTTTATTTGGGTCGAGAGAAAAGTGATAACTCAATAAGAAAAAGATTGTACTATGATAGAAGATGGTTCCACTTGTTTAAACTCGACAATCAACATGAAGGCAATTTAATTCCATTATGTCGATCCAAATAGAATAAGTCTATGCAGAATATAAAAAACTCTTTGCCTACTAGGTTACATAGTTTAGTTACAAATTTTCTTTATATAAAAGGTCAATCTGAAATAGTTAATGAATGATTCCAATCTTTTTTCTTTTTTTGATGAGGTTTTGAAAGAGTATGAAAGCAAGATAGAATTTCCGGAGAATAATGATAGAGTTTCATGGAGTTTCTCCATTCTTTGGGAATGGGAAGTTCTTTCAATTTTCCTTCTAGATGAGGATAGGAAAGGGATATAACTCAGTGGTAGAGTGTCACCTTGATGTGGTGAAAGTCATCAGTTCAAAACTAATTTTCCCTAAACCTAATGTGAGTTCTTCTCTTTTTATTTTTGTTTGCTCATTTTTATATCATGAAAAAAAGAGGCTAGGAGGTTTACATTTATAGTATATTAGTTGAAATTTCATTTCATACCCACCATAAAAGATAAAGTCTAAGTTTTCATTAGAAGGTTGATACATATCAACATTTCAATGAACATTCTATTCTATAATGGAGGACAAAAACTCATAATTTCTCACATTGTTAGTAATATATGTACATGTATGTTTAACAATAGTAATAGCGGGTATATGGTTTGAAGTAAACAATACAAATGACCAAAAGTTTTTTCAATGTCTTTCTTAGCTATTACTCTATCATCTTATAACGCTAGCAATTTCTACTAAGAAAAGTTGTTAATAACTTCATTTGCTGGTGGGTGTTCCCTTAGCTAAAATTTTTCCCTTTGTTTTTTATTCTGGGAAATGAGAAATATGTGGGAGCCAACATTTAATAGGGTTCTCTCGAAGGGGGTTTGAGTGAACCCTTATTAGGTTTGTTTAGACCCTAAGTTTGTTCGAAACCCCCAAAACCTATTTTTTTTCCATGGGGGTATTTTTTGCAATTTTTCTTCTTCAATAGAATTGTAAACCAGTTTTGTGGGATCACACTACCCATTCCTTAAAGATAGAATCCCCAAGCCACTTTTTTCTTTGGGTTTTAGGGTAAGGAAAGGTTTAGCAACCCAACCCTTAGCCTTTGAATTACAACTTGATGAGACCAAATATTAGCTTATTTTTGTTGTTTTAGTTCATGCTTTTAGAAATTTCCAGAGAGTCATTTCATATTCTCAAAATTATTTATCTTTATATGTCTTTCATACAACTTGAACCAGGTTTTGATGTATGAAATCATGATTATTATATGAAGGTAATTGCATAATTAGATGTGTTCAATGTGTATGGAATGCAGTGTGGATCTATGTTTAATTTATGGTTATTAATATTGTGTATATGTCAAATGAATTAACTCTTTACAACCAAAAAACCAAAGTAGATTGTAACTCACAACTAGTAAGTGCAATTTACAAGGTCAAAGGATTTCAGACATAGATACAAGAGAGATTTCAGAATAATACGAACACAACAATTGGAGAAGTGGAAGTGCTCATTAATGAGGATGATTTTGAATCACTAGACCATTTAATTAGTTGAAAGGAGTCTACAATGATTGGGAAGCCAATGTGAATGTTCCCATAGTACATGTTTCTATTATATCGTTGAAATAGAGTTACAGTCCTAATCATCTTCCATCTTTTCAGTTATGCAAACTTTATCACTCTCTATTTCATAGGGGAGTGGTAATTTGCATTTAAGATTGTTGTTTTGAGTCCTCATTCTAATAAACCTCCCCCAAACCTATATAGTTGGCTCAATGGTTGAGGAGTAGATATAGCATATGGATATGTTTAAATAGATAGTTTTTGCATATACACAGACAATACTTGTTTTTCCAGTTATGCTTTCATGAATAAGATATATCTCTACAGAATCTTTTCAAATTGTGAAATCTTGTTATATGCAATAAAGAGGTTTTTAGTTTATCATTATGATCAGTTGATTTAAGAAGTTAGATTTGAGCTTATTCTGTGGATACAGTGACTTGAGAAAGGGTGAATCAAGGTAGTTGTGCTCTACCATTAATTTCTATTGTTACAGTAGCTTCTTTCATTATTATATTTATTTTAATCATATTCTTCATGTTCTATATATGAATGAAATGATGAATAAGATCTTGTTTTATACTTTATTTTTTGTTTGTCTTAATGAATTATCCTCTAGAGTGAGACAAGTGTTTAGAAGTATTTGTTGCAAGTATGTGCAATTGGTGTTGTGATTGATGTCAACAAGCTTGTGTTGTCATTGGTTTCAACTGTATTGGAAGAAGATTATTGTAAGTGTATGTGTAGTTGTTGATGTCTATTTTGTTGCATGTTGTTGCATTGATGATGCTTTGATTAGTTGCATTAGGTTGTCATTAGTAAACTACTGGTGTTAACCTCTAGTGTTGCTTTGATAAGATTCTATCTATGGATATATGGTTGACGAAGTAATGAAGATGATGAGGATGTGTTTTTGGTGCTTGGTTTCCAAGTGCTTTTGAGAAAATTTGACAAAAAGAGGAAATAGTAAGTTGCAGTGTTATTTTGGGTTGCAGAGTAGTGTTCTTTGCTCCGCAGTTCTTCTAGGTTGAACATCTACCTATGTGTTTCAACTATGTTGGTCAAAGGTGTTTAGAGGTGTTATATCTAGAATTTAGTGTGCTAGATCATTGTGCAGAGGAAGTTGTGTTCACCAGTGTGTGAATTGTGTATTGTAGAGCTATCTAGGAGATTTTTTTCTCTGCGTTTCTTCAAAGTTTGGTTTCAAGTCTTGTGAATTTGAAGGCGTGTTGATAGTATTGGTATCTTTCTTCATCCGAATTTGTCCATGGTATGGTGCTTCTGAAGTTAGTTTCTTAAGTTACAGTGTATGGCAGGGTTGTCTAAGTGTATTGGGTGTGTGCATTCTTCAGGTGAAAGTTGTTGTGAAGGAATTTGTTGGATTTCAGGGTGTTTGTGGAATATTCCATATTGTATTCAGGTGAAATTTGTTGTCTGTGAGTTATTGGTGGATCAAAGGAAGCATGTACTTAAAATTTTAATGGTGTTTACACTACTTGCAAAATTTGTGGAAGTGTGGCATGGTGTGTATGAGTGGATTTAGGTCCTAGCTAAGGTATGTTGTGGCCTGCCTTTATTCCTTTCCACCAAAAGAATGTTTTGGTGTTGACCTAATTTCAATTTTCATGGTTGAGGTGCATAGCTGACCTTGGAGAATGCTTTCAAGGTTGAAGATGGTATAAATATGAGTTGAGATGTTGAGGGATGTGAAGATAGACAAGCATGATGCAAATTGTAGAGTGTTAGAGTGTGAATTTGATAAGTGCAATGCAAAATTTCATGTGTTAGACTACTAGATGTGTTGAAAATTGAGGTGTTTATGTAGCTTAATACTTTATAAAAAATTATGATTGCTGATCTAAATATGCTTTCCTTTGCTACAAATTCTTTGTGGGTGATTATCTAATTAATTCATTTTATCATTTGTAGAATGAAGGAAAAAGAAGCATTCTCAAGCAAGAATTGGATTTATTGTAATCTACTTTAGAGATTAAATAATATATTTATTCTTGGTGGAGTTTTTTCCTGAAAAGGTTTCTCCATGGTATATGCTTGTGTAATCTTTCTGATGTTTTAGTTAACAGAAAATGACTTGGACCTACTTTGGGTGCCCAAGTTGGCTTCTTGGAATTAAGTCAAGTCATTAGTCATTCATTCCAAGTTAATTGAAGTCAACTAGAATTCAACTAAAACTAACTAAAGATAAATGAACCATAATTGAACTGAACTTCATGCATGTAAACATCAACCTCTAACTCCTAGGATCTTTACATGCATTACAGATCTATTATCTCTTATTCCAAGTTAATTGAACTCAAGGTGAGTGCCACCTTCCATGTGGGTGCCCCATGTGCTCCTATTATTTAGGAACTCATCTTGGACGACCTCACATGCTCCTATCATTTAGAATTAATTATAAATGTCAATTAACATGATTATTTCATCCAAAATTAATCTCTCTCTAATCCTAGTGTTTGAGAACACTTTCCAAGGACTTAGTAGACACATGAAATAAATAATGTTTAGGATTGCAATTAAATGGCATCCTATTTCCAACAAGATGTAGTTAGTAGAAAGTGTCTAAAATTCTTTAGTCAAGCTACGAAGGTGTTGGTGATATTGTGGTGGATTTCTCAATTGCATTGAGATGGATTTATTTGTGTAACACTCTTCTCTATCTTCTTTTCTATTATGGCAGTGAGCCCTTCTTTCTTTCTTGGGTAGTGAGCCCTATTATATATGGTGTTGATATTAATTTATATTGTGAGCTAATTCTCACCATTGTCTTTTCCATCTTATAAATCTGGTGTTCTCTTGTGTATGGTGTTGATTTTTTTCAATTCTTGTTATTTTCCTTTCATGCTAAATCATTATAACGGATTAAGAGTTAATTGAATGAATGTGGATTTGAATGTTTATGAGGTTTTTGAAGTTTTAAGATACAATTAATTCACCCCCTCTCAATTGTATTTTGCATTCAACAATTAACTGGTATTAGAGCAAGGGTCCTTGAAAGAAATCTTAACCACTTGAGGTAGATCTATGGCACACAAGAAAGATATTCTTATGTTTGATGAAATGGACTATGCATTCTAGAAGATAAGGGTGGAAGGTTTTATGGTTTATCTAGGATTTGATGTTTGGAATTCAATTAAATATGGATATACTATGCCTACAAATGGTCCAAGCACTAGTGATGAGGTCAAGGCCTATGAAAGAAATGGTAAAACAAGGTATACTCTCTTAACTGGTCTTGCTATTTCTAAATTAGTGAAAGTGGCGAGTCTGAAAACTGTTAGAGATATTTGGGTAAAGTTAGAAAGCATTTATGAAGGAGATGATAAGGTCAAAGAAGCTAAGATGCAGAACCTGAAGATCATATATTTGAAAACCTTCGAATGTATGAAGATGAAAATGTTACAAGATATATGCAGAGGGTAGATGAAGTTGTTAGCTCCATCAGATGTCTTGGTGGAGAACTCAAAGAACTAGAAGTGGTAAAGAAACTTATTCGAACTCTTCCTAAATCTTATAATCATAAAGTTTTTGCTATTGAGGAATTTTCAAATCTAAATCAATGTAACATAGATCAATTGTATAGCTCTTTAACTACTTTTGAGATGAGAGAATTTGGTTCAAATAGTGGTGCAAAAGTTGAGATTGATTTTAAGGCTGAAAAATTAGAGGAGATCAAGGAATCATATTAGGAGGATCTTGATGATGTAGAAGCTAACTTTGTAAGGAGAATCAAGAAGATTACTATTAAGTACAATGGTAAGTTTCCTTTCAAATGTTTCATTTGTGGAGAGATAGGTCATTATGCTTCAAGATGTCCAACTAGAGCTTTGAATAACAAAAATAAGGAGAAGAAATGTAAGATGATTAAGAAAATTTATTATGTTAGATAAGATACAAGTATTTTTGATGATGAATCCAATTATGGAGATGATGATGATGGTTAATGATTTTTCATGGCTTTAAAAGATGAATTTGTTTCTACTAACTCTAAGAGATGTGTGAAGGAAAGACCTCTAGAGACAAAGGATAAGACTGAAGGTACCTTGGTACCTAATTTTCATGCTAAATAGGAGAACTACTGGATCATTGATGGTGGATGCTCTAATCATATGACTAGTGACAAGAGTAATTTTATTAAACTTGAAAAATATGGAGGATGTATTAGATTGTGTGTTGAGACATCTACTAGGATATGTCAAACTGAAAAGCTTTTATCAATTGTTTTGATGGAAACCATAATACTAATGATGTTTACTATGTTAAGGGTTTAAGACATATAACTTGTGTTCGACAAATGTGTATCATAGGATATAATATTATTTTTTAGGATGATGGATGTGAGACAAGAAAAGGATCCAAAATTGTGGTTGTTGTTGGAAGAAGGGTAGATGAAAATGTTTGTCAACTTAAGGGTGCAAATGGTCATTGCTTTATGACTCGGATTAATGAAAGCTAGTTATGGCACATGAGGATGTGTCACATCAATTTTGATAACCTAGTAAGAATTGGTTTAGTTCAAGCTATGAGAGATTTTCCAAAGATTACAAAGCCTATCAATGGTATCTATAAGGAGTTTCAAATTGGAAAGCAAGCTAGAAGAATCTTCAAAGTCAAAGAACAATCTACTACCAGATTGTTGGAATTGGTATATATAGATATTTGTGGTCCTACAAGAGTAAGAAGTCTTCAAGGTGACATTAATGAATTTGAGTGCTTTTGGAATTAAATTGTGTGTATTTATTTATTATTAATATTTTGGATAAAGCTATATGATCTATCATTAGGATTAGTTGAACTAAAAAGAGATGATGAAAAATCCATTATTTTATGTATACCCATTTTCCTTATAAACCTCTACTTCCCTCTTCCATTTTATCATTTTTATTTTCCCTCTCCATCCCTCTTTTTTAAAGCAAGCCTGGGTTTCAAATCCAACTCCTTTTTTATCTCTCTTCATCCTAATGATGGATCATGTAATGTGATCCAAAATTTCAATGATAAGAAGACATAGAACGTTTAATCTAAAAAACTCAAATTCAATAATATATGTATTTGAGACAATAGCATAGATAGAATGCATGCTCAAAACACCTAGGAGAATAAAGCCAATTATCATAATTCAAACACATGACATGTAGAAAAGGATACAAACATGATTATCAATAAATTAAAGGTCAAGACTAGGTTAAATTAAAATTATTTGGGTATTGGATCTCAAACATGTATATATTGACAAATCTTCAAGACTAGCATCAAAACCTAAGGTTAGGGAGTGTCAACAGAGGTAATAGGTAGTACTTTTTATTAGATAGTAGTAAGAATGCCCCAATTTTTGTGAGTGGATAAATTCACCTTCATCTTTAGGCTTTGCAAGGGAGGCATATTCTAAGGTATCTATAATAGAAATATTAAAGAGAAATAAATAACAAAGCTTAATGCCTTTAAGTAGCCTTACCCAAAATGCTATGAACCCCTATATTTGTCACTAAGTTGATGTCAACATTGACTACATAAAAACCTACAAGACATTCAATAAATAGATAATAATCCCCTCTCACCATGCACCAAAGATAATAATAGTGTTGTATCCCTAAGAATGAATCCACTTAACATTGCATACACATAGGTGAGAGAGATAACATATTGTCATGACTCTCACAATATAGTCTTATTTTGGGTAGCTTAAGATTAAATACAAGTTACAATAGTGAATGATATGAGCATGGTGGAACCTAACTATTACACCTATAATGAAGATATATGATTTAAATTATAGATATTTATCCTTTCACCAATTAAATAGGTGCCTAATCTATTGGACAATATACTCATAACTTGCAAGGAAGAAGATGATACACATGCAAAGTCAAAATGGAATCAAATATGTACATGGCTGAAAGTTCAAAGTTGTATTACACTTTTATAAATGAAATGGTCAACATTGATCTAAATTTTTAATTTGAATCATTAGAAAGTGACATATATGTTTTAAATTTTTAAATGATATAACTAATGAAATGTTTATATATTAGTGTATTTTATGTTTATATATATTTTAAAATTTTAAAAAACATTTGAATGTATTTTTTTGTAAAATTGATAGTATAATTTAGTTATTGATAAAATGTGAAAAAATGAGGCAAGTGGGACCAAAAATTTTATATGGTAATTTTTTTCTTTCAACTTTTTTAATTTATAACTTGAAACATTAGTGCATGTATTATTTTTTCCTATTTCGATAATATATTTTTGAAAATAAACCACAAAATATGTATACCAAAAACAAAACCATTTTGAAGGGACACAACTTTTTGTCTTAGTCTACCATTAATGAGACTAGACCATTTTGTAAGTTTTCTTTTAGTCTTGTCCCTATAGGGAAAGCTTGTGTTGGAAGGAATTGTCAACATTGGCCAAGCTTTGGGCATATGATCATCTAAAATTGAAAACTTCCATTTTCATTTCAATATTTTTCTTGAGTTTTGATGTTCACATACACTAGATTCTATTTTACTTATGATACTTTATGTGAATGATTTGATCTCCTTGAAGACTCTTGCATTTCTCTCTTTCCACAAATACCAAATGATCTTAGAAAGCACCTCCATCCAAATACTAGCCTAAAGGAATCATTTCTACAATCATTGACAACATTGAAACATCTCCTTAATCATGGAAGGGAGAAGACCCAACCAATTCACCTTATAAAATGTAATTTTGATGATGCAAACCTGACATCTGCCACCTTTCCCTATCGACCCAACAACTTGTTTGCATTTCAATGAAGGAATTTTTTCAGGGATACGTATGCATCGTGCAAACTTCTACACACTGCACTACCATCCTGGTAGGATTCTTGCCTTTGGAATAGGCAAAGGTGTTATGTTTCTCCATTGGATGTGAACCAATGCCTCTTGCCCCCTTGACCACTACAAAACAACTGCTTTGCCTCCATTTTTCCTTTCAAATGCTTCATTACTTCATTCATTCCTTCTTCCTGGATCAATTCACTCTTGGATTCTATCTACACACTCACTTTCATCTCCTTCAAGCTTCATCGCCACCTCCATTATAGTTGCAAGATATTGATCTCTTGGCTACTCCACTCCGTTCATTGCAACAGTGTTATTGGATAACTTGCAAGTTCATGCCTTCCTCTACTTTCCTTGAGAGCATGTGGATACAAAGGTGATATCCACCATTATCACTTACTCTTGCATCATTGTATTATGTAGTAGCATATTGTGTTTTGTGCATTTCTTGGCATCTCTACTTCCAATGTAATTTCTTTATCATTTTCTACATTATTGCTATCTAGATGTCTGTGGAGGTGGAAACACCAAAGTAGGGGACTAAATTAGCCAATCCTCTAAAAATAACCCCAACATTTTTCTTGGTCTTGTGTGTAGATACTTCTCGGTTGGAGCTCTTCAAAGAATCAAGTTGCACAAAGTTTAGTATCGCTTACTTATCCTTCTTTGTCAATTTGAAGATAGACTAGTTAAAGTATTCTTCTTGTTCTTTATTTTAGTATTCTCTTTACATTTTGTTATAGTATAAAAACTCTTAGTCAACATTTTATCTTGTTTCCTAGTGTTTTTATTTGTTCCTCACACTCTCTATTTGTACAGATGCCAAAACCCCACTAAGATGTCATCGCGTTGCATTGGAGTCCATGCGCCATGCTACCATCCTCAAATAGTGAGTTGTCTAAGTCACAAATTGAACTCTAGGAATCACCTTGTTTGACCCCCTAAAACATTTGGGTTAGTAGAAGGACAATAGCAACCAGATTGCTCTTCCTTTTTTACCTTAATTGCTTAACCCTTTCCAAATCATTTAGCAAGCTTGAGGTAGATCAGGGCAACCTATTGCTTAAGACTCTCCTGTGACCTGGGCTCTCAGAACAACTAGTCCCCCTCTACATTTTGGTGAACTTGACGTGAACTATTTTGGTTCCATTTTGTAGTGTTGAAGGAACCTTCTCTTGTATTCTAAGCATGTTGTAGGTTTGTGTGTTGTAGGGAACATAACCTCACAACCCAACCTATGACCCCTAGCAGCATAGTTAGAAGGATCTAGAGGCATTGTGAAGTGAGATCTAGATAGGTCATCATCTAATCGTTGAACCTTCAAGGTTTCCTAAGGAAGTCCTTTCAAAGTATTTAAACATGACCTCTTTTATGCATCTACCTATTCCTATCGTGCATTCTATGAATGGATCACTTGCGATAACTTTTACATCATAGGAATTGCCTATGAACATGAATAAAGAGTCTTCTCCTCTATACATTCCTACTTGCATCAATGGGAACATCATGATTGGTGTTCTAGTTGATCCCACGTGCCGTGTGAATGTTATAGCAAAGGAGACTCTACTAATAAATTTCTTGCATAAGAATGGGTATGATGAATCAAAGAGCACAATACATATGCAGGATAGACTCTCGGTCACTCCAATTAGTTCCATCATTCTCTCAGTCATGGTAGGACACTATAAATGTTCCTTTTGATATCATCCCAGAGTCAGACTCATTTAGAGTGAAACTAGGCATTCCATGGCTAGTTTCCATGAATGTGGTCACTTCAGTAATTCATAAGTGTTTCAAGTTTTCTCATGAGGGCTCTATGCATGTTGTGTATGACACTAGATATAAACCTCTAGTGTCATGAGGGGGATAATCGATAGATCACTTTTCGCCTATCCCGGTTGATTTGATTCCTTCAAGAATAGACTTGTTGTATCATGTGACCTATGCCAAATACAAGAATGGGGGAATAACACCAAAGGTGGCCTATCCTCTCTCCCCTTATGCCATTTCAGTCAAAACCACCATGATTGCACAGTAGCAGGATACCTCTCCTCCTCTCAAAAGGGGAAGGAGAATTATGATCGCACCCAGGAGCCTTCCTCTTATGTTGTTTCATCCACTTTCATTCCTTGCCCTGCTACAACACCTTCAACCTCTACTCTCATGCCTCACATGGGGAGTCTGATGGTTCCCGCTTGGAAGAAGGCTAAGCATCAAGTATTTAAACTTCTCGTCTTACCCACGGTACTGAGGCCCATTGTCTATGCTAAGGGGAATGGCCCTTGTGGGGTCGCCCCTGCATCTCGACCTCTGCAATCTCCTACTTCTCTTACCCCTTAGGTGATGAATGGGAAGAGACTCGACACTGAGGTGTCTAAGTCCACTTCTCCACCTATTGTGATTTTTGCTCCTATGCTTCTTGCTCTTGCTCCCACCTAGGAGGTTGCCCTTCCACTAGTGATGGTTATGGAGGACATGCTTATGGTGTAACAAGAGCCTCTTGTTCCTTCTCAAGTAGCGAGTTCTAGTTCCTAGAGTCAACAAAACTGGCTTGTGTGTGAACGTAAGTGCCGAAGGAGGGCTTTTTCTACTGAGCAAATTGCCTTACATAAGGCAGAAGAGGAGCCTGCAGCTTTTGTTTCAACATCTCCTATTGTTCCTCCCTCTTTTGTTCCTTTTGCTTCAGTTCCCATCACCTTGGTTTTACTTTCGGCTCCCCCTAAAAATGTTGATGACCCTCAACCCAAAAGGGTCCAGCTGTTCATCACTCCCTCGCTGGAGCCTCATCTTCTGATGTCCCTTCTAGAAATCCCTTAATTTTCTTGGCCCATGGACATGTCAAATACCACAGTGGTGTCAATTGCGGCCTTGTCCTCTTCCTCCTCACCTTCCACTTCTTCAATGGGGATTGCACATCCTCCACTAAAGTATAAGTTGGAGGACAACCTCTCTTTGAGAGAGGGTTCTGCTTTGGCTTGCAACATCCTCGTGATAGAGGTAGCCTTAGCGTCTCCTGAGTTTGTCACCATCTCTTTTGATGTGATTGATGGTGGATCTTGGGTGCCTCCTTCAACTCTCACTTATTTAACACATGGAACTCCTATTAAGTGAATGTTTAACTCAGCTGATGATGTCCTAGCTTTGTCAACAATCTTTGCGAGATCAATGACTTCACCTCGCAGGAGTTGGGTGAAGAGGACCTTGAAGAGCCTTCTTCCTTAGCCCTTGTCATAGGAGAGCCGAAGGGTGCTCCCCTTGTTATTTCACCCTTAAAGGCTCATCCACCTTCCCCTTATGATGATCTAGATTTGAAGAATGATGACCTTCTGGTTGATGAGGACTAGGGAAGTACCTCTTCTTTACTTGTAAATTAGATTTGTGTATGTGTTGTGTTTCCCTCGTGCTTGTTTTTATGTTTTCCTAGAGAACCCTTGTCACCCTTGTAGGTACTTGGATACAGGAGTGAAATTGTGTCGTAAACTTCCTCTATATGTTGCATCATTCTTCTATATGTTGTACCTTGGTTTTTGAAAATTGGGGATGATGCAAAGTGTTGGGGGAATTTAGGCCTCCCTTCCATGTTGACCCATTTTTTTTTTTTATGTGCTCTTCAAATCTGGGAAATTTGGGGATTGAAAATATTTCGTTCACACACACACACACACACACACACACACATATATATATTATGAGTTACCTATAAGAACTAATTTGACCCTGAACTCCCAGATCCCCTTGTCTCTTGTTTTCTTCGTCTTTGCCTAATTTTCTTTGTTTATCTCTCTCTTCTTTGCTTGCTTCTTGATGTTGTAGTGCCTATGTGTTGTCCCTCGCATGTGTGACAACATTTCCACCTCTACATCTCATCATGTATTATGGGCCACAACATCTTTGCATCTCCTCTCCCTTTCCTTAGGATGACACATGCTCCTTTAGTTCACATGCATCATCCTAAGGGGGGCTCCTACTTCTCCAATTTTCAATAAGGCATATTCAGTAGCCAACGAATCCCTTACTGAAAATATTTACACTTTTCAAAAATTGCATCCTTCGATAAGGATCCCCTTGGCAATATTTTCTTTTGAAAATGAATTTGTAGCAAAAAGAATTGGAAAGCTTGCATTCGAGAAGGTCATTCTTTTTTTGGATTCCTTGATGACAGATCATTTGCGAAAAATGTCATCACTTTTCAAATGAAGCAGCCCTCTGTGTAGGCCCCTTGCTATCTTGAAGGGATCCCTAGGAACCCCTTTAAAAACTCCTTCAATTGTTTATTCTGAGATATGACTATCTATTTACATGACTTTTGCTTGCCTAACATGTTTTTTTGTGGATTAACATGTCGCTTTGCAGGACCAAGCGAAACTACTTTTACAATCAAGCTTGGAGGACCAAGCACCTCGTCAAGCTTGCCTTACAAGACTAAGCACCTATAAGGATCAATAAGACTCTATAAAGCCTTTCATTTTGCAGCCCCTCAAGACCAAGCACCTGTGGCGCCTTCTTTGTAGGATCAAGCACTAGTGAAGTGTTTTCATTCTACAGGACCGAGCACTTGTAGAATCTGTGTTGACCTTTTAAGGGACTGAGCACTCCTGGAGCCAATTTTGTAGGACCAAGCACCTGCAAAGCTTTTGTTCACCTTCCATAAGACCGATTATATATGGAGCCATCTTTCTCTCCTACATGTTTGAGTATGTCAAATTGCGGTCTGCTTCCTTGACCGTAATGCCTCTTGCCCCCTTAACCAACCCAAAATGACTCGTTTGCCTCCATTTTTCCTTTTAAATGCTTCATTACTTCTTCTTGGATGAATTCACTTTTGGCTTCAATCTACACACTCACTTTTAGCTCCTTGAAGCTTCATCACCACCTTCATTGTAGCTGCAAGTTGTTGATCTCTTGGCTACTCCACTGTGTTTTTTGTGACAATGTTGTTGGAGAACTTGCAAGCTCATGCCTTCCTCTACTTGCCTTGAGAGCACCTAGCTGTGAAGGTGATATCCACCATTGTCACTTACTCTTGCATCATTTTGTTACATAGTAGCATATTGTGTGTTGTGTATTGCTTGGCATATCTACTTCCAATATACTTTCTTTATCATTTTCTACATCATTTCTATCTGGTTGTCTATGGAGGTGGAAACACCTGTTGATGGCGAAATTGACACAACATGCAGGCAAGATGTAATCACCTTACCTCTCCTGAAAGAAGTGAGTGATCATTAAATCAAACACTTCCCAAGTTCCTCGGTGTTGGGTCACAACGTTGTTGTTTCATTGAGTGGTCAATGAGGTTGTAATGTTCAAGGGGCCTACTGGTTATTGAGCCTTTTGGTTGCTGCAAGATCGAACTTCTACCTAAACCTACTCTAACCGAGGGATAAAGAAAAGAAAAAAGATAGATCAAAGATGCAAGAAAGAAAAAAATGTTGATTCATCTAATTAACCAAACCTGTTACTCTTTAAAGAACTTCCTAACTTAAATTGCAGAACAAATTGACCTGTAATCAATACAAAGCTTCATTCATTCACAGTGCAAAAATTAATGGCATATTTCAAGTCACAATTCAAACAAAAAAAAGATAAAACTTTATTCATTCCTTGAAAAACTTCAAATCGAATAGTTAACCAACAAATGTCATTCCAGAGTATAACTCAAAGTAGGTTTAAATCCAATTGTTTCTACTATGGTAAAATAGATAAACAACTTTTACAAATATGACAAACTTCACCAATGTACGGAAACCAATGTCTTTAAATCCACTCGATTAACAAAAAATGCATAAAACTCCATTATCTACTCTATTGCTAAACTACCTGAAACTTCTAATTAGCTCTAAACAAAATGTCTAACTAATTTTCCTAAAATTCTAACCCTTTCAAATGAGCTCCATTTGTCAAAAAAAGAGCTCAATCATTCCATAATTCTTCCTAAAACAACTCATGCAAAAGGTATAGCATTCAATCACTCTTCAAAAGAAACTTTTTCTTTTAGCTTCTGTTTGACTCTAGTTGGTTTCGGTTAGCTTTAGTTCAAAAGTTGCAACTTTCAGCTTGACTTAGAGTTCTCCATCTTGCACGATGTAAAGAAATATCTTTCTCCAAAATTATGTAAAAATGGGCCCGCCATACTTTTAGTTCACCTTCAGTTCGATAATCTTTTAGAAAACTTCCGTTTTACACAATCTAATTTGCCAATCACCTTAAAGATCAATTCCAACTCTTGAATAGGCATTTGTAAAGCATAAAACACACTAATCAAATTATACAATTAATTAATTAATAATTAATTTCAAAAATTAATCAATCTTAGATTATTTCAATTAAATGTGTATACTTTTAATAAACTTCAAATTCACCATTAAAATATTAAATCCATTTTTTATTCAATATTATTTTAAAACAAAATAACATTGAGAAAAAGAACATCTGGTGTGGATCTTAATACTCCAACACTACTCCCTCTGTTTTTGCCATTTGAATGCTAGCAGAGGAAAAACATCACGCAGACTGCAATCAATACTTTTCATGAAGATTTCCCTCGAAATCATCGACCAACAGTTCGCTATCTTCTCTATGCTGAAAGTCTCAGGAATCTTTTAACAGATTTATTTTGTGTGTAAAACTACAATTGTGACAAGCCATGGGACTACATTTCTTTAGATGCATTTTGTTAAATGGTTCACATTTCATATACCTTGTATACGTCTCCACACCCCGCATGTATGCTTCCAGATTTTGCAATAATATTTATCAGGGAGGTTTGTATACTTTGGCTTTCAACTGCCAATCTACATTTGCTTGAAGTTTCGAAGACCTTTCATTAAAACGTTTGGTGCATTTTCTCAATCATTCATTGCCCTTCATGAGGCGACCTTCTCTCTTACAGGTATTCCGTCAAACGGTTCGCGTGCTTACTCCATGGTTTCGTTACACACAGGCATGGAGGATGCTAGCGAAGGCATTAGAATTTGGCTTTACACCTGCCAATTACATTTGCATCGAAAGATTTTTAATTCCTTCAAACGATTTACTACCCTATGTGTGCTTCCATCATTCACCTCTGTTTGGGAATTTTTTAAAACCCTTTCAACACTTCTATCTTGTGTATCCTACACTCATGTTGATCTCTGAAATACCATTAATTTGAGGCATTTTATAAAGCGTTTTACATGCCCTCATATGTGCTTTCACATTTTGTGTATGCCTGGATATGTCCATTTTCACTGCATTTTCTTGAAAGTTTCTAAAACCTTTTCCCAAACCGCTTGTGTATCTCCTGCAGTGATGTCATTACATCCGGTGAAATCTCGTGGGCATTATGTCAAATGGTTCACCCACCTAATCGATGCTTCCACATTTTGTAAATCATTGCACTCCATGAAACAACCTTTCGGTGAGGCGCTTGTCAAATGGTTTGCTGCATATTATTAACGCTTCACATTATGCATTCATGTTTGCCAAGGTAAACTGCAACCGCAACACCTGACAAAATCCTTATCTCTTTTACGCTTTGAGAGATGTCAATTCCTAATTTCGAAGTTCCCTTCTCTGTAATCATTGCATTATGTGCAGGCTTTCTATGCTTTGTGTTTGCTTGAAGGTTTCAAATGCCTTTAAACAGATCCATATTGATCATGTCCTGCAATCATTACTCCCTATGAGATAAAGTCTCTCATGGTGGCCTTCTGTGGAACAATGTGTACCTTGCATTATTTTCCATTTGGTAGCGCGGGTAAAGGGAATCCCAGCTTTTCATTTGCCGATTGCACTTTGCTTAAGGTTTCATCACCCCCTCAACAAATCCATTACTTGCAGGTCCTGCCAATGGAAATCCGTGAGGTTTACTTCTTTTCCAAGGCACTCAATCAAACAGTTCATGTGCCCTTTTCAAATTCATTTTGTGCAGATGGCAATCACAGCAAGTGAAGATTCGGACTTTCTATTCTCATGCACGTTCGGGGTTTTCATGCATGCAGGATCGGAATTCGGGAGGACGAAGAATTTTTCCCTTGTGCATGCGGGAGCGGGATCGAGACAAATCCATGCACAGAACATTTTTTTGTGTCCGGTTCTCCCCGAGTCTGAAATCCAACGCTGGTTTGCTGTGCAGAGCACGGGATCAGGTTTTTACCTGGCAGGTGAACCTTTAAATTTGGTATCTCCCCACTTCTAAATTCTGAAAGCGGGCTCGGAGGACATTTTAATTTTTTGCTTTCAAAGTTCTTTTCCCTGCTGTGCGGGAAGCGGGGTCAGTTTTTTTATGTTTTCGAGACTCTTTTTACCACTTTTTGTTTTTTCACTTCGAAGCTTTCATTTTTTATTTGTTTTTCAAAGCTTTTAAAAAAATTTATTTTATTTTTTAATTTTAATTTATTTTAAAATTCTTGATTTTTTGATTGTTCTCAATCTTTTAAATTTAAATTTTAAAGACTTTTATATAATTTTATTTTGGTTTTAAATTTTTTAATAATTTTTTTTTTTTTTTTCAATTTTAAAAACTAAAAGATTTTATTTATTATTTATTTTACTTATTTATTTATTTTAAAGTTTATTTTGTCAAATCTTTTAAAATAAAAATTTGTTTATTTTAAATTTTAAATTCTTTTTAACTTTCAAAATCATTTAGATTTTAAACTTTTTAATTTTAAAAGTTTTATTTATTTTGATTTTGATTTTATAATTTTTTTGGATTTTTTGAAATTTGTATTTTTGTTATGTTTCAATTTTTTTTGTATTTTGTAAATTTTGACTTTTTTATATTTTACAACTCTAAGGGGAAAACGGAAAATGATGAATATGACACCGAGATGAAAACAAACTATAAGATTTGATGAAAAACAAATCTATTAAGCCCAAAAAACTTGCATGCAAAAACCTATCACAAGGAAGAAATCTGTAGGAAACAAAACAAGGGTTTTGCTCTGACAATGTGAAAGTTTATTATCAGCAAAAGAATTAAGTCAAAAAATATACAAAGGATCAGTCCTTATAGAAGGAGATCATAAAACCTAATAGGAAACCCTAATAGGTAAATAGGCATTTAATAATTAGATTTAATTATTAAATGACTATTGCAAGTGCATAAAGGGAAATATTAAGAGGTAGTAAAGTTAATTCTTTACTCTAACACCCCCCCTTAAGATGAGCAACAATGCAACTACAAACAATGCACGAAAGAAGCAAAGGAACTACAATGCTGAAAGCAAATTTGGGTCCCGGCAACATAGCCAGATGAGGTACCCGAATACAACAAAATCTCTATAAAGCAGAGTAAAGGAGAAAACCCAGTGGGAAAAAACTCCTCTCCAAAAAAGAGATAAAGAAACACGCTGAAAGAAAAAACATGAAGGAAGGCCTCACTGAGACCCCCCAAGGACAACTTCCTTCACCCCAAGCATGGAGCGCAACTGAAGATAGCGCGAAGATGCCAAAGGTTTAGTGAAGATGTCTGCAACCTGCTCCTTTGTAGGAATGTACTCCAAGATGAGAGAACCATCCTGAATCAACTGCCCGATGAAGTGCATGTGGATTTCAATGTGCTTTGTCTGCTGATGCTCCACTGGGTTGCGAGAAATGTGAATGGCACTCTAATTGTCACACCAAAGAATAGTGGGACTATCTGGAGGAAACCCAAACTCTGTCATCAACTGCTGAAGCCATAAAACCTCCTGACTGGCTAATACTGTTGCATGGTACTAAGCCTCTATAGATGATAATGCAATAGCAGACTACTTCTTGCAAGACCATGTGATAGGACCAAAACCAAGGCAAAAAACAAAGCCAGAAGTAGACTTCCGATCATTGACATCACCAGCCCAATCAGAGTTAGTGAAGCCAATGATGTGAGGGGATCCTGAAGTGTAGTGAATGCCATAATGAGTGGTGCCTCGAATGTACCTCAAAATACATTTGGCTGCTTGCCAATGGCTCTCATGAGGATCATGGGAAAATCGAGAGAAAAGGCCAACCGCAAAGGAAAGATCAGGATGAGAATGTGTCAGGTACAACAAACTGCCAAGCAACTACGTGTATAAAGTGGGATCTATTGAAGGAGTAGAAAAAGTGGAAGGCAAAACAACACCTGACTAAAATGAAGTGGGGGCAGACTTGCAATCAAGCATGCCAAATAGCTGAAGCATATCAAGAGCATACTTCTCCTGAAATATGGAAATCCCATCCGAAGACTGAATAACCTATAGACCCAAAAAGAAGTGCAAAAGACCAAGATCTGTCATCTCAAACTGCTCCATCAAAGCTCTCTGAACACTCTGAATCATGGAGGATGAGCTACCTGTAAGGATGAGATCATCTACATATAGCACACGAATCAAAAGATCACCCTATTGATGTTGAATATACAATGTGTGATCAGAATGACAGCGTGTGAAGTGAGAGGAAAGAAAGAAAGAGTCCATCTTCTCATACCAAGCCTGAGGGGCTTGTTTGAGACCATATAATGAATGCCGAAGTCTGCAAACCAAAGAAGTGTCCTACACAAATCCTTGAGGATGCTCCATATAGATCTCCTCATGTAGGTCTCCATCTAAGAAGGCACTCTTCACATCCATCTGAAACACTGTCCATCCCTGTGAAGCTATAAGTGAAAGTACAAGGCGTATAGGGTTCATCTTGGTGACAAGAGCAAAGGTCTCAGAGTAGTCAATACCCTCTACTTGAGAAAACCCCTTCACAACAAAACATGCCTTATACTTATAAATAGAACCATTTGCAACATACTTGGTACAGTACACCCACTTGCACCGAACCAACTTTCTTCCCTTAGGAAGAGGACAAAGATCCCAAGTATGATTCTTCATCAAAGAAGAATACTCCTCATCCATGGCCCTATCCCACTTAAGGTGACCTGTCACCTCTGAAAACTTTTGAGGATCATCCGAAATGGCATGACTCAAAAGACTAGAACCAGATGTCTGAGCACGAGTACGATGAGTATTTGAAGGATCACCTGCCAAAGAACCAGCTGCCTCAATAGTAACACAGGCCCACCTAAGAAAATGCAGAGCAACTGGTGGTGGTGGAGAGGGTGGATCATCATCTACATCATCCTCAAGAGATAAATAATCTCAAGAGATGAAGAGGGAGGAGTAGGCAATGAGGGAGAAGCTGGTGATGGAGAATCCATCTGAGGATAGCACTCATCAAACTGGACATCCCGTTGAAACAAGACCTCTCTGGAATCAGGATCAAACAACCTGTATGCCTTAACATCCTCACAGTAGCCAACAAATATGAGTGGTCGTCTCTTCCTCTCCATGGATTTCTACTGAGCATTAGGAATAAATGCCCAAGCCTCACTACCAAAAACTTGGAATGTAGAAACATCAGGCTTGACATGGGTCCAAGCCTCCTCAGGAGTCATATGTCGCAATGCCTTATGAGGCATCCAATTCTGAATATAATTGGCACAATTGACTGCCTTTGCCCAAAATGAAGAATTCATAGCTCGAGACTGTATCATACAATTTGCCATCTCTCGTAAGGTTTTGTTCTTTCTCTTAGCGACACCATTCTGCTGAGGGGTGTGAGGGACTGTAAACAAATGTTGTAAACCATGCTCAATGAAAAAATCTCTGAAAGCCTGATTAACATACTCCCCCCCATTATTTGTGTGTATCCTCCTAATAGAAAGTCCAGATTGCTTCTCCAAAAATGTCTTAAAAGTCTTGAATGAGTGAAAGACATCAGACTTGTACTTAAGAAAGTACACCCATGTACGTCTGGAGAAGTTATCAATAAAAGTGAGCACATAGTGGGCCCCTAAAAAGGAAGGAGTCAGAAAGGACATAAGATCACTATGTACCAACTCTAGGGGTGCCTTAGCATGAGTGGCTTGACCCTTAGGAAAAGGATCTCGATGATGTTTTCCAAGGACACAACCTCGACATACACCATCAGTACAAGAAATTTGTGGGAGCCCAATCACAAGTGCTTGAGTACTCATCTGCTGTAGATATCTATAATTGACATGGCCAAAACACTCATGCCAAAGCCTGCTCACTAAATCTGCATGTGCTATAAGAGAGGAACCAACAGTGTTTGAACTCTCAAAGCCATCAAATCTATATAAGCGTGATGTAGAATCCACACTCCCAGTAGCCACAACCAAGTCAGGATCATGAAGGTCTCGAATAACCACATCATGTGGTGAGAACTCAATTGTCTTACTAGAGCCAGAGTGGCAAATCTGATAAACAGATAGAAGGTTTGTCAAAATGTCAGGAACTAGAAGCACATCCTGAAGACAACCACCATCCAATGAAATAGTACCTGAACCCTGAACTGAAAGTTGTGCTGAGTCACCAATTGCAATATGTCTAGTGCCTGTAGGGGCAAGAGCGATGACCAAATCCTCTGTGTGTGTCCTATGGTGAGAGGCACCAGAATCTAGAATCCAAGTGGATTCTAAGGACAATGCTCATGCCGAAAGAGCATGACCTTTCCCTATGGGCTGTGAAGGAGGCTGAGGTGCATTGATATTATGCTGCTACATGGCTTCCTCTAAAGCCTCTAAATGTTTCCAAGACCTGGAAACTGGATGTCCTTCCTTGCCACAAAAACTGCAAGGATCACCAGATTTCTTCTTAGTCTTGGAGGAAGACTCACCAGACTGTGAAGATTTCAGTTTGGGCTGTGGTTTTGAATCAAACTTAGGTGGTGGCTTGGAGGGATTCTCACTAGCCCCTGAATCTTTCTTAGGCTTCAGTTTCTACTTCTGTTTTCCCTTGGAGGACTGGGCTACCAACGCTTGATTATGTGAACCTAAAAGTGAATCCATCTACTTGAGCTTAGCTTGCTCACAAGTCAGACAATCACAAAAGACCTCAAAAGTAGGCATGCCATGTCGAGCACCCAAGGCATCCATGGTGGAATAGAAGGTCAAAGAGAAGATCTGAAATGGACCCCAAAGCTTGGAGAGGATTAGGAAGATGCACTTTGTATCAGTCTTAACCTTTCCACAACCCTGCAAGATAGATCTTTGCTGTTTGAACTTCATCAGGAAGTCCTCAATGGAGGGAAACGAATCAGGTACCAAGGAAGTTAACTCGGCCTCAAGCTGCAAAGCTCTGAACTAATTGATAGTACCAAAAAGTCCATCAAACTTGGTCCAAATGGCTTGAGGAGTGAGACAACCATCAAGATGAAACATGAGACTATCGAAAATGTGCAAAGCCATCAATCCCATAGCCTGATCCATATTGTTCCTGTGTTGCATAACCTCAAAGGCATGAGTCAACTGAGGTTGAACCTCATCCAAACAGGACCATAACCCTCGAGACTGGAGAAGAGTCATCATGCGACCCTTTCAAGTGTGATAATTATGCAGTGTGAGAGATTCAATAGATCTATCGGCCATCCTGTGAACTGTGCCTCAACTACTCTAAATTTTTTATTATTATTTAGTGGTCTTTCAGAACTAGATAGAAGATGCAAAAGGGGTTTGTTTGTTTTGTTTTGGTGTTTATAGATTTTGGTTTTCTAATGTAAATGATAGAAAGCAAGAAAAAAAACCCCCCCACAATGCAAAAATCCAATCCCCAGTACAAACTGAAAGCCAGAAAACAATAGAAAGCAGTAGATGATTGAGACAAATCTCTGTGTACCTGAAGAATTTACTGATGAAATAGACTATAGATCTGGATAGCAGTTGCAGGTAAAAGAACTTTCAAGTCAAAGTATGATGCCTGTGGGGGTTTGAAGTTCTACCTTTTCAGATCTGCCAATGCAGACGTCAGCTCATGCACGACGTTCAGAGGAATAAGGTGCAAGTCTCTTAAATGATAGATCTAGATAGCAATCATAGGTAAAAAAAATTCAAGTCAAAGTACGGTGCCCGTGGGGGTTTGAAGTTCTGCCTTTTCAGATCTACCAACGCAAACATTGGCTCATGCACTACATTCAGAGGAATAAGGTGCAAGTCTGGTAAATGATACCAGGAAGGACACCGCTGTGAACAACACAGAGAAGGGCAAGGAATACTAGATCTGAAAACTACAACAAGAACCTCTCAAATTAGCTGAAGAATCCCAAATTTCTTCTGTCAAACCCTTGCTTCCTTTTTTCTTCAAACATGAATAAGCTACAACAAATCCAGCTCTGATACCATGTAAGATTTGATGAAAAAAAAATCTATTAAGCCCAAGAAACCTGCATGCAAAAACCTATCACAAGGAAGAAATCTGTAGGAAACAAAACAAGGGTTTTACTCTGACAATGTGAAAGTTTATTATCAGCAAAAGAATTAAGTCAAAATATACAAAGGATCAGTCCTTATAGAAGGAGATCATAAAACCTAATAGGAAACCCTAATAGGTAAATAGGCATTTAATAATTAGATTTAATTATTAAATGACTATTGCAAGTGCATAAAGGGAAATCTTAAGAGGTAGTAAAGTTAATTCTTTACTCTAACACAAACAAACGTGAAATCAGAAAAAAACAACATAAGAAAATCACGATAAAAAGATGACAAAAGGACGAAGACGAAGATGAACGAAAATGACCAAAACAAACGAACAACACAATGACTGCAGACAAGATGAAGCAAAATGGGGCGAAGATCGGGATTGGTACGAAACTCACACAAGAACCTTCAAAGAGTGCAAGGTTCTGAGAAAGTTCCAAAACCTGATTCTGACAAGTAAAAAGCACAACGGACACAGGAATCAGGATTGGGACAGAACTAGGAACAAGAACCTTGGAAAGGTCCCTGATTCTAGTTCCAATTCAATACCCGATTCTAAACCGGATAAAAAAAAAGGAATCAGAGATCAGAGTCAGGATGGAAACCGGAACTTGAAACCTTGAAAGGTGTGAGGTGTTGATTCCATTTCAAAATTTGATTCTGAAAAAACAAAAACAACAAGCAAGTAGAGATCGGAATCAGGATGGAAGAAGAAAATTGAACCTTCACCAAGTGCAAAGTGTCAGTTGTAGTTTGAAACCCAACTTCGATGTAAAGCAAAACAAAACAAGGCACAAGAAAATATGAAAACAAGAATGACAAAGCACAAACATGATAAACCAAAACAATGAAACGGGAGGAAAAAAAGGGGGTCCCTGACTTTGCCAAGTAAAAAGTTGGGGTGTGTATGCAGGACATAACAACACCAAAGGAAGGGATTGACTGAAGCAATCCTCTAAAAATAGCCCCAACATTTTCCTTAGTCTTGTGTTTGTAGTTACTTCTCGGTTGGAGCTCTTCGAAGAATCAAGTTGCACAAAGTTTAGTATCGCTTCCTTATCCTTCTTTGTCAATTCAAAGATAGACTAGTTAAAGTATTCTTCTTTTTGTACTTCATTTTAGTATTCTCTTTACATTTTGTTATAGTATAAAACCTCTTAGTCAATATGTTATCTTGTTTCCTTTTGTTTTTATCTATTCCTCACACTCTTTGTTCGTACAAACACCAGACCCCTACTAATACACTAGCATGTCATGCTGGAGTCTATGTGTCGCGCTACCATCCTCAAGCAGTGAGTTGTCCGAGTCACAAATTGAACTCTAGGAATCAGCTCGTTTGACCCCCTAAAACATTCAAGTTAGCAAAATGATAGTAGCAACTAGATTGCTCTTCCTTTTTTACCTTAACTGCTTAACCATTTCCAAATCATTTAGCAAGCTTGAGGTAGATCAAGGTATCCTGTTGCTTAAGACCCTCCCGTGACCTAGGGTCTCGAAGCAATTAGTCCTCGTCCTCTATAGTAATAATGAATGATCCACCTTTTCCTTTTTACATTCACAAAAATGAGCATTAGAAGGGCCCAAAGAAACCCATTTTGATCAGTATATCTCTTGTTAATATCCTTTTGTGCATCATAGACCATGTGAAAGCTCCAACCGTAGGTATGAATCATAGTTCCAACAAAGTACAAAAATCCATCATGGTAATTGCTCTTCGTGAATTTGAATTTCATGGCCTAGATTAATGGTTATCTCTTGGATTTTTCCCCACCATATTATCTCGTCTTCTTTATTTGTTAGCATAATGGTTATATTTGACAGTTTTTCAAGCATAATGGATTTAGCCTAGATGGAGGGATGAAATCAAAGTTTTCCCATGAATAGGAGGTGTTTGTGATTGCCATGTAATCGCTTACTCTTTCTCCATAGGTTTCCTTCAATAGTTCAATATAGGTTTCTATACCTAGAAGTTATGCCAAAGGTTTGTAACCATTCCACAAGTCATTCCAAAACATATTTTTTGTCATTATTTATTTTCCAAGATAGATGATACATTATTATTGGTTTTTTCTTTATCCTAAAATTCTAAATGTGTGAGCCACTAGGAGGATTTGCAATTGTGTAGATTTTTCTTGGGTTTCCTTCATCTAGGTATTTATTTTATAAAATTCTACACCAAAGAGCATTGGGATTTTCATACTTTTCCATAAACTTTTGGCCCCAAAAGCACAATTTTGAAATATATTTTTTCTTATCCTAGTGCACCTATTCTCCTTCTTCTTCTTTACTTTTTCCCATGCGATAAGGAGAATTCATTTGACTTCATCTAACCCCTCCCATAAAAAATAACATTGAGTACCATTGAAATCCTTTTCTATTTTGGGTGTAAGCTCCAAGCATGAGAGCATATAAGTAGGGACGGTAACAATTATTGCTTTATCATAGTTACTCTCCCTGCTAAAGTTAACCAACACCCCTTCCATGATTCACATTTTTTCATGCATTTATTGACTACCTCACTCCATAGAGAGGAATTCATTTACCCTTGAAAAGGTGGGATTCCCAAGTATGTACAAGGGAGTTTATCGATACAAAAACCAAATATAGTAGTGATACATCTCTTCACTGATTTCTTAGAGTTAGAAAAGTATATTTTTATCTTTTCCCTTTTTTATCAATTGTCCAAAGCATCAAATATATTCATCTAATGTGCTCTTTATCTTGGAAGTTTCATTCAATGTTGGGATACAATACAACAATGTATCAACTTCAAAAAAATGGTGAATGATTGCAAAAACATTATTAGAAACCAAAATGTCCCTCCAAAGACCACAATCAATGTTCTTTACAATTCCCTTACTAAGTGCCTCTGCTATGATCATGAAGAGGAAGGCGGCCAAGGGATACCCTGCCTAATTTGCCTCAAACCACATCAAAGAAACTTCATGGAACACTATTGATAACCACATAATGCCAAGTAGAAGAGATGCAAGCATATATCCAATCTAACCATTTCTGGTTGAAGCCAAATGTTTCCATTGTTTTGTTTAAAAATCTCTAACTAACTCTATCGTAGGATTTGCTTATATATAATTTAAAAATCGTACCTCTATTATTTTTTCTTTTTATGGAGTGCATAACCTCATGTGCAATGATGATACCATCTGATACATTTCTTCTTGGTGCAAAATTACTTTGTTATTGAGATATGATGGATGGAAGTAATAACTTTAGCTAATTTTATTGATAATATTTTATATGATATTATAGATTATATTACACAATGAAATTGGATTATAATAAAAAAATGTGGTATATATCTATTTTTTGGGGATGAAAACAATGTTTGTATTGTTGAAATATTTTAAAAAACTATCTACTTTCTTGAATTCTTCAACCATTTTCCAAATTTCCCAACCCATGCATTCCTAGAAAATTTGATAAAAGACCGTAGGGAATCCATCAAGCCCTGGGGCCTTGTTTAGATGAAACTAGAAGAATGTGCATCACACTTCTTCGAGAGTAACAGGGCCAGACAATAAATCATTGTCTTCATTTTGGATTATTTTTTGAATGTTCCCTAAGATGTCACTAAAAAATAGATCCATAAGGTCTTCCCCACCCAAGAGGATATGAAATTAATTTGCTACTTCCTTCTAAAATTCTAATGAAATTGAAAGATTTCAACCCTTAGAGTTTTGAATAATTGAATTTTGGAATATCCCAAACTTTGTTATATAATGGAAATAATTTATATTTAAATCACCTTCCTCTAGCCAAGTCCCTTTGGATTTTGATCAATAAATATCTTTCATTGTGAGTATCTCATAATGCTTAGACAAGAGTTCCTTTTCTCTTAACAAATATTGTTGGAATATTCCATTTAAAATTATTTGGTCATTCAACAACTTTAGTTATTCTTCTATCCTAATTTTCTCCTTAAAGATGTCCTTGAATGATTTTTTATTCAATTGTTTTAACCTTTGCTTGGTATGTTAGATATTTTTATATAACACAAAAACTTTTGATCCATTGCATTTTAATGGATCATCTCACCAACTCTTAATGATATCTTTGATATTCTAACATTGTAGCCACATTATTTAAAATTGAAATTGGCATCTGGATGGTGGATGTTACTCAATGATGCGCAAGGGAAAGAGAAAGTGGTTAGAACCAGAGATGGGATTGATGATGGATTCAACAGTCATAGTAGAGTTGATCTAATTGGATGACAGTATAAATTGGTAAATTCACTCTACTATATTTGTAAATCCTAACCTTTTATTGTTCTATGTATATTTTCCATTAATAGGAGAGATCAACGAGGTTGATATTTTGTGTGAATGCAGTAAAATATTTTTATGTTTGGAATATTCTACCCATATTGCCTCTCTTTTTTGATAGATCCAAGATCACATTGGTGCAGGGGCACCCCAACCCTTAATGTTAAATTGGAACTTTTGAGTTTGCAAGGCCTAGCCTTTAATTTGGTCTATATCAAGTTTTGGTTTTCTTGGTTATTTTTTCCTAATAAGGTCTCATAAGACCACTTGCAATGTAATAAAATAACTTGGAGAGGTCCTTTGGAGAAAGTTGTTTATGAGTTACAAAGTTTGACATTATAAGTTGTCAACTTGCCATTTGTTATGTAATAGGTTCTTAGTGTTTTAAAAGTTGTTAAAGGGGTAGTCAAGGAAGTTAACCATTGGATTATTGTTACAAAATTTATTTAAAGCCTTGAGAGGCTCAAGATATAGTTGTTGAAATTGAGGGAATGAATAAAAAACATTGGATTTACTTTGTTTTTCAAAATTTCACTAGTTTTTCTAAGTTTTTTGCCTGTGTGCAGGCCGTACAGGCTTCTTTTGCATTGAATTCTTATGTGCATCAGTAGATAGATGTTTTATCTTGCATTTGGTGCTTTGGCAGGCTTTTTGCTATTCTTTTAGGGCCTTAACTCATCAAACTTCTCTTACTGGGTTCCTGAACAAGCTTAAGGGTTTGAAGTTGTTTTGATGGCATAACCATCATCCCACCTACTGTCATCAAATGTAACTCAGTGGGATGATGTATTAGGATGTAGGGAATGATTTTTTGGAAGTAAGAGGCATGGAAGATTGAGCCCTTGGCTTGAAGGATGAAAGTAAGAGCAAGGAATGTGTATTTTTCCTTGGAAAATGGTGGGTTAGACCTATGAAATGATAAAGCAACATTTTTAAAGGCCAAGTGAGTGTTCATTAAGCATGGATGGACCTATTGAAAGGTTTATGATTAGTTAGTTTGGATAGGAGTGGTTGGGAAGGTGAAGTTTCAATAAGGATGTCGTAAAACCCTAGTTACTTAGGTTACAAGGATGGTTTTTGTATTAGAGGCTTGTTTGTATGTTTGGGGTCATGAAACCTAGGAAAAAATTAGTTTTGGAACTTGATTCAAGAATTTTTTTGGGATAGAAGGTCTGGGGTGGAGATCTAAAGGTAGTCTATTTGTAGAAATGACCTAATTAGAGGCTTAAAACTATGAAAATCCAATTTTGAGGCATTCGGTCTTAAGAAGGTGTATCTAATTTTCTTGTATGTTTTGTAGGACCGAAAAGGGTATCTGAAACCATTTTTTGGTTGTTGATTCCTTTGGAAAGTTTGGGTGAAAGTTGGCTAAAACAAGCTTTCCACTACTATAAGGTAAACATGGTCAAATGGTGAGTTTTGAGAAGTTCAATGATTTTGTCTTAGGGATTGTTCTCAGTTGATTCATTTGACATTGTATGAATGTTGAGGGCCTTTGTAGGGGTCTTTGTGAAGTCTTTTTGTTCATTTGCAAGTTTGAGGGGTTGAGACCCTTGAGGGTTAGTTGATGCCTATTAGGCTGAATCCATTGTGAAGAGAGTTCTTTTGATTGAGGATTGACATTTCCATTGTTGTGAGTCTTCTCCACCTTGGCTCTACATCAACATTGAATTCTCCACCTAAAATGAATGACTATCCTAAAAATTCCTCTGCTTCCTTACAAATTTTGTTCCAATTTTTCTTTTTGTCTTCCATTTTGTGGGACTGTAAATGTTAAAAATTAGGAAATTTAAATTTAAAACAAAACTTCATACCTTGGCTAATTACCAATTCACATTAGATATTACCAACTCAATCAAAGCTCTATCTAATTTACATAATAGGCCTAGACTGTCAATGGATATTTTATCCTTCACTAACCAACCTTTCCATCATTTGCAATGAGTGGTGAAGGAATCCACATCAACTTGATTAAACTTAGTTTCTTGTAGCAACACCACATCAACCAACAATGTATCTAGATAGCTCTTGGTCATACACTACTTGTTAGGGGAATTTAAGTCCCTAACATTCCATGTTAAAATCTTCATGACTCTCTAAGGGAGGGGAATCCTCCCTTAGATCTTAGTAGATAGCTTTTATAGTCACTTGATCATCATTTAGAGTTATTTCCTCTTTCTTATGTTTTTTAGTTTTTGTACTTTATAGATACCATAATGATGATCAAGAGGAAGGAAATTAATTACTACATAATATTTCCAATTTTACCTGATCCAAACCTTAATTTCTACCATAGGGAATTTAAGACTAATCATAATTTACTATGCTTTACTCATTTTTCTCATGTGCCATTTTTGTAATCCACAAAATATCCCTTCATTTTAAAAATTTTACTCCAAAATAAATTTCATTGTATTAACTATATATGTATGTATGTATATCATCTTGACATAGAATCTCTCCTCTAGTGCATCATACATTTTTTAATTTTTAAATAAAATTGAATATTTTCTTGAGAAAATAATCAACTTTTCATTTTGGTGTTGATGACCTACTTCTAGTAAAAAAAAAGAGAGTATAAATACTAATTAAAATAAAATAATCATGTTTTTGAGATCATCAAAAGGGAGTTTTTTAGATTTTTTTAAATGTTATTTATGTTGTTACATGTGAAAATATCAAGTTTTAAAGTAATTTTTAAAATATAAATTAGCTCCAAAGTGATGATACATATATATTTAATGGATACTTCCAATTGAAAAATTTGTGGCCTAGATTTAGTTTAGCTAGAATGAATCCAACTAAAATATATAGTTGACTAAAATTAAATTTAGAGGGAAATACTTAAATCTATTTATGCTAATTTGTTGGCCTAAAGTTGATAACCCTACATGAAACAAAGGAAAGACCATTAAACAATCTTTGCAATGTATTAGGAGGTGTCAGATCTATTTAACCTATATTATACCATATCAGTAAATGTGGTAAGAGAGGACCCAAAATTAGGTTTGATAACCCTCCTAAATGTATTTGAATTTTTTTCAACAGCCAACCCTTTATAATGTAGTTTATTGGGGGTTATATGATCCACATACTAGGAAAAGTATTCAATTTGCTAACACAACAACCTATAGTAAAAAATTCTTTATATTTTATTTTGAACATCTTGGAGAATTAAAATATTCATGTTGAATTTAGAGGAGCAACCTCATAGCTATTGTATACCTATAGATGCAAGGGTTTTCATTTATGGTACTTAAGCTAACATCTTCACATGGATTTATAACAAGATCCATGCCTTTATAGAGCCTTACAATGATTTGGTAGTAATGTTAGGATTAATAGGAATTTTACATGTTATCAAGGAGGGTCCAGGGGAACCTTTAAGTTTTCATAATATGCTATGAAATCATGTTGAGATAGTTCTTCAGATCCTAAGTCATGTCTAAGTTTTCTTCTATAGTACATGTATTTCTAATTAGAACTTATTTTGGATTTTCAATGTCTACTAAATTATATGGGTTTATATAACTGTGAGTTGGGAGTATTGGTTTTCCTTTTTTTTTGGAAGTCATGATTAGACAAACATTTTAGTGTGATCATTTCTTTGAGGGCTGCATTATTTTATTAGGTCTAAATCTCCATCCATGTTCAATTCTTCCATTTATTTATATTTTTTTCATTAGCTCAATATCAAATGTCCCTGAATTGTTTATGAAATCATTGATGTAATTATCATATATATATATGTGTGTGTGTTTGTGTGTGTGTGTCTTCAGGGATGGGTGGGTTGGGGACTAGTTCAATTATGAAGATTTTAAGCCTGATATTTATGACTAGATCCAAGGAACTCACTATGATAGCTAAAATATTAGACACATGATTGTATTTTCATAGAATTAGTTGAATATTAAAGAGATCTAGGTCCTCAATCAAATTCCATGCATTATTGTGATAGAATGGAAATCTTTTATTATGATAAGAATACTTGAATTGACTAATTTAACTATAGTTCTAAGTCACCAAAACCTTGTAGCACATTTACCTTCCTTTTTAATTCCTATAATAGTCATAAAATCAAATCTTGTAGTATTATTTGTGCATGTCAATTACAATCTAAAGGAAATTAAATGAATTTTTCCACACGTATCTACAAATTGCACCCTTGCTCTAGCACCCTTTTTTTTTACTTGGATTCATCAAAACTAAGCATCCACATCTTGTATGGAGCCTCTCTAGGAATTTTGGATTGTGTGGATGTGCCAACCCATCATTCCTTTTGATTTGAAGCATATGTACGGGTAAGTGCATGGATTTGTGACACAATTTTGGCTCTTAAGATGCCACTTTTTTTTTTGAAATCAACAAAATTTGATTTGCATGAGAAATTGAAGATAGTTACGCTCAAAATTTCAAGATCATGTAGCAAGAACAAAAATTGAAGTGCTCCGAGTCTAGTTTCTAAGCTACTATTTTTTTTTGAAATTAATGAAGATTAAGGGTCTCAAAAAGGGGGGGGGGCAAAACAGGTCCTTTTTTTATGAAAAACAAACAACATAGTGCGTGAGGGCTCCCTCCTTTTTGACTAACTTTTTTTTAGAATTTCAAAAATCCCAACAATGAGAAATTAGCTAACACCATGTAGTTTATCCTCATTCTTTCGGCTAATTTTTTTAATGAATATATAATATTTATGAATATTCAAAGTGGACATGTTTTGAAAAGATTAAATTTGAGAGTGCTCCCCCCTAAATTTTTTGAAAACTAATCGAAAATTGATTATTATTTTTTTCATCATGTGTACAATGGAGTCTAGTTTCAAAAAATGCAATTTGTTTCACGTTTTGATAAATGAGTAAAAATCTATCCTAAAACTAGCACATGTTGTTTTTTGACAAAAAAAAAGGCATTTACAATAGAAGCCACAGATCAAAACCTTAACTAAATCAAAATGAAAAAAGAATTATATATTTAGATAGCTAAGAGAGAGGTCAATGCTATCACGGTTTTTTTTATAAACTTGCATTAAAAGATGTGCAAATGAGACGGGGAGAACAGATGAAAATATGAGGAAATTGGCAAACCCTATCAATTAACTTGTCCAAAGCAGGCCATTTGGCGAGCACCAAATTTTGCGCTCGCCAAATGACACATCACATTTGGCAAGTGCTAAATTTTGTGTGTTCCAAATGTGATGTGTCATTTGGATATCACCAAATATGGCGCTCGCTAAATACTTAAATTTTCCCTCTCTTTGGTCCACGACTTTGATAATGCTTAGAGTGCACAGTTTATGATCATAGATGGATAGTTGAGGTTTTACCTTTCATACACTCTCTAACTCGTTACCCTAATTGGATAACTATTTATCCCTCTGAAGTCTCTCTCTCTCAGGTCTCACTCCCCCTCTCTCGACCTAGACTAATCTCACTCAGTCCAATCCCCTCTCTCAGGTTTGTTTCCCTCCCACCTAAGTACCTAAATAAATCTATCTCACTCCAACCCCCTTTCTCACTCTCCCTCTCTCTCTCCCCCTTTGGTCTTTTTGTCTCACTCCATCTCCCTCTCTTAGGTCATTATCTTTCTCTCTCAAGTATCTCCCTCTTACCCCCTCTCCCTCTCTTAGGTCTCTCACTCCCTCTATCTCTCTCCCACTCCCTCTCTCTCACTCACTCTATTTCTCTCCCCGTCTCTCTCTCACTCTCTCTCAAGTACATCTCTATCCCCCCTCTCTCACACATAGACACACTCCTCTCTCTCTCTCTCTCTCTCTCTCTCTCTCTCTCTCTCTCTCTCTCTCTCTCTCTCTCTCTCTCTCTCTCTCTCTCTCTCTCCCTCTCTCTCCGTCTCTCCCTCCTACCCCCTTCCCTCTCTCTCTCTCTCTCTCAAGTGTCTCCATCCTACCCACTCTCCCTCTCTCTCTTTCAGAGTCTCCCCTCCTACCCCATCTCCCTCTCCTGGTCCTCCCTCTATCTCTCTTCCCTCCTCCTCTCTCCACTCCCTCTATCTCTCTACCTCTCCTCCCCATCTCTCTCAAGTATCTCCCTCTCCACCACCTCTCCCTCTCTCTCTCAAGTTCGTCTCTCTCACTCTCTCCCTCTCCCTCTCTCTGAAGTCTCTCCCTCCCACCCCCTCTCCATCCCTCTCTCTCTTTGAAGTCTCTCCCTCCCACCCCTCTATCTCTCCCCTCAGTCAGGTCTCTCTTTGTCTCTCTCACTCACTCCTCTATCTCTCTCCACCCCTCTTTTCTCTCGTCTCTGTTTCTCTCCCTCTCTCTCTCTCTCTCTGTATCTCCTCCCACCCCTCTCTCCCCTCTCTCTCCCTCCCTCTCTCTCTCTCCTCTCTCTCTCCACTCTGTCTCTCTCCCTCTCCTCTCAGGTCTCTCCCTCCCACCACCTCTCCCTCTCTCTCTCTCTCAAGTATCTTCATCCTATGCCCTCTCCCTCTCTCTTTGTAAAGTCTCCCCCTCCTACCCCCTCTCCCTCTCACAATCACTCCATCTATCTCTCTTCTACTCCCTCCCTCTCTCATTCTATCTATCTCTCTCTCCCTCCCTCTCCCTCTCTCTCCCCTCCCTCCTCTCTCTCAATTATCTTCCTCCCACCACCTCTCCCTCTCGTGCCCTCTATCTATCCCCATTTGTCTCACTGTCCCGCCCTCTCAGTCTCTCCTCCATCCTCTCCTCCTACCCCTCTCCCTCTAGTGGGTCTCTCTTTGTCTCTCTCACTCCTCCCTCTATCTCTCTCCCACCCCTCTCTCTCTCTCAGGTATCTTCCCTCCCCTTCCACTCTCTCTCTCCTCTCTCTCAAGTATCTCCCCATCCCTCTCTCTCTCTCTCCCTCCCTCCATCTCTCTCCCATCCCTCTGTCCCTCCTCCCTCTCCCTCAGGGTTTTAGGGTTTAGGGATTATAGTTCTGGTTTAATGGTAGAGGGTGTAGGGTTGAGGGAGAGGAGTTAGTTTAGAGGTTTAAGGGTTGAGGGTAGGAGGTAGTTTAGAATTAGGGTTTATGGTTTTAAGGGGTTTAGAGGTAGAGGCAGAGGGTTAGGGTTTAGGGATTAGGGTTTAAAAGTTTAGGTTTAGAGTTTAGGTTTGGGTTGAGGGTAGAGGGGTAGAGGTTTTAGGGTTTAGGGTTTAGGGATTAAGGTTAAGGGTAGAGGGATTACAGTTTATGATTTAAGGGTAGAGGGTGTAGGTTTGAGAGAGAGAGAGGAGGGGTTTGAGGGTAGAGGGTAGATGGTTTAAGGGTTTAGGGTTTAGTGTTCAAGGTTTACGATTTAAAGGTAGATGGTAGAGGGTCTAGGGTTTAAGGGTAGAGGGTAGAGGGTAGAGGGTAGAGGGGTTTAGGGTTTAGTGTTTAATAGTAGAGGGTAGAGGGTAGAGGGTAGAGGGGTTTAGGGTTTAAGAATAGAGGGTTGAGGGTAGAGGGTTTAGGGTTTAAGGGTTAAGGATTGAGTGTAGACAATAGACGGTAGACAATAGATGGTTGAGGGTAGAGGGTTGATGGTTGAGGGTTAAGGGTATATGGTAGAGGGTTTAAGGGTTTAGGGTATAGGGTTTAAGGATTTAAGGTTTATGAAACAAGTGTTGAGGATTTAAGGTAGAGGGTAGAGGGTAGAAGGTAGAGGGTGAAGGGTTGAGAGATAGAGAGGGGGGGTTGAGGGTTTAAGAGTTTTAGGGTTTAAGGTTTAGAGTTTAAAGGTTGAGGGTGTAGGGTTGAGAGAGAGAGGGGGGGTTGAGGGTTTAGAGAGAGATAGAGAGAGTGAGAGGATTAAGGGTTTTAGGGTAGAGGGTAGAGGGTGTAAGGTTGGGAGAGAAGGGGGGTTGAGGGTTTTAGGGTTTTAGGGTTTAAGGGTTGAGGGTTGAGGGTAGAGAGAGATATATAGAGCATTAAGGGTAGAGGGTAGATGGTTTAATGGCTAAGGGTTTAAGGTTTGAGGGTGGAGGGTAGAGGGTTTAGGGTAGATGGTATAGGGTAGAGGGTTGAGGGTAGATGGTATAGGGTAGAGGGTTGAGGGTTGAGAGTAGAGGGTGTAGGGTTGAGAGAGAGAGGGGTTGAGGGTTTAAGGGTTTAGGGATTAAGGGTTGGGTAGAGGGTAGAGGCTTTAGGGTTTAGGGTTTACAGATTAAGGATTAAGGGTAGAGGGTTTAGGGTTTAGGGATTATAGTTTACGGTTTAAGGGTAGAGGGTGCAGGGTTGAGAGAGAAGGGGGGTGTTAAAGGGTAGAGGGTAGAGGGTTTAAGGGTTTAGGTTTTACAATTTAATGGTTTTAGAGTTTAGGGTTCAAGGTTTATAGTTTAAGGGTAGAGGGTAGAGGGTTTAGGGTTTAAGGGTAGAGGGTTGAGGGTAGAGGGTTTAGGGTTTAAGGGTAGAGGGTAGAGGGTAGAGGGTAGAGGGTCGAGGGGTTTAGGTTTAAGGGTTTGAGGGTAGAGGGTTTATGGTTTAAGGGTTGAGGGTAGAGGGTAGAGGGTAGATGGTAGACGGTTGAGGACAGAGGGTTGAGGGTTGAGGGTTAAGGGTAGAGGGTAGAGGGTTTAAGGGTTTAGGGTATAGGGTTTAAGGGTAGAAGGTAGAGGGTGAAAGGGTTTATAGAGAGGGGGGGTTGAGGGTTTAAGAGTTTTAGGGTTTAGGGTTTAAGGGTAGAGGGTGTAGGGTCGAGAGAGAGAGGGGGGTTTGAGGGTTTAAAGAGAGAGTCAAAGAGAGTGAGATGGTTAAGGGTTTTAGGGTAGAGGGTGTATGGTTGAGAGAGAGAAGGGGGGATTGAGGGTATAAGGGTTTTAGGGTTTATGGTTTATAGTTTAGGGTTTACAATTTAAAGGTATAGGGTGTAGGGTTGAGAGAGAGAGAATGGGGTTGAGGTTTTAAGGGTTTTATGGTTTAAGGGTTGAGGGTTGAGGGTAGGGGGTAGAGGGTAGAGAGAGAGATATATAGGGCTAATGGTTTTAGGGTTGAGGGTAGAGGGTAGAAGGTAGACAGTTTAAGGGTTTTAGGGTTTAGGGATTAAGGGTTAAGGGTAGAGGGTTTAGGGTTTAGGGATTATAGTTTATGTTTTAAGGGTAGAGGGTGTAGGGTTAAGAGAGAGGGGGTTAAAGGGTAGAGGGTAGAAAGTTTAGGGGTTTAGGGTTTACGGGTTTAGGGTTCAAGGTTTACGGTTTAAGGGTAAAGGGTTTAAGGGTTTATGGTTTAAGGTTTAAGGGTTTAGGGTAGAGGGTAGAGGTAGAGGGTAGAGGGGTTTAGAGTTTAGAGTTTAAATGTTTAAGGGTTGAGTTGAGGGGTGGGGTTTAGGGTTTAAGGGTTGAGGTAGAGGGTAGAGGTTTAGGGTTTAGGGTTTAGGGTTTAGGATTTAGGGGTTGAGGGTGGAGGGTAGAGGTTAATGGTATAGGGTAGAGGGTTGAGGGTTGAAGGTAGAGGTTTAGGGTTGAGAGAGAGATATATGGGGTTGAGGGTTTTGGGTTTTAGGGTAGAGGAGGTTAATGGTAGAGAGTAGATGGTTTAAGGGTTGAGGGTGGAGGTAGAGGTTTAGGGTAGAGGTAGGGTTGAGGGTTGAGGGAGAGGGTATAGGGTAGGGTATAGGGTAGAGGTTTAGGGTAGGCAGTATAGGGTAGATGGTATAGGGTATAGGGTTGAGGGTAGAGGGTAGACCAGTTTAAGGGTGAGGGTGGGGGTAGAGGGTGGAGGTAGATGGTATAGGGTAGAGGTTGAGGGTTGAAGGTAGAGGTTTAGGGTTGAGAGAGTTGATGTTTAGGTTTTAGGGTTTTAGAGGGTAGGCGGTTTAAGGTTAAGGGTTAAGGTTGAGGGTTGAGGGTTGAGGGTTGAGGGTTGAGGGTTGAGGGTTGAGGGTTGAGGGTTGAGGGTTGAGGGTTGAGGGTTGAGGGTTGAGGGTTGAGGGTAGAGGTTTGATCTTTAATAGTAGATTATTGGAAGGATAACACAAGGACCTCTCCTAATCAAAGAGATGTTGTAAGAAGAAGAATTGGTAGTAAAATTTGTGAGCCACATCCAAAGAATTATTTGGATACCACTCAAACCCAATTTTTTGTTGAATTTGTACAAAAGTTTCCTGAAATTAAAATATGTCAAAGGTATTTTGAAATGCTAAAGCCTTTTTATGTCAAAATAAATCACAAATGCACTACTTGATGTTGTAGAGTACATATTGAGTTTTCTAACCATTATGATGTTTATCGACGTATATGTGTAGATATGCATACTGACAATGTTTTGCAGGAATGTAACATAAGGCCTCCACCAAAATCCTCAAGGGAATTCTTATCTTCCATTTTATGTGAAAGAGAGGATGGCCAATTTTTTTACAAGTCATGTTTGGATGGTACATGTCATCATTGTGGTGGCATGCAACATTTTCCAATTTTGCAACACATGGCTAGTACACACACAATTGGAGACAAAATTATCGAATTTGGAAAATACAAGACAGTGGCCTACAGTCTAAAAGATGGGAAAGAAGCAAAGAAGTGTGAATTTGTCAGTGATAAGATTCTAGTATATTAGTTTATGGGAATTTTTCGTGATCAGGTGGTCTATGAGTATACAAGGAATACACATAGAGCTCAATGGTTGGACTGACAGTCCAAGTTATGCAAGGACACATTTCCACTTCATAGCATTGTTTCAATTGTCAATTTCATAGAGAACTACACACTACACACTACAGCCATAGAACGAGGTGCAATCACAATACTACAACTCCACACAGGTTACTATATTTGTGCATATAACATTCATCCATACAAATGATAGTACAAAGGATAACAAGAAAGTATTGAGGGAGTATCACTTTTACATCAACAATGATCGTACACATTCTACCAAGTTTGTGCAAGGTTGCTTTCAGATGTTCTACATTGATTTGGCTAGCAGGGGCATATCATTCATGCAACATATCATATGGTCAGATAACTGTACATCGCAATTCAAGAATGCCATAATGTTTTACTGGTTGGCAGGATACACCTACACCTTACTTTCACAATTGGAGCATTAGGTGTGTCTAGGGAGGTTGCAAAGGTTTTTTGATGTTTATTTTCTTTAATAAGGTCTATAAAGAACATTTGGTGTCTCATTGATCCATTTTTGTAAACAAGGTCAAATATGGGAAGCAATTGTTAATGATGACAAAAGGGGGTCTAAGTAGGTTCATGTTGCTTTTTACGTATTAGGTCATGTTTTAGGGTCTCACAAGGTTTAATTAGACCAACATAGGTGCTTTAAATGTATTTGAAATTCTTTAAATGTTTTGGAGGGTCAAATAGTAAAAGAATGTAAATGGAATCAAATGAGTTGTTAGCAAAGATAGGTAAACAAATATAATTTGGCACTCCAATGGCTAATAAGGGATTCAAAATTCAGTTGGAGGCCGTTATGTTAGTTTTCTTTGATCAGTAAACCTTTAAAAAGGTGGTGGTCATCATTTTTAACGTTGGCTTCATGTTTTTGTGAAGAAATCCAATTGAATTCTCACTGTTAGCAACAAATTTCTAAATTTTCTTGTCCTTTCCAGACCTGTGCGGTAACGTACAGTCATTGCATTGGGTAATTTCTTTATGAACAATGTAGTGGCATGAATATTTTGTGTTTTTCATCAAGTCTAAAGGTTTAACAGAGAATTTGAAGCATTCCATAGTTGTTTTCTTGTGAACAGTTGGGTATACCTTGTTTTGGGGTTTTCTAGCCTTAATCATGTCTTCAAGACCCTTACACTGATTTTTCTCACTATAACTAGTGCATTTGGTCTTATGGAGGATGTTTAGATGCTAGGGATATTGATTTATGTTGTGAGAAAGGAATAAAGTAGACCGAGGTTGTTGTTCCTGTGAGTTTTGTATAGAAAATACATATAAATGGTGGTTTTGGTCTAGGGTTTGGTGGAATATGTATGGGATGTCATGTATTTTGAATCATTAAGCATGTACAGGGCTGTTGGAAAGTGTTCAAGTTGGTTTTGAGGTTTGAGGAGGTTTGGAAGCATCATATTCAATAAACCCTCATCAATAGTGCATAAAATAAGGGTTTTTGAGTTTGGGGTGGATTTGGCCATACAAGTGGAATATAATTATGGATTTTGTATTTTTTTGGAATTTGAATTGCTTCCCTAATGTTTCAGAGGGTTTGGTGAAGGATAAAGGGTACTCTCTTTGAAAAAGAGGCCTATTTCACTAGTTTTTTCCATGGTAGGGGTATTGGATCTCCATGTTGGTCCAAAAGAGTTAATGTTGGGTTTTACATATGTTTTATAGATTTGAAATGGGTATTTGATTCCATATTTTTTTCCCATGTGTTTTGAAAGATATTGAAGTTAAAGGCCAAAAACTAGATTTGCACTAATACAAGGTTACATGGGTGAAAGTGAGAAAATATGTTTCTGATTGTTGTCTAACTTTGGGGAATAGTTGAAATTTCTCTAATAGGCCTTTTAATATTGTTAGATGCCTCTTGAAGGCAGGTTGTCAATTTGGTTGAGTTTGAGCCCCTAGGTTTGCATCATTTTAGAGTGTGAATGGTTGAAATCCTTTGGGGCAGTCATTTGTGAGATTCTTTTGAGCATGTACAAACATCATATGGTATGTTTGGGGTGTTGGATGTGAGCGTTAATTGCACGAGAAGAGTGATTTTCAATAAGGCTCCATGGAAAACCTAGGTTTGGTGGCTTGAGAGTGATGGTTTAGTGGATTGGTAGCTTGGTGAGCAGTTGGAGATTTGAAAATTGTGAAATATTAAGGTTGGTAACCTATTTAATGACTATCCATGGTGTTTGACTTGATTGCAGGTGTTTGGGAAGGTGTCTCTTTGGAAAAGAGGCCTAATTGGCCTAGTTGCTCCTACAGTACAGTGGGATTTTGGAAAATACATTGAAAGACCCATCTCCAAGCCTCCTGTAACCTTATGACCACTTCAAAAACCCTTGTTTAAGCCTGCACATGCTTAATAATCTTTAATATTATGCTACCCCCAAACTTCACCCACTTTTAGACTCTAAAACCTCAAATTTCCATTAAAAAATGTGCTTCTCTCAACTAGGGCTTCATGCCCAAACATACACATGACCTCCCCAGTCCTTGAAAACCTTCAAACACATCAAACCCCACCATATCTCACTAAAAGCAACTGGTTCTAGCCTTCTTCAAAAAAAATTCTTCAATCTACTACTTCAACCCATGCCTATTAGGCCTAAATTCATGCATTTTATACTTGATTGTCATTAATGAAATTATATATTAACTTATATTTTTATCTTATTTTCCTCTTGTAGAAGGAGGTGTTGGAACACTTGAAGGAGTAGGAGTTGAAACACCTTAGGGAGGAGGTGTCGAAACAGCTGAAGGAGATAAATAAAAAGAGATGCCTAAAGAGGTATGATTTTACTTTATTTTGTGTTTGGTAAATATGTTCCTATTATGGACAATTGTATGCTAACTTGTATCAATTTGATGTTTTTGTGTTCAACTATATAGATTGACATTGCAAAAGTTGGTATGATTGGTTCTTTGAGAGAGGCATATTCTAGGACTCATGACGGTTTGAAGAGACGTATATATATGAGGTAATCAAGATTTCAATTTTAGAGTTCAATTATAATTCAATGTATATTATTTTGATGTTAATTATTCAATTTTAAATTATATAATATAACTAATCTCAATTGTGGTTTGAATTTTTCTTGTGCAGTTACCTTCATAGCCAAAGAGTGCTTGAAAGAGGCTCCATTTTGATGATCCACTAGTAGTTTAGGATGAGATATACATTTTGGCATGTATATTATGAATAGATATCAAGATGGAATATGCCACACTTTGTAAAAATTTGTTTGAGTTGGAGTTGATGCCATTTTTGTATATGGACATCCACTTGATTATTTGATAATTTCATATATAGAAGTTGAGAATCAAAATAATTTGTTCATCATGTGCATGTTTAAACTGTTTGAAAATTTAATCTTTAGCAATGGTTAAATATCAATGTACAATATCACAAAAAATAATGGTTATATTATATAGTTGATAATAAATAAATAATGAATAATGGTTAAATTATATCATATATTACTTAGTTATATTATGGTTAAATTATATAGTTTAAATAACTTTGAAGACAAGAACAATGGTAAAGTTTAACATTTTAACTTTAAAGTTTAAATATACATATATGTCATTGTCTTACACTAAATATTTCATGTTGCATTATCATTACATATTGAAATACAAAAAATATCATAGTTTTATGTTGATAAACATGGCAAAGTGATGCAGAGCAGGGTGGCAAACTTTGAACAAACCAACTACCCTTTAATATTCCTTCCAGACACAAAACACCATTGGAGAGTCATGAGTAGGGTACATAAGCACTAAATAAACAATATCCTCTCCTCCAGACCTCACCTCACCATTTGAATGCCTCCAACACCTTCAAATATGTCTTGCCTTGCTTAATTAACTCTTAGAAAGTGCTGCCCCAAATGTTTTTTGGTGCAGGAGCACCTACACCTCAACCTCCATTTTGGATTCTTTGATGGTGAATAGGTTAGAAAGAGTATTTTTGAGTATTTTGAGTGTTTTTCATCTTCAATAAGGTCTAATAAGACCATTGGATAGGTTCTAGGTTGAGTTTTTGAGTTTTGAGTCAAAATGTGCAACAATGCAATCTTGCACTAAAAGTTGCTTTTGTAGCCTTTGAAGGAAAAAACATGAATTTGTAAGTGTGCAAGGTTTGGGGTCTTGACAATGTAATAAGGCTATTTCAAGGTTATTTGAATAGTTTTTGTGGTCATAGGTCTTTAGGATTGAAAGTTGCTCCAAAATTGCAAAGTTGTCATGTTGTAAGTTGGTGTAATTTCACCATAATGATGCAATTTCACTAACCAACGGTTCCCTCTTTTAAAATATCAGTTGAGGGCCATTGGGGAAGGTGGGAGAATGTTTAAAAATCATCCCTGGGGTCGAGGCTGGGCTGTTGCTAGCATTTTTGAAGTTTTGAAGCATTTAATAAAGAGAAAACTCTGTTTTTCTAGTTTTCACAACACTTTTTATTGTTCTTTTGTTTAGTATGGACTGATACATAATTGTATGACATAAAAAACTTCATGGTTTGATAGAGGGAAAAGATAGCTTCATTTTTGCGGTGATTTGGCTTGATTTCATTAAGAATTAAGCAAGTTACATCAATTTTAGTGAAAGAGGGTCTAAAACCCTACCAAGCAAGGGTTTGGTCACCAAAATGGTCATAATTCCCATTTCCACCGTGGGAAAAATCTAAAACTTGGTGGAATGTTAGGTTTAGATCCCTTCTTCATGCTGAATTTTTTTTTAGAGAAAAAGATGGAGGTTTTAAAAAGTTATCTCATGCCCTAGGTCAGTTTTTTCCCTTGTAAATGTATGAAAATGGTCTTTAGAATGCACTTTTCATAGTTTTCTAAGTATTTATGCAATACTAATGGATGGAAAGCATGGAAAAGGTCTTGGGGAACTTTTTGGAGTCTTTTAAAGGCATTAGGGGTGTTGGGGTGTGCCTTGACAAGTTGAAAGCTTCCTTGTACAAGCTTAGTTAAGGCTTGTTTATGGCTTGTAAATCAATCTTTTGATACATTTGTTTTGGGTTTTTTATCATGTGATTTTGGGAACTTGTGGAGGATGGTGTTAGGAGTCTAAAACCATATTTCATTGTTTGGTTAATGCCTTTAATCAGTTTTTATTTTGATTGTCCTATTGGTGAATGTTGCAAAGTTGCATGGGCTTATGTAGGAACGATGAAAGAATGGATGTTTTTGGGTACAAAGTTTGTTTGTTTGGTCATGTTGTGTTGTGTGAAGAGTGTTTACATCATCCCCAAGTCCTGTTGAGATTTCTGGTTGTGTGAGTCAAGTTGAGTGGTCAAGTTGCACTGTTTTAGGTGTAAAATCATGAGGGTTTATTGAATCTAGTGCTTCCACAATCTCCCAGACCCTAAAACCAACTCAAACATTGTCCATTAACCCTATACATGCTTAAAATCTCAAAAAAAAAAAGAATCCCATAGAGATTTTTTCAAAACCCTAGACTGAAACCCCTTTATTCACATGTATTTCTCCATAAAACACTTAGGAACAATAGATATATCTTCTTTATTCCTCTCCCTACACTCTAGTTATGCATCCTCTATGTAAACCAGACTCCATAGGGCCCCTTACCAACCAAATTTGCAACTAAATTTCAATTTCTTAATGACCGTTGGGAACATAAACACACCATTATAGGTTTGTTAGCATCACTTTTCCATACATGGCAATGTTTTTAACTCTTTGACCTTTAAATACATTGTAAACACCTACGACTCCTCTAAAACCATACTAATGGCTTAAGAATAGCCTTATTACATTGACAAGACCCCATCCTTATACAAACTTACTAAATTTC
The DNA here is from genome assembly GCA_007258455.2 of Sequoia sempervirens. Classification (NCBI taxonomy): domain Eukaryota; kingdom Viridiplantae; phylum Streptophyta; class Pinopsida; order Cupressales; family Cupressaceae; genus Sequoia; species Sequoia sempervirens. Next base: position 9,941,562 of record VDFB02109042.1, read on the forward strand.
CATCAAAGGCTACAAAGATTCTTAAGTGCAAGAACACCATTTTTCCCACATTTTGACTCCAAAACCCAAAAGATCAACCTATAACATAACTAATGGTCTTGTTAGACCTTTTCCATGACTAAAAGACTCAAAACATTCATTGTGAATCTACTAATCACCATTTACCATCAAATGAACATAATTGGAGGATGAGGTGTAGGTGCTCCTGTGCCAATTTAGGCCTAGGAGGCATAGCTTGAAGTAGAAAATTAAAGCAATAGTTTGGAAGAAGGTTAGAACCTAGTTGTTTCAGTGTTATCAGGTGGAGTTTGATGTGATAGAAGGTCTGCAAAGGCATGGTAGGTCATTTGGATGTTTGGGCTTGGTGTAGGAGCACCAACCTTCTCTCTGCTTTCCATGAAGAGTTTGATAGGCAATGTGTGTGTTAGGGTATTTGTGTTGAGTCCATGAGTTCAAATAAGGTCCTAAGTGACCATTCTATGGTACTTGGTCAACTTTGAGGGGCTTATGTATTCATTTTGTAATGCTTGTAAATCAAATGGAAAGGAGTGTCAAAGTTGTCAAGGTGGCGTCAGGGGTGGTAGTATATTGTTTTCTTGAATAAGACATGGTTTTTAGGTGAATAAGGTCTCATTAGACCCATTGTAATAGGTTAGGTGATTAAAAGGGTCAAAAAGAGAAAACATTGCAAAACATGTAATGATGTTATTAAATTGGGTAAAAGATGAAATTGTGATCTCCAATGGTCATAAGTGGTTTAAATTTCAGTTGGGAGGGAATTTGGTCATTGGTTGAAGAGGAGAAGCCTTTAAAAATGCATGAGGACACTATTTGTAATGTTGGATTGAAGTTTAAGGTATTGGCAATAAGAAAATTTTGAGTTTTCTTCATTTTTTTGTGTTTCTTTCACATTTTGCAGACCTGTACGAGCCATACAGACTGAAATTTTCTATGTAATCTTCCATTTCTCATGGAGGACTGTGTTATCCTTATTTTGCATCAAGTTTGAAATAATTTAATAAATATTTGTTGAAGAAATCATTGTTTTCCTGTGACAGGCCGAGAGCACCTTGTTGAGGGTTTTGTGATAAAAAAACATGTCTTAAAGGGCCCTTACACTGACTATATCTATTGTAACTAGTGTAATGGGCCCTAGGGAGTCTGATTAAGTTGTAGGTTGCATGATTAGAGTTGTGGGGAAGGAACAAAAGAGATACGCATGTTGTCCTATTGATTTTTGTTAAAGAAAACACATGAAAATGGAGCCCTCAGCCTAGGGTTTGTGAAAATCAATGAGAGTGTGGAGTTTTTTTCAACTTTTGAGCACATAGGGGTCATAATACACATGTTAGAGTCGGTGGCATGGTCTGGGAGGTTGTGCAAGTGGTATTTTGAATAAACCCTCTTGGTTTGGCATGAAATTGAAGGTTTTGTGGTTTGTTATGTTGGAAGGGTTAACCATGGGAAAAAATTGTGATTTCAGAGGTTTGAGGGCATAGGAAATGCTGCACAAAGGTTTCAAAGGCCTGTGAGAAGTTTAAAGATATGTTGCTTTGTAATTTAGGCCTAATCAACCTAAATAGGTCAGCGTAGAAGGGGTGATTTTAGGAGGTTGGTCCAAAAGACTTATTTCTGACTTTGGGATATGTGTTACAACTCTGAAATGGGTGTTTGAAACATCATATTTTTGTCAAGTGTCTTGGAGAGTATTTGAGTAAAAGACCAAAAACTAAGTTACTAGGATTCATGGGTGAAATTTGTAAGGAAAGCTTAGGTGCGGAACAAACTCTCCTAACGTCAAAACCTCAGGGAAGAATGTAGAGGTGACTTTAAATTTTGCAATTACAGTTCAATTAAGATAATCATGAAAGAAATAACAGAAACAAAGAAATAAACATACACAATTGAACACCAGATTTATGTGGGAAAACCCTTACGGGAGAAAAACCCACCACACCAAGAAAAGCCTCTTTGTATTATAGTAAAGAAAATTACATATAGAGTACAAACTTAACTTTCTGATGTCAATTTACAACAGCAACATTTCCTTGATCAAGCTTGTATAGAACATCCCGGTTACAATGCTCTCTGAATTGAATTCATACACACTGATCACACATCGAACTATTCACCGAACCGATCATCATCTTCGATTACAGAGTATATCCATGTCGTTGATGGTTTGTTGATCTTCCTCATAGGAACGGTCGCAATAGTCCAACTGTAGCGGTTCACATTCCACTTCTCTAATTGGTCAAAAAAACCATGTAGGATAGACATTCAGTCAAGGCGTTCAAATAGTATTGCATGTCGGTGAGACACTAGGCCATGTCTCCCCGATGCCACAATGCCCGATTGTCTTTATCGGCCAGAGTCACCACCATCGGTAAGAGTCATATCGAGTTCAAACCCGTCGCCCAGACTCAATCTATCGCTAAGACATCACATCGATATCCACTGCAGAACCATCATCCAAACCATCACTATTGGCGAGAGGTCATACTGAACACAAATCCATCTTGTGCAGATCTATCGGCAAGAGTTCCGCTATCACCAAGAGTCTTACAGAATCTTATTTTATACCGATGTTCATACTCGTCGGAAAGACGATAACCATCGGCAAGAGTTCTCACCAAAAACACCTGTCTGTCGGTGAGACCAACAGTCATCGGCAGTTCACAAATAATTCCATCGGTAAGAGAAACGCTATCGCTAAGAGGTCATATCGAATGCACCAGCCTGTTGGTGAGACCACATCCATCGGCAAGAGTTCTTACCAAATGCAAACCTGTCAGCCAAGAGTCTTCCCGATGTCATTTGTTGCCTATGTGAAAAACCTCGGCAAGACATACTCTACCAGAATGAGTCATTCCGAAAGTTCATGCCTCTCCCCGATGACTTCTGTCACCATGAGTCTCCCCGATAACCACTAGGAACCAAACCGTCGGCAAGACAGAATCAAAGTCTCGGTGACCTGAGCACTTCAAATGATTAGAATACAACTGCTAGTCGGTAAGACTTCTAGAGGGTCTCATCGACTTTTCTCTTCCAGGAGTTTACATGCCAGTAAGATTGAGGCACATTTTCCAACAATCTCCCACTTGACAAAGATCTTACTAACACCTCCATAGCACAACAAAACTACTAAAATTCATGGGCACTAAGGCCCATCGAATTGGCACACCACCTGAACTTGTCTATGCTCATTGGCTTCGTCAATGCATCTGTAACATTTTCCAAAGTATCTACTTTTTCTAAAGAGACCTTTCCATCCTCCACCATATCTCGTACAAAATGATACTGAACATCAATATGTTTCATCCTGGCATGGAAAGTAGGATTTTTTGTGAAACAAATAGCACTCTGACTGTCACAGTATATTGCAATTATCCCTGCATCAAACCCAATGTTAGAACACAAACTTTTTAACCAGATTGCTTCTTTACAGGTGTGTGTTGTTGCCATGTATTCTGCCTCTGTAGTGGACAAAGCGACTACAAACTGCCGCTTACTCATCCAACTAACGACACCACCATTCATCATGAAAATATATCCATTGGTGGATCTTCTACTCTCAATGTCCCTTGCCCAATCAGAATCCACATAGCTTCGAATGCTGAGAGTCCTCTGTGATTCAACCAAATTTCTATGGTAACACAAAGCATATTCTGAAGTTCCCTTCAAATATCTAAACACCCTTTTCACAGCATCCCAATGTGTCCTTCCAGGATTTTCCATATAACGACTAAGTACTCCCACTGCTTGGGCAATGTTTGGCCTTGTACAGACCATTGCATACATTAAACTGTGAACTGTACTAGCATAAGGCACTCTGGTCATGTCCTCTATCTTAGTAGGAGATTTTGGATAGTCTTCAATAGATAGCTTTGTTCCCTGCAAAACTGGAACAACTAGCTGCTTGCAATTATTCATACAAAATCTCTCCAGAACAGTATTAATATACTTACTCTGACTAAGCCATTTTTTTCTACTTTTCATGTCCCTGGTTATTTCCATTCCCAGAATATACCTAGCTGCACCAAGATCTTTCATTTTGAACTTTGCAAACAATTGAGATTTTAGATAAAAATCATTAACTTACTATTGCCTATGAACAACATATCATCAACATAGAGAGCAATAATAAGAAAACGATCATTCTCAGCTTTGTAGTACACATAATGATCAGATTTCAATCTTACAAATCCCAATGACAAAACAAGCGTGTCAAACTTCTGGTACCACATTCTAGGAGATTGTTTTAAACCATATAGAGATTTTTTCAACTTGCAAACCAATTTTTCTTTACCTTTTTCCACAAAGTGCTCAGGCTGGGACATATAAATTTCTTCTTCAAGATCACCATGAAGAAATGTTGTCTTCACATCCATCTATTCAATCTCTAAGTCATACGCTGCTGTAAGTGACAAAAGAAATTTGATAGATGTCAACTTTGCTATAGGAGAAAATATTTCTCCATAATCAATTCCCTCTACCTGGGAATACCCCTTCCAACCAACCTTGCCTTATACTTTTCCACACTGCCATCCAGACCTATTTTCTTTTTAAATACCCATTTGCAGCCAACAACTTTTCTGCCTTGAGGTAAGGGCACCAAACTCCAAGTATCATTCTTTTCTAATAATGCCATTTCTTCATTCATAGCTTCCAACCAAGAGTTTGAATCAGACATTCTAAATGCCTCTTTCACAGTCCTAGGCTTATTAGTGCTAGAAATTAAAGCATAGGCACAAGTAAAATCTAACAAAGAAAACCCATACCTATCAGGTTGCTTTCTTTCATGTGTTGACCTCCTCACAGGCTGAGGCTGAGGTTGATCTTCTTTAGAACTCTCAGAACTACTTGAGCTCTCCTTAGTTTCAGGTACATTTTGAATTTTCAATTCCTCTTTAACTGGTGTCAGAGGAATTTCAACTACATCCTTGTTATCTTCTGATTTTGTCTCTGACTGTAGATCCAAAGTAGAAGGATTTAGCTCATGAAAAATAACACTTCTGTTGTATTGAACCTTTTCTTTATCAGGATTCCAAAGCTTGTATCATTTTATGCCATCACTATAACCAATAAAAATACATTTAACAACCTTGTTTTCCAATTTAGATCTTTTTTCATTTGGCACATATGCATATGCCTCACAACCAAAGACACAAATATGTCTCAGAGAGGGCTTCTTTCCAGACCATGCTTCCAAAGGTGTTTTAGCAACAAGAGTGGAATTAGGAGAATGATTTATTAAGTAACATGTTGTTGCAACTGCCTCAGCCCAGAACTTCTCCTCCAAGCCAGCACTGCTCAGCATACTTCGTGCTCTATCTATCACTGTCCTGTTGAACCTTTCTGCAACTCCATTTTGCTACGGAGTCTAGAGTGTATTTTTATGTCTTTTAATCCCATGATCTTTACAATACCTCTCGAACTCTTCAGAACAAAAATCACCACCATTGTTAGTCCTTAAACATTTTATTTTTCTTCCAGTCTGATTTTCCACAAGGTTTTTAAATTCCTTAAAACGACTGAACACTTCTGCTTTACTTTTCAAAAAATAAACAAATGCCCTTCTTGAATAATCATCAATGAACGATACATAATATCTCGATTTAGACAAAGAAGGAACATTTACTAGACCAAAAACATCATAATGAATGTAATCAAGTAAATCAGAAGATTTGTGAGGACTGGAGTAAAATGAAACACGGTGTTGTTTACCATATATGCAATGTTCACAAAATTCAAATTTGAGGTTACAATCATCAAGCCCTTCAACCAGGGTTTTATTTTTCAAGGTTTTTAAACCTTTTTCACCAATGTGACCTAGCCTATGATGCCAGAGCATAGTATTTTCTGTTGGAAGTTTAACTTCCATAGAGTTTGCACTATCGGGAACATTTTCCTCTTTTTCTTCATGAGTAGCTTTATGTGACTTTACAGAGACACTATTGTATTGCACAACATGTGCATCCAGCTTATACAAGGTACCAATACGAGCACCCCTAGCTAGAACCATTGAGCCTCTAGTCATCTTGCAGCCATTTCCAGAGAATGTGACTTGCACTCCAATATCATTTAGCTTACTAATAGAAAGTAGATTTTGAGCCAGACCTGGTATATGCATTACATCATTGATTCCCTTCACTCTTCCATCAGGGAATTTAATTTTGACTCTTCCACGACCAACTATTTCCAAAGATGAATCACTTGCCAAATACACCCTTCCACCATTGCATTTTTCATACTTAGTGAACCAGTCTCTATGAGATGTCATGTTGAAAGATGCTCTAGAATCAATCAGCCATACATCATCTAATTTCTGTGTAGCCAAGGCTGCAATGAAAGTGTCTGCATCACCCTAAGAAGAATCATTGTCAGAAGAATACTTCTTCTTCTTCTTTTTATCCTCTTTACAATCCTTTCAGACATGACTAGGTTGCCCACAATTCCAGCACTTCACCTTGGACTTCTTGCCAGGAGACTTTGATCTGCCCTCTGATTTGGACTTCTTTTCCTTCTTCTTTCCTTTTTCTTTTGATCTGCCTCTAACAGCAAGAGCCTTTTTCGCCATCTCAAAAGATTTTCTTCTCATCTCTTCTGATAACAAAGAAGCAACAACATCTTCCATCTTAAAAGTGGATGTCGTACTCCCAATAGCCATCACCAAGTGATCCCAAGAATCTAGAAAAGAACATAGTAGCAGCATACAATGATCTTCTTCATCAATCTTCACACCCACAGATGCTAACTGAGTAATCAACATGTTGAAAGCATTCAAGTGATCAGCAACAGACGCTCCTTCCTGCATTTTCAAAGAGTACTTCTTCCTCAAGAACAACTTATTCACCAAGGACTTGCCCTGATAAATACCTCCCAGTCTCTTCCACAAAGAGGATGCTATCTTTTCTTCATCAACATTTAGAAGAACATAGTTTGCTAAATAGAGCCTTATCATCCCCTTTGATTTTCTATCTGCAAGGTCCCAATCCTCTTGCTTCATGCCTATAGGCTTTGTTCTAGACACAACAAGTCATAGATCACGATCAACCAACATATCTTCCATTTTAAGTTTCCATAACTCAAAATTGCTACCATTGAATTTCTCAATTTCAATCTTTCCTAATGTGCTTGCCATCTTAATCTGTAATTTGAATTACCAAACTTCTACAAGACTCCCACTGAACAAAATTGACTCAAAAAACTCAACATACCCACAAGGATAACACAACTGGCCAGGCTCTGATACCACTTGTAAGGAAAGCTTAGGTGTGGAACAAACTCTCTTAACGTAAAAACCTCAGGGAAGAATGCAAAGGTGACTTTAAATTTTGCAATTATAGTTCAATTAAGATGCTCATGAAAGAAATAACAGAAACAAAGAAATAAACATACACAATTGAACACTAGATTTATGTGGGAAAACCCTTATGGGAGAAAAACCCACCACACCAAGAAAAGCCTCTTTGTATTACAGTAAAGAAAATTACATACAAAGTACAGACTTAACTTTCTGATGTCAATTTACAACAGCAACATTTCCTTGATCAACCTTGTACAGAACATCCCCATTACAATGCTCTCTGAATTGAATTCATACACACTGATCACACATCAAATTTTTCACCGAACTGATCATCATCTTCGATTACAGAGTATATCCATGTCGTTCATGGTATGTTGATCTTCCTCACAGGAATGGTCGCAACAGTCCAACTGATAGCAGTTCACATTCTGCTTCTCTGATTGGTCGAAAACAAACCACATAGTATAGACATTCAGTCAAGGCATTCAAATAGTATCGCATGTCGGTGAGACACTAGGTCGTGTCTCCCCGATGCCACAATGCCCGACTATCTTTATCAGCTAGAGTCGCCACCATCGGAAAGAGTCATATTGAGTTCAAACCTGTCGTCCCAGACTGACTCTATCACTAATACATCACATCGATATCCACTGTAGAACCATCAACCAGACCATCGCTATCGGTAAGAGGTCATACTGAACACAAATCCATCTTGTGCAGATCTATCGGCAAGAGTTCTGCTATCACCAAGAGTCTTACATAACCTTATGGTATATCGATGTTCATACCCATCGGCAAGAGTTCTCACCGAAAACACCTGTCTGTCAGCGAGACCAACAATCATCGGCAGTTCACAAACAATTTTGTTGGCGAGAGAAACGCTATCGCTAAGAGGTCATATCGAATGCACCAGCTTGTTGGCGAGACCACATCCATCGGAAAGAGTTCTTACCAAATGCAAACCTGTCAGCCAAGAGTCTTCCTGATGTCATCTGTTGCCTATGTGAAAAACCTCGACGAGACATACTCTATCAGAATGAGTCATTCTGAAAGTTTATGCCTCTCCCCGATGACTTATGTCACCATGAGTCTCCCCAATAACCACTAGGAACCAAACCATTGGCAAGACAAAATCAAAGTCTCAGAGACCCGAGCACTTCAAATGATTAGAATATAGCTGCTAGTTGGTAAGACTTTCAGAGGGTCTCACCGACTTTTCTCTTTCAGGAGTTTACATGCCAGTAAGATTGAGGCATGTTTTCAAACAAAATTGAGAAATGGTGCTTCTGATTGTTGTCTAACTTTCAAGATTGTTTGAATTTCTTTAAAAGACCATTTTAATCTTGTTATATGCCTCTTGAAGGAAAGTTGTCAATTTGATTGAGTTTGAGCCTCTTGGTCTCTTGAATCCCTTAAGAGTTTGAAATGCAAAATGGCTGCAAACTTCAACATGATGTTACTCGGACACCATGAGGCTTAGAAACTTCTCATCAGAGCCTGTGAGATTTTTTTGTGCCTCTCTACAATAACCTCTCTCAATTTTTGCTATGTCAGAGGTATTTTTCTGTGGCAATGAGATTTCTCTTGGGTAAAAAGTTGTCAAATGCAAGTAGTGAAAAGTTACAAAGTGGTGCAAATTTCATTCTGCAACTCGTGTGACCAAACTAACTATTCCAATATGTCTAAGTGGGTGCATTTACGCTAGGCATGATCCTCTTTCACATCCAAACGCGTCAAATCGCTCCGAGCTACGTTCAACCGGCTGAATCCCTTAAGAGTCTGAAGTGCAAAATGGCTGAAAACTTCAACATGACGTTACTCAGATACCGTGAGGCTTAGAGAGTTTTTGTTAGAGCCTATGGGATCATGTTGTGCCACTTTACAATAACCTCTCTCAGTTTTCGCTATTTTGAAGGCTTTTTCTTGTGGCAGTGAGATTTCTCTTATGGGAAAAATTGTCAAATGCAAGTAGTGAAAAGTTGCAAAGTGGTGCGACTTTCGTTCTGCAACTCATGTGACCAAACTAACTATTCCAACGCATCCGAGTGGGTGCATTTTTTCTAGGCATGGTCCTCTTTTGAACCCAAACACGCTGAATCGCTCCAAGCTACATTCAACCGACTGAATCCCTTAAGAGTCTGAAGTGCAAAATGGCTGCAAACTTCAACATGATGTTACTCAGAAACTGTGAGGATTAGAAACTTCTTGTTAGAGCCTCTGGGATTGTATTGTGCCCCTCTACAATAACCTCTCTCATTTTTTTCTATCTCGGAGGTGTTTTCCTATGGCGGCGAGATTTCTCTTGGGGAAAAAGTTGTCAAATGCAAGTAGTGAAAAGTTGCAAATTGGTGCAACTTTCATTCTACAACTCGTGTGACCAAAATAACTATTCCAACATGTCCAAGTGGGTACGTTTACGCTAGGAATAGTCCTCTTTCACACCCAAACTCGCCAAATCGCTCTGAGCTACATTCAACTGACTGAATCCCTTAAGAGTCTGAAGTGCAAAATGGCTGCAAACTTCAGCATGACGTTACTTGGACACCGTGAGGCTTAGAAACTTCTCGTTAGAGCCTATTGGATCTTGTTCTATCTCTCTACAATAACCTCTCTTGGTTTTTGTTATCTCAGAGGCATTCTCCTATGGCGGTGAAATTTCTCTTGGGAAAAAAGTTGTCAAATGTGAGTAGTGAAAAGTTGCAAAGTGGTGCAACTTTTGTTCTGCAACTTGTGTGACCAAAATAATTATTCCAATGTTTCCAAGTGGGTTATTTTATGCTATTAATGTTCATCTTTCACACCCAAATGCGTCAAATCGCTCTGAGCTACATTCAACTGGTTGAATCCCTTAAGAGTTTGAAGTGCAAAATGGCTACAAACTTCAGCATAACGTTACTTGGACACCGTGAGGCTTAGAAACTTCTCTTCAAAGCCTATGAGATCATGTTGTGCCCCTCTACAATAACCTCTCTCAGTTTTTTCTATCTCAGAGGTATTTTCCTGTGACGACCAGATTTCTCTTGGGGAAAAAGTTGTCAAATTTAAGTAGTGAAAAGTTCCAAATTGGTACAACTTTCGTTCTGCAACTCGTGTGACCAAACTAACTATTCCAACACATCCGAGTGGGTAATTTTATGCTAGGAATGGTCTTCTTTTGCACCCAAACATGCTGAATCACTTCGAGCTATGTTCAACTAGTTGAATCCCTTAAGAGTCTGAAGTGCAAAATGGCTGCAAACTTTAGCATGATGTTACTCAGACACCGTGAGGCTTAGAGACTTCTCGTCAAAGCCTATAGAATCATGTTGTTCCCCTCTATAATAACCTCTCTCAGTTTTTTCTATCTCAGAGTCATTTTCCTGTGGTAGGGAGATTTCTCTTGGGGAAAAAGTTGTCAAATACAAGTAGTGCAAAGTTGCAAAGTGGTGCAACTTTCGTTCTGCAAATCGTATGACCAAAATAATTGTTCCAATGTGTCCAAGTGGGTACACTTACACTAGGTATGGTCCTCTTTTGCACCCAAATGCACTGAATCACTCTAAGCTATGTTCAATCGGTTGAATCCCTTAAGAGTCTGAAGTGCAAAATGGCTGCAAACTTCAACATGATGATACTCGGACACCGTGTGCTTAGAAATTTCTTGTCTAAGCCTATGGGATCATGTTGTGCCCCTCTACAATAACCTCTCTCGATTTTCTCTTGGAAGGAAAATTAGCATGTCTAAGTCAAGAGCAAGTCCGCCCAATCTTGGCAAGGCATAAGCAAAGTCTGCCATGCCCATGGTGAAGGAAAATGTCAAAGATGATGCAAAGTCCGCTTAGGAAAGAAAATCTATGTCCAAACTGCTATCAAGTTTTCCCTTGGCTTGAGTAATGCTTGTACAAGACAAAGGTAAGGTCTGCCCAACTCAAAGCATACATGGAAAAGACAACGTAAAGTCGGCCTAGCTCAAAGCATACATGGAAAAGAGAACTTAAAGTCCACCCAAAGCTAAAAATAGGAGATGACAAACATATCTTGAAGTCCGACTTAGGCCAAGGTCAAAGGGGACATCTAACACCCTGAGATGGTGCCTCATCATCTTCCAACCAATCAAATTGTTCCAAGCTAGCATGTCTAGGTTCAATGAACTTGACACTTCATAATGCAACAACTTTTTATTGTTGGTTTATATTTAGCAGAAGGACAAGTGTCCCCAAATATAATTTTCTCATTGGTCGAGAGGTAGTTAGTTGTGACAAACCCTAATTAGGGTTTTATTTTGTAATCTTTGTCATTGATTCAAAATTAATCTTGGCCATTGAATTGTATTCAAGGAGCCTATAAATTGAGCTCACCCCTCATTTGTAAAACATGGGAGCATCCATCACATACTACCAATTCACTACCTTTTTTATGCTTTCGCTTACTATTATGCTTTGATAGATTTTTTCCAAGCATCCATCGCTTGTCTGAAAGAACTTGTTGTAGGCTCTTAGCCATAGTAGCAAGACAGTGAGCTATTTGATAAAATGCTTTGGTAGACATGTATGAAAAATGTGGTAGCATAGACAAGGTAGTAATCTATTTGAAAAAGTGCCTCAAAGAAATGGGGTCTCATGGTGATGGAATGCCATGACAAGAAAATTGTCATGGCATTCCATCACCATGAGACCCCATTTCTTTGAGGCATTTTTTCAAATAGTTCGCTACCTTGTCTATGCTATTGCTTCTTATTATGCTTTGATAGATTTTTTCCAAGCATCCATAGTTTGTTTGCAAACACCTATTTTAGGCTTTTAGCCATAGCAGAAAGGTAGTGAATTGTTTGGTAAGATGCTTTGGTAAACATGTACAAAAAATGTGGTAGCATACACAAGGCAATGAATTGTTTGAAAAAATGCCTCAAAGAAACGTGGTCTCATGGTGATGGAATGACATGAAAATCCATAACAATTTGCATGTCATGGAATTCCATCACCATGAGACCACATTTCTTTTAGGCATTTTTTTCAAGCAATTCATTGCCTTGTCTATAGTATTGCTTGCTATTATGCTTTTAATATTTTTTTTCCAAGCATCCATAGCTTGTTCGAAAGCACTTGTTTTATGCTTTTAGCCATAGTAACAAGGCAATGAACTATTTGAAAAAATACTTTGGTACACATGCATGAAAATTGTGGTAACATGGACAAGGCAATGAACTATTTGATAAAATACGTCAAAGAAATCTGGCCTCAAAGAATTCCATTATAACAAAATGCAATTGGCAGCTGCTCCTACTTATTAGTTATGCAATGTGAAGTAATTGCATAACTGCTTAGGTTGAATTTCCAAAAACTATATTGTAATTGAAATTTTGTCATCTATCAACATCTAGTTATTAGTTATGCAGTGTGAAGTAATGCTTTGACTTTGAAAGATGTGCAATAAAATGTAATCAATGATATGAATATAAACTACAAAAAATTATTTTTTACAATTCATTAGTTAAAATATTTATTTTATTTGCTCTCTATATCTCTATATGCTATGGAAATATCTTTTGATTTGAAAATAAAAAGATTTTATCTCTTGTTCTACAATTTCTTACGTTTTTTTAAATATGATTTTTTCTCGAATTTTTAAAAAACTCTTATACTTTTGGTTTGTCAAAATTTTCCCCAAAAGATTTTTGCTGCTATGCATTCAAAGCATGAATCATACATGTGAATACACACACTATATGTGAAGTATACATGTGAATAAGTGAAGCATACATGCGAATAAGTGAGGCACAAGTAATTGATGCATTCCAAAGGATACAAACCACCAGGAATGGAGATTATTTACACAATATGCTTTAGATGGAGCTTATTGAGCAATCGACAGTAATTAATTAAGCATTAGATGTAAAAAAAATCCATGCCTACAATATTCAAGCATACGATTTACACAATACGCATGATAACATCATTCAAGAATGGCAGTAGAAAAATAAGATTTTTTTAATCAAAAACCCATAGGGTATACAATGATATATATTGATAAAAGTATATAGAATATATCCAAAAAATCCATATAGGCTTAGTACAAAGGAGCCATATTATGGACATAAAATTTCATGTATATATCGCTTGTACAAAACATATGTTCGAAAATGCCACATAGGCATACAACAAACAACCCTAATACAATCGTTTCCCTCTAGGGGAAGGAAATAGATCCTGTGCTACCTTCGAAATTTGGTTGGATGGAGTGACTATTGGTTCTTTGGTCTTTCACACATGCTCGCTAGTCCTCCTCTCTTCACTTTGAACCTTCAACTGATACCATAAAATGTAAAGATGTTAATACATAAAAAATGAATTTTGGAATGACATATAACAAAATATAATCACTTACCGCATACAGATAGTCAAGATAGAAAGTAAGCTACACAAAAGTATTGTAAAAATTTTCTATAATAGACCATAAAAGAGCAAATATAATGTCAAATCGACATATTTGTTGCATACCTCTCTCAATGGATCAGAATTGGGTATTGTTGCAGCAACTCCGTGGTCCATCACGCCACCAACATCACCAGGGTTGTCTGATGTCAACATCTGCAAATGGTAAATGAAAGAGTAAATGGTAGGGTGAACTATAAAATGTTAATGGCATGGGATTAGGAAGGAATAAAGGAACAAAAAGTGAATTAGGAGAAGATAATGTGACAAGATCAAGGAATACAAATGCAATGTTTATGTTTCTCATCAATTTTTTAGATTTGTATATGTAAAATTATGAAAACTAGCTAACATTGTTTTACAACACCATTATTGAATAAAGGCTACCTGAGTGTAAGGTCATTGAGGAAGTGAATTGTGATGTGTGGAGGTCAAAGGTCCATTAGGAAACTATTTGAATCCAAAGCATGTTATGAGACAAACATTCAAATATAAAATTCAATTGTTCAAATGCAATAATAATATCTTTAATACTAGTTGCATACCTGTGGACTCAACGTCGAGAACGAATAAGGGTCTGTAGGAATGGGGCACATCTCATGAACACTCCAACCCTAAAATTTCATCAAATTGTAATTCTACTAATTTACTTATTCTTAAATTTCAAAATATAATTTAATAAACAACATTAAATGAACGAATTTTACCTGATTGTCAATATCGAATGTATCATTTAGCAAATCATTTGTGAAAGCCATCACCTCTACAACTGATGTAGGCTGTGTAGCTGCATCCTAAGCACTCTAATAATCATATGTGCAAATTGCACCACAAGCGCCACAATGGTGGGGTGGAGCTCGGGGTTTACATGTCTCCTCCACACTAGGCTCTACTAGAGGCCTTGCACACTGTAAAATGGTCTGGGTGAGTGAGCCAATTGACTCCAGCATGTCCACCTCTACACTATCCTTAACAATGGAAGGAATGACAACATGCTCCACCATGGGTTTTCCCAAGGGTCTCAATACCAAATGTGGATTATATCATGCAGTAGGTCTATCATGTGTGGAGCCCCCACCTCTACCTTGAAATTATAAGATGTCAAAATAATTTGGCATCTTATTGAGGATAAACTCACAATATAGTTTCCTCAAAAAGTATTGTGGTACCTCATGGCTATTGCATGGAGGTTGGTCAAATACCATCCACCACCGCTCCCAAAATTTATTTTTAATTAACTCGTGGTGGCACCAATGGATGGGGAACCTCCTGCATGTATGAGACAAAGGTGCATTGGTTTTTGGGTCTATAAATAGGGAAAACAAGTCAGGTTTGCTAATTTTTTGTTTTTTAACATCTGCATATGATAAACCTCTAGCATAATATTGTCTCATCTCATGCCTCTTATTTGACAAAAAAATTATTTTCTCACTCATTTCTCCTACATGAGATACAATTGGCTTCAATGATTAACAATCCCTCTCCTATAAGGGTGGGTTTTGGCATGCTCAGTTAATCTTCCAATTAATTGTTCAATGTCTCTTTTACTGTTTTCAATTTGATTTAGAATATTTTCTTGTGTTCCTTGAGGATGCCTATGAATTGATGGAGGGGTTTCAGGTTGTTCTTGAATAGGAGGCTCTTCCTAAGGGGGTGATTGTGAATTCTCAAAGTTTTGAGGTGGAGATTCATTCCCTCATAATTAGAACAAAATTTTATTATAAAAACCTATTTCAATCAGCATTCTAAATCAAATTCAAAATAAATTGAATAAAAATACATACCTCTTCACAATCTTCAACGTCTTTGACATGTTGGCGACATCCTCTGAAAGATAGCAAGCTAACGATGCAAATAATGGATGATATTTGGCGAGTGCGAGTTGTAGACCTCCAATCCTCCAAGCCAAGCTGCGGGTTGAAGACAAATGAGGGTTTGAAATACGATTTGGAATTTTTCTTTTTCTTTTCCATTTGGCGCATGCCAAATGGCCAATTTTGACCTTTTTTTGCAAATTTTTACAATTTGACACCTAAATTGTGTCACAAGATTGGTGCACTTACCCATACTCTAAACTCAAGTTTAATAAACATGATTTCATTTTGCTTATTGTCTTCTATTATGAGGTGTTTCATGCATGGTTCTCATTTTATTCTAATTTTGTTGTGGATTCCTCTCCAAGGTATCCATAAGTGTGAAAATTTATTGCTGATGTAACCATTTAGTGTTTTATATTAGTCCCAACTCATGAGCTTGCCCTATGCATTAAGAATATCTTCTTTATTGCAAGCTACATATGGATGTTACTTAACTACCCAACCACATTCAACTCAATATTATCTAGTTGAATGAATTTATATTTTTCTTTGGTATTGTAAGGCCTAATATTTGAAAAAAATTAAATGTAGCATGAAATTTTTGGATATGCTCAAACCAAATACATAGTTTTGTAAATTATTGCTAAATATATTGATTTCTAGCAATAATTGAGGTGATTATGTCTTTTCCTTGAAAATAAAAATGTGGAGGGGTTAGAAATTCAAATCAAAAGCATAGATCATTAAGCAAACAAAAGCATAAACATAAGAACTATTTATAACTTTGATCTTCCTCCTTGATTGAGCTCCAAGATGCACCCAATTTTTGTTTGATTTACTCTAAGTATTGATATGTGGACTGCTCACAATTGCACTGGCATAAAGTTATCCAAATTCAAGATGGAGAAATGAGAGGATGAAGGCCCAATTTATAGAAAATCGGAGGGTAAAATGAAGGGATAGGATTGAAAGTTGATGAAGGGCTAGGATTGAAAGTTGAGGTGATGCATGGATCAATGGATGTGGCCAATCAACATTGTGACAAGTGTCACAATTGAATGCATGGAGAAGGGTGAGGTGTACTCACACGTGTGAGAACACCTTGGAATGACACCTCATTTAATTATGGAGGCAAGGTGTAAGATAGTGGAGGTAGGTGGGATTTTTAGCATTAATGAGACAAGATTAGGGGGTTGAGGGTGAATTTTAAATTAGGAAATATTAGTAATGATGGGGGTTAGACTAGTTAATGAGGGATTAATTAGCATAATGAGATGGGTGAGGTTACAAACCATAGGTTTATTGACCTAAGTGGAGTCAAAAATTGGACAATGGGCTAATGGAGGTTAGCTCATTAATTAACCATGGATTAACTAATGTAATTGGGTTTAGGAAGAAAGGGGATTTTGATGGGAACAATTAAATAACTAAGATTATTTAATTGACTAGAAGAATTATAGGTTTAGGTAATGACATAATTAATTAAATAAAATATTTAATTAATTATGAGAGGAAATGGGTTAATTAATTAAATAATATATTTAATTAATTAGAAAGGGTGAATTAATTAAATAAAAATATTTAATTAATTAAGATGAAGTAAAGTCAAATTGGGTGTGACTACATTTTCCACTCTTTGATGTAGTGTCCGAAGTGATACTACGTTGAAAAGAAGTTCAAAATTTTCCCCAGTGGGACAAAGGGTTAATTAGGAAGTGATGCCCCCTTGAGAGCCTAACTAGAAAAATTTTGAAAACATATTTTTGGTTAGGGTCTCAAAAAAGGTGAGCTAAAATGATAGGGAATTGGTATAGAAGAAAAATTTAGTAAAAATTAGAAGAAGAAATGGAGAAATGAAGTGAAATTGGGATGAAGAACGAGATTTTTGATGCGGCCAATAGAAAAGAGATTAGGGTGAAGGCTTAATTAATGGTTGATTAGGGTTGAATAGCCTATAAATATACTTGGAGGGGCCCAAAAGGTCATTTTTAACTTTTGATTAGATGAGTAAAGTTGAGGTGGTAGAGCAAAGAAATGGCACAGATTCCTCGTAATATGCATCATGCGGAGTGGGTTCAGGAGTATCAGCGGGTGGAGGACGTAGGAGAGCCATTACACTATCTATCCCTTATATCTAGGTTAAGTTAGGTGTGTCTAGGGTAGGTCAAACTAGGGGTCAAAGTTTGGGAAACATATGTGTTGTTTCATGAAATGGTGCTTAAGGGCACAATTGTGGTGCTTGCATGACATGAAATAGTTCCCGTTGCAAATCGGTTCCTATGGTCGATTTCAGTGTCCATGTTAAAAACCATGATGCCTACGTTATGTGCGCATGTACTCAGAGGGGGTATAGGAAATGGTGCTTGTGTTATGTGATCCTTGTGTCAAAAGTTGATTCACTTGCATGGGAAATCATTGCGCCTATGTAAAGTGGTGCTTGGGTAAAAATTTAGAGTGCCTGCGTTTAGGAAAACAATGCTTGTGCTGAGATACAAGCGCAATTTTACAAGGGATGGTAGGATTGATTAATTAGATTAAGATATAGGTCATGTTGTGATTAAAGGGACTGATGTTAGAGGGTGTAATGATGCAAGAGGACCTAAGGGTCCTACAATCACATTAGCAATAGATGGGGGTTATAGGGACCCTATGATAGAGGCTGACACCAAAGGATGAGGACTGGTTGCACTTGACAAGGTTATTCTTTGTTTCGTGCATGCCCTAGATTTGGGCACACATATGACTCATGAAAACGTTGGAAGAGTGGTGGTATAGTGAGACTAGTAGCTTTTATTTGTTGATAGGGGAGGCTACCATCACACTGGAGGATGTGTGGCAAATTTTACGACTATTGATTTGCGGGGAGATTGTAAAGTACCAACTCCAAGGGGTGATGGCTAGATTGCAAAGTGTATTTGTGTGATAGAATTTTCCTATTAGAGGTGTGGAGTTAGATTTGGAGGTTGGGTTGGGGATATAGCCAAATCTTGTTCTTTTTGTTGTTGCATTGATTAGCAGGACCTTGATGCTAGATAGGAGATCACGAGCCTTTGTGATTGGTTGGGCAAGAGTTATGGATTAGATGTTTGAGTTGGGTGGGAGTTATGGATCAAATGTTTGAGTATGGTACAATGTATGCATGGGTGGCGGAAGTCCTAGGAGATCTATACAGAGAGCTCCATTATGTGGTGTATAGAGATGGGCAGAGCTTGGCTACAGGGGTGACCCTACTACATGTGTGGGCCTTTGAGTGTATTGTTGTGTTACAACTAGTGTGTGATAGACAGCTAGGGTTGGATATGCCTTACATCTTTATGTATGTGGGTTTTCAATGGTAGCATCACCTGGGCGAGTTAGATCACTAGCGGCGAGTTATTGACGAGATGAATACTTTTGTTTGGTGACCGTACATTGACTATGAGGACTGGGAGGATGATCACCTCTACATGTTGTACATTCAAATAATACACTACCTAATAGGGTGTACTCAAGATATCATTAGGAGGTATCTACTAGTGTAGGTTTTACAACAATTTGGTTTGAGACAAAATTTTCCACAGGTGGAGGCGGTATTTGGCATAGTGGCCCATGAGAGGCAGCAGTGGGGTAGCTTTATTGAGTATGACACAACCTATTAGATTTGGAGGGACACACTAGCAATGGTCTGGGATCCAAAATAGGATGTTGCAAATGTAGTGACAACAATAGAGTATGATACCTGGTGGGAGAGGTGTAGGCCCATTTGATTGATGATGCCTCAGGCACAAGTAGTGGTAGCATAGGGAAGCGGGGATGAGAGTAGCAGTAGCAAAAACAACTAAGGGAGTATTAGTTCTGATGATGACAGTGAGGAGGATGAGAGTGATGATGATGATGATGATGAGGATGAGAGTGATGATGATAGCATATAATTTCCAATTATTAAATCATCCATGCTATAAATCCCTTGACTTGAAAAGAAATGTGTTGTCTTGTTTCCTTCATGGAAGCAACATACTTAGAGAATAATTTTGGTGAATCAAGAATTTCCCATGCCTCATATAGTATATGATGTTTTTCTTCTAATTGATCAATTATCATTTCATGATGCTAAATATAGTTTCCATTGAATATATCCTTCAATAATGACTAAATTGATTTTACATGACCACCAATGTTAAGTAATGATGCTTTCCCTTTATTAGTCATTCTAGGAAATAAATCTTAGATGCAACCTTTATCAAGATTTTTTAAGTCTTTAATGGCACATTTTGTACTAGATTTCCCTAGGTTTCCCTTCAAAGAACCATCAAAATTAAACTTTCACCTGGTTTCTTCTGGAGGAATCCATCTAATATGATCTCTAGAAGGGTGATATTTGAACCTAAGAATTATAAATTGATAAATATATTAAATTAAATAAGTAAAATGTTTAGAAAATTAAATAAAATAGTGAAATTTTTTTATTATGAAAAACTATGATAGATGTTCAATGTTTTTTTGTTAATGGTATAAAAATATTATTGATGATTAGATGAACTATTTAAACTACTAAATGATCTATTTTTCATCCCAAGTAGCATTCAAATTACTAGTGATATTATCTTGCATATACAAATCTAATCTAAGATGCATATTTTATATGTGTGCAAGGTCTATAGGTTCAATATATATGTATCATGTGTACACTTGTAAATTTAAATTTTAGAACTATTTTAGATTATGTTTTTTGTGCAATCTAGTAATTTGAATGTTTTGATTATTAAAAACTATGATAGATGTTGAATGTTTTTTTGTTAATGGTATGAAAATATTATTGATGATTAGATGAATTATTTGAACTAGTGAATGCTCTATTTGTCATCCCAAGTAGCATTCAAATTACTAGTGGTATTATATTGTATATACAAATCTAATTTAAGATGCATATTTTATATGTTTGCAACCTATAGGTTCAATATATATATCATGTGCACACTTGTAAATTTATTTAGAATTGTTTTAGATTTCTATTCCCTAGATCTACATATATTATTTACCAAGGTCTCATTGCTCCTTTGGGTGTACATACATATATAACATGGAAAATGCAGATGTTCCACCTCTAGAAACTTTGTTTGCAAATACTACCAATGAGATTAAGAGATTGAGAGACTCATTAGTAGATGGTGCAAACACAGGGATATATTCAGAAGTTTGCATGTCAATATTATAGAGCCTAGAAAAACTAAGAGATGAACTTGGATAGACTAGTGCATATTCCCCTAATAGAGTAGCTGCTATTCTTTCCCGCATGCGGGAAGAAGTACATGGTGATGTTCCCTTTAAATAAATACATGATGTCGTGACCAAAGAAATGATAAAAAAAACTTATTTTCCATTTTATCAAAATCAACGTAAGGTGAGGGGATACCAGGTCACCAAATGTGTTGATTGTGCTATGGCCCCATTGATCTACTAGTGATTTCTCGTAGCACATGGTCAATATCCAAACAATGACCAGATTCCATTATATTTTGTTCAACAGTTGTATGTTGAGGTCCATTTGGGCCTCAAAGTCAAATACCTAGACATTCCACCATATGTTGGTTAGGGGCATGGAAGGATTGTCGATAGGCCCACCTATCGTCGAGTAGATAGACCAGCCCCAATGTTTAGGGTATTGGTTGGTGAGAGGTCTCCTGCTCTCACCCCAGATCAGGTTGTCATTGCTTTCCAAAAGGAAGCAATTAACACTATAGGTGGCATTGCAGCTGCCACCACTAGGATATCTGTTGATCGTGTAGGTTAGTATTTGATGTCTAGACGTTCACAATCCACACCATTTGCAACAAAGTACAACAACATGGATCCTTTTACAGCGGTGGGAATCCCTACTCCCACATAGCTCGATAGACTTATAGGAGATATGGCACACATGACTCTGCATTGTTTGGATGAGGACCTCTTGGAGGCATATGCATTCATCGGATTAGACTATGGGATCAATATAGAGTAGGTCAGAGATCGTTTGGCACATGGAGTTTGTTCACATCTAGGATCCCATCACTCTTAGCCCAACACTAGTGCACATCAGGAACCACCTACAAATCATTCGATTTTTGCACAATCTATGGGTTTTACTGAGATGTTGATCAGTCTCGGTTTGTCATCGCTAATGCCATCTCACCTGCATAGTCCTCTTCACTCATCATTGATGGCACAACATGGGACAAATCAGATGGATCTAGATGTTGACTCGTCGCTTGACCGTTTGGTTGATATGGTGGAGACGACCATTGCAGAGGACTTAGGTCATCGGATATCAGATGATGTGCATGTATGTATGCATGTGCATGTTTCAATTCTTTTTTAATTATTTTTAAATTTTAGTTTTAACTAGATATTCATGTACTAATATATATGTATATATATTGTAGGTGGACATACCTCATGTTACTCCTAGCCTTGGTCTAGATCGTGTACATCGAGGTGACTCTGCGAATGATTCTACTACCAGCTGACATGTGAGTTTTAAATTTTTATATATACATGTGTATATGTTCATGCATATGTATGCATAGATCTAGATAGATATTTAAAAATACAAGTACATTCTTTAAAATAACTTTTTATTTAATATATTATATATATATATATATTTAACACATTGTGTACACAATTTTATCTGCAGGGCACGACACATCCATCAGAGCAGGGTTCTCATTCAGATGGTAATTTGACTAGGAATTGACATTCATAGTAGGTCCTGCACTAGATTTATGATCTTTAATACATGTATTTGCTTATATGATGATCTCTCATATTCAACATTTGATTATCTCTAACTTACATTTGCTTATATGATATACATTGGATCTATTTACATGTATGTATGTGTTTGCTTGTGTTTAAATGTTTATATGATATACATACATTTTCTTATATTCAATATACACACATTTTCTTATTTGATGATCTCTAACTTACATTTGCTTATATGATATACATTTGATCTCTAACATACATTTTCTTATTTGATGACCTCTTTGCTTATAACATGTTTATGCTTATACATTGAATCTATTTACATGTATGTATGTGTTTTCTTATGTTTAAATGTTTATATGATATACATACATTTGCTTATTTGATGATCTCTAACTTACATTTTCTTATATGATATACATTTGATCTCTAGTAGAATTTTAGGAGAAGACTATTTCATTTTAGCCAAAAATCAATAATGCACATTGAAATAAGTTTTGGTGACATTGAACCCAAAACAATGACCATCAAAATGGTCCCAAATGTTATTATAGAATCCCCTAGAGTTGTGAAACTTTATGTTAGTTCATTGATCACAACATCCCATTTGATCGTATATTCCCAAACATAAGGAAATGAATGCCACTTTATAATTAAGTTCATTCATGTTGATCACAATAAATATTTTGCACACACACCCCTTGAATTTTATAGTTAAGCAGTAAAAAATTATAAAATAAATGACTCCCAAGCAAGTAAACTAATGATACTTTATAAATGAGTGTATTTACAAGCCTATTTATTAATGCACATGTTCTTCTAGTTTTAAATTTTGATAAAAATGATAAAATTAAATTCTTGATACAAAATAAGAACAAATAAAGTGCATCACTTTGTGGTACACAAAACTCCTATTTTTTAAAAATGACTTAAGCAATATGAACCATTGAGGAGTTGAGAACAAAATATAATTATAAAGAAGAGGTAGGAACATTCCTTTTATAGTTATATCATCCTTCAAACACTTTCCCTCTAAGTTATAAAATTTTATGTTAAATTATTTCATAAATAATCTCTTAATCTACACCATTATTTAACATGACCATGATTTCCTACAACTGGATATAAAATTATAGATTTTTAAAGAAATTCAATGCATAATTTGCTAGTTTCAACTTAGGATAGGAAAATTTTATTCTTTGAAACATTAAGAAAATTCAATTCAAATTGTACCTCTATGTGCTCAAATCATTGTTCTACCCTCTCTACATCTCCTACAAATGAAAATATCTCAACTATTGATTTAGAACCATCAAGGTGTGTTTGGTAACTAGAATGACCATCAAAATTTTCCTCTACTATATATTGGGTTGTTCCCTTACTCTACCATGAGCATAACTTATCTAAGAGACACTTTATTAAGTATTATGTTATCTCATTGGTTGAGATAATCGTGCACCTTTGGTATCAAACTTGAGGAATATTATCTTTTTGACAAGGAACAAAATTCTAAAATCACTCTATGTTGCATACCTATACATTAAATAACAACAAAATCCATAATGAAATAACTTGATTGGTTACCACTTGATTCATTTAAACTAGGATAGTTATTCCATACACTAGAATTCATTTTAATTTTATTTTTTTTCCCATATGCATATAAATACAAGTTTATTTTTCATTATTCCATATCATATTGCAAGATTAATTCACATTTATATCACTTGAAGCGCAGATTTTGGAGAAGATATTTTTGCACATTTATTAAGGAGGAAAATATTGGAGAAGACAAATTTTCATTTTTATCAATCAAGGAAAATTTTGGAGAATTTAACTAAGTTGGTAGAGGATTTGTTTTGAGTCATCTTTAACTTGAAGAAGAAAATGGGAAAACAAAGAAAAAGAAAAAATACGTCTCAACAAAAATTGTCAAAAGAAGAAGAACAAAAGAGGCGTGAACAAAACTTAGAAAATTATCATAGAAAGAAACAAGGTACATGCTTGTTTCTTCTCTCTCTCTGTCTCTCAAACTTGTGTGTTTAGGACTTTTATTAACACCTTAATTTTTTTTCCTTATAAATATATTTTCAATTATGAAAACCATGTTAGATTTAACTTGGAAACTTTAATACTAACAAATAGTCATCTTGCATAGACATTACCTAAATTCCTTATCATCTATTTCCAATTACTTTTGTTCCATGAAATTCTTAAGTTCAAGAATCTTTGATTTTATTTATTTCAACTCCACTTTAATATCTCATAGTCTCTCACTTTATTTGCTTGCATGTAAATTCAAACAAGCAGGAAATTATCAAGCTAAAGTCGAGCCAAAACTAGATATTGGATCAAACAAATCCGCTGAAGAACACATGGACCTTGAAAATAGGGAGGAGACCCAAGTTCAAACAATGCTTTTTGGAGAGGGATTAGGATCACTTCCTTCTATTGGTATGGATGAGCATATAAAACTAGCTGAAACTTCTCTCACTTATAGCATCATGTCTTATCACTTTGTTTGCTTGCGTACATAAACTTCACTTATATAGCATCATCTCTCACTTTCTTTGCAAAATATTTTGTGACATGTCTAAAGGGCTCAACAAGTAGGGAGTTCTCATGCTGAAGTCGATCCAAATCTAGATATTGGATCAAATGGATCCGCTAAAGAACACATGGACCTTGAAGATAGGGAGGAGGCCCAAGTTCAAACAATGCATGTTGGAGAGGGGTTAGGATCACTTCCTTCTACTGGTATGGATGAGCATATAAAACTAGCTGAAAAGGTGAGGAAACAAATTTCTTATAGAAATTTAGATCATTTACTTGAAATGGATATGGAGAAACTGAAATGTTATGCCGACCAACCTGCAAATAAGAGAAAGAGGTCAATGACTAAATTTGTAAATGGAACAATCAATGATCATTTCAATCATCTTGAAACACTTGAAGAAACCTAATTTTTATCACGTTTACTTCTTCGTAATGAGTTGAAAGAGTCATTACAATTGTTGGATGTACATTTGGCATCAAATATGAAGAAACACATGGCATTACAAAAGGATATTGTTCAAAATGTTAAAATGGTTTATATTCCATTGGGAAAGGATCTTGATTAGTGGATAAGGCCACTACAAGAAGGGTGATGTTGGCATTTATTATAAATCAAGATATAGCAAGAAAAAGAAAAATGTCTGCACTTTCAGCTGAAATTGGTTATAGTAGAACCACACTAATAAAATATGAGAAAAAAAGAAAGGTTTTGGATGAGAGTTCAGAAGGCGATTGGGCAATTATGTGTAGATCTCCCCATTCTGACAGGATTGAAGATGTTGTTAGGAACTTGATCTCAAGCTTTTGGCATGATCAAACTCGTCCATCATCAAATACTAGAGATGTTATGAGACACATGATTGGGCCTGGTATTTATGAAAATCATATTAAACATTGGATAGACATAACACAACTTGAGATGTATATGAACTTTTGTAATATATATCCTCATATAAAGATTGGGAAAACAATGTTTGAAAGGTTAAAGCCATATTATGTGAAGATAAACAAGTTTTTTGCAACTTGTTGTTACTATTATCATATTGAATTTGATCTCTACTATCAGATGTTTCAAAAGATGAGAGAAGAAAGTTATGGCTTTCAAAATGCACCTCCTAAACAAGTAAGTTTGTTCATAAAGGCTATGTTATGTGATCATGAAAATAGACCTCAAATAAACTGCATAAAAGGAATTTGTGAAACATGTGGAAATTTGGCTAAATTTCCTTCAAGAAATGAAGATATTGTCCTAACAAAGACAGTAAATATCAAGAGGTACAAGTATGTAAAGTTTCAAACAAATTTTGGGAAATAATCCACAAGGTTAAACTATGTAGAAGAGGAGATTTCTATTGGAAAATTTATGGAAGATTTTCAAAAATTGATACAACCATACATACAATATTCCTTTTTTGCTAAGTGGTAAGCACAACAATTCCAAACATTGAGAGATAATTTCCCACTTGGAACAATTCTATTAGTAGTTGACTTTGTAGAAAATTACTCTTTTGTACATCAAAAGGAGATTCAATCAGAATATTACTTTTTAAAGCAGATCACTATTATGGTTCATGTGTGTTATCGACATGCACAATAAGAATTGGATGGTGTTGAGAGTACAGATGAACAACGAACCATTAAGAAAGAATATCACTTTATATTAGTGATGATAAAGAGCATGACACGCTTTTTGTACAACATTGCTTTACAATTTTTTTTGAGAACTTGAGAAGCAGGGGTGTAAAATTTGAAAAGAATTTTGTATGGTCAGATGGATGTGCGACACAATTCAAATCATCACAGCCATTCTATACTCTTTCTAGATATCATAAAATCTACAAAATACCACATGTTTGGAGTTTTTTTTAGAGTGGGCATGGAAAGGATGAGCATGATGGAGTAGGAGCTTGCATCAAACGAGCTTTAAGAAAGAATCAAATGAGTTATTCAAAAGATCGTATAGACAATGCACATGATGTTGTTGAATGGTGTAAGAAACACTTTGCATCAAATGTGGTCGACACATCTTTCGAGAACAAATTGACACATTCCACATAGAGTGTTTTTGGAGATATCAGGTATGTATAAATTACATTTTCAAAAATTTGAATTTATTTAAATTTAAAATTTATATATATATACATGTTTGTTCACATACGTTTGTTGTTGTAGATGTATCTAGGTGTGGACAAAAGATCAATGCATGGATGCAAGAGGGTAGACAAAAAAAGATCTTCGCAATGTGTTATGAGTTCAGATAGTCGCCATGGATGAACATTATACACAAGGGATTACTCTTGTTTTTGCACTGAGTGCATTGCGGGAAACTTTGATCATGCATGCAACAACCAAGAACTCAGATATGTTGGTAAATGGGATATGGGCCACTAGTTGTTTCAGAAACATATGATGAAAATGAGGAAGAAAGATTTGAAGACATTCCTTTGATTTCAATTGATTATGACCATATTTCAAGATTGGTTAGAAAAGGTACATGTGTAATTTTTCAATAATTTAAATATTATATATATAGTTAATGATCTTTAAAGTCTAGAGGCATTTCTAATTTTTTTAGAAATTTTTTGTGTAAATTTGGTGTACAGGAGATGTTTTTGTAGTCATAGTAGAGCCTGGAAACATAGAACATGCTAGCTATTATTTGTTGTGTTGCACAAAAGAGAGGAATAATCTAACACAACCTGAAACAAGTGATGGAATGTTATTTCCCACAGGTGATTTTGAATTTAAAATTATATATACATTGTGTTCACATGTGCACATTACATTATAAACATTAAATATATATTGTACAAACCTTGAGCACGAAAATGTTATACACGTTCACATGTCTTACCTTAGGTTCATGTTTACCATGCATGTTCTGTTGTAGTGCAAGGGATATATCAAAAACAAGTCAAAGTTGTTCAACATGGGATTCATTTTGTTGACTATCAACCTGATAACAAGGTATATTAATATAGTCACTTAATAATTGCTACCACCCTACATCTTTATGCAGTTCCACATACACGTGGCCAAAAAAAAGGAGACTAGATAGTGATGATCATCAAAAAAATTTACATGTTATTGAAGAGCGGGCTGAACCAGAATGTTTGAGTTAGATTATATCCATGATTTTCAAGTTCACTTGTAACCATATACATGTTCAAGTGAGAACTTATAGTAACTTGTACATAGTTGTAAATAATTTTGCATAGATTCCAATTATATGTACATATTTGTTCCATGGAATTCTTAAGTTCAGAAATCTTTGATTTCATTTGAAAGTTCAAAGTTACACTTATAGCATCATCTCTCACTTTTTTTGCTTGCATGTAAACCCATATATATGCTTTCAATACTTATTTGAAACCTAGTGAAGTTTTTTAAAATAATTTTTCCTAAATTACAATTATATACAACTTATATTTGTTTCATGGAATTCTTAAGTTCAAGAATCTTATATACAACTTATATTTGTTCCAAAGGAAATTATGTGTTTTAAAATTAAGTATTATCTAATTATAAAAATTTTGCACACAAATTTAAAACATAAATCAATGCAAATAAAAAAATTAAGTTGCCATCAATTTAATGGACAAAAAATATTGCAAATGGAAATAGAATGTTCCTATCCAGTTGCCAAATCAATATTTATATGACTTCTATATGACTCCCTCTCTCCCCTCTACCCTTGTTCCCTCTACCCTCTATCTCTCTCCCACTCCCCCCCCCTCTCTCTCAAGTCTCTCTGTCCTTACCCCTCTCCCTCTCTCAAGTCTCTCTCTCTCACTTCTATCTCTCTCCCCTCTACCCTTAACCCTCTACCCTCTACAGTTAAGCCTTAAACCCTTAAAACTTCTACCCTCTACCCTTAACCCTTAAACCTTAAAACCCTTTATCCTCTAACCTCTACCCTTACACCCTTAAACCCTATACCCTCTACCCTTAACCCTTAAACCCTCTACCCTCTACTCTTAACCCTATACCCTCTAAATGACTCTTAAACCCTCTACCCTTTATCTCTCTCCCACTCCCTTCCTTTCTCTCTCAAGTCTCTCCCTCCTACCCCCTCTCCCTCTCTCCCCTCTACCCTTAACCCTTAAACCCTAAACCCTTGTACCCTCTACCCTCTATCTCTCTCCCACTCCCCCCTCTCTCTCTCTCAAGTCTCTCCCTCCTACCCCCTCTCCCTCTCTCCCACCCTTAACCCTTAAACCATAAACCATTGTACCCTCTACCCTCTATCTCTCTCCCACTCCCTCAATCTCTCTCTCTCTCAAGCATCTCCTCCTACCCACCTCCCTCTCTCAAGTCTCTCTCTCACTCACTCCTCTCTCCCCCTCTCCCTTACCTCCTTAAGCCTTAAACCCTTAAACCCCACCCCACCCTTACACCCTTTAAACCTATACCCTCTACCCCAAACCCTAATTCCTTAAACCCTATATCTCTCTCCCACCCTCTCCCTCTCTCTCTCAAGTCTCTCCCTCCTACCCTCTCCCTCTCTCACTCCTCTATCTCTCTCCTCTTCCCTTAACCCTTCTCTCCCTCTCTCTCCCTCTCTCTATCTCCCCCTCTCTCTATCTCTCCCCATCTCTCCCTCCATCACTCCATCACTCCCTCCCTATCCCCCTATCTATCCCTCTATCTCTACCTCTCTCTCCCTTTCTCTTCCCATATATCACTCAATCTTTCTCTTCCCATATATCTCTATCTCCCCCTACTTCTTTCTCCCTTTCTCTATCTTCCCCTATTTCTCTCTCCCTCTCACCATCTCTATTAACCTATCTCTAATTATCTTTGTTTGTCTATCTCTTTGTCTCTCTCTCCATATCCTGATATTTTACCTACTAGTTTTTTCTCATCCCCATCATTCACAACACATCATTCATTAATTGGTTATAAAAAAACTCTAAAATGATATTTACAATTCCCTAAAATGATATTTACAATTCCTATGTCAAAGTCTTGTTTGTTGATGACCTTTCTCAATCAATTGCATATTTTAATTATACAGCGAACAAGCACTACCTCATTATTGATGGGGGAAAATAATATTTAAAAAATATTATGTTTAAACTAAGCATTTTATATTTAAACTAAATATTTTCTTTTTATAAATTATAATATATTATTATTTTTATTTTAAATTTTGTTTATTTATAATTTTATATTTATTTACACTATATTTTTTAATTTATTTAATTCAAAAGTATATATTGATATTATAATATTTATTGTAATTATTTATAATATATAAGTATATAGTATATTATTTATAATTAGTAATAATATATAAGTATATAGTATATTATTTATAATTATTAATAATATATATGATTTATATATTATTAATAACTATTATATAGATATATTTTATATTATAGAGATTAAAAAGTATATAATTAATATTATATATTATAAAATAAAATTATTGGAAACATGGCAAAAAAATCAAAATAAAATGGATTCATGGCAGGGGGTTCGAGCGGACATCGGTTAAGAGTCCACTCAAACCAGCCAGCCAATCTATTTTTTATATTATTTTGAAATGGCTTGAGCGAACTAGGGTTCGACCGAACCCATATTCGATCGAACATATTTTTGAGGTTCGCGCGAACACTAGTTTGCTCGAACCACCCTTTCCCCCCTTCTACCCCCTAGACACCAAAAATGTCCAAAATTTTACGCTTCGAAGCTCTATTTGAGGATGAAAATGGAGGAGACTTCACAAACCCAACTAGATTATTGTAGTTCTCAAAATGAGCTATCCAACATGAATATAATTTTAATATGTTTTGGTTTTATTATCTATTTGTTTTTTAGTTTTATTAAACATAGGTTTTTCACCAAAAATCAAGCTCTTTGTTTTGCACATGTAGAAAATAGAAGATTATCATTTTTATTTTTAAAAAAATATTAGTACACTAGATATTGAAGTCCTTAATCCAACAAAAAAATAATAATTTGAATTTCAATACATACAAAAAAAGTTGTGCATTATACGATCTTCCTATGTCTAAATTGTAATTGGTTTGACTTCAAAACTTGATTAAGGAATAAATATTCAATAAAACACTATCTAACCAATTGGAAGCACTAGATATCATAGTTACAAATCTAAATTAAAAAAAATAGAATTTTTATCCTTCATAGAAAAAAGTTATGCGTTATACGGTGAGCGTCACTCCTTAACAATGTTATTTTCTGAAAAAAACTAGTTTTTGAAGGAGATGGAAAAAGAAGTGCAATCTGACTCCAAATGTTTTGAAAAAAATATATTTAGAATCTATAGAAAAAATGTCATGAAACTCTAGTTTGCATCATCTTCAAATTCCTCATGGTTTAGCCGCTATAGGTGCCCAAAAGTGAAGATTTAGTTAGAAAAAATTATTTCAGTGTCTAGTTTGGCCAAAAATTGTAAACCAATATTGTGGGACCACTTGATACACATGCATATATGCTTACCTTCATTAATTATGGTTTTTTGGTAAATATGTGGATGATCAAACTAACTTGATAATCGTTCCTATTATTATTATTATTGGTTGATTCTATGATTATATGGATTATGATGTTTATCACATGCAATGAATGTAGGTTCAATCACCTCTGAAGTGATTTTATCAATGTTATGATATTAGTGGTACATGAAATTAGATGTTTGATTTTGAGATGTCATTATAGAGATATTATGTTGTATTTCATGCTTCATTTTCAATTATTAATAATGGATTAACCATTGTGATTTAGTGTGCAAGTTTAGTCCATGACCAATGGACTTGGGAAAATACCAAGGTGACAATTGTGCATACCTGTGAAGCCAACCTAACCTATTTGGAGAGGTTAAGGTCTTATATGTCATTATTTCTATGTAATGTGATAGTGTGTGTCATGTACTTGCAAGATTGTTGTTTTAATGTCCAATGCAGTGTCTTGTGTAAAGTGATTGTAGTGGCATATTAAGTCCAAGTTTTAATGTTGATTTAATGTGTTTCATTATGTTTTAAGGTGTTTTCATGACCCTAGGTCATAAGGCTAGGGATTGGGAATAATTTAATGCATTTAAAAGTTAATTTTAGAGCCTTATGACCCCCTTTTAGAGGCCCTTTTCATGTGTGAAAAAAATTCAAAAAAGTGGGTCAAGGCACGAGACTCCCAGGAATGCTTGAGGAACCCTCACACCAAAAGTGTGAAGGGTTGGGTTGAGAGAGATGGGTGATAAATTGTGGAGGAGACACTTGTCACCCTCACAATTGAAGATGAGGAATTATGGAATTTTGTGGGGGTTTTGTTTTGGAAAAAACTTGAGGATTGGGATTCATTCATTCACTTGAGTTTTGTGCTATCAGCCCCCCTAAAGGAAGTGAAGTAAGGTTGGGAAGACAAAGCTTGGGAGAGAGTGTTGTTGGTTCTTACATCAACCATTTCCAAATTGAGGTCAATGTAGGTTGTCATTGCTATCCTTTGTGCCATTTTTATGAATATATGTGAGAATTTTGTTTGTAAATATTTTATGTTGTATGTTTATGGTTGTTGTGAAGATGTGGTGTTGCTTTTGTTGGATTGTTGAGTTGTGGTCTTTGTTTTATGAAATAGAATGAAATCTACCATAAAATGGAGATTTTACTTCTTGTGTTGGGGTTTGAGTGGGAGAGATGTCCCATGGAGGGGTTAGGTTAAGGGGGTATGAGTACCCATATTTTTCATATACATAGCAATGTGAAGATACTATGTGGTGAAGATTATGGAATTGTATTAAATGAGGTGTGCTGGAGAATGGTTGTGGGAGTCTAATTTTGGAGTTTTATGTGAAGAAATTTAAAGATTTATATGGTTGTTATGCACAATTATTTTTGGTATTACCCCTAATGGTTGATGTCCCTACTCCCCCCTTTGAAGGCTCTTGAAGAAGAGCCTTTGTGCTATGTCAATGGTGTTGATAATGACCTATATATGAGATTGTTTGTGATGAGTTGGGTGTAAATGTGGTTGGAAACTGTTTGTAGTTGTTATTTATGAGGCTATTGTAAAATGTTATGTGTGAAAAATCCTATCACCTTTGGGTTTCCCCTAGCTTGGGGGTGGGTTGTTTTAGCCCTATGGTTGAGAGGTGAGCTCCCACTAGTTATGGAAAGGTGTTATTGTGTGCAAGAAATTTGAATAGGTTTAAACTTTCATATGAGAAATGTGGGCTCAATATCTCATCACTTTTATCCAGTTGTAGCAGAATATAGGTTGTTGTTTGTGAGTGAGTATGTGTATAAAAGTTTTAATGAGATCTTAAATTTCTATTCAACGTGAGTGTAGTTTCCCAATTGGAAAGGGAATGAAAAGAGTCTCAACCCTTTGAGTGTAAATTATTCCTTGTGTTTGGTAACCAACCTTTGTATTAATTCCAATAAAAAATAAAATAATAATCAGTAGTCTTAGACCTACAATGGAATGGTGTATGGAAGTACATTTCTATTTCAACTACTGCTAAACTGAACATGTCAAACATAGAAATGAACAAGAACTTACTGTTCAAAGGGTATTTAGGTTGTTCATGCTTATCTATGGAAAAAGAATTGGTTGTAGAAGGCCAATAACAAATACATTTGCATCATAAGGTTATTCATTTGCATGGATTAAATAATTTTCAAGATGCATACAAGTATTAACTTGCTAGTTTCATTTGCCTAATTCTCAAACTGTTGTTAGAAGAAGAAATATAATTGTATCTCTAGTTTTGACCTTAAATGATATTTGGTTGTTATATTCTGAAAGGAATAATAAGAGATAAATGTTGTTTTGAATTTCTCTTCCTATATAAAAAGAAAAGAGAGGAAAAGTTAGTTCCAACTAAATTATAGACACTTGAAGAAAAGAGAAAATATATATACTTTGACTAAAGTTTAAAACATGTTGATTATGTGTAATGCTGATTATGTGTATGTTATTTTTCCTATTCAAATATATTAAAAATTAAGCCCAATAAAAAGAAAGAAAGAGAGCTAGAGTTTGTATTTACATGTAAACTCTTATTCCCAAAACTCTCAAATTATTGGCAATGATTTTTTTAGTGGCTAATATTCACCAATTGGCTAATAGTTGAAATTTGAAAATCCAAAATTGGCTAATAGTTTGAGCTATAATGTGACTTGAATAGCCACATTTTTTACAAAATTTTACTATAATCCTATTCAAATCACCAAAGAATTTATTCTATTAAAAATTTTGACTCAAAAATTTTCCATAATATTTGATACATGATTAGATCAGATTCGCTTGTTTTATAAATTATAGTAGAAATCCATATTAATTCACCAATAGTATATCATAATTATTAGTTTATTTAGGGCCATACTTTCAATCTTTAGTTTTCTTCATTGATTTACAATATAATCTAATGGCCCTTGTTGTATTCCACAAGATAAAATATACCTGCGATACATAACTCTCATGGGGCCTACAATTTCAGGCTCCATGAGAATCACAGATCATGGGTATATTTTACCTCACAAAATACAATAATGGTCATTAAATCAATGATCCAAAAGAAATTTTGGGCCCCATGAGCATTATAGATTGCAGTTATATTTTACTTTGTAGAATACAATGAGGGTCGTTAGATTATATTTTATATAAATAGTAGCAAGTAAATATAATTTTCTAACCCTTAAACCCATTGATAATTTCCACCCTTTGGCCCCTACTTTTCCATAAGAATTATTATTTTTATATTATCCATGGATTCGCCATCATAATTAATGCATTTTCTTATTATTTTTCAATATTGATCAAAATTTTCTATAAAATTTTAGTGATGTAAAAAAAATCATCAATAAAATTAATATTTTTTTCAAAAAAAAAGTAAAGATTCACCAATAGAAATTAATATTTTTCCTAAAAAAGTTAAATATTCACCAAAATTTTATATAAATTAATATTTTTCCTAAAAAAGTTAAAGATTCACCAAAATTTTATATATTTTCTTGAAAGAGGTTTCTTAAAATTATCATTGATTCTTGAAAGGAGAAAATGTAATGAGATACATAAATAGAATATTCACACCTAACATAGCTAGCATTATAGGCCACCCAAGTTTGAGGCGAATAAGTTAAAACTTTAATGTTAAATTCAAAATGGGCGTGAAAGGAAATACCAAAAAAATACATAATATGTGCTACGACATATAGAAGAGAAAGGTGCAAAGTTAAATGCATTTAAAAATAGTAATGTTGATAATAATACTATAACCATAATAATAAATTGATACTAAGGAGAATATGGACACTATGGACTTACTAATACCAACTTATTGTCACATATCATCAATATTAATACTAAAAATAATCAACATGGAATTTAATAGATTTAACTTTAGTGTATAAAGATTTTATTTATAGATTTAATAATAATTTCAATATTAATATCAAAGGGGTTATTATAAATGTTGATCTTATAATAAAATATTATTATTAATAAAATGAAGTCATTACCTAGTCAAATTTGGACACTGGGGGGATATATTAGAGTCATTAAGATGGATAATCATGTAAATGTTAAGGAAGTATATGGGAATGGAAAGGGACAATATATAGTAATAATGATCGCATAATTAATATTAATATTAATATTTAAATACGTAATGTTAACAATAATGTTAATATCAATGTTAGTATTATATTGAAAATCAATGTTAATAAATTTAGTATTGTTCTTAATGTTTATTGATTGATATTAAGGCCACTGTTATCATCAATAGACTTAATGTTAACATTATAATTGATATTAATGTTGTTAGAATTAAAGTTAATATTAATATCTATATATTTTAATATTAAAATCTTAATTAATATTAACGTTAGTAGAAGTAATGTTAATAATAGAATTATGGTTTTGATACTAGTATTAATATTCAGGTCTACAGATTCAATATTGATATCAAGATCAATATAAATACTAGCATTACCAAGATATGTTAATACAGATAACAAACTTCACTTTTAGATGGTGTTATGATTAATAACCAAATGGATAATGAATAACACACACACACACACACACACACACACACACACACACACACACACACACACACACACACACACACACACACACACATATGCTAACAAAATTATGGTTACATTATTAACAGTGTTGGCCTAAATGTGAGGACATGCCGCTGTGTGGCGACATTCAAGCATAACCAATATGTATCACAAATAAGGGTTTTATCCTTGAGAATAACACTACCTCGTATAGACGATAATTCTAGCAAGTAACATCAAATCAAAGACGGGTATCATAATTTTAACAAAAAAAAGTTATTACACAATATTATTAGTAATATGGATGTTAAGAGAAATTATTGGCATTGTAAACAATAATAACATTGGTGTAGGAAGATGAAGTAACAATAAGGATTGTTGTCATAACCACATGACATAACATTATTATATTCTTTTATAGGTAAATAATTGTTAAGAAAGTCAATAGATACTAACGTTAACATTAGCATTCAAATAATAATAGTAATAGTGTTATTACTGAATTCAGAATCAACAAGGACTTAGGGTGAACCCCGATCTGTCAAGTCATAATGTTATCATGTTATTATGCCAACCCACATGTATTCTCCTATCCACCCTACCTTTAGGTGACATCGGTCTTCGATGTTGCTCATGCAACATCACTGACATTGTAGTTTTGTGACCATGTACACATGGTTGGTAGAGGATCAAGTAATTTGCATGTAAAAGAAAAAATAAAAAAATGTAAGTTGTGTTATTGTCTTAAGAGTAAAATATAGGGCATGAAAACATTGTTGATAATCCACACATTTATTTTTCGTCATAATTTTTGAATCCATTATGTGAGCTAGGTTGCATAGAATTTTTATAGCTTGTGAATCATTAATCAATTTCCTAAGGTTGTTTATAAGAGGGATAACTTCTCCTACTAAATGTTTAGTACTCAAGTATAGTTGGAGACTAGCCAAGTCTTGGTCTAGCTTTTAGAGTTTATCTTCAAGAACGTAACCTATGGAGTTTTCCAACCCCAAATATTCATAAAGGGATTGTGGTGAAGAGGACATTGGTAAAGTAAGAGTGGGAGTATGATCCATAGGTGATTGTGTTGTAATAGTTCTTTGAGTTAAAGGGTTAATAAAATCAAGATCAACACTAGAGCTAGCTAAAGCACAAGAAGCCATAAGTCTAAAACTTCGTCTCATGAGAGTGTTGGATATAAAACACTAGTTTGTGAAACTCATAAATCAACTACAAGTTCCAAGACACATAAATGTTCCTAAGAAGAAGATATAATAAAGTGATAAGAGGAGTGGAAGAAAGGTGATGACAAAAGAGATATGTTGATTATATGTGAGACAAAAGATTTTTAGGTTTTATGTTTTGCAATAACAAAGAGAACAAGCATTCAAATTCTTTACTTCCTAATGTAAATATAGAATCCTTGTATTTGAAAATGTGAAATTAAATGAATCTAATTCCTTAATTAAGTAAATCAAATTTGAGCTATGTAATTAAATCATTTTTTTTTTTGCAAAACATAACCTAAGTTGGGTTCACCAAAATTCTAAGTGTTTGGTGAACAAAGATGTGCAATGCATTTTTAAAAAAATTTAAACATATAATGAGTGCATATGAGAAATAATATATTCAAATAACCTAATGTCTTGATCAAATTAAAAAAAAAATGATGTTTGAATTAGAAGAAATGCAATTGTAGGACACATCAGGTTCACCAAAATGTAAGATGGTGAAATGGGATCTAGGCTAAACACCCTGACCTAGATCAATCATTCCACCATAAACATTGAGGGACACAAAATTAACTAAGAGACACTATTTGGCTATTGTCCTCAAGGGAGATCCAAATAGGTTGGTCAAGGTTTTGGTCCATTTTTATTTTGTGATGTGATGACTAATTGGAAGATATAGTGAACTAGGTGAATTAAGACCAAAGTGACAAAATTTTATTGAATCTAAAAAATACATAATAAAAAGATAAAAACGGGAAGTAGGTATGAAGAGTGCAAATAGAGAAGAACTTGGAATTTAAATTTGGAGCTAAAATGGAAGGATAGGGCCATTGGGTGCCTTAGTCCAAAAGTGCTAAATTCTAGGGTTTTAGAGCTGGTAAAATTGCATCAATGTTTGTAGGTCTCTAACTATGAAAATGTAGATCTAAAGTTCAACAGTGTGTGAATAATCATCTTGCCCTAATTTTTTAATAAGGAGTGCATGAATGTATGAACTAGGGTTTTAAAGCCTTGAGATCTCAAATCCACTTCAACAAACTTCAAACATGTAACATGCAAGATGGACAAGGGGATAAGGGTTGTGTCATATTATAGGGGCTTGCCTTGGTCAAACCTCATTTTGGTGTTTCCAACTCCACAATGGCTATGATGATAATGATAAATATCACATGCTCTTGGGGGAGTAGAGGAAAATAAATAAATATGAATATAAAGAACACAACTAAAAATTACCACTCGTATCTGAAATCCTTGTTCCAAACTAAAGTCACTTAGCTCATTACATACAAGGAGAAGGGGAATTCTTGAAGATCTTGCAAGTGTTAATGCACACAATAACAATAAACATAAACATGAAACATCTTACAATGCACATGAACATGAATTTGCTAATATGCTATAAACTTGTAATTGATTGTAATTTTTCCTTTGATCTTTTGCTTATTCTACTCTTGATATTTCATCAATTTCCTTTAGGGTGCTAGAACGATATTAAGTTGCTTAGATGTTCAAATGGAGGGAAGAACTTATATTTATACATGTTTAAACATAGTTTGCATTAACCATTAAGACAAGTCAACAATTAAATTTGAATTCTTAAACTTATTGAGTCCAGCAACAACATTTAAAATTTTGGGCCTAATTAGGTGGGTCAAGGGTGTTGGGTGCCCTAGTTCAAGCCTTTTAAGCTCTTCAAAAGATTAATAAATAAATATTAATTAAATTTCTCAAAAGTGATAAGTAAATGGGTAAATCATAAGCATAATTAGGCATACGCACTTAAGAGTATTCCAAACCTAGTGTGAAATTGTCAAGGGTGACAATTTATGACACTGCAAACCTTATGAAAGAGGTGTGCTATGTTGTAATGTCTCTATGAGAGTATTGATAGACTGTAAGGTCACCACCATAACACTTTCCTTCAAAGTGGAATGAATTCTGACATGTTGAATAAATGGCCTAACTAGGGGTCTCGGTGGCTAGTCTTATGCATGATATTCCCCCTCCATACCCTATGTAGAGTCTTTTCCTTTGTCTTGAAAATAATGCATATAAAGATAATTTAGAATATCATTGAGCACATACTCATGATAGAGCTTCCTCTAGAAATATTTTGGCACCTCATTATTGTTGCATGGGGGATGGTCAAAAACCATCCACCACCTATCGCAAAAAAAATCCCTTATTCCTTGTTTTTGGCACCAATAAACCAAAAATATTTTTCTAATTTTTTGCATGGATGAATTGGTTTTCAAATCAATAAATAATGGACACAAATTGAATTTTAAAATTATCTTTCTTTTCACTTGTTTATACATGATAATTTTGTAGAATAAAATTATTGTGAATTCTCCCTATGATGTCATTGATGGACTCTATGTGAGAAATATAGTTTTCAAGAATTTTGTGAGGGCTCTTTAATGTGTGCTAATTACATTAGAATTTATAATTATTTAAACCGATGTTTTTCATTCTTTTATGTTTTCTTCAATTTTCCCTTATATATTTATTAATCTTGTAAGGGTTGTAAGGAATGAGTGGAGGAGCTTGAAGAGGGTTAGGTTGTGCCTACTCTTTAGTAGGATTTCCCTCATGCACATGGTCTAATTAATTGTGGTTTGGATGAGTCAAAGGATCTTCATTTGTTGAAAATTAAAAAAGAAAAGAAAAGAAAAAAGTATTTTAATTTAAATTAATAAAAACATACATTTATATTACCCACTCAACCTCATGAACATCATGGAAACATGGTTTTGTGTTTGATGAAGTCTATTGTCTTGCAAACACACTCATACTATTCACCTATCCTATTTGAGCATTAGAGAGAAATAGGCTTAGGATGGAATAGGTTCATCCTACAATTTTTTTCCTTTTATGGGAATAAAAATGTGAGTGTGTTATAATGCAAGCATGTTATAACAAGAGCACACTATAACTCACTTGTCTTACATAAAAAATGGACCAAAAGTGGTGTTAACCACTTTTTGGTCCCCCATCTTTGAGAATACACCCTTAATGTCCATGAAATGTCCAAATTAGTTCATTGGCCTAAAATTTTAATGAAATATAAGGGATAGGGAGTGTAAATCAAACTCCAACAAACCCAAAATAGACATAAATAAAAGACGTACACTAAAAATAAATTATATGAAAATAAATCAATGTCTCACAAATTTTGTCATATCTATAAGAATGCCATGAGGTTTCTTC
Organism: Sequoia sempervirens; assembly: GCA_007258455.2. NCBI lineage: Eukaryota > Viridiplantae > Streptophyta > Pinopsida > Cupressales > Cupressaceae > Sequoia > Sequoia sempervirens. Next base: position 9,981,861 of record VDFB02109042.1, read on the forward strand.
CAACTCAATTCTAGAGAAGAAACAAGGTGAATGAAAGAAGCAATATTTCCTCTAAGTATAGAGAATTATGGTAGAAAATTATTTACTTAGGTGTTGGTGAAGATCAAACATCTTTAAAAAGAAAATAATTAAGCATCTATGATCATTGTAAGCCATGAAGGTTTGGGTAGAATTATATATGTATCTAAAAATGCAAAATAATCACCCCAGGTAATCTAATAGTATGGAGAACATCTAAAACTAAAATGATTATTGGTGGGTTACATCAACCAAATTTGACATGGTTGAGGAATATGACATCTAGTTTTTATGTGGAGGGTGTGTATACACACTCTAAACTATACTAAAGTGACCCTCAAACTATAATGTATTTGGTTCTATAATGTAACCTAGAGGTGGCATGATCATATCCTCATTTATTAAAGAAATGTATTGTAGTAGTACAAAAGCTTCACAAAAATATGTTCCTGAGGCTCTAACCATTTGGATCATAGCTAGGATCTACATATATCATCTTTGATACCATTTTTATCTCCCTTTTAGAAGGATTTAGTGCATCAATTGAAAATTTATGTGGAGTAAGTTTTTTCATGTTAATACCTACAAGGCCTAGTAGACAAAGAAGCCTTGGTATACTAGCTAGAGTAGATATTGTATTGTGTCAATTGCATAGAATATTTGAATGTTTGATATGGGTATTTACAGAAATCAACTGAAGTATTTGTCATCCATCTAAGCATGTGTATCATACCACTTGGAAGATCATGGCAATGAGTTCTAGGTAGTGTCAAACTCAAGGAGAATGATGTTTTTAATAATTAATTCTTTTAGCATGAATATTCTCAAGTATAAAATGGGAGTTAGCTTTGTTAAGGTAAAATCCCCTAAATTTTGGTCCCATATAGAAGAGTATATGTAACACATGAGTGAAAGAGGTGAATCTTAGTTTGAATATCTTGGAACTAAAGTTAGAAACACTATTTGCCAAGAGTAGTGGGGGAAAGATACATTTTTCTTAAACTTTATACTCAATAGTTGGTGACAAACTAAAGTGTGCCCAAGAAAAAAAGAGGACATGTAGATATACATATAAAGGGACCATATCAACCTTTTGACTTTATATGTGAGGAAAACTTGTTTGGAATTATACTTTGAAGTGTTAAAAAATATATATTTTGTAATCCCAAGATTTATCTGAAGGTCATGTGTGTCACAAAAGGATGATAAAATATGTAATTGTCTTTAGAGACCTTTCTCTAAGTCGAATATCAAAATCATGTCCTCTGTAAGTAGAAGAATAACAACACAAACATTATACAACAAGAAACCATCTATTCCCCAACACTTGAAATAATTTCCTCAAGTGAGCTCATCTATGTATAGATAAAAATGAGTAGAAGAGATTAAATAACCATGCTTAACCCTATTTGTGCTTCTAACTTCTCCATCTCACCAACACTTATGTCTATTGTGCCAATAGTGGACTAGCAATACCATAACTAGTGATATGATCAATTTAGGAAGATACAAAGCCTTAAGTTTGTGAATGAGAAAATGCTAAGAACTAGTGCCAAAGATTTTACAAAAGTCTACAAAGCAAAAATACACTTCTTGCCTTTTTTCCCTTAGGATGTAATCCCATAGAGGGGTTTCGTGAACCGTTTTCATGGAGTAGGGGGTCTCATGAGAATTTTTTCATTTTTTTTCTAAATGATGAATTAGAAAAAAAATCAAGTAAATAGGAACCCCATCTTTTTAGTTTTTAGATTTAAGGTGTACATTTGGGGTGCGACCAAAAAATTCCTCCACTAACTTAGGAGATTTTGTTTATAAATTTAGATTCCTAGCAATAAATTTATGAATAATTTTGGAGGGAAATTTTGTACAGCCACCTACTTCTTCTTTTTTTTACTTAAATTATTTTATATTAATTGTAAAAATACTAATGGGTCCACCAACTTCCATACATTTTAGAATTCAAAATTTTAAAAATATCCAATACTACAAAATTCATGGGATCAACTACTTTAAAATGCTCGTGAAAAGTTCAACAACACTCAATAAAATATTTTTGGAAGCACCCCCTCTATGTGACCATAGCCTTAGCTTTCTCAATTTAGAGGACAAAGTGAAAAAATCTCACTTGTGTGATGGTTTATCCTAAAATTTGCTTGATCCACAACTCTTGATTTTTTTAATTTACTTACAACTTGATTGGAGGTATGAATGTCTTAAGTAGTAGCAATTTTTTTCTCAAATATATGATCAATTATAATGGCATGAAAATTACTCATCATTTGTTCTCCAATTAATATATTCACTAGAATCATTTTTCTATTATTAGATTCAATTGAATGAAATTGAAACTTGAATTACCAACTTATTTCTTACAAATCACCACAATTTACTCCAACACCAAACATATGTACCTAAATAGACTAAAATCATTTTGACATGATTTGAAAATACAACCTTTCCACAAAATAATAGAAAAGGTATTTAAACAGAACCTATCATTTGAAATATTTAACTCCTAACCAACAAGGAGAGAGGACCCAGATCAAGAAATTCCCTTACTGTGCTTGCAGAAGTAGTGAATTGGAATTCTAATGTGGGTCCCCTTAGTATAGGTAAGGGCAATCAATCTAGAATATCCAACCCATAAAAAGGAACAAGAATTCAGACTCAAAAACGTCGGCAGATCAAACAAATACAGGCAAAGGAGGACAATACTTATGTTATAGCCCACTAAAAAGTAGAGTGCTCCAGAGCCAGAAATATTTTGTACAAACAATAATGAATGAGATCATACAAGAAAATCTTGTACAATCATGAATTATTCCAGACCACACCTTCATACAAGTTCTAAGTTCTTTCAAAAAAGTGTTGGTGGTATGCTCAAGGTTGTAGGTTCTTTCAAAAAGTGTTAATTATTTGATTAAGATATAAAGTAGGTGTTGTATTGGCGGTATGCATGTTCTGGACCATTGTGCTTGTCCATGCTGATGATATTCTGTTTTGTCACATCATATCATTTTTGTCTCCATTAAAAAGAAATTGAATACTCATTCTTATCATTGTTGTGTCTTAGCCTGATCTCCTCCCTCGCTCTTAATGACAGCTAACTACATCTTCTTCCTCCCTATGCAAAGCTCCATATCACTTATAATACACTAGCATTTGCAATGTTAGAAGGTGCAATGTATATGTTTTAGTGGCCTTTTCTATTTTGGTTGTACTTTGAAATCAAATTGTTGTTGATTTCAGTTAAAGTTATATTATGATATAAAAATAAAGATCGAGATATGATATGAGGAATATGTGATTAATGAGCTGGGACAACTAAAATTTAAAAGTTTGAGACTCTAGGATGTAATTGTGTCTATGTATTTTATTAGGCAGCGTGATCTCATTCAAATGGTGTGATAATGTTCTATACAGAGTTAGACCTTTTATACTTGCTTAATCAATTCATCTAATATGTATTTGATAGAAAAAAATGGTGGTGCTAAAAAGTGTTTTATGGGACCTATACAAAAATTGAAGTTTAAGACTTCTTTGTGCCTTTGTCGAGCTCCTAGACTAAGTTAATAGTTATAAAACAAAGTATAAAAATGGTATTGGATGTTGACATAGACATAGCAATCAATAATATGTTAAATCTACAAAGTGCTAGACAAAAATATGTGAAAGTGTAAGACCTTAATTAGAATGCTCACCATAATCGATCATTACAATGACAAGTGATTCCTATAAATAGAATTCTTGAACATCAAATTTAGAGTTTTTGGTGCACTTGTTGACATATAATGGTCATGTCTTAACAATTTTAAATTTTGAAATAGAGAATAAGCTTAAATCCACTGTCCACTTCAAAAAATAAAATTGTAAGTTCTATCCAATCCAAGACAAACACTGTTCTAAAAGATGAATAACAAATGTTCTAAATAAAAAAGTTAGTGATAAATTAGATTTTATACAAGTTAATGTACAACAAAATATCTAATATCTGTAATTTTATGTTAGAATATAATTATTAATGGTTAACTTCTTCCTTAACCTTGGAAAAGTTCCAAACCTCCATAAGATTTGTTCTGCAGACGTGCAGATGATTTCAAGAAGTTATCTTGTCCTTAAAATTGATAGATAATTTGGAGGAATGGACTGTGGACGAACATATTACTCTTTCTCCAACTGAAAACACTGTCACACATAAATGACAAGCGTAAAGATGTTTGGAGGACGAATCTTGGTTTTCATAACTGAATTTCAATCAAACAGAGGTACATAACCTGCAATGAAGTACAAACAAGCCAGGCAATGTATAAAATGCAGGAGCATTCTATGAAGATAAATTTGCATACCACACTTGACAAGCTCTAAATTTGCATGGGTATTTGCGGAATGTTGCAAATAACAGCTTTAAACGATGAGACATGAGTTAGAAGGGAAATGATATACAGGCAGAAGAGAAAAGAAAATGATAGAAGGCTTAATTAAATAAGATCTATAGTGCAGTCAATTTTTTGTCAGGTTTTGTGGAAGTTGTTTGGGTAGTTTGGCCAAAATTGTCAATTGTAAGGTGGGTGTATAAATGTGGAAGTAAACTCATTTAGTAGTTTAGATTGAGATAATATGTACAATCAAATTGATCACCTTGGCAAGGGATTAATCATTATAAAATGATAAAGACAAATGCCTCAACTAGATGTCCTCTATGATTGTTAGATATGTTCAAAATGAATTTATTGGAGATGCTTATGGATTTATTGGAGATGCTTTGTAGGCATTTAAGCAAATGCAATTGGTATGCTCAAAGAAAAACCAAATAACCTTTTGGTACCATCCCACCAACCATCTTATGGTAAAATAAGAGCTTTAGATTGGGTATGAACATACATCAAAATATAATTACCCTCACTAGCACATATTCTAAGTTGATTCTATTATAGAAATGTTATGAAGTAATTCTTAAAGCGGCAATAGGTCAATGAAGAAGAAAAACATAGTAATAGATTTGACTTAACAAACAATTTAACATGCTATGATTGTGAAAGATCAAAGAAACAAGTCATGGTTTCAAATAAGGTCCTTGGTTCCTTCACCATGAGAAAGAAACAAGTAAAGAACCAGAGTTTTACCATCTTTGCTTATTATCACTATGAATAATGCTTATGAGATAAAGTATTACGCTGAGCTATCTATATGTAAATGGTTAATTTTCTATATTATTTTGCTTCAAGCATGTAGAGATTCAAGGGAACAAGAATGAAAGTTAATCTTGGCACCAGGTTGTCATTTATCATCATTGTTGTTAAAAGAGTTTAAAATATTATTATAAAATAGACAGCAATAGAATTCAACACTTAACTAACATTTGATAACTTAGACACAATGGTAAACCATGTGACTAATATGGTTCATTATGATGCATCATGGTTTAAGTAAAGAACTATAGTTTGACCATATTTTCTTATTATCATTATAATGCATGTTTACGACATAAAATATTATGCTAAACTGTCCATATGTCAAAAATGATTCTATTTTGTTACTTTGTTTCAAGCTTGCAGAGACTTGAGGCAACAAGACTTCAAAGCTAAGCTTGGATCTAGGTTTCCATTTATCATCATTGTTGTTGCAAGAACTTAAAATAATATCATAAAAAAGGTATCAAAACTCAATAGTTAACTAGCATTTGGTTACTCATACATAACATTGAAGCATTAGACTAGTATTAACAACTCCAAGACATAGTTACATCCAAAAAATAAATTTAAAATTGATTCACATAAATATGGTCAAAATAGATTTTGATAAATTAAAAAATAATGTTTAATATTCAATGTTTAGAGCATTATTCTATACCTCAAAAGAGATTGTAGATAGTCTTTTTTGAAAAGAAGACGAGTGCGAGGAAATAGCTTCATACACCAATCTAAGCAGGAGAGGGTTGTACAAAATTTCTAAACACCTTTATAGTTATAGATTTAGATGCACATTCATATCATAAATAGATAAAAAATAAAACCATAACACAAAATCGTATGTGGCGAAAACCCTTTCGAGAGAAAAAAACTCACACTTGAAAAGTACAGTAAATTGTATTATCAGTCATCAAAGAAAAGTACAATACAATATCAGTACCAAGCTCATTAATAGGAGCTTTCACACTTCTCTAGGATTTTGGAGTAATTTCAATAGCATAACGATTTTTCAACAAGAAATAACTACAAACTCCAAAATACAAGTGCACATTATATAGGATCTTACAATGCATTAATTAGGTATTTCAAAAATTTAACTCCCAAGATTGAAGATGCAAAATCTAGACACCAAAAAAACTACACATGCATAACAATAAGTTCTCACTTGTCAACACATGTAATATTACAATTTCCAATTGTCACTTAACCTACACATGCAAAACCTAGACTTACTCAACTATAACTACACCTCCAAGGCACCCACATTTCATGCAAACTCAACATGAAATAAAAAAAAATCCTTCATGCACAACTCCACCTGTAAACTGCAACTACTAAACTTGAATGTGTTGAACACAAAGATGTGCTGAGAGGGGGGTGAATCAACATATATTAAAACTTAACTAATTTCATTTGCAGATTAACAACACATCACATTAATTGAAAGGAACAAAAGAGAACACATGCATCACATAGAGACACCAGGACTTTACATGGAAAATTCAATGAGGGAAAAAACACAGTGAGGATTAACTCATAGTATAAGTAGCTCATGCTACTAAAAAGAAATTGCAATGTTTGAGGCTCGCTGCCTATGGAATTGCAGGCTAAGGTACATACTGCCTCAAAGAAAGATATAATAGACCTGATGAGACTCACTATCTCATAGCAGGATACATGAAATTTACAGTAAGAAATTGATTATGAATTGCTTTGAAGAAGCATCTAACACATGCTAATGATGCAGTCACTATTTTGCACAATTATCCCTTTACACTGATTTTAGACACTTCATCTTTTCATTATACTCTTTCACTCTATATTAAAAAAATCACCTTCTTCACTGTAAATGAATTTGATCTTTTATGTATATCCTTTGCAATCACAAAACTCTAATTAAGTCAGTTCCAAGATGATTGTTGGATGAAACAATTGATATTACATGGGTCGGCTCCAAAACACATCCAAAACAAAAGAGATTTAGTTGTGGATCATTACACACTATGTTGGGGGCCAAATGCATCACAACACATTCTTCAAGGAAATATTAATTGATCAGGATCAACCACAAAGAATAAAACAAGTCATGTCAGCCGAAGTAGTATCAATACCATCAACACTGTCACTATTTGACTTCACATAGCTGGAGAGATACCAAAATAATAATGTGGACTGAGATATAGGAATTGTAGATCATGCACAATACTCATTCAACCTTTTCCTAAATTATTTGATCATAACGTGTTAGCACAAGAGGAGAAATCCACTAACTATGCAAGAAAAGAGTAGTTCGAACAGACTGTAGCACACTATTATTCAAACCTAAAATTGCGGACTAGCACAACACATGATATTGCTAAATAGTATGTTATGAACATTGATGAAAATGTTCATAGAACCGAAAGATCATTCCATTACTTCTAGAAGAATGTGGAGCATTCCATCAGTCTTTCATCATTGTTTTCCTCTGTCAAGGTTCATACAAGAACACTGTTACTTGTAACTTTTACTGCTAGAAGTGTGATGACATGATTTCTTGGGTGTGGCACCTTTATAACGCAATCATCTTTCCTTTAGAACCACAAAACAAAATTATTCTCTACAGAAGAATTATGAATCACCATATTGTATCATGACTCTATCATAGAGCTTGCCTTATGAGTGCTTTAGTACAACTTTTGCAACATATCTTTGTGTGTGGTACATCAACTTGTGATTATATCAATGTAGAAATATTATGGACATATCAAAACATGAGTATCATCCTCCACAACACACTTATTTAACATGTTGATCATTAGATTATGTTTTGATCCACCTTCTATTAGGAAACACTTGATTGTGGTTTTATGGATAAGGGCTTCAAGATGGAGTAGCTTGTTGTGAGATAGATTGATAGAAGGAAAATATTTGGTGGTAAATTTCAGAAATTATGGAGAAGATAAGTGCCCTATCATGGCTGTAAATTGATCAATATTAATTTAACATTACAAACAGAAGATTCTTGGAGGGCTTTTTCAAGGAGTTCTTTTAGCATGGGAGAGGTTTGAAGTAGCTCAAGAATGGATATTTGTTCTAAATTTTTTTGTAAGTGGTCAAGGAAGTTATATATTTTTATAGATGGCAAGGAAGATGAGCATACTTGGATGGTGAATCAACCATGGCAAGTAGTGATGACACAATTATATTCTTTCAATGGTTACAATGGATAGATTTGGGTAGGACTTTGTTCAATGAGACTAATAATAGAATCAAATGAGATATTATTGTTATAGGCATAGGGGTAGTGTTATAGGATATAAAAGCCTTAACTTCATCATGTGAAGTAAAAATTTGTTTATTAATACCTAGTTATTCATTAGGTGAATTTTAGGCTTCAATGGTGATTTCTCTGCGATCAATGAGATCTTGAGTTTTTGAGTCTCATGCAATTGGATGGTTTATGTCCTTGTACCCAATGATATTCATAAAATTCATGCTATTGATACCAATATGTCTTGGGCACATCCTTACTAAGTGGTTTTATAGTTGGAAGTTGTATCAATTTTTCTTAAACTATTTTATGGAAGAGGGTATGTGTAGGATCATGATGGGCCAAAAAGTGGCAATATGATGGGTATGTGGCTAACGACTTTTTTTTAACCCAAAATTGATGAAATAAAAAAAGGTTTTTAAAGGAGATTCTCAGGTTTCCACCAATATAAATTATTCTTTACTTTGAATTTAATAAGTAATTATTATTCATTTTCTATTCAAATTACGACTAAAGTCCTGATTGATAGACAGGGTCAAAAACATCTATAGCTTTCAAATTATATCACATTTTTTGAATCCAAAATATGTGTCACATTCTATGATTCACATAATATAGGATTAAAAAAAGAAATATTGAATTTCATGAAGTTTTGACCAAGTTAAGGTGGTCAGACATACAAGTTTTTTATATTTTTTTAAAGTTGTAATAAAAAATTCATAATTAATTTTTTACTTGGAAAAAATTATAAAAAATATACATCACATCGGGACATGAGTCCTCTACTTATATCTAAAATTTTATAAAAATATTATCATTTTATTGTGGTTAGGGTGATTGAATGAGGCCCTACTTTTTTTCCCTAAAATTTAAGTACTACTTCATTGAAATTTCAAATTTTCACCAAATAGTTTTTTTTTTTTAAACAAACCTAGTATTTTAGAAACTACATTCAATTTGATACAAGTTCTATTCTTACATATTTTTGAAACAATATAGATAACTTATTCAAATATTTACGTCAAGTTGCCTAACTCTGATTTTTCTAATTATTTTGCCATTTAAGCGCCTATTTTTTCCATGATGATCATGCACATACCCAAGACTACCTCTCTAGGTTTTGTTAAAAGATGCAAGACAACTAAGAGGGGGGTGAATCCGTTGTCAAAAAATTTCAACTTAAAACTTTAACACTTATCAATTCCACAACCACACTATTTTATTATTAAGTATAAGAATGAAACACAAATAACAGAGGCAAGATATACACAATGAACACTAGATTTTTTTACGCAGAAATACCAAGGAGGGAAAAACCATGGTGAGGATTAACTCACATTATAAAGTAGTTTCAAATTGAAAATAAAAGGCTCACTGCCAAGGGCTCACTGCCCTGAAAAGACTCACTATCGAGATACAAAAGCCCATTGCTTACAAGGGAGGCTCACTACCTACAAAAGGATTCACAAAACAAAATTGGGCTTTATAGCCAAAATGAACTAAGAATAATGCACCTAACAAGTGTTGATGCAGTTTCGATGATGCTCAATAGACTGACTTAACACACTTCATCATTTACGCTCACTTTCACATTTACTACTGCTTCATTGTTCACATATACATACACACTTCTCTATCTCTTCTTCAAACCTGTCCAACATGTACACATATATATACCTGATCTTCTCCACAAGCATCACTTAGGTCAGCCTAATTAGATGCACTTCTCATTCGCCAAAAATATCGACTATCAGCTCCAATCATTCACAAAATATTTCTAAAAATCAATTCAAACATCCAACACACTACATTATGTCGGCATAGACCTAAGATAAGTCACACATATATTTGCATAGCAAAATTAATTCACCGTATCACAATTAATCCAAGAAGTCGACTAGGAATAGACTTCAATGCAAAAAAGCAACCAACAAAATAATGCTATTACATTGTACGAGCACCAAAGCACATAATATTTTGAACATGCATGCCTTCAACAACCATAAACAATTTCCCAAAACTGCAAATAGTAACTGTTGACGCCAAAATTTGACGAGGTAACAGTGCCTTATGGGAAACTCAGTTCAAGGGGGACCCTTTTGCGCCAAACTGAGTGACCTCCGGATTTTAAAGAAGCTGGCTTCTTCTATAATGTTGTTTTTTGGGAAAGGGAAAAGGAAACAAATATAATGAAGCAAAATCTAATCTAAAGTGATGCGCCAAACTTTGCTGATGGGCACGATAAATCATAGATTTAGGGGCCTGAATGGTGTTGTCATGTTCCAAAACGTCGAAAACTTAAAACTATAGCATGAACACTTCATTTATTGACATAAAATAGTATTGCATACATCCTTACTACTAAAAAGAGTCATTTAGACATAATTTAGATAAGCAAGCTTGTATTCAATATATAGAAGTCTTGTCAAATGAAATGCTTAAGACAATAAAAAGCACAGTTTACAGTTTAATCAAAACATGAAAAATAGAAAGGCTGAACAGTGGGCACAATCTGAAAGTTTCTTGCAAATAAACATGCAAAAGAGGCCTGTGTCTCTTGCTAAAATCAGTATCTTTTTTTCTAAAATTTCTTGGACCATTCTCTCATTGCTGAGAGAGTATATATAGCTACAGAGACAATTCCCACCGCTTTGGAGAGTTGTAACAGAAAATATTTTCCAATCCCCTGCAATTATGCTAGAATTAAAAGATTCCCCAAGCCGTTACAATGGCAATGAGTTAGAACACAACATCTGGTCATCCAGTTGCAAGCGTGCCCTTCGCAATGATGGCAGTGGTCCCAGCCAGACTTGAGGCGACAAGTGTCATCCACCACTTCAAACGACCCAGACGAGCGGCACCCAATAGCATAATCTCCCTCAGCTAGCCTATCACCCGCTTCAAGGATCAGTTGTAAGGCACATGGCAACTTGTCACTGCCCGAACGAAAACTTCTCTCATTGCTGCCGAGAGATTGCGAAGAAGCAACATGTGTCCAACGGGCTGAGATCCTTGTTGTAGTGGTGAGAAAGATGCATTATCTAGGTGCGAAAGACGTGTGGTAGCGTTTCGCAGCTCGCGGTTGTTCACCTCCCCACTGTTTGAAAAATCTGCGAACGATTGCCACCTAGTAGAAAGTAGGGCCCACCAACACCTTTTTTAGAAAGCAAAAAGAAAACCCCGCACAAGCACCACGCAGCCTGTAGTCATTTATTCCATTCATGTATGAAAAGCTTGCGATACGCCGCCACATAGCAAGATGTGGGTCCCTCTGACAATCCTTTTAGAAGTGACAGCCTTCGCGATCTGCTTTCGCGACCCGAAGAGACCACAAGGAAAAAACAAATAAAAACCCCCGCAAGCGAGACACATGGATGCCCAGCGCAGCTCCTTAGGACCCGAAAGGGAAGCCGCTACTCGAAGTTGCGAAGAAGAGGTGCGCAAAAGGGAGAGATCAAAATTCAATGGAAAGCCAACTAAACTCAGCGACGCACAGGCCGGCACACACACATTTACAAAAGAAACCCGAAGGGAGCTGTTAGAATATTTAGTTTAACAACTTTTGGCGACTATCAAGGGCATTTCAGACAAGGAATGGAGAATCCAAAAACTCTCTGGTTTTGCAGACCAGAGCTTTATCCATTGGGCGAATGGAGTCAGAGTTTGGAAAGAGCAGCTTGCAAGGGAAACCATTCACTTTCAGACGGCTTTGTCATGCTGCACAAATTTTATTGTGCCCCACGGAGATCAATAGCTTCTTTGTGAGGTAGCACCTCAGGTAGGTTGGCGCCTGCTTGGATATGGAAAAGCAGCTGGGAGAGTGGATGAATGATCGTCTCAATGTCGGCTGTCGTTGGGGAACTACCGAACTCCCTGAATGCCTCCGGGTCATTTTCTTTCTGCTTAATAACCTCCGTGATCTGTGTGGTTGTCGCAATGGAACCATCCTCGAGGAATGGGGACGGCAGCCCCAGCTTGCCTAGCTCGGAGAAGCTTCCTCGAATGCCATCCAGTGCCTTACCTAGAAAAGTCGTCGCTGCCTTAGTGTGTTGGAAGGTGGAGTGACAATGAATGAATTTATTTGCTGTTTAAGCAGCAATGTCCCAATCTTCGATACCCGTCTCGGCTAGGATTTCATCTGAGACTGAGTATAGCTTGTTGAGCAAGTCCCTTGCCTCAGGAACCTTCTCTAGGATGAAACGTGGGAACTGCTCCATTGTGTTGTTGGCCTCTTGATTTAGCCTTGATGCCTTGGTGATAAATCAGAGGGTAGGCTGCACTGTTAGGCAAAAGGTCTTGACTTTCTCCCAGTGAGAAATGTATAATTTCCTAACCAGTGGAATGACATCAGGTTGGGCAGGGGCAGGCGACAGATAGGCTTTAAGCGAGGAAATCTCTACGTCCCTTGAAATGAGGGCCTCGGCTAATTCTGCCTTCTTCCTTTTCTCAGACGCCAATTGCTCCGCATAGCTATTCATTTTTTTATTCCAATTCTGTTCGGTTCGAGAGTGGTTCGTTGATTGCTCCTATAGGGAAGCCTTTGTCTCTCAGAGTTCCTCTTCTAGCTTAGCCTTCAGGCTTTTAATTTCGACCTCTTTCTCCTGTACTTTTTGCTCATACTGCTCTTGTAGGCACTCCAACTCCTCTCCCTTTTGTGCCATCCCCTGACTATACTTAAGGCGGATGCGTTCAAGCTCTTCCTCTTTTGACTGTAGGCTCTGTTGGGCTGCCTGGTTCTGGATTTGCAACTCTTTTACTAAGTCTGGGTCAGCAACCTGGATTTTCACAATTTCGCCCTGAAGCTTATTCCTCTCCTTCTCTGCTATCAGCGCCCTTTCAATCATTCAGGCGATATCTGCCTCTAAGGACTTCTCCTTTGTCTCTAGAAAGCTCACTCTCTCATTGGCTGCCTTGAGCTGCTCATCCTTCTTTTTTAACTGGCGGCCAGTTTTGAGAAAGTTAGAAGTGACCACCCATTGCGTCTCCTCCATGATTTCGACCTTATCTTGTGGTCTGGCTACCTTCATGTCAAGTCCAACAACATAGATCTCATAGTCTTTGGGTTGCATTTCTCCTTGAGGTTTGCTTATCCTTGGGTACATGGTCGCGAATTTTAATTTTTGTCGGGCCTCATCATACGACGCTTGTACTCTCAGCTCGGCGGGAGCATTGTCATCCTTTGCCTTGCGTCACCTCATTCTATTTGCGTGTGCCTCTTTTCCACAATCTATCTATGCTATGAATTCGGCTGGTGATGAAACTAGCCCACCTGCGAAAGGAACACCAGAAGGCAGGGTATAGGGATAGGTAACTTTCATAGGTGCACGCATTTGCTTCTTTTGGAGAGTGACTGTTTGTGGGGAAAAGTGTGGCACGTTCCAAAGCTTCACCTGAGAACTATTAGCAGGGCTAGGTATTTGTAGTGGCTGAATCGCGGATTCAGTCGTAAGGTTTATTGGCCGGGGAAGGGAAGCTACTGACTGGATGTCAGCTTGTTGCAATAGAAGAGGATCAGTAAGCATAGCGGAAAAAGAATGGGGGCCGACTGAGGGAACATTTTCTGAAAGTGAGGTGAGGAAAGTCTGAGCGGTAGCGGTAGGCATAAGCATACTCAGAGGAGTAATTATAAACGGTTGGGCCTGTAAAAACTGGGCAAATACAACTGAATGAGCTAGATCAGAAACAAAAGGTAGAGGCCTCGGACTTATGGCAGGAGTTGCTAATAGGAGCAGGGGCGAATACGAAGGAATGAGATGCAATAGAGGAAGGAGCGAAATGTACCTATTGACTGTTCGGTGGTTCCAGGATCATCCGTGACTCGCCCGCAAACTCCGGTATTTGGCTAGCAGTGGGCACTTCTCCTCCGATGGGTTCTTGCAAAACCCCTCCGATAACACTTTCTGTGTGCTACCTTTTCGCCGGTAGACATTCAGTAACTTCGGTAGTCAGATCTTTCTGATGAGGCGTTAGCCTGGCCGGTTTGGTGGCCCAAGTGCATGTGTGCAAGCCTCTTGATATATTAAAACGTACATTAGTGGCCACATAAGCGTCATGCCCAAAGACGTTGCCCCCTTGCACGGAAGAGGATGATACTGCCGCTTCTTCTTCATGCTCCTCAGATCCCTCTCCCTCTTCGCTTCTGTCAACACTAGAGATCGGGCTGGGGTGGCCTTCATTCCACCATCTGTCGAATTCTTGGTCGTCCTTCAGCTAATTATAAGGAACATCCAACTGTGTTGTTTCTTGGCGATATTTCTAGAAAGCTCTTATTTTTTCATCATTCCATTCCTCACCCCTCTTTAACTTGTTGTACATGTTGCGCTCCATCGGAAGATTGTCCCTAGCAATGGCCACAGGAAAGTAGAACTTGTGCCATGGGCCCCCAGTGTCCGGCGTAGGGATTTGCACTAATTCCACAAAATCTTCCTCTCTATCTATCTGCGGATTAAGCGATTTTTCCCAATATGGTTGGGGAACATGGGTAACTTTCATATGTGGCTCTGGTAAGTCATTGAAAGGGTTGTACTCCCATTTATCATTTATCAGTACCAACCCTAAATGTGCCAGCTTTTCTTCTAACAACTTGTGCGATTATTTTTTAACCAGCGTTACTGACTTGAAACTCTTCGAACAAGTGAAGAATCCCTTCCTCTTGACACTTCCGCTACTACAGAAAGTGAAATCAATGACACACACCTACTAAAAAAATTTCAGTGCAAGCACTCTATCGGTGACGCAGGCGGGGAGCAGGAAAGGTTTGCCAGTAAAGCCCCGCATTCGGAGGATTGTAAAATCCCTGCCTAAGAATCAGTCACAAGCAGGGGTGTAGCCTTGCATAAATCCGGTCTACTCTTGGGTGAGCCAGACGATATCACCTTTTCCGATTAAATCATTCAAGACCAGGGCTATGAAATAGTCCGTGAACGCATAATAGTCATATGTTGCGGAAAGGAAAGGTGTCCATGTAGACACCGGCTTTCTTTTATTCTACTCATCAAAAATTGATAGCGGAATAAATCGGGCGAAGAAATCTGGATTCTGATGCAGGAACATGTGGACCAGGTAGGAAATAAATCTAAACTTCTTCTCCGCCTAATAATTCTCCATTTGATGTATCATTTCTTCAACCATGAATTCAGCAAAATCATACCAGAAGAGTTCATGTTGCTTGCGAAACTGTATTGTAGGGCCCAGCTGAAAAGCCTCGATCTTCTCATCAGAGTCTCAGCCACAAACAAATGTCAGCATAGACATGGCATCCTGGAGATCATCGCGGAATGAACCACGCGATAATGGGATACTTGGTGCTTTCGCAAATGCAACACCTTTCTTATTAGTCTCTTCTAATAAGAAATCTGAGCCGGTTTTCATCTGCCTCCATATTTTCTCCCCCTTGCTTGAGTGAAAAGGCTCGATAGTCTCCTTCCTCCTACTTGGGTCTAGGATACATAACATGTGTCAGATGGCTTCTGGGCTGATATGCACCCTTAAGTTGCGACCTTCAATGCAGTGGGTATCTAGATTATAGCGTTGAAAAGCTGCGTCGACCACCTCTGAGCAATAGTGCACCAGTGGGACC
This sequence comes from Sequoia sempervirens, assembly GCA_007258455.2. NCBI lineage: Eukaryota > Viridiplantae > Streptophyta > Pinopsida > Cupressales > Cupressaceae > Sequoia > Sequoia sempervirens. The sequence goes on from VDFB02109042.1 coordinate 9,997,900, forward strand.
ATATATTATGGGAGACCACTATACCAGACTCTATCTGTTGTGGATTGGTCCACCTTTGTTGCTGATAACCTTGCACAAGCCGCCTCTCTAAGGGATTTAGGGTTCTTCGCAAGCTTTGGGTCATAGATATTGTTCCATTCTTCTTTAACTTTTTTCTGGTTACTCCATTCCTTGGGTCTATCCAGCTCTTCCGTGTGGGCTCTTCTCATCTTCACGGGTATACCAGGCATGGTATATGCTACATCCTCGTATACGTACACCTCAACTAAAGAATGAATAGCCGTGAACAGTTCCTGGCTAATCTTTTCTTGCATCGGCTGAGCTGAAGATTCTGACATTTTTCTTTCTCTGCAGAATTTGTAAGCTCCTAGCCTGCGAATATGCTTGCTCTAGATAGACAGAAAGAAAACAACTCTACACTTCCCTTGCATTTGTAAAAAGACTTTAAACTATTAAGCCTTTTCATGCAATAATAACAACTTTTCCCAAGGTGGTAGGCAAAAGCAAGCCTTTTGCATTTAATTCGGCATGTACCGTTAATCCTACAACTTGTGCAAGAAGAGCTGACTGCTATTCTGAGGCGGCTGGATTTCATTATTACATTTACGTGATCGTGTGATACACCTTGATTTCCTTGGAAAATGAGCTTGCAACTGGCCTTCTAACCTTGTGTTAGCATGCGTTGGTAATTAATATCCTGGCCGGAATGATTACACCAAGCAAACGATTACCGCTTGAAAAGATATGAGTATCGCCTTGGGCTCTGGGATGCGCTTGAGAGATGACACAATAGCCTACGGCCATACATCCCTTCACCAACAAGCGCCACCTTTTTAAAGCTAATTAATCAGCTTCATTTAATTAAACACGCCTTGAGTCATGCTATCATGGATGTACCGGCCCAAAAATGTGAACAAACGCAGACTCGACTTTTGAGATGGTAGCTAGCATAATATCACATTTTTTAGAGGCAGATTGGCATGTATCTTGTCAATTTTTCTATAAATAGGCCAGTCGATAGTGAGCAAAACAAACTTAGCATTTGAGAAGTGATAGGTTAGTAGCAGAGCATTAAACAAGTCTTTTCATAGGTTAGGTGGTGCACAATTCTAGCATTAACTTAGAAGCCTAGAGACAGTGTCAAGAAAAAATGGATACCCCAATTCGCCTAACCTCGTTTAAATCACATACGGTGTTTCTAGGTGAGATTTCCACTAGGAGGCTGAAAAAGATGACGAAGAACAAGCATTCGCTGGTTTTGGTAACCATTAAGTGGGTCCTAGGCAAGGATTGCGTAGAATATAAGGATAAGTATAGGGTGAATACTGACATATTCTCACACTTTGTAGCGTCTATGCTAGACATTTGCGTTCCCCGACCATTTATCCTAAAGCTAGTTAAAGAAATCTTTCTAAAGAAATACTTGAATAGGCTTGATGAGGTCGTTGCACATGCTGCATATGGGATAGGCCTGCCAACAGCTAGTGACCTGCATCGCTTTATTGAAGAAGAAGTTGTCGTCATTTGGCCGCCATTCCTCAACAAATTCCATCTGTAGACCCTTGAACAGCACCAGCAGAGGGTTACCTAGGCCCTACACTTCTTGTTTCGGAGCTACAACGTGATACCTTTCTACGATGTAGACTGGTACACTGATTTCAGGAACCTGGAGTTTCCACCGCCAACGACGGTTGCGTCAAATGATGCTGTCAGTGCTGCTGAGGAGGCCGTGGACAAGGATGAAGTGGACGCTGCAGTGAATGCGTCGATTGCTGCTAGTCATGCCTTTAGATAGATAACCCCTTTGCCTTCCTGCTCAAAATGTAACTTTCTTGCCTTAGATAAGCCTGATGAAAGGCTATCGTATATAATATATCCTGATACTTGTACATTTTGGAAATTGGCCTCCCAGCCATTTTGTAACAAAAGAACATATATATAAATATATACTTCTCGTTTTAAGGAAAAATCCATGCTCTTTTTGCTTCTGTGTTTAAAATTTTTTGGGTTTGCAAGTTTTGTACGCTATTCTTCATGTATGAGTGTATTTTGTGTAAAACAAATCCGGTGTGTTACCCGCCAACAAAAATGAGCAAATGCATAGAAAGACAACTGATTCTAGAAAAAGAACAGGCCAAACACAGGAAAGGAAACGAAAACACTATTTACATCTGTACAAGGTAGAGCTTAATGCTTAATGGAACAACTTAAGATGAATCCCATTCACCGGGATTCCTAATGGCTCTTGTTCCATATTTTCCAGCTCAAAAGCGTTGTGTTGCCTGCAATGAATGATTTTGAAGGGTCATTCCCATAGGCTATCAAATTTACCATGCTGACCTGACTTCGCAGCCCTGTTGTCATATTTTAGCACTAAGTCTCCACTTTTCAGATCTTAGTCGAAAGCCTTCTTGTCAAACCATCGTTTGACCACCTGTTGACGGCTTGTCATTGCTATTAGGGAATTTTCACTTTTTTCTTGTACTTCCAATAGTTCGGCGAGCCGAACCTTCATGGCTCCATTTTGTTCTATCTCAAGGGATTTCAATAACTGTATTGTTGGGATCTCCATGGAGATAGGTAACAGCGCCTCCTTCCCATATACCAGCTCATAGGGCGAAGTCTTAAGGACTTGCTTAGGAGTTATGCAGTTTTCCCATAGTACTTTTCAGAGATTTTTATGCCATTCCCTCTGGTGCTCTGAGCCAACCTTTTTAAGGAGTTGGACTAAGCTTTTATTTGTGGACTCGGCTAGGCCATTTCCCTATGGATAATAGTTTGATGATGTTTTAAGGAATGTGCCATTCTTTAATGCGAAGTGACATACCTTTGTACCTAGAAATGCTCTGGCGTTGTCCGAAATGATTGTCTTCAGAGGGCCGAACCTCATCACCAATGCTTCGAGGAAGTCTACAATCTCTGTTTCTATCGCACCCTTAAGGGAAACAACTTCCGCCCACCTTGTGAAGTAGTCTATAGCTGTTAGGATCCACTTATGTCTGGCACTAGAAACCGGGTTGATCATTCCAATGAAGTCCAGGCCCCATTGCGCAAATGGTTCATCTGCCACGATAGGTTTGAGGGGCATTGCTGAATTCTACCTTTTGTCAGAGAAGAACTGACATTTTTTACAAGCCCTTACCAGAGAGTAGGAGTCTATGAAAAGTGTAGGCCAGTAATATCTAGCTCACAGGACCTTGATGGTGGTAGTTTTGGTGGAGAAATGTCCACCTTTGTCGCTATTGTGAAATGCGTCGAGGATCCTCTATGCCTCCCCTGAAGTAACGCATCGCAGGAGCACACCATTGAAATTTCTTTTGAAAAGGACTCCTTTTATCAGCGTATATCCGCAATTCTGAAGCTGGTAATACCTTCTTTTTTGGGATGAGAGGCCTGGCAGATACCTTCCGATTTGCATGAAGTTCATTCTATCTATCAGCCAATCGTCTTCTGATCCTGGTTCATTTATTAGGACGAGCTCTGGTTGTTCCTCCTTGGCAGGTACCTCCTCGTTCTGTGCCATATACTCACATAGTCCTCTGCCTTTAACAGTCTTAGTAGGCCTGACCTCGATGTCATACTCCAGGATCTTGGTTATCCAATTAGCCCTTTTTCTGTAATCTCTCCTTCCATGATGTATTCACGCACACTAGAATGTGCGACATATACCAGAACTTTGTTACAGGAAATTAGATGGCGAAACTTTTTAAGTCCCTTTACTATTGTGAAGGCCTGTCTTTCGATGAAGTTATAATTTGCCTCATATTCCTTTAGGCTTCAGGAATAGAATGCCACTGGATGCTCTCCATTTCCCTCGCTATCTTTTTGAGTCAGGACAGTAGCGATACTGGACTTACTATTGAAGGCATACATTATAAAATATTTGCATTGATCTGGATTAATCAGCACTAGGACTGTGGAGATCGCTTCCTTGACCTTTTCAAAAGCCTCTCAAGCTTCTATTGTCCACTTGAAAGCTTGATCCTTTTTCAGCATTAGGGTGATCGGCCTAATCATTCCCGTAAAATAGGAAATAAATTTGCTGACAAAATTTACCTTGCCCAGAAAAGACTGGACACCTTTCTTATTTACCGAAAGGGGAAGCTCCTTGACAGCCTTTACTCGTTCAGGGTCAATTGAAATACCTTTTTTAGACACAATATGCCCTAACAGCTTACCCTGCGGTACTCCGAATACACATTTCTTTGGATTTAAAGAAACACCGAACTCCTGGCATTTTTGAAAAACTAATTCCAAATGATCAAAATGATCATCTTTAGATTTAGAGAACATAGTAAGGTCATCCAAATAGATTAGAATAAACTTATTGATCAGTTTGCTGAATGCGATGTCCATTGCTCGCTGGAAAGTTGCCCCCGCATTGGATAAACCAAAAGGCAGTTTAGCATATGCAAATGTTCCCCACTTGGTGGTGAACGTAGTCTTGTGCTGATCTTCTTCTTTAACTCGAATTTGGTTATAGCTAGAGAAGCCATCCAGCAGAGAGAACATTTATGATCCTGTGATAGTTTGGAGGATTGACTCCATAGAAGGCAATAGATAGTGATCCTTCAGAGATGCTCTGTTCAGGTCTCGAAAGTCCACGCATAAGCAGATATCGCCATTCTTCTTTCTGATTGGTACTAGATTTGATACCCAAGTACTATGTTTGATTGGGAAGATAATACGTGAATCAACGAGCTTGGTTAGCTCTTGTGCCATTAGGGCCTCAACTTTAGGGTTGACTGGCCTCTGCTTCTGTCAGACTGGTTTTGCACCTTTTGTTAGTTAAATAGTGTGCTGAATGATGCCAGGATCGTAACCCTCTAGGTCATCGTAGGACCAGGCCACTACTCCATATTTTTCATAGAAACTGATAAGCCTTCCTCTATCTTGCTGTGGGACATCTTTTTCGACTCGAAGATTCCTGCCATCGGAGACCTGAAGGTTTTCATAATCACTTTTGTCTGCCACGAACTTCCGCTTATCATTCCGGGCGTCATTACAATCGAAAAAATTCTCGAGAGTAACTAACCCTTTCGGAAGTTTATTTGACTTGAGCTGCATAATTTGTCCTTCATAGGCCTTGGTGATCTTTGGTTGAAGTTGATCAGCAAATTTCCCTGAGTGCTGGATAAACGAGGTGATGTGCTCATCACTCTCAAAGACTTGCCAACTCTGATCATTATCAGGAATTGCTGGTCAAACAAGCACTCACACTGAATATTTGTTCTGAAGCAAGTCAGAGATAGGATCAAACTGAGCACCGATTGCCGCCATGCGATCTGCGTCACTATTCTGCATTCGGGGAACAATTAGGATGTTGAAAGCTTCAAAACTTTCAATCAGGTCCTAGATCCGATGCCGGTAAGATCTCATTCGGACATTCTTCACTGCTGAAATTCCCTGAACCTAATTAACTACCAATTCAGAATCTTTGAACACAATCAATTGCTTGATACCCATTCATTCCGCTAGGCTTAGGCCTTGGACTAACCCTTCATATTCAGCTTCATTGTTTGAACAGGCGAATTGGAATCAGAAAGACCTCAACAACTTTTCCTTCTGTGGGGATATTAGACATACCCCTGCTCCAGCTCCAACTTTGCTCCTTGCTCCGTAAAAATACAATGTCCATAGCTCATTTGCTTGGTTATCGTCGGATTCTTTAGCAACCTTTGGAAGAACCTAGTCTTCATCATAAATCACATATGTGCCCAATCTGGTAGCATGATAATTCCCGAAAGGATCATTGTTTATGTGTTCGCTTAACAGAGCATCTTCCTTATCATTTCGGTCTCCACTCACCCTCTCTTCCTCCAGCAGTTCGACACTATACATGTCCTGCTTGGTGATAGAGGTATGTGTGGCCTCAAAATTTATTAGGGCCTCATCCACCACATGTTCAAAATGTAGAGCCTCTGATTCTATCTTCATTTTTGCACCATGCTTGGTCCTAAGTATTAGATGTGACCAATCTAAAGACAAATATCTTCCCACCTTTGAAGTAAATTCTCGGGATAGACAGAGACCAAACATAGGAGGAACATCTATGATCACCGTATCTTGTGGGACTGTGATACTTGGGAAAGCAAATAACGTTAACGGAAGTGCTTTGATGACACCCATAGTATCAACCTTATTTCCATCCAGCTGCATTACCCCTTTCTTCATAGGTTCGTAACTGAGTCCCAAGGCTTCAGCTATCAGTTTTGGCATAACCGTTGTACTAGCGCTAGAATCAATCATAGCGTTATGTAATAGCTTTTCCCCTATGATGAGAGTCAAGAAGAAGGGTTGAGGTTTTGGCCTACCTCCGCTTTCCGCATGGGGCTCCTTCGCTTTGTCTGTAAGGGCCTTAGCTAGTGGCATTTGATAAACCACCTCTGTACTGGCAGACGGCTCTGTTCGTGCTAAGAGGATCTCTTGCTGAAGCGCCTTCTGTAGCATAGTCTTTTGTTCCGGGATAGCTAGAATGTCCCATAAAGATTCATTAGCAAATGATTTCTTTAATTGCTCCACCACATTAAAAGGTGACGAGCTCGGAGATTTCTGCTCCTTTTCTTTTGTTATAATAATCTCCTTCCGTGGTTGAGAAAGTGAAGAGACAGTCGAAGCGCCGGGAATTTGATCAGACAAGCCTTTGCATTGCGGGCTGTTCGAAAGTGAAACAACAGGCTCACCGGTGAATCTCCTCTTTGAGCGTGTGTTATAATCAAATTGCACTTGTGGCGTTTCGACTATGGATGTGTCATTGGCAAACAACTTTTCCTCGTCTTCCATCCAAGAGAAGAGTGCATGATCAGGAGCAATATCGGACTCTTGCTCTAAAGACATTCCTTGCATTTGCGCGGTAAGGACCGCATTCTCCATTGTCAAGGTACATAGGTATGTTGTAGTACCTTGACTACGTTGCTCTGCTACCTTCTGTTGTAAGTTTCCACGCGGACAATTTCGGGGCATATGTGCATCATTGCAAGGAAAACACCATGGATTGATGTCATCAATAAGATTGTTTTGTCCCACGGTTAATTCTCTACTTGAGCTTGGCGACGCACTTGTGAGCGGTGTAGGCATTGGGACCATTTGGTTGGTAGTCGGCGCTGGTGGATTAGTGTGAGGCACACTCTAATATTGATTTTGCTGATAAGTAGACCACCCACCCTGATAGTTTTGATATGCGGGCCGTGGAGGAGTTGCTTGGTTCTGCTTGAGAGTTGTTATGTCATTTTCCATAGTTTGCAACATCTCTTTGAGGTCGCCTATTTAATCCCTGGAAGAACTCGATGTAGAAGCCAAGCTTTTAGGAGCGGCCGCATATGAGTACATCGACTAGGGAGTTGCTACCGCACTAGTCGATGCAACCTTTTGTGTTGAGTTTGATATTTCAGGAAATATCAGGATAATAGGTCGAGGAGGCAACTTTCCTCAATCTATCAAATGATTCTCAGCTTTGATAGCGGTAGCATAAGCATTTGGTAGAGTGGCTCCTCCCAAAGACTTAATCATCACAGAAATGTCGGGGTTAATGGACTTCAGATAAAATATGAATGCCAGTTCTGGAGTTGGGCGGATGGTCACAGGAATCCTCTGCCAATTTGAGTGAAATCGGGCATTGAAATCCGTTAGAGCCTCCTGGGGCGCTCGTCTTATGACGGATAGCTGATAATATAATGAAGACTGATCTCCGTCATTTGAGAACCTTTCATAGAATGGATCTTCGAGGTCATCCCAAGTGCGAATTAAATTTGGAGTCAGTGTTCGGTACCAATCCAGAGCCTTGCCTTTGAAGGATGCAGCAAGGAGCCTCAGGCTACATTCTGCGCTGTAATACCGTGTACTAGACATACATCCGCTATATCCTACAAATGTTCTGCTGGCATTTTTGTGTTGTCTCCAACAAATTTCGGAAGAGCTTTCAGGGCTAAAACCGGATAATGCCCCAAAGAGCAGGCGCTACCGGAACTACCAAGGGACTTCCAGCATCCCATGCTACATAGTTTATGTTCATGGCCGGCAACATGGTGATAGGAAAGGGTGGTGGGAATGGAACGGTTACTAGCTGATTTGCGGTCTGGACTGTCCCTTGCGAGGTAATAGTAAACCTGGGTTATTTGCGTCTGGGATCTAGTTACAGGACGATGGCTCATACACCCCTCTATAAGGCAATTTCATTAGTTCAAGTCCCACCGGGCGTGCCAGAAAAAGGACAAACTGTTGACGCCAAAATTTGACGAGGTAACAGTGCCTTATGGGAAACTCAGTTCAAGGGGGACCCTTTTGCGCCAAACTGAGTGACCTCCGGATTTTAAAGAAGTCGGCTTCTTCTATAATGTTGTTTTTTGGGAAAGGGAAAAGGAAATAGATATAATGAAGCAAAATCTAATCTAAGGCGATGCGCCAAACTTTGCTGATGGGCACGATAAATCATAGATTTAGGGGCCTGAATGGTGTTGTCATGTTCCAAAACGTCGGAGACTTAAAACTATAGCATGAATAGTTCATTTATTAACATAAAATAGTATTGCATACATCCTTACTACTAAGAAGAGTCATTTAGACATGATTTAGATAAGCAAGCTTGTATTCAATATATAGAAGTCTTGTCAAATGAAATGCTTAAGACAATAAAAAGCACAGTTTACAGTTTAATCAAAACATGAAAAATAGAAAGGCCGAACAGTGGGCACAGTCTGAAATTTTCTTGCTAATAAACATGCAAAAGAGGCTTGGTGTCTCTTGCTAAAACCAGTATCCTTTTTTCTAAAATTTCTTGGACCATTCTTTCATTACTGAGAGAGTATATATAGCCGGGGAGACAATTCCCACCGCTTTGGAGAGCTGTAACAAAAAAGATTTCCCAATCCCCTGCAATGATGCCAGAATCAAAAGATTCCCCAAGTCGTTACAACGGCAATGAGTTAGAACACAACATTTGGTCATCCAGTTGCAAGCGCACCCTTTGCAATGATGGTAGTGGTCCCAGCTAGACTTGAGCTGACAAGTGTCATCCACTGCTTCAAACGACCCAAATGAGCGGCACCCAATAGCATAATCTCCCTCAGCCAGCCTATCGCCCGCTTCAAGGATCAGTTGTAAGGCACATGGCAGCCTGTCGCTGCCCAAACGAAAACTTCTCTCATTGCTGCCGAGAGATTGCGAAGAAGCAACACGTGTCCAACGGGCTGAGATCCTTGTTGCAGTGGAGAGAAAGCTGCATTAACCGGGTGCGAAAGACGCGTGGCAGCATTTCGCAGCCTGCGGTTGTTCACCTCCCTGCTATTTGAAAAATCTGTGAATGATTGCCACCTAGCAGAAGGTAGGGCCCGCCAACACCTTTTTTAGAAAGCAAAAAGAAAATAACGCGCAAGCACCACGCAGCCCGTAGTCGTTTATTCCATTCCCGTATGAAAAGCTTGTGATACGCCGCCACGTAGCAAGATGTGGGTCCCTCTAACAATCCTTTTAGAAGTGACGGCCTCCGTGATCTGCTTTCGTGACCCGAAGAGACCACAAGGCAAAAAGAAATAAAAACCCCCACAAGCGAGACACATGGATGCCCAGCGCAGCTCCTTAGGACCCGAAAGGGAAGCCGCTACCCGAAGTTGCGAAGAAGAGGTGCGCAAAAGGGAGAGATCAAAATTCAATGGAAAGCCGACTAAACTCGGTGACGCACAGGCCGGCGCACACACATTTACAAAAGAAACTCGAAGGGAGCTGTTAGAATATTTAGTTTAACAGTAACTCCAACAAACCCAAAATAGACAAATAAAAGATGTACACTAAAAAGAAATTATATGAAAATAAATCAATGTCTCACAAATTTTGTCATATCTATAAGAATGTCATGAGGTTTCTTCCAAATCAATTCTAGAGAAGAAACAAGGTGAATGAAAGAAGCTATATTTCCTCTAAGTATAGCTCGAATTATGGTAGTAAATTATTTACCTAGGTGTTGGTGAAGATCAAACATCTTTAAAAAGAAAATAATTAATCATCTATGATCATTGTAATCCATGAAGGTTTGGATAGAATTATATATGCATCTAAAAATGAAAAATAATCACCCAGGTAATCTAATAGTATGGAGAGCATCTAAAACTAAAATGATTATTGGTGGGTTACATCAAACAAATTTGACATGGTTGAGGAATATGACATCTAGTTTCTATGTGGAGGGTGTGTATACACACTCTAAACTATACTAAAGTGACCCTCAAACTATAATGTATTTGGTTCTTTAATGTAACCTAGAGGTTGCATGATCATATCCTTATTTATTAAAGACATGTATTGTAGTAGTACTAAAGCTTCACAAAAATATGTTCTCGGGGCTCTAACCATTTGGATCATAACTAGGATCTACATATATCATCTTTGATACCATTTTCTATCTCCCTTTTAGAAGGATTTAGTGCATCATTTGAAAATTTATGTGGAGTAATATTTTCCATGTTAATACCTACAAGGCCTAGTCCACAAAGAAGCCTTGGTATACTAGCTAGAGTAGATATTGTATTGTGTCAATTTCATTGAATATTTGAATGTTTGATATGGGTATTTACATAAGTCAATTGAAGTATTTTCCATCCATCTAAGCATGTGTATCATACCACTTGGAAGATCATGGCAATGAGTTCTAGGTAGTGTCAAACTCAAGGAGAATGATGTTTTTAATAATTAAGTTTTTTAGCATGAATATTCTCAAGTATAAAATGGAAGTTAGCTTTGTTAAGGTAAAATCCCCTAAATGTTGGTCCCATATAGAAGAGTATATGTAACACATGAGTGAAAGAGGTGACGCTTAGTTCAAATATCTTGGAACTAAAGTTAGAAACACTATTTACCAAGAGTAATGAGGGAAAGATACATTTTTCTTAAACTTTAGACTCAATAGTTGGTGACAAACTAAAGTGTGCCCAAGAAAAAATGAGGACATATAAATATACATATAAAGGGACTATATCAACCTTTTGACTTTATATGTGAGGAAAACTTGTTTGGAATTATACTTTGAAATGTTCAAAAAATACATTTTGTGATCCCAAGATTTATCTTAAGGTCATGTGTGTCACAAAAGGATGATAAAATATGCAATTGTCTACAAAGAAACAATACACTTCTTGCCTTTTTTCCCTTAGGATGTAATCCTATAGAGGGGTTTTCATGAATCATTTTCATGGAGTAGGGGGTCTCATGAGAATTTTTTCATTTTTTTCTATATGATGAATTAGAAAAAAAATCAAGTAAATAGGAATCCCATCTTTTTAGTTTTTAGATTTAAGGTGTACATTTGGGGTGTGACCAAAAATTTCCTCCACTAACTTAGGAGATCTTGTTTTAAAATCTAGATTTCCAACAATAAATATATGAATAATTTTGGAGGGAAATTTTGTACAATCACCTACTTCTTATTTTTTTACCTAAATTATTTAATATTAATTATAAAAAAACTAATGGGTCCACCAACTTCCATACATTTTAGAATTCAAAATTTTAAAAGTACTCAATACTACAAAATTCATGGGACCAACTACTTTAAAATGCTCGTGAAAAGTTTCAACAACTCACTAAAATATTTTTGGAAGCACCCCCTCTATGGGATCATAGCCTTAGCTTTCTCAATTTAGAAGACAAAGTGAAAATATCTCACTTGTGCAATGGTTTATCCTAAAACTTGCTTTATCCATAGCTCTTGATTTTTTAATTTAGTTACAACTCAATTGGAGGTATGAATGTCTAAAGTAGTAGCGAAGATTTTTTCAAATATATGACCAATTATAATGGCATGAAAATTACTCATATCATTTGATCTCCAATTAGTATATTCACTAGAATAATTTTTCTAATATTAGATTCAATTCAATGAAATCGAAACTTGCATTACCAAATTATTTCTTACAAATCACCACAATTTACTCCAACACCAAACATATGTACCTAAATAGACTAAAATCATTTTTGACACGATTTGAAAATACAACCTTTCCACAAAATAATAGAAAAGGTATTTAAACAGAACCTATCATTTGAAATATTTAACTCCTAACCAACAAGGAGAGAGGACCCAGATCAAGAAATTCCCTTACTGTGCTTGCAGAAGCAGTGAATTGGAATTCTAATGTGGGTCCCCTTAGTATAGGTAAGGGCAATCAATCTAGAATATCCAACCCATAAAAAGGAACATAAATTCAAACTTAGAAACGTAGGCAGATCAAACAAATATAGGCAAAGGAGGACAATACTTATGTTACAGCCCACTAAAAAGTAGAGTGCTCCAGAGCTAGAAATAGTTTGTATAGACAATAACAAATGAGATCATACGAGAAAATCTTGTACAATCACGAATTATTCCAGACCACACCTTCATACAATCGACATAATTCATTATTTTGATGTCATCACTCACATCAACTTTTATCAAGCTAGTTTTTGTATACCTACCAATTCACAAATGGATGATTTCTGACAATGTGCAATCCATGTTGTGTTGGTGGTATGCTCAAGGTTCTAAGTTCTTTCAAAAAAGTGTTGGTGGTATGCTCAAGGTTGTAGGTTCTTTCAAAAAGTGTTGATTATTTGATTAAGATATAAAGTAGGTGTTGTATTGGTGGTATGCATGTTCTGGACCATTGTGCTTGTCCATGCTGATGGTGTTCCATTTTGTCACATCATATCAGTTTTGTCTCCATTAAAAATAAGTTGAATACCCATTCTTATCATTGTTGCGTCTTAGCCTGATCTCCTCCCTCGCTCTTAATGACAGCTAACTACATCTTCTTCCTCCCTATGCAAAGCTCCATCACTTATAATACACTAGCATTTGCAATGTTAGAAGGTGCAATGTGTGTGTTTTAGTGGCCTTTTTCATTTTGGTTATACTTTGAAATTGAATTGTTGTTGATTTCTCACCTCTACAAATATTTAATATATTATTATTTTTTAAAACAAAAAATATCTGTAAATTTTTGTTAGAAAATAATTAACCTCTTCCTTACCCTTGGAAAATTCCAAACCTCTATAAAATTGGGTAAACTTAAAGAAAACTAAGAGACTGTGGACGAACATATTACTTTTTCTCCAACTGGAAACACTGTAACACATAAATGACAAGCATAAAGATGTTTTGAGGACAAATATGGGTTTCTGAAATTGGTTTCCATAACTAAAATTCAATCAAACATAAGTACATAACCTGCAATGAAGTACAAACAAGCCAGGCAATGTATAAAATGCAAGAGCATTCTATGAAGATAAATTTGCATACCACACTTGACAAGCTCTAAATTTGCATGGGTATTTGTGGAATGTTGCAAATAACAGTTTAAAATGATGAGACATTACTTAGAAGGGAAATGATATACAGGTAGAAGAGAAAAGAAAATGATAGAAGGCTTAATTAAATAAGATCTGTAGTGCAGTCAATTTTTTGTCAAGTTTTGTGGAAGTTGTTTGGGTAGTTTGGCCAAAATTGTCAATTGTAAGGTGGGTGTATAAATGTAGAAGTAAACTCATTTAGTAGTTTAGATTGAGATAATATGTACAAGAAAATTGATCACCTTGGCAAGGGGTTAATCATTCTAAAATGATAAAGACAAATGCCTCAACTAGATGTCCTCTATGATTGTTAGATATGTTCAAAATGGATTTATTGGAGATGCTTTGTAGGCATTTAAGCAAATGCAATTGGTATGCTCAAAGCAAAACCAAATAACCTTTTGGTACCATCCCACCAACCATCTTATGGTAAAATAAGAGCTTTAGATTGGGTATGAACATACATCAAAATATAATTACCCTCACTAGCACATATTCTATGTTGATTCTATTATAGAAATGTTATGAAGTAATTCTTAAAGTGGCAATAGGTCAATGAAGAAGAAAAAAATAGTAATAGATTTAACTTAACAAACAATTTAACATGCTATGATTGTGAAAGATCAAAGAAACAAGTCATGGTTTCAAATAAGGTCCTTGGTTCCTTCACCATGAGAAAGAAACAAGTAAAGAACCAGAGTTTTACCATCTTTGCTTATTATCACTATGAATAATGCTTATGAGATAAAGTATTACGCTAAGCTATCTATATGTAAATGGTTATTTTTCTAAATCATTTTGCTTCAAGCATGTAGAGATTCAAGGGAACAAGAATGAAAGTTAATCTTGGCACTAGGTTGTCATTTATCATCATTGTTGTTAAAAGAGCTTAAAATATTATTATAAAATAGGCAGCAACAGAATTCAACACTTAACTAACATTTGATAACTTAGACACAATGTTAAACCATGTGACTAATATGGTTCATTATGATGCATCATTGTTTAAGTAAAGAACTATAGTTTGACCATATTTTCTTATTATCATTATAATGCATGTTTATGACATAAAATATTATGCTAAACTGTCCATAGGTCAACAATGCTTCTATTTTGTTACTTTGTTTCAAGCTTGCAAAGACTTGAGGCAACAAGACTTCAAAGCTAAGCTTGGATCTAGGTTGCCATTTATCATCATTGTTGTTGCAAGAACTTAAAATAATATCATAAAAAAGGTATCAAAACTCAAATAGTTAACTAGCATTTGGTTACTCATACATAACATTGAAGCATTAGACTAGTATTAACAACTCCAAGACATAGTTACATCCAAAAAATAAAAATAAAATTGATTTACATAAATATGGTCAAAATAGATTTTGATAAATTAAAAAATAATGTTTAATGTTCAATGTTTAGAGCATTGTTCTATACCTCAAAAGAGATTGTAGATAGTCTTTTTTGAAAAGAAGTCGAGTGCGAGGAAATAGCTTCATACACCAATCTAAGCAGGAGAGGGTTGTAAAAAATTTCTGAACACCTTTATAGTTATAGATTTAGATGCATATTTATATCATAAATAGATAAACAATAAAACCATAACACAACATTATATGTGGCGAAAACCCTTTCGAGAGAAAAAAAAATAACACTCCAAAAGTACAATAAATTGTATTATTAGTCATCAATGAAAAGTACAATACAATATCAGTACCAAGTTCATTAATAGGAGCTTTCACACTTCTCCAGGATTTTGGAGTTATTTCAATAGCATAACGATTTTTCAACAAGCAACAACTACAAACTCCAAAATACAAGTGCACATTATATAGGAGCTTACAATGCATTAATTAGGTATTTCAAAAATTTAATTCCCAAGATTGAAGATGCAAAATCTAGACACCAAAAAAACTACACATGCATAACAGTAAGTTCTCACTTGTCAACACATGTAATATTGCAATTGCCAATTTTCACTTATCCTACGCATGCAAAACCTAGACCTACTCAACTATAACTACACCTCCAAGGCACCCACATTTCATGCAAACTCAACATGAAATAAAAAAAATTCCTTCATGCACAACTCCACCTATAAATTGCAACTACCAAAGTTGAATGTGTTGAAGGAGCTTACAATGCATTAATTAGGTATTTCAAAAATTTAATTCCCAAGATTGAAGATGCAAAATCTAGACACCAAAAAAACTACACATGCATAACAGTAAGTTCTCACTTGTCAACACATGCAATATTGCAATTGCCAATTGTCACTTATCCTACGCATGCAAAACCTAGACCTACTCAACTATAACTCCACCTCCAAGGCACCCACATTTCATGCAAACTCAACATGAAATAAAAAAAATTCCTTCATGCACAACTCCACCTATAAATTGCAACTACCAAAGTTGAATGTGTTGAACACAAAGATGTGTTGAGAGGGGGGTGAATCAACATAAATTAAAACTTAGCTAATTTCATTTGCAGATTAACAACACATCACATTAATTGAAAGGAACAAAAGAGAACACATGCATCACATAGAGACACCGGGACTTTACGTGGAAAACCCAATGAGGAAAAAACCACAGTGAGGATTAACTCGTAGTATAAGTAGCTCATGCTACTAAAAATAAATTACAATGTTTGAGGCTCACTACCTATGGAATTGTAGGCTAAGGTACGTACTGCCTTAGAGAAAGATATAATAGACCTGATGAGACTCACTATCTCATAGCGGGATACATGAAATTTAGAGTAAGAAATTGATTATGAACTGCTTTGAAGAAGCATTTAACACATGCTAACGATGCAGTCACTATTTTGCACAATTATCCCTTTACACTAATTTCAGACACTTCATCTTTTCATTATACTCTTTCACTCTATATTCAAAAAATCACCATCTTCACAAATGAATTTGATCTTCTATGTATATCCTTCGCAATCACAAAACTCTAATTAAGTCAGTTCAAAGATGACTGTTGGATGAAACATTCAATTGATATTACATGGGTCGGCTCCAAAACACATCCAAAACAAAAGAGATTTAGTTGTGGATCATTACACACTATGTTGGGGCCCAAATGCATCAAAACACATTCTTCAAGGAAAGATTAATTGATCAGGATCAACCACAAAGAATGAAACAAGTCATGTTGGCTCAAGTAGTATCAATACCATCAACACTGTCACTATTTGAATTCACATAGCTGCCAGGGAGATACCAAAATAATTATGTGGAATAAGATATAGGAATTGTAGATCATGTACAATATTCATTCAACCTTTTCCTAAATTATTTGATCATAATGTGTTAGCGCAAGAGGAGAAACCCACTAAATATGCAAGAACAAAGTTGTTCGAACATACTGTAGCACACTATTATTCAAAATTGAAATTGTGGACCAACACAACACATGATATTGCTAAATAGTATGTTATGAACACTGATGAACATGTTCGTAGAACCGAAAGATCATTCCATTAATTCTAGAAGAATGTGGAGCATTCCATTAGTCTTTCATCATTGTTTTCCTCTGTCAGGGTTCATACAAGAACACAGTTACTTGTAACTTTTACTGCTAGAAGTGTGATGACATGATTTCTTGGGTGTGGCACCTTTATAACACAATCATCTTTCCTTTAGAACCACAAGACAAAATTATTCTCTACGGAATAATATGAATCACCATATATCATGACTCTATCATAGAGTTTTCCTTGTGAGTGCTTTAGTACAACTTTTACAACATATCTTTGTGTGTGGTACATCAACCTGTGATTATATCAATGTAGAAATATTACAGACACATCAGAACATGAGTATCATCCTTTGCAACACACTTATTTAACATGTTGATCATTAGATTAAGTCCTTATCCACCTTCTATTAGGAAACACTTGATTGTGGTTTTATGGATAAGGGCTTCAATATGGAGTAGCTTGTTGTGAGATAGATTGATAGAAGGAAAATATTTGGTGGTAAATGTCAAAAATTATGGAGAAGATAAGTTGTAAGGAAATGTAGGGAGCGTATCTAGTGAAAAATCCATAACATTAGTTCCTTCAGTAACTTTCTTTTCAATTAGATTGCCTCAAAGACACGTACAACTATGTCCTAAAGTAGAAACAGACACAGTTATTTCCACATTAATCCTTCTAAGAGAAACACATGTAAATTCAACAACAATCAACAACACAAATGAAAGATACTACAAAAAATAGAACACAAGGATTTTACGTGGGGAAAATCCTTTCGGATAAAAAACCCCACACTCCAAAGATCGAGCCATTATATTATTTAGCAAAAGAAAGTTACAATACAGTTTCAGGCTCTTAGCCTTTCAAAGATTACATCTTGTTCATTCTGGATACAACTAGTAGCAAACTCTCCCAGGGAGATCAATCATGGCATTCATGATCAAGAGAGATTCTAGCACAACTCTGCCTCCCTCTTCCTCTGCTTCGACCTCATGGCCTCAGCCTTTCGACCAGTCACTCGGTCCTCACTATCTCTCTTTGGCTCTCGACTCTTTAGCTCCTTGGCTTATTAGCTCCTCAACACTCTGCTACAAAACGTCCAATGCATACATATATGCATTCGTTCTCAACAGGATCTCTGTGAATCGGTTCAAGATCACACAAAAGCAATCACCCAACTCAGCATCCTTATCATTGTAGATCTTTCTACTCCTGTGTAGATTTTTCCTTGTAGATCGTTTAGCTCCATCGCAACTACTACAAAAAATCCAACCGCCAACTATTTGAATTTTGCTGCCTCTAATTGGTCCACGAGCCAAGTCAAACGATCAAGAAAACAATCCATTGAGTTCGCATGTCTGTGAGACACGAGAAGTGTCTCCCTGATGCTCAAGGGATTCACAGATGATATCGACATAGGTTCCAACAGTCAGCAAGAGGTTATATCGAATGCCATGAGTCATACCAAATCCCTCGACATCCATTGCATTTCCATCGGCAAGAGATTCCTCCATCGGCAAGATGTTTTACCAATGCTCACAAGTCATATCAATTTCAACTTTGCCATTGGCAAGACATTACCATTCGCCAAGAGTTCTCGTCGAGTCTCCTGAAGTTTCACCGAAGCACCAAATAGTAGTCGGCAATACTTTTGTCTCTCGCTGAGACCTCACTCCGAGCATAGCCAAGTCTTACTGAGTCAGAAAGACTTATTTCTTTCACCGAAATCGTACACCGGCCGAACATGTCATACCGAAACGTCCAAGAGTCGGTGAGACTTATCGCTTTTGTCGGGACTTCATACCGAGGTCCTAAGTCACACTGAGCGCTGCATTCACCAGTCGGCAAGGATTATGTCTTTCGCCAAGACCACACACCAAGCGCTCATGTCTTGCCAAGTCAGCAAGACATTTGACTTCGCCAAGACCTTTCACTGGGTGCCGAGAGCTACACCGATGACTTGCATCTTCGTCGGTGAGACCAACACCTATCACCAAGACTTCACACCAAAGTCTCCAGGTTACCCCCAGCCTACCTTTCGCCAAGAGTCATGCTAAATGCATCCCACACCATCGGTGAGACAAATTCCTTTCGCCAAGACTTCATAGCGAAGCCTTCAAGTCATACCGATGACTCCAATTGGCGAGACATCTCTTGGTCACTAAGACTACATGCCGATAGGAGCAAGTCATGCCGATTTCCACATCGGCCAGACAGACCAAAGGTTATGCCAATATTGGCAAGACTTCCTATCGTCGCCGAGACAACATTCCGACACATATGATTTTCCCCAATGACCACGAGAAATATCGGCAAGACTTCACATATCGCCAAGACTTTATGCTGATACCCTTTGAGTTACTCTGAGTGTATTCAGTTGGCCAAACATCTCCCAATCACCAAGAGATCTTCTCGAATGTTCAAGTCACCTCGATGACTACAATCGGTGAGACATCTCCCTGTCGCTAGGACCACATACTGACACACTTGACTTACCCCGACGGCTCCAGGAGAAAACATATCGGTGAGACAACCCTCCATCGCTAAGACTTCATACCGAAGAAAACGGATTACACCGATGATCCAGTCGCCATAGGTCACATCGACATACGCTAGGCACCCGATAACAAACCCTTCTGTTGCCGAGACATTCCCACTCGACAAAGGGTTATGGCGAATGCACTAAGTCATAGTGATAGGCTCCTTCAGAAAGACAAAAGAAAATTCATAGCGACATGAGCAAAACACGATTACTGAACTGTCAGTCGACCAGACACCAGGAATTTCACAGCGACCATGCTTTCTCAGAGGTTTCAGCTTGTGAGATTGAGGCAATATTCCAACAAAAGTTCCCTATAATGGCTTTAAATTGATCATTATTAATTTAACATTACAGACACAAGATTCTTGGAGGGATTTTTCAAGGAGTTCTTTCAGCATGGGAGAGGTTTGAAGTAGCTCAAGAATGGATATTTGTGCTAGAATTTTTCCTAAGTGGTCAAGGAAGTTATATATTTTTATAGATGGGAAGGAAGATGATCATACTTGGATGGTGAATCAACCATGGAAAGTACTGATGAAACAATTATATTCTTTCAATGGTTACAATGGATAGACTTGGGTAGGACTTTGTTCAATGAGACTAATAATAGAATCAAATGAGATATTATTGTTATAGGTATAGGGGCAATGTTATAGCATATAAAACCTTTAACTTCATCATGTGAAGTAAAAAGTTGTTTATTAATTCCTAGTTATTCATTAGGTGAATTTTGAGCTTCAATGGTGATTTCTCTATGATCAATGAGATCTTGAGTCTTTGAGTCTCATGTAATTGGATGGTTTATGTTCTTGTACGCAATGATATTCATAAAATTCATGCTATTTACACCAATATGTCTTGGGCATATCCTTACTAAGTGGTTTTATAGTTGGAAGTTGTATCAATTTTTCTTAAACTATTTTATGGAAGACTACCTTTCTAGGTTTTGTTAAAAGATGTAGGATAACTGAGAGGGGGGGTGAATCAGTTGTCAAAAAATTTCAAATTAAAACTTTAACACTTATCAATTCCACAACCACACTATTTTGTTATTAAGTATAAGCATGAAACACAAATAACAAAGGCAAGATATACACAATGAACACTAGATTTTTTATGTGGAAAACCCAAGGAGGGAAAAACCATGGTGAGGATTAACTCACAATATAAAGTAGTTTCAAACTGAAAATAAAAGGCTCACTACCCTGAAAAGACTCACTATCCAGATACAAAAGCCCACTGCTTACAAGGGAGGCTCACTACCTACAAAAGGATTCACAAAACAAAATTGGGCTTTATAGCCAAAATGAACTGAGAATAATGCACCTAACAAGTGTTGATGCAATTTCGGTGATGCTCAATAGACTAACTTAACACACTTCATCATTTTCGCTCACTTTTGCATTTACTACTACTTCATTGTTCGCATATACATACACACTTCTATATATTCTTCTTCAAACCTGTCCAACATGTACACATATATATACCTAATCTTCTCTGCAAGCATCAATTAGGTCATCCTAATTATCGATGCACTTCTCATTCACCAAAAATACCAACTATCAGCTCCAATCATTCACAATTTTTTTCCAAAAAGCAATTCAAAAATCCAACACACTACATTATGTCAGCATAGACCTAAGATAAGTTGCACATATATCTGCATAGAAAAATTAATTTACTGTATCACAATTAATTCAAGAAGTCGACTAGGAATAGACTTCAATGCAAAAAATCAACCAACAGAATAATGCCATTACGTCGTATGAACACCAAAGCACATAATATTTTGAACATGCATGCCTTCAACAACCATAAACAATTTTCCAAAACTGCAAATAGTAACTCCAACAAACCCAAAATAGACATAAATAAAAGATGTACACTAAAAAGAAATTATATGAAAAGAAATCAATGTCTCACAAATTTTGTCATATCTATAAGAATGTCATGAGGTTTCTTCCAAATCAATTCTAGAGAAGAAATAAGGTGAATGAAAGAAGCAATATTTCCTCTAAGTATAGCTCGAATTATGGTAGTAAATTATTTACCTAGGTGTTGGTGAAGATCAAACATCTTTAAAAATAAAATAATTAAGCATCTATGATCATTGTAAGCCATGAAGGTTTGGGTAGAATTATATATGTATCTAAAAATGAAAAATAATCACCCCATGTAATCTAATAGTATGAAGAGCATCTAAAACTAAAATGATTATTGGTGGGTTACATCAAACAAATTTGACATGGTTGAGGAATATGACATCTAGTTTCTATGTGGAGGGTGTGTATACACACTCTAAACTATACTAAAGTGACCCTCAAACTATAATGTATTTGGTTCTTTAATGTAACCTAGAGGTTGCATGATCATATCCTTATTTATTAAAGACATGTATTGTAGTAGTACTAAAGCTTCACAAAAATATCTTCTCGAGGCTCTAAACATTTGGATCATAACTAGGATCTACATATATCATCTTTGATATCATTTTTTATCTCCCTTTTAGAAGTATTTAGTGCATCAATTAAAAATTTATGTGGAGTAAGATTTTCCATGTTAATACCTACAAGGCCTAGTAGAAAAAGAAGCCTTGGTATACTAGCTAGAGTAGATATTATATTGTGTCAATTGCATAGAATATTTGAATGTTTGATATGGGTATTTACATAAATCAATTGAAGTATTTTCCATCCATCTAAGCATGTGTATCATACCACTTGGAACATCATGGAAATGAGTTCTAGGTAGTGTCAAACTCAAGGAGAATGATGTTTTTAATAATTAATTCTTTTAGTGTGAATATTCTCAAGTATAAAATGGAAGTTAGCTTTGTTAAGGTAAAATCTCCTAAATTTTGGTTCCATATAGAAGAGTATATGTAACACATGAGTGAAAGAGGTGAATCTTAGTTCAAATATCTTGGAACTAAAGTTAGAAACACTATTTACCAAGAGTAATGAGGGAAAGATACATTTTCTTAAACTTTAGACTCAATTGTTGGTGACAAACTAAAGTGTGCCCAAGGAAAAAAGAGGACATGTAAATATACATATAAAGGGACCGTATCAACCTTTTGACTTTATATGTGAGGAAAACTTGTTTGGAATTATACTTTGAAGTGTTAAAAAAATACATTTTGTGATCCCAAGATTTATCTTAAGGTCATGTGTGTCACAAAAGGATGATAAAATATGTAATTGTCTATAGAGACCTTCTAAGTTGAACATCAAAATTATGTCCTCTGTAAGTAAAAGAATAACAACACAAACATTAAAGTTCTAACAATCCATGTTGTGTTGGTGGTATGCTCAAGGTTCTAAGTTCTTTCAAAAAAGTGTTGGTGGTATGCTCAAGGTTGTAGGTTCTTTCAAAAAGTGTTGATTATTTGATTAAGATATAAAGTAGGTGTTGTATTGGCGGTATGCATGTTCTGGACCATTGTGCTTGTCCATGCTGATGGTGTTCCATTTTGTCACATCATATCAGTTTTGTCTCCATTAAAAATAAATTGAATACCCATTCTTATCATTGTTGCGTCTTAGCCTGATCTCCTCCCTCGCTCTTAATGACAGCTAACTACATCTTCTTCCTCCCTATGCAAAGCTCCATATAATACACTACCATTTGCAATGTTAGAAGGTGCAATGTGTATGTTTTAGTGGCCTTTTCTATGTTGGTTGTACTTTGAAATTGAATTGTTGTTGATTCCAGTTAAAGTTGTATTATGATATAAAAATAAAGATCGAGATATGATATGAGGAATATGTGATTAATGAGTTGAGACAACTAAAATTTCAAAGTTTGAGACTCTAGGATGTAATTGTATCTATGTTTTTTATTAGGTGGTGTGATCTCATCCAAATGGTGTGATAATGTTCTATACAGAGTTACGCCTTGTATACTTGCTTAATCGATTCACCTAGTATGTATTTGATGTAAGAAAAAATTGGTGTGGTGTTAAAAAGTACTTTATGGAACCTATACAAAAATTGCAGTTTAGGACTTTGTTGTGTCTTTGTCGAGCTCCTAGACTAAGTTAATAGTGATAAACAAAGTATAAAAATAGCGTTGGATGTTGATGTAGACATAGTAATCAATAATATGTTGAACCTACAAAATGCTAGGTAAAAATATGTGAATGTGTTAGACAGGTAATTCCTATAAATAAAATTCTTGAACATCAAATTTAGAGTTTTTGGTGCACATGTTGACATGTAATGATCATGTCTTAAAAATTTTAAATTTTAAAATAGAGAACAAGCTTAAATCCACTGTCCACTTCAAAGAACAAAATTGTAAGTTCTATCCAATCCAAGACAAACAATGTTCTAAAAGATGGATAACAAATGTTCTAAAAGTTAGTGATAAATTAGATTTTATACAAGTTAATGCACAACAAAATATCTAATATCTGTAATTTTATGTTAGAATATAATTATTCATGGTTAACTTCTTCCTTAACCTCGGAAAAGTTCCAAACCTCTATAAAATTGGGTAACTAATAAAAGGTGAATGACAAAGGAATTAGACCCGTGTTAGGAGCTATGATGATTTTGAAGATTTGTTCTGCAGACGTGCAGATTATGTGAAGAAGTTATCTTGTCCTTAAAATTGACAGGGAATTTGGAGGAATGGACTGTGGACGAACATATTACTTCGTGAATGACAAGCGTAAAGATGTTTGGAGGATGAATCTGGGTTTCTAATCTTGCTTTCCATAACTAAATTTCAATCAAACAGAAGTACATAACCTGCAATGAAGTACAAACAAGCCAGGCAATGTATAAAATGCAGGAGCATTCTATGAAGATAAATTTCCATACCACGCTTGACAAGCTCTAAATTTGCATGGGTATCTGTGGAATGTTGCAAATAACAGCTTTAAATGATGAGACATCAGATAGAAGGGAAATGATATACATTCAAAAGAGAATAGAAAATGATAGAAGGATTAATTAAATAAGATCTATAGTGTAGTGAATTTTTTGTCAGGTTTTGTGGAAGTTGTTTGGGTAGTTTGGCAAAAGTTGTCAATTGTAAGGTGGGTGTATAAATGTGGAAGTAAACTCGTTTACTAGTTTAGATTGAGATCAAATGTATAATTAAATTGATCACCTTGCCAAGGGGTTAATCATTCTAAAATGATAAAGACAAATGCCTCAACTAGATGTCCTCTTATGGTTGTTATGGTTGTTAGATATGTTCAAAATGGATTTATTGGAGATGCTTTGTAGGCATTTAAGCAAATGCAATTGGTAGGCTCAAAGCAAAACCAAATAAGCTTCGGTACCATCCCACCAACCATCTTATGGCATAATAAGATCTTTAGATTGGGGTATGAACATACATCAAAATATAGGTACCCCCACTAGCACATATTCTATGTTGATTCTATTATAGAAATATTATGAAGTAGTTCTTAAAGTGGCAATAGGTCAATGAAGAAGAAGAATATAGCGGTAGATTTGACATAACAAACAATGATCAAAGTAACAATTTATGGTTTCAAATAAGGTCCTTGGTTCCTTCAAATGATTTGGAAGCACCATGAGAAAGAAACAAGTAAAGAACCAGAGTTTTACCATCTTTGCTTATTATCACTATGAATTATGAGATAAAGAATTATGCTAAGCTATCTATATGTAAATGGTTATTTTCCTATATAATTTTGCTTCAAGCATGTAGAGATTCAAGGGAACAAGACTGAAAGTTAATCTTGGCACTAGGTTGTCATTTATTATCATTGTTGTTAAAAGAGCTTAAAATATTATTATAAAATAGGTAGCAACAAAATTCAACACTTAACCAACATTTGATAACTTAGACACAATGTTAAACCATGTGACTAATATGGTTCATTATGATGCATTATTGTTTAAGTAAATAACTATAGTTTGACCATATTTTCTTATTATCATTATAATGCATGTTTATGACATAAAATATTATGCTAAACTGACCATATATCAACAATGATTCTATTTTATTACTTTGTTTCAAGCTTGTAGAGACTTGAGGGAACAAGACTTCAAAGCTAAGCTTGGATCTAGGTTGCCATTTATCATCATTGTTGTTGCAAGAGCTTAAAGTAATATCATAAAAAAGTACCAACAAAACCCAATAGTGAACTAGCATTTGGTTACTCATACATAACATTGAAGCATGAGACTAGTATTAACAACTCAAAGACAGTTACATCCAAAAAATAAAATAAAAATTGATTCACATAAATATGGTCAAAATAGATTTTGATAAATTAAAAAATAATGTTCAATGTTTAGAACATTGTTCTATACCTCAAAAGAAAATGTAGATACTCTTTTTTGAAAGGGAGCCTAGTGTGAGGAAATAGCTTCATACACCAATCTAAGTAGGAGAGGGTTGTAAAAATTTCTTAAACACCTATATAGTTATAGGTTTAGATGCACATTCATATCATAAATAGATAAACAATAAAACCATAACACAAAATTGTATGTGGGGAAAACCCTTTCGAGAGAAAAAAACCCACACTCCAAAAGTACGGTACTTTGTATTATCAGTCATCAATGAAAAGTAATACAATATCAATACCAAGTTCATTAACAAGATCTTTCACACTTCTCCAAGATTTTGGAGTAATTTCAACAACATAACGATATTTGAACAAGCAACAACTACAAACTCCAAAATACAAGTGCACATTATCTAGGAGCTTACAATGCATTAATTAGGTATTTCAAAAAATTAATGCCCAAGATTGAAGATAAAAAATCTAGACACCAAAAAAACTACACATGCATAATAGTAAGTTCTCACTTGTCAACACATAAAATATTCAATTGCCACTTAACCTACACATGCAAAACTGGACCTACTCAAATATAACTACACCTACAAGGCACCCACATTTCATGCAAACTCAACATAAAATAAATTTTCCTTCATGCACAACTCCACCTGTAAACTGCAACTACCAAACTTGAATCTGTTGAACAAAAATATGTGTTGAGAAGGGGGTGAATCAACATATATTAGAACTTAACAATTCCATTTGTAGATTAACAACACATCACATTAATTAAAAGGAACAAAAGAGAACACAAGCATCACATAGACATCAGGATTTTACGTGGAAAACCCAATGAGGGAAAAACCACAGTGAGGATTAACTCATAGTATAAGTAGCTCATTGCTAAAAAGGAATTGCAATGTTTGAGGCTCGTTGTCTTAGAGCATGAACATGAAATTTAGAGTAAGAAATTGATTATGAACTTCTTTGAAGAAGCATCTAAAACATGTTGATGATGTAATCACTATTTTGCACAATTAGCCCTTTACACTGATTTTAGACACTTTATCTTTTCATTATACTCTTTCCCTCTATATTCAAAAAATCATCATCTTCACAAATGAATTTGATCTTCTATATATATCCTTCACAATCACAAAACTCTAATTAAGTCGGTTCCAAGATGACTGTTGGATGAAACAATTGATATTGCATGGGTTGACTTCAAAACACATCTAAAACAAAATATATTTAGTTGTGGATCATTATACACTATGTCGGGGCCCAAATGCATCACAACACATTCTTCAAAGCAAGATTAATTGATTAGGGTCAACCGCAAAGAAGGAAACAAGTCATGTCAGCCTAAGTAGTATCAATACCATCAATAATGTCACTGTTTGACTTCACATAGCTGGGGAGATACCAAAATCATTATGAAAATTGAGATATAGGCATTGTAGATCATGCACAATATTTATTCAACCTTTTCCTGAAGTATCTGAACATAATGTGTTGGCACAAGAGGAGAAACCTATTGAATATATAAAAAATAGAGTAGTCCAGACAAACTGTAGCACACTATTATTCAAAAACTAAAATTGTGGACCAACACAACACATGGTATTGCTAAGTAGTATGTTATGAGCATCGATGAACATGTTCATAGAACCCCAAGATCATTCCATTACTTCTAGAAGAATGCAGACCATTCCATCAATCTTTCATCATTGCTTTCCTTTGTCATGGTTCATACTAGAACAGTGATACTTGTAACTTTTACTACAGGAAGTGTGATGACATGATTTCTTGGATGTGGCACCTTTACAACGCAATCATCTTTCCTTAAAAACCAAAAGACAAAATTATTCTCTATGGAAGAATGCAGATCACCATATCATGACTCTATCATAGAG
Source organism: Sequoia sempervirens (assembly GCA_007258455.2). NCBI lineage: Eukaryota > Viridiplantae > Streptophyta > Pinopsida > Cupressales > Cupressaceae > Sequoia > Sequoia sempervirens. The sequence goes on from VDFB02109042.1 coordinate 10,025,438, forward strand.
TTTTCCTTGTGAGTGATTTAACACAACTTCTACAGCATATCTTTGTGTGTGGTACATCAACCTATGATTCTATCAATGTAGATAGATTATGGACACATCAAAACATGAGTATCATCCTCCACAACACACTTATTTAACATGTTGATCATTAGATTTAGTTCTGATCCACCTTCTATTAGGACACACTTGATTATGATTTTATGGATAAGGGATTCAATATGGAGTAGCTTGTTGTGAGATAGATTGATAGAAGGAAAATATTTGGTGGTAAATGTTAGAAATTATGGAGAAGATAAGTTCCCTATCATGGCTTTAAATTGATCAATATTAATAGCATTAGGGACACAAGATTCTTGGAGGGATTTTTCAAGTTCTTTCAGCATGGGAGAGGTTTGAAGTAGCTCAAGAATGGATATTTCTGCTAGAATTTTTCCTAAGTGATCAAGGAAGTCATATATTTTTGTAAATGGGAAGGAAGATGAGCATACCTGGATGGTGAATTGACCATGGAAGGTAGTGATGACACAATTATATTCTTTGATGGTTACAATGAATAGACTTGGGTAGGACTTTGTTTAATGCAATTGATAATATAATCAAATGAGATATTATTGTTATAGGTGAGATAGGGTGAAAATACTTGTTAGAAAATGAGCAGCAAACAAAAGAGTGCAAACAACAACTATGAACACCCTACACCTCAAGATTGGCCTAGTTGGATTCAAAAACAAAGTAAAGATAACAAATGAAGTTGATTCACCTTTTCTCGAATCGATCCTTTGGCTGGCCCTTCGATCTTTGATGTAGTGTATTCTCCTTTGATGGCAAGAGATGCAAGATGAATGCAAGATGAATGGAAAATAGGTGATAATGGATGCAAATGCAAAAAATTGGCTAAGTATGGCTCAAGAGAAAATTTTGCAAGAGTTTGGCTAGCATAAATGATCTCCTCCAAAATGAGAGAAAAAAGGGGGGATTTATAGAGAATTTTGGACTCTCTAGGGAAATGGACAGTTGAGTTTGAGCCACCAAGATCAAGATGTAGGGCTAAGGTGAGTTGATAATTCACAAGCCCTCACATCTTGACATAAGCATATGAAGTGGCTTGTAAGAGATGATGTGTGCATGAGTTGGAAGGAAAGTACATGACATGGAGGTACTACATAGTACCTTGGGATTGAGACAAGATCTCCTCATAAAGGAGGTCCTTATCCCCATGTGGGTGAAAGGACGTGAGGAATTAAAAATTCCTCAAATATCCACATGGGGATGAGAGAAGGAATTTAAAATTCTTTGAAATGCATTGGGGGATTAAATGTGAATTAAAAATTCACATGGGGAATGAAGTGCCTTCTCCAAAAGGAGAAAGCCTTTAATAAGGTTGACTTAGGACACCTTCCATAAATGACATGGAGTTTAGGTTGACCTAATTAAGTGATTAAGGTTGTGCAAGTACCTAAATAGACAAATTAATGACATATTAGAGTTCACATGTGTCTTGATATGACAAGTCAAAGATCACATGGGGAAGAGAAAAAAGAATTTAATATTCCTTTGAAGGATAAAAGGAATTAAAAATTCCTTGAGAGGTTGATTAGGCTAGTTAATGAAGGATTAGAGGAGGGTTAGGTGGCTAAGAGAGATTAGAGGCCAACTTGCAAAAGTTGGAGGATGTGACACATCATAATCAAGGATTAGGCATGTGCACATCCCTAATGATGAGATTAGAAGATGGATTAGGATTAGATAAAAATGATGGAGGATGTGACATATGAAGAATTAAATAAATGTCATATTTATTTAATTCATTTGATAAAAAAGAGTATTGAAGAGATAAGGTATTTATTTATTAATTAAATACCTTAGGGATTAGAAGAACTTTAGAGGTATTAATTAAATAATAGTGATATTACTTAATTAATGCAGATAAGGGGATGCTTAGACGAAAGGGGATAAATTTGGATAAATTAAGCGTCCAAATTTAGGTGTCTACATTTTTCCCCTCTTTGAGATGGTGTTACAAAGTAACATCATTTCAAAGAATAGTAAAACATAGAACCCAGAAGGAGATGGTTAGATTGGGAAAGATGCCCTAGTCATTCAAAGGAGTGACTAGGAAGGGAAAAAATGATGAAAATTAGGGATTGAGGATGCCCCCTTGAGAGGACATGTGGGTTCAAGAGAACATAGGTGTTCTCTCGAAATGGATGAAACGATGAAAGGGGAGGTGAGGAAGATGATGCAAAGTGATGGGTAAGAAAGGATGAAAAGGCGATAGGAGATTGGGAGGGGAGAGTGATGAAGGATGAATGGATGGAGGGGATTTTGATAGATGAGAGGATGGGGGTGAAATGCAATCCAAATGCAATTTTCCATCGTTAGGAGCACTAATTTTTTCTATAGCAAAAAACATGATACACCAAGGTATAAAAGACCAAGGCAGATTAGTGTCTAATGCATGAAACAAACACAACAAACAAGAAGGCTATCCTAACACCCCAAAGTCGCAATGACTGTGGTTGGGCCAGGTATTGGGATAGCCACAAGCACACAAGGATGCCCCAATGTAACACAAGACCTCAGGGATCTTGATGGGTACTACGTGGGACAACCAAGAAGACAACAACAAAGAAAGGATCAAGATATGCCCCTATGTTGACTAGTCAAAGCACACCATGATATGATGGATCAAGGCGACCATGACAAGTGATGATAGGGAGCTCAAATGATAAACAAAAGCCAAAAGCATCAAAAGATCACAATCAATTTCAAACGTCCTTTACCATAGGATCAAGGGGATGGATGGGATTGATGAGGTATGTTAGGAAGGATGCATCCTGTTGAGACTGATGATGGATATTAAACTGAAATATTGATATGGCGCGGGATATTCAGAACTATTTGGATCTGATGATACAAGTGGATCTTGTTTGTTAAGAACCAGCTAGATAAGGGCATACCTTGACGACACGACATAAGAGACATGACACAAAACTGACACACCCTAAAGACTTAGGGGCTCGAGGGCTGATCAAAGATTAGCCTTGCCTACGTGAAATCACAGAGTCCTCGTAGTTCGATAAAAGGCTAACGATGGACCATGATGGAGACTTTGATCGATAATAAAGAGAGGATGGAGAAAAGGAGAAAAGTGGACAATGATGATCAATGATAGATGATAAAAGAGCAGACAGACAAATCCCTGGGGGTGGATCAAATGATCGACCTTGCCTACGTGAAAGCGCAGGGGCATCGTAGTTTGACAAAAGACCAACGATAGACAATGGATAAAGGATGATGAGATAACCCTAGATAAGGGGATAAGATGATGGGACCGAGACAATGAGCCAAGATAGACCTATTGGATTGGATAGGATAGGATGATGGTGATCACGAACCTCAGGGATGGGATAGTTATCCAAATCAGTAAAAGATGAATTGGGAGGATGATATAATGGAGAGATGAGGGATGAAAAAGGAGAGGAGATTGAAAATATGTGAAAAAGAAGCAGAAGTGATGACAATAAGATAGATGGAATTGGATTGCATGGGGAGTAGCCTATAGCTAGAGACCAATGACAAGGGATTATAAGATGGGATGAGGAGAAGGAGATGAGGATTGGGAGATGAAAAGGATTGGTTGGATTGATGGATAGGAAGATAAGGATTTGGATGAGGAAAAGGTGACTAGATGGATAGATGAAAAGGGATATTATGATGGAAAGATATGAAGATAAGGATGGAGAGATGGTTATAAGGATTGTTTGGAGGGATAAAAGATAACGATGGGGAGATGGATATAATGATAAGGAGACGAGGATAGGGAAATGGAAGGGATTGCTCTGATGGACTAAATGGTGTCTCCAAGGACTATATCACAAAGGAAGATAGATGCCCCCACTCTAGATATGTCATGTGTGAGGAGGCATGAAGGATGGATAGGAAAATAAAGGAGTGAGATGGATGAAGATAGGATGCATGGATAAGGAAGGGAGATTGAAGGTAGCATGACGGGTGGATAAGGAAGGTAGATGAGTGCAAATGAGGATTAGGAGAGTGTGCAGATGAGGGGAATGTATGCTAAGAGGTGTCCAAAGCATGTTTATATGTTTTCCCCTATCATTATCAAGATCACAAGGAGGATGGAAGGATTGGGATAAATGAGATATGCCAAGCAGGATGTGTAAGATAGGTAGGATGGAGGGGATGAATGAAAAGGATGTATAAGAGGAAGACGAGTGCATAGCTGGAAGCATAGTAGGAAGCATAGCGGATGGAGGGAATGCATATTAGGAAGTTGCCCCCAAGTGTAGATGAGGATTTACGCATGATGCATGTTTTCCAAGTTTTCGTCATGGTACTTATCCAAGGCGCTTGTTTGCCAAGTTTTCACCATTGGACGAATTATTTCTCTTTACTATTTTTTTTTTGACTTTTTTTTGGATTTTTTGACTTTTTGGATAGCATGCGGAAGGAGATGGATAAGGATAGGGAGGCGAATAAGTGGATTTAGAAGACATTCAATAAGGATATGGATGAAGGACTCAAGCATCAAGTTCTATGTGGGGTATTAAGAGCCCATGTTCGAACCGACTGTTGGATGTTGGTACAATCTTATTAGGATAAATGGATTATGCAAGAGGATGAATTAGAGGGATTTAATGGGGAAGATACCCAGGATAATGGATGGGATGCTAGAAATGGTATGGATGGAATGATGGGGTGGATGTGCGATGGGGTGGTGGTTTCAGGACCAACATTGGCACATATGGTGGTGAATGTGAAATGATAGGAGTATTAATGGATGGGGAATGTGGGGATATCGGAGGAGATGGGATGGTGAATTTTGGAACATAAGGACCCAAAACAGACTTAGGAGATGAAAGGGGTGTATGATTAGCTTTTGGATTAGCAACTTTGGAAGTTCTTACAGATTCTCATTTGATGGTATTGCATCTTTTTTCTTTGGGATTCACATGGTTTTGATCTTTTCTTTGGTGGGCCTTTGTGTCCTATGGATTTGATTTGGATTTAGATTTTTCTTCTCTTCACCATGTCTTTTAGAGGGGACATGGGGAGCTTTAGATTCATGTGGATGTTTGGATTTATGTATTTTTACGTTAGCATCCAAACTGTTTTTAGTAGCAATGGGATGGGTGCAAGGATATGGACGATGTAGAGCAATGGAGGTAAAATTATGAGGATTATGTGTAGATGGAGACTGTGTAGGTATGTGCCTTTGTTGATCTTGATTATGGGACATGTGAGAGGGATGTTTATGATGGATGACATGGATAGGCGTTAGATGGATGAAAGGATGAGATGGAGGAGGTTATTTTAGGGTATAGGGGCCCAAAATAGATGTAGGACCTGGAGGAAACATGGACAGAGTAGATGGAGGATGGGAGATGGTGGATGGAGGGATGTAAGGACCCAAAATGGATGGAGCAGATGAAGCAAGAATGTGGATGGTTGTTTTGAGGCAATACGATAAAGGAGGGATGACAACATATGATCTGGTGGAGCGATGGGAAGAGCTGACATTTCTTTTGGAAAAGGCTCATTGAGGACGTCTAGAGGTTGTACCAACATCTTTAGATTGTGAGTCTTGGGAAAGAGGTCCAAGACCTTGAATATAGATTTGTTATTTGACCTAGATGGGCTCTAAAATACCTTGCTCATGAAGGCCTAAACCTTTTCCTTGATAGTTCATGTTCTTGAGCATGCGATCCATGATAGGATTTGTGTTATTCTGAAAACATGATGCGAGTCCATTATTAGGTGGAGGATGATGGGTGGTATATACACTATGTTTTTCTTTTGCGAGGAGGCCACCACGGAAGAATGTGAGAGTACCAAGGGGATATGCAAGCGGTGTGGGGACAATAGTTTTAGGCGATGGTGGGGTATCATGAGAAGGAGATGATGGGATAACAGCATTTGGATCAGTGGTATCAGGAGAGGGATTAGGGGATATGATAGGATTTGGATGTGTGGTAGCAGGCTCATGCGATGGAGATGGAGATGGAGCGGTGGAATCTTGAATGCCAAGGGGATCATGGAATGGAATGGATGGGGGACTATGATCTTGAGATGGACTAGATGGGATGGTAGGATCTTGATCTAGAGAAGGGGATATGTTGGCATGCTTTGGATCAAGCTCTTGGCATGACTCATCGTGTGCGGGAGGTATGGTAATGGAGTCTTGGTGGGACTCTTCAGGTGGGGAAGATGGATGGATGGAGGATTCAAAACATGCATGGGAATGGATTTTAGTGACACTAGGAGTGGAAGAAGTGGATTGGATTTGGGAGTCGTCAATGTGTTCGACGACTCTTGGAGTAGGAGGTGGGTGTTCAATGGATTCGGTAGATGTGATGGTAGGAGAAGGGGACTCAGTGGATTCAGAGGATGTGATGGTTTCAATGGTTTGAGTGGTGCTAGGGGTGGTATCATTAATGATAGATGTTGGGTGGAGAAGGGTCTCGTCACCAATGATCATGGATGATGGGTTGGGATGGCATGATTCCACAACTTCAAGGTGTGGAGTGGGAGATGCCTTCTTTGTTATAATCCTTGGAGAACTTCTGGAGTGAGAAACCTAAATACTCTAGGCTGAGATGGTGTGGTAAGAGTGGATGAAGGATTATGGATTGGTGGGGGATTAGGACTAGGGATTGGTAGACTAGGATTAGATGGGGGAATGGGATTGGATGCAAGACTGGGAATAGATGGGGGATTAAGATTAGATGAAGGGTTAAGATAGCGTACTGGAATGGTTAATTAGGACACGAGGATGCAGGTGGGGGATAGTAGTAATGGTATTGGGATGGTGGATTAGGATGGGAAGATTGAGGTGGCAGATTGAGATAGGGAAATGTGGATGTCATATTAGGATAAGAAGATGTGGATGTTAGATTAGGATAGGTTGTTGTGGATGTTGGATTAGGATAGGAAGGTGTGAATGTAGGATTAGGGTGAGCAGATTGGTATGGAAGATTAGGGTAGTGGGTATATGCAGATGAAGGATTGAGATAGGAGGATGTGGACGGGGGATTAGGATAGGGGTATTGTGATGGCAGACTAGGATAAGAGGATGTGGTTGTTGGATAAGAGGATGATGTAGATGAAGGATATGATGGATATCCCTTGTCAAAGGTAGCATAAGGAGCATGATTAGGCATGGATGAAGACATAACAAGATAAATTGAAGGGGTGATTGGATTTGGGAAAGCAGGTGGAGAAAGCTTACTAGCAATGATAGTGCCAAGGGAATCTATGTCATATTCTTCATGATTGACAAGACTTTCATTATCGTTGTCGACGTAATTAGGGTTTCCCCTAACTACTATTGATGGAGGATAAGGATTCATGATGATGAAAGGATAAAGAGGATGGATAAAATATTTTGGATGGGAATGGACTAAAGCTCAAATCAGGATTGAATTAAAGCTCAGATTAGGATGATTGGATGATGCGATGGGATTGATTCTGACAATCGGATTTGATTATCACACGATGATTACGACATCAAATTTGCTTCAAGAAGGAAATAGATTGATTGGGTTGAAGGTAATTGGATAGGATTGGATCGATTGATGATTGATAAGATCAAATGATGGATTGGATGGAATGATGAAAAGGATTGGAAAACCCCGTTCAGAGATTACCCTAGGTGACTTAGGATACTGATTGATCGGATTAAAGGATAAATGGACGATTGCGGCACCAAATCCACTTTGAGATTGAAAATGGATTGATTGGGCCAACAACGATGATTAACTTAGGATAGGTGACAATCCTAAGCAAATGTTGATGACGACGATCAATTTAGACACTTAGGTCAATTTGGATAATAACCCGAGATGAAGTTTAGGGGATTTGGATGGGGAAAATGATGATTTGATTGGAGGAACGGATGATAAAAATGGATGAACGAATACTCAAAATGAGTAAATGATTGATTGAAATAGATGAATGACCATTTAGAATGAGTAAACAACTGCTCACAATAGATGAATGATTCTCGGAACAAGAAGATGAAGGTTTGGAATAGATGAAAGATTACTCATAATGAGTAAACGAATGATTAGAATGGCCAAAGGAGAGTTTGAGATGATAGATGAAGGTTTCAAATGGATGAATTTGTATTCGGAACGAGTAAATGGATGATAGGAATGATAGAACGAGAGTTTGAAATGATGAAAGGAGGCTTGGAATGGATGAACATTTACTTGGAATGAGTAAACAAATGATCAGAACAACAGAATGAGAATTCGAAATGATGAAAGGAGGTTTGAAATGGATGAGCGTTTACTCGAAACAAGTAAACGAATGATCAGAATGATAGAACAAGAATTCAAAATGATGAAAGGAGGTTTGAAATGGATGATCATTTACTCAGAATGAGTAAAAGAATGATCGAAAATGATAGAACGAGAGTTTAGAATGATGAAAGGGGGGGTGAAATAGATGAACGTTTACTCAGAACGAGTAAATGGATGATTGGAATGACTAAACGAGAGTTCAAAATGATGAAAGGGAGTTTCAAATGGATGAACATTTACTCAGAACGAGTAAATGGATGATTGGAATGACTAAACGAGAGTTCAAAATGATGAAAGGGAGTGTCAAATGGATGAATGTTTACTCGGAAGGAGTAAACGGATGATCAAAATGGTCAAAGGAGAGTTTGAGATGATAGATGAAGGTGAAAAATAGATGAATTTTTACTCAGAACAAGTAAACAAATGATCAAAAAAGAGGGAACGAATGTTCAGAATGGATGGATGAAAGGTTGAAACAAGTAAACAATTGATCAAAATGAATGAATGAATGCTCAGATTAGGAGGTTGACTTGTGGAATGGATGAATGGTTGAATAGGATGAAATTGAAGAAGATGGAGAGAGGGATCTTAAGATTTGTTTCGATATCCAAAGATCTTGACTGTAGATGGACTAAAGCTCAGATTAGGGTTTTGGTTAAGCTCAGATTGGGATTAGATTAAAGCTCAGATTAGGATTGGATTGAAGCCTAGAATGATTGGAGGATGTCACGGGATTCATTCTACACCAAATTATGGGGTTTAAAGGACATAAGGTGTTGACAATCAGATTTTTCCAGATTTGGCAATTTTTAAAAAATGTCAAATTTTGCCATTTTAGGAAACATCACGGACATACTTTTGAGAGTCCAGTTTTTTCCCCAAAAATACCCAAAACTAAGATAGGATGAATTTCCAACTAACATCCCAAATTTGAGACATGCATTCTAAGTTATTAACGAAAAGGATTTTTTAAAAATTGAAAAAAAACACTAATTTACGATTTTGAGGGTCAAAATGAAAGTTTGAGGCCCCGAAAATGTGGCGAAACGGGGTCCAACTAACTCAAGGTCAATTGGGAATCCACATGCCACCTCATAACGCAACCACCCATAAAATTTCAACTCAAACGAACCCCTGAGTCAAAAGTTATGGCCTCTGAAAGTTTCGGCATAAAAATCAAAACCCTCGAAACAAAGTCTAGGTGATTGGGATGGGTGATCCGATGATGGATATGGACTCTAATGATGTTCAAAGTAGCACTTATGTGATTTTGGTGATGAAATGATGACTTTCTAAAAAGTGTTGATGGCGGGAAACGGGTGCTCGAAATGACTAATTAGAGGGTAGAAAATGTTGTTTGAAGGGTGGGTCCGCCCCGGGATGAGGTCAGGTCCGCCTGTGGAAGGGGGAAGGTCCGCTTGTAGGGAAGGTCCGCCTATGGAAGGGGGCAGGTCCACTTGTGGAAGGGGCAGGCATGCAGGTTCGCCTGTCCAAGGGGGCAAGTCCGCTTGTGGAAGGGCAGGTTTGCCTGTACAGGGGCAGGTCCGCCTGTGGAAGGGGGCAGGTCCGCCTGCAGGGCAAAGTTCGCCTGTCCAAGGGGGTAGGTCTACCTGTGGAAGGGAAATTCCGCCTGTGGAAGGGGGTAGGTCCACTTGTACAGGGGCAGGTTCGCCTGTCCAAGGGGGCAGGTCCACCCCTAGGGCGAAAACGGTCAAAAACATAGCTATTTGGGAACATGAAACGAGGAGATGGATGGACGAGTGCCTGAAACAGATGAATGACTCTCAGAACGAGTAAACGGTGACTCAGAATGGACGAAGGATTCTCAGAACGAGGAGATAGAGGTTCAGAATGGATGAATGTTTACTCAGAACGAGTAAATGAATGATCAAAATGGCAGAACGAGAGTTCAAGACAATAGACGAAGGTTTGAAATGGGTGAATGTTTACTCAAAATGAGTAAACGAATGATCAAAACGACAGAATGAGAGTTCGAGATGATGAACTAAGGTTTGAAATGGGTGAACGTTTACTCGGAACAAGTAAACGAATGATCAGAATGACAAAACAAGAGTTCGAGATGATGAATGAAGGTGTGAAATGGATGAATGTTTACTCGGAACAGGGAAACAAGTGATCGAAACGGTGAAACTAGCACGCAAAATGATGAAACAGGCATCTAGGATGATGAAACGGATGATAAAATTGATTGGTGAAGGGTTAGGTCTGCCCCTGGATGGGTCAGGTCCACCCCTAGAGGTCAGGTCCACCTGTCAGGAGGGCAAGTCTGCCTATGGAGAAAAAGTTGGTCAAAATTGGCTAAAACAGGCTCCAAAGGACTGGTTTATAGGTCAAGTTTACCCCTGAATGGGTAGGTCTACCCCTGAAGGGTAGGTCCACCTGTCAGGAGGGCAGGTCCGCCTGTCCGGAGGTTTAAACTTGACTTTTGAAAAGATGACTAAGGCAAAGGACTCAAAACACAACAAACATCGATCAAAGGATATGGCTGAATAGAAAATTACTGGTTTTGCACAAAGAAGATAATTCAGACAACACAATCCTAAGATTAGTAGAAAGGGGGATGGCTGAAAAATTCTTCTATTCTAGGATGAATATGGTTGCTAAGGAGTCCTCGATATACACCCGGTACGTGAGGCCCAAACCGTGACCACCAACCTGTTACAAGCGTGAGTCGGGAACCTTAGTGGGATACTAGAGGCTCGGACCAACACTTCACGTCATCTCGACGCTTCGCCAATTACAACGTGGTTGGATTGAGGTATAGCTTTCGCTCTCCCTTCTTTATATACCCTGCCGGTACACGTGGTTGGAATCGTCCCTTGGGGTGATGAAATCCCCAAGTAGGTCGTGCTAATAAAAGAAAAAGAGGGTGACTAAAAGGACTTGGTAAGCTACGATTTCTCGTCACCCAAGATTGCCAAATGGCGCAAGGGGATTGGATATGTCAAATAGCTTACCAACAAGCACCACAAACAAAGTTAATTGACACCCCTAGTTAAACTATGTGCCTAAGTTATGCAAGACAACAAGCAGAAATTGATAAATAATTAACCCTGCAAGGAAAATTGTTAGTGAATCTCATCCTTGTTCCTTGCCAAATGTCAATTAGATGCTTGCATAGACACAAACAAGACGCGTTAGGGGATTAGAAACACTTAAAATAGCCCAAAAAAGTGTTAAAAATTGAAAGTTTACCTTCTGAAAAAAGCTGTCTAGGGCGGGTCTGCCTGTCTAGAGGGTAGGTCCACCTGTCTAGAGGGCAGGTCTGCCTATCTGCAGGTTAGGTCCACCCATCTAGAGGGTAGGTCCGTCTATCTACAGATCAGGTCCGCCTATCTATAGGTCAGGTCTGCCCCTTTGTGAAAAATTTGCAAAAATCAACTTCTAGAGTCTGTGGAGGGTAGGTTCGCCTCTGGGCAAGGTCAGGTCCACCCCTGGAGGTCAGGTCTGCCTGTGCAGAGGTCAGGTCCACCTGTGCAGAGGTCTGGTTCACCTCTGGATGGTCGGGTCCGCCTGTCTGTAGGTCAAGTCCGCCCCTCTACAACCTGCATCTGCAAAAAGTAAAAAAATAGCAAATGTGAAAGAAAGAGACCCGTTTGTGGGTCCCACCGGGCATGCCAGAAATGTAATAGGGCAAAAATACTTGTTAGAAAATGAGCAGCAAACAAAAAAGTGCAAATAACAACTACAAACACCCTACACCTCAAGATTGGCCTAATGATTAACTTAACTAAGCAAAATGAAAGATTTCACCTTGTTGAGTTGTCCTTTAGTTGGCCCTTCGATCTTTGATGTAGTGTATGCTCCTTTGATGGCAAGAGATGCAAGATGAATGCAAGATGAATGGAAAATAGGTGATAATGGATGTAAATGCAAGAATTTGGCTAAATATGGCTCAAGAGAAAATTTTGCAAGAGTTTGGCTAGCATAAATGATCTCCTCCAAAATAAGAGAAAAAAGGGGGGATTTATAGAGAATTTTGGACTCTCTAGGGAAATGGACGGTTGAGTTTGAGCCACCAAGATCAAGATGTAGGGCTAAGGTGAGTTGAGAATTCACAAGCCCTCACATCTTGACATGTGGCATGTGAAGTGGCTTGTAAGAGATGATGTGTGCATGAGTTGGAAGGAGAGTACATGACATGGAGGTACTACATAGTACCTTGGGATTGGGACAAGATATCCTCATAAAGGAGGTCCTTGTCCCCATGTGGGTGAAAGGACGTGAGGAATTAAAAATTCCTCAAATATCCACATGGGGATGAGAGAAGGAATTTAAAATTCTTTGAAATGCATTGGGGGATTAAATGTGAATTAAAAATTCACATGGGGAATGAAGTGCCTTCTCCAAAAGGAGAAAGCCTTTAATAAGGTTGACTTAGGACACCTTCCATAAATGACATGGAGTTTAGGTTGACCTAATTAAGTGATTAAGGTTGTGCAAGTACCTGATTAGACAAATTAATGACATATTAGAGTTCACATGTGACTTGATGTGACAAGTCAAAGATCACATGGGGAAGAGAAAAAAGAATTTAATATTCCTTTGAAGGATAAAAGGAATTAAAAATTCCTTGAAAGGTTGATTAGGCTAGTTAATGAAGGATTAGAGGAGGGTTAGGTGGCTAAGAGAGATTAGAGGCCAACTTGCAAAAGTTGGAGGATGTGACACATCATAATCAAGGATTAGGCATGTGCACATCCCTAATAATAAGATTAGAAGATGGATTAGGATTAAATAAAAATGATGGAGGATGTGACATATGAGGAATTAAATAAATGTCATATTTATTTAATTCATTTGATGAAAAAGAGGATTGAAGAGATAAGGTATTTATTTATTAATTAAATACCTTAGGGATTAGAAGAACTTTAGAGGTATTAATTAAATAATAGTGATATTACTTAATTAATGCGGATAAGGGGATGCTTAGATGAAAGGGGATAAATTTGGATAAATTAAGTGTCCAAATTTAGGTGTCTACAATAGGTATAGGGGGCAGTGTTATAGGATATAAAATCTTTAACTTCATCATGTGAAGTAAAAGGTTGTTTATTAATACCTAGTTGTTCATTAGGTGAATTTTTGGCTTCAATGGTGATTTCTCTGTGATCAATGAGATCTTGAGTTTTTGAGTCTCATGCAATTGGATGTTTTATGTCCTTGAACCCAATGATATTCCATAATTCATGCTATTTATACCAATATGTCAAGCATATCCTCACTAAGTGGTTTTATAGTCGGAACTTGTATCAAGTTTTCTTAGACTATTTTGTGGAAGACTACCTATCTAGGTTCTCCCAATGGAGTGTATTCACGTTGTCAAGTAAATTGTTTAGGTTGTCCTTTTGGGATAACCACATTGTATTGGGTAGATTTATTATTTTGATATGATGATGGTGTGGGTATTTGGATGTTTTGAACATGTTTATAATTATTCACACCATCAATGTTCTTATTCTTTTTCCAAAAATGAGATTTGTTGCTAGATTGATTACTCTATTTGTCCTCCTTGTAGATCTTGACTAGTCATTTAGCAATATGTGCACTTTCTATGGTGCCTCATTTTTCTATAATTTTGTTGAAGGAGTTGACACATTATATTTGTAAATAAAAGACCATTTCCTTATTCAAGTTTTGGACAAATATGGTTATGAGTTATTTTTCAAGAATGGGCCATTGAAAGTGAATAGCAAGATGTCTCACCTTTGTAAGAAATAGGAAAAGATTTTACCATTCTTTTTTTTTGTGTTACATAGGTACATCATGGTGATGTCATGTTCGATATTATAGGAGAAATGTGTGACAAATCATGTGGCTAGTTTGGATAAGGCAGTGATGGTTCCATGAGGAAGGTGGATAAACCAATCTAGAGCTTGTCCACCTAAGCTTATATGGAATAGTCTTATAATATACACATCAAGATATGAAACTTCTTAGCATGCTATGTAGAGTTGCTTAAGGAGTTCCCTAGGATCTCCCTTTCCTTTATATTTATCAAATTTAGGAATTTCAAAGTTTTGAGGAAAGGGGATCATGGTGATGTATTTATTGAAATGGTAAGGATGTAGCTCTTGGAAGGTGTAAATTTTATTTTTATGTCCTAATCAAAGTCCCTTGAGTGTGTCTTTTATTCAAGTTGAACGTCTTGTGCCAAAGAACTTGTGAGACTAGGTGGTGGTTGTTGATAATTAGTGATTGGAGGTTGTGTGTATGAAGTTTGTAGGTTTTGATGGGTGGATGAAATTAGGTTTGAAGTTTGTATAGTGTGTGTAATGTTTAATGGGTTCAATGTTGAAATTTGGGGAGAAGGGATGAAAGATTGTGGTTGTGAGATTTGGGCTGCAATGGTTTTGGTGCTTGATGGTAAATTTTGATATGTAAGTGTGTTGTGGATATGGGATTGGTGGTTTGAGAGGTTGTATGAGGATTATAGGAAGATGGAAAATGTGTGGGATCATGATGATTAGAAGTTGGGGGCATGCAAGGAGCTTGTTGCATGACTTGGGAGATGTCAAATTCATGAGATAGTTTGGAACCTTTCTTATCTAGCATAAGAATGTAATGATTGGGATATTTCATGATGTAATTGTGCATTAAGTCAATTTATTTCCAGTTTCTTAGGAAAATTCCTCTAACATGGGTGAATCTAGGTCATCTAGATCTTGATCTTCCTTATGTATGATTTGGGATGAAAATGGGAATGTGTTCTCTAAGGGTACTTTATGGACCAATCCCTCAAAGAATACATTACCAAAGGTTGAAGTTGGGAATTCCTTTGAGGCTATGAGTTTTTTCTTAGCTTGTGATCTTGTGATAGGAATACAAAAAATAGACCTAGGACTGATGGGATTGGATAAAAGCGATTAATGATGATGGGATAAGGGGATAAAATTTAGACCCTAGATATGACGTGGTGGATTGGAATGGTTGGATTGTAAGGGTGATGTTTGATTCAACTTGGCCAAGCTATGGAAGATGAGGCTCAGGTGAATATAGATACAGCTTGGTGAAACTATGGAAAACCAAGAGATGAGAATGGATATAAGACCAAAGTTATTGCAAGAAAATATAGATCCTTGATAAATGGGGATGATTTGCTTACTTAGGGTTAACAAGTTCCTAAGCAAGATTAGATGGGAATTTTGGAAACCGACTTGGGGTAGCCAAAGGCCCAAGCTAGGGTAACCAAAATGATAAGGGCTAGCTTAATACACTAATTAAGATAGGAAAGTTCTCAAGAAGTACACAAGGTAATGGATAAAAGGGATGAGGAACTAGATTTGACTCATAACAAAATTGATTTACTTTGGATATGGATATGGATTTGGATTGGAAGATGAGATAGGTCAATGATGATAGAGAATGGATATTTTTTGTTTGGTCTAAGGTCTAAAGATGATGTTAATGTTTAGTCTAAGAAAATGGACGAAGATAATGAGGTGAAGGATTGATTGGGGTTTTTAGTTGAATAGGTTGATAATGGTTGATTTATTAGGTAAAATGATGGTATAAGATAGGTCTCCTAAGTCTAATTTAGGTCTACAAAGGTCAAGCCTTTGGATTAGGGCTCTTAAGTGATCAATTATAATCAAAATTACACAAGTGTAACAAGATTTAATAGAGGCCCCACTCTATGAGATAAAGGCAGGTCATTGTATGAGATAGAGACACCTTAGGATGATAGAACTTGGCATAGGTATATGTAACACTATGCACATGTTCCTCAAGATGAAGCATAGGCATCTCAAGATGAAATAAAGGTGGTAGTTAGGGTTATTTTGATTTATTTTTGGAAAGATATTAAAAATCACAAAGACACATTGGATAATTTTACTTTCAAGGTGATAAGGATGAATGGACTTCACTGGTTTTACATATGAAGGCATGCCAAACACATGAGCACAATCCTAAAATTAGTCAAGTAGGTGTGTATAATTAATGTGGTTCCACCATCCAAACTTTAATACCTCAAGATTAAATCAACACTTATCTTTCAAGATTTGGTATATAATGATCTAGTGGCATAAGGGCTCACCTTTTCTCTTTTCTTGGAGGTCCTAAGACCTTACCTAGAGAGCCTCTACCTCTACTCGAGGAGGTACATGGAAAGTAACTTTGTGCATGATATTGTACCTTGCACCATACTAAGCAATGACCAAATTGTCTTAAAGAATTCTAAAACAAGGTGTTTAGTGGATCTGTGAATAGTGAGATCATTTGATATTGCTTGATATTATGGTGGTCTCCCCTTTTCTCCTCACCAAACAAGTCTTGAAAAATTGAGGGCTTATGACTTGACTTAAATGACACTAGCCACACTTTGAGGTACTGCTTTTTCTCTCACCCTTTATATACCCCACCCAAAATGTGGTTGAGGTCACCTATGAGGTGATGAAATCCCTAAGTAGCCTCCTAAAGGGGAAGAATTTACTAGGTTTTTTTGATCACCCAAGGTTGTTTGAAGTGCAAGGGGAGAGAATACACACAAACTAGAAAGCCTTGGGTTATAATATAAAATACAAATAAGGAAATGTGAGACATTTGACCTCTAATATCATATTAAATGTAAGGAGAGAGCATACGTGTACACACCCTTCAAACATAGAAAACAATATTCATTAACCTACTAAAATAACTTTAGCGCCTATATTAGTGAAAAAAAATCTTGGAAAAATGAAACCTACACCCAGTCATTAGTAATTTTGATGAATTTTATCTTTGATAAGCATATACAAATTGCCCCACTTCATTAGTTGACCAAAATGTAAGTTAGATCAAAATCCAAGCTAAAAATCCTAACAAATGGAAAACTCAAATAGAGGCACAAATTTATGAAGCAAAGGCACCACTTTATGATGTAGAAGTGCAACTTGATGAGACAAAGGTGCCACTCTATGAAGTAGAGGCACATTTTCATAGAACAAGGCCATGAAATGCAGTTTCAGATACAAACGCTTTTTCATGAGATAAAGGTGCCTCAAGATCAAACAAAGACACCATAAGATACTATAGAGGTGCAATTTTATTGAACACAAGTGCATAATCACATAAAACAAGTGCATATCTAAGATAAATATCACAAAACAAAGTTATACCTTTTATCTAGCAACCCTTGAAAATCTATAAAATCAGATGATGACACAATGGAATACACACAATTTTTGCAATAATTGGTTAGCCAATAATTCCAAAAATCCAAAAGATAGCCACAAAAAAAATCTATTAGAAAGCTTATCAAAGAAACCCTAGATTAGGAAAACCTTAAGAAACCTGGATTTCTACAACAAATAAGTTAAAACTACAAAAAAGGATTATTAGAGAGATGAATACCTACAAAACAAGACACCAAAGATTAGTAAAACCCTAGGGGAAACCCTAAATTCTCAAACAAAATGCATAGAATAGAAGTGTAGTTTTGGGTGATGAAGGCATAGCTCTTTAAGACATAGGTGCCTTAGGATGCTATAAAGGTGCCTCAGGATGTTGTAGAGGAGACAAAGGCTCGTTTTCACAATTTGAGGCCTAAAAATGGATCCTACAAAAAAACTTCAACAAAACACACCAATAAAGGTCAAAATAGGTATGTGGGTCCCACCGAGTGTGTCAAAATGAAGATGGTGAAAAATGAGTGAAGAAAAACAACATAAGACAATGATTAATTTGGGTAGTACCAAATTCAAGGAGAATGATGTTTTGAGTCATTTATCTTTTAGCTTGAATATGCTCAAGTATAAAATATAAATCATTATCATTTCAATTTGATTTTAGTTAGCTTTCTTAAGGTGAATCTCCCAAGTTTTGGCCCCATATAGAAGAGTAGGTGTAACACATGAGTGGAAGAGGTGAATCTTAGTTTGGATATCTTGAAATTGAAGTTAGAAGCATTATTTATCAAGAGTGGTGAGAGAAACATACCCTTTGCTTACTTTAGAATCAATACTTGGTGGCAAACTAAAGAGTGGCCTAGAAAAAAAGAGGAAACCCAAATATATATATGAAGAGACCATATTGACCTTTTGATTTTTTATATGTGAGGAAAAATTCTTTGGAATTATGCTTTGAAGTGTTTACAAATATACCTTTTATATTCCCAAGAGTAACCTTAAGGCCATGTGTGTCACAAAATATGATAAAATGTGTAATCATCTCTCATGTCCTTCCTCTAAGTGGAACATCAAAACGATGTCATTTACAAATAGAAGAATAATAACACAAACATTATACAAAAAAGTACCATCCATGTGCAAGAAACTTGAAATAATTTCCTCAAGCTCATTTGTGGATAGACAAAAATGAGTAGGGTAGAATCAAGAATCATGCTTAACCTCATATGTGCTTCTAAACTATTTGCTTCACCAACACACCAACACGTATCTACAATGTGCCAACAATGTACTAGGAATGTCATAACTAGCGATATCACCAATTTAGGAAGACATAAATCCTTTATTTGTTAATAAGTAAATGGTAGGGACTAGTGTCAATGACTTTACAAAAATCTACAAAATAATAATATGCTTCTTGCCTTTTTTCCTTAGGACATAATCCTGTGGAGGGGCTTCAAGAACTATTTTCAATAATGAATTAGAATATTTTCTAAGTAAATAAGACCCCATATGTTTTAGTGTTTAGATTTAAGGGTGTATGTTTGGGGTGTGGTTGGAAATTTCCCTCATTGGCTTAGGTGATTTTGGTCTAAATTTAATTTCCCTCCAATAAAGTTATGGATAACTTTGGAGAAAAAATTCTTGTTCAACCATAAGTTTCCTAAAAAAATTATCTAAATTATTTAGCATTACTTGTAAATAGACTAATAGGACCACCAACTTCCATAAATTTCAAAACTTAGAATTTTAAGAATTACCGAATGCTACAAAATTCATGGGACCACTTGCTTTAAAATATTCCTAAAAACTTTCAGCAATAACTATTGATTTTTTTTAGTAAGTACCCCTCGATGGGACCATAGCCTTAGCCTCCTCGATTTAGAGGTAAAGTGAAAATATCTCACTAATGTGAGATGATTTCTCCTAAAATTTGCTTGACTCATATCTCTTAATTCTTTACTTTAGTTATAATTCAGTTGGAGGTATGAATGTTTAAAGTAGTAGCAAAAAACAATCATAAATATATATCAAATTATAATGATATGCTAATTACTCAAATCATTCGATCTTCATTGAAAATATTTTTTAATATTACATAAATTTGAATGAAATTGAAACTTGAACTACCAACTTGTAACTTGCCAGTAACGACAATTTAATACCAAACCAAACACATATAAATAAACTAAAATGATTTTATAAAATTTGAAAATACAACTTTTACACAAAATATTTTTTATCACAACCTAACATTTGAAATATTTAACTCCTAACCAAATATCAACGTCCTAAAACAAATAATGCAGTCGACTATTTTGTACTTTACTTTTTGTTGAAAGGGCAATCAACCTAAAATATCCAACCCAGAAAAAAGGAAGAGAAATTCAGATATAAAAAACTTCCGCAGATCAAACAAATGGTGGCGCCCCACAGAGAGTTGAAGGGTCGCCATGTGCAGGCAAAGAAGACAAAATTTAATTATTCTGTAGTCCACTAAAAACTACATCAGTTGAGTGCCAAAAATAGATTGTCTGAAGAAGATGGGACGGAATGAGATGAGAGAAGAAAATGGTGTACAATCGACACAATTTACTGTTTTGATGTCATCACTGACATTAAGATTTATCACGTTAGTTTTTGTAATGAAATGGGTGGGTACCCATTCTCAATCATGTCAGTTTCGTTCCCTGAAGAAGAAAAATGAGTACCCATTCTCCATCATTGCCTTAACTCCTTCCCTTCCTTTATGATGACCCCTAATTGTATACCTATCACTTAGAATACACTAGTACTTGCAATGATAGAAGGTACAATGGGGTTCATGTAATGTAAATGTTTTTTATTTTTAGATTTATCACATTGGTTTTTGTAAACAAATGAGTAGGTACCCATTTTCAATCATGTCAGTTAGTTTCTCTGAAAAAGAAAAATGAGTACTCATTCTCCATCATTGTGTCAACTCCTTCCCTTGCTCTATGATGACCCCTAACTCTATATCTACCACTTAGAATACACTAGTACTTGCAATGATAGAAGGTGCAATGGGGGACCGTGCAATGGGTATGCTTTTTATTTTTACTTTTTGTTAACCGAGAGGAATGGGCAGGTTAGCCCAGCGATCTAGGGTTCAACTCTTTGACAAGGCAAGCCCCCTTTATAACCCCTCAAGGTTGCTAATCGAGTCCAAACTAAGCTACAGTTAGATAAATCCGAGCAAAGAGAATCAATGTTGGGACCTACATGGGACAAACCCAAAGTCGTTAATCAACTATGCCCCCTATTCGGGCTAGAGTGATGGGTATGTTAATTGACCATTTAATATATATATATATATATATATATATATATATATATAGTTTTTTAATTATATATTAGATGGGTAGATTAGATTGTATTTTAAAATTGAATTGTTGTCAATTTGAGTTGAGTTATATTATGATACAAAAATAATAAAAATTGAAATATGGTATCAAGGGTGTGGAGTTAATGAATTGAGATGAATAAAATTTTAAAGTTTGAGAGTCTAAGATGCAATTGGATCTATGATTTTGTCTAGGTGATGTGGTCCCATCCAAATGGTGTGATGTTGTTCTATGTATAGTTGGATCTTTTATGCTGCAACAAAGTACAAACAAGCTTGGCAATGTGTAACATATAGGAGCATTCTCTAAAAAAAAATTTGCATACCACACTTGACAAGCTCTAAACTTGCATTCGTCTTTGCAAAATGTTGCAAATAACAACTTAAAATTATGAGACTTTAGTTATAAGGGAAATGTAAGAAACAAAGTTTTACCATTTTTGTTTATTATTGGTATGAGGTATGCTTATGAGATAAAGTATTATGCTAAACTATTTGCCAATAGTTATTTTCTATGTTATTTTGTTTCAAGCTTGTAGAGACTAAGGGAACAAGACTTGGAAGAACTAATCTTGGCTCTAGGTTGTTATTTATCATCATTGTTGTTAAAAGAGCTTAAAATATTATTAGAAAATAAGTAGCAACAAAACTCAACAATTAATTAATATTTAGTTACTTAAACATAACATTAAATCATACAAATAATATGATTCATTATGATGCATCATTTCCTAAATAAAGAACTAAAAGGAACCCGACCTAAACCTAAAACTCTAATTAACCCATCCATCACCATCAACCAACAAGACAAAACCCAAACTGCACTTTACAACAACACCATAACTATACTTCTTTTGTGCTTAGGAAACTACAAAGAACATATGCAAACTCAAAAAGTAAATTGAATAAAATTTGCATACAACCATGAAAAGCACTTGGAAATCTAGACGAAAAATGATAAGAAAGAATAGAAAGTTAGCACTAGAAACATTGGATTTTTACACATTTCAAATTTTCAAGAGGAGAAAATTATATTTTTATTAATAGATAGCCATGACAAGCTACAACATCTAATATAAAATTTGTTTATTCTTTTTCTCTTTGTTGGATGTTCATACCTTGTTCCTTAAGACTTTTAAAACGTTGATCTAGGTTATGCATATAGTCTATGAGATTATATTTGTTTGAGGCGTTGTATGAAACAATTCTTATGCATTTGTATCAAACAATATACATACCTTTTCTTAATAAAAGTTGTTGGCAAGGGGGAAAATTCCATTCATTATAATATAAAGAAGCAATTTTAATCTTCTTATCAAGGGAGGATGTAGATCCCCATCTATTAAAACTTAATTATTACTATGTAGTAGATACAAAATTACCTTCTTTACTTTATTAAGCCTTTCTGACTACTGAGTTGATAGGAGATTTTCCTGAATGTTCATGAAGTGCTTGTACTCATCCAAATTGTATTTCAATAAATCTCAGGCATTTACTGAGATTAGAATTGTTTACCAACACAAATCTACTAAAGAATCCAACAATATTGTCTTTTGTTGCTCTTTTATCATAGTTTGAAATAGCCTTACAATATATTTATTTGTTAAGAGCTTCCCGTACATCTTCCCTCTAAAGATATCAATGAAAGATGCCATGAAGTTCCCCAACAAAACATTATTGTGAATGCAACCTTCTAAGAATTCCCTTCCAAT
The DNA here is from genome assembly GCA_007258455.2 of Sequoia sempervirens. Lineage (NCBI taxonomy): Eukaryota > Viridiplantae > Streptophyta > Pinopsida > Cupressales > Cupressaceae > Sequoia > Sequoia sempervirens. The sequence goes on from VDFB02109042.1 coordinate 10,047,969, forward strand.
CATCACAATTATTTGATAGTAGACATTGTCGTCTTTCTTTTGTCCCAAGAGATTAAATAAAAATCATTAGGGAAATTATATATATGAAATTTTAATAAAGTCCAAGCCTTCATCATTTAATTGTCCTAATTGATGAAAAACATATTGTTTGATTTTCAACATTTAATTTTTAGGAACTTGTTTATCCCAATTTCAATCATTTCAATAACATCTCCAACTTGTGAATGTCTATCCTTGAAAATTATATCGTTCCTCTCCTTCCAAATTTTCTAAATGACCATGGAAGGACTCACCTTTCATAGCCCAACCCACATAGAGTTGTTGTATAAGCATAGCAATCCACTGAAAATTACTAATAAATCCTAGTGAAGGACCCCAACCTAACCTAAATTCTCAAGTAACCAACACCAACATTGTTTAGAAAAAGGGCACCACAATAAGAGATAGTCAATCATATCATTTGAATTTAAACATGATGGGTATCTTGAGGGACCAAGGATACCAATCAAGTTCAATTCGTATTAGTTAAAATCCATTTATGAAGAACAATCCATCCAAAGGCACTCACTCTCGGTAGAGCATTTGCTTCCCAACAAGGATTTGGTGACCATGAAGGATCTATAGGAAAAGTGTTTTGAATATAGTAGTCAATTTTAACCTAATAGCATTTTGATTTGGCTTCACACAAAATAATTATGTCCTCTTTAGGTCTTTTAAAATTCTTCTCCTTCACAATTGATCTGCATATTTTACTTTAGTCACAAAAGAAATAGTTACCTCACTAAAATATTTATAACCAGATTATATATCATTGACACCAACTCATTCAACAACATACTCCATAAGTTTTTTCCCCACACATCCTCCATTATTCCCTTACACTCACTAAATTCAAAAAAATGTACAAGGGACCCAAACCCATTCCAAAAGTCTACCAAAAAATGTATACTCTTACAATTATTAATGACCAATGACAATTGATCAATTGTAGGACACCTACAATTTATCATAAATTTCCAAATGTGTTAGTTAATTGGAGGATTAGCAATTGTTAAAAATTTACTTGGGTCCTCATTATCCGAATATTTCCTTTGAAGAAATTTGTTTGAAAGGGGTGAATGATTGCCAAACATTCTTTAGAAGTTAATTTTCCCCAAGCATAGTGTTGCATTTTGAAGTGGTTTAAATGCCTATACCACTGGTCATCATTTCTACATTTTCTCACTTTGTCCCAAATCACCAAAGGAATTATTTTAATATCATTAGAACCTTCCCATAGGAATACCCATTAAATATTTTGTTAGTTGAAGGAAAGACATCATGTAGTTAGAATTTTTGAGAGAACAAAGTTTGATTATTTTGGTGAAAACCAATGAGATGAAATGAATATAGGATACATAAATTTTCTTGCATTTTTATGGGTTTTCATGTTTCTTATTTTTGAAATTTGAATTTATCTTCTCTCCAAACTTTTCTACAAATTTAATTCATAGATTATCGATAGATTCAATGACTATTTAAACCAATAATGCCTAGATGATGGTGAAGTAATCTTGTGTGAGCAATGAACAAATTCATGATTTGTAGGATTTTTTTATCAAGCAAACACAACATCCTTTGGAGATTACGCCATCTCATGTTGGGATTGTTGAAGAAATATCTCCTAGAGATTGGTTTCAAGTTGTATCTTTCCATTCAAATAATTATGTATTGAAGGATTGTAATGCCCCGCCACACAACCCTAGGGGAAGTTGCAAACTACTAAACAAATACACAATTTTTTTTATTTATTTTTGTTTAATTACAAATACATGTAAGATTACAACACAAAGCCAACAATCCCCTAAGGTTACAAGACAAAGATTATTTAAATCACAAATTAAAACAACATGCATGAAATGAAACATAACAACATTCACTTAACTAATTAAAGCACATACATTCCATACATGAGATTTTCATTAAGACCATGAGATCCTTCATGGTTACCAATAACAGAAGTTATATAATTACAATTACATCTCTCATTCCCAGAATGAGGTAAATCAATAACATGATTGTTTATTACAATTTCCACCTCGATAACAATGAGGGGGTAAATAAAATACAAGAGCAACTAATCATAAATGAAACCAAGGTAGCAACTGGATCCCACAAGCTCTCCAACACAAAAGTCTCATCCATATAAGCAAACACCAAAAACAACGGAGTAAGGTGCACGTTCCACCCAACCAAGTGATACCCGAAGGCTCACCCCCCGTGCTAGGAGATAGTAACAAGGATTTCAGGTCAAGACCAACAACCTCTAAACATAGGCAACATGACTCGACTTGTGAAAGACACGAACATGACATCACATAACATAAGGGTTACAAAGCTTCCAGATTTAAGTAAATGATCACATCACAAATACAAACATAATGTTTTCATCGCTTAACAATTAGCGGTCAAAGTAATCAAGTTTATAATCCAACGTGCTAACAAAGCAAAACATACATAAAGAACACTGTTCAATCAAAAGAACAAAATGGAGGGGTGTTACAAGGATTGAAGATGGATTTAGATTCACCCATCTCTCTCTCTCTCTCTCTCCCCATTCCTCTTTTTGACCTTTTTATGCACGGTGTTAGCTTCAGATTCTAATTATAATTCTCAAATCTTTTTTTTTTTTTAGGCTGCAGAAATCGAGTTTGTATAGCACAACCCCCTATAAACTGCAGCGCACGTGGTAAACTTTTTAACGTGACCGGCAGCGCTGGCGCGACACGCCCTCCGGTACCACGGGATGGGGGAGACTAGAACTCGTGACCAGCCTCCTACAACAAGAAAGACTTAGCCAACCGAGCTAGGGCCCCCGCCCATAATTCTCAAATCTTATAAGGCAATAAATTAAATAATATTTGTACATGACTATCCATATTTGTGATTTATGATAAAATTTAAGACTTACAATGGCTAATAGTGTTTTATTTTCACTTAGTGGTTCTCTTTTCATACTAATTATTTTATTAATCACATGGCATCTTAAAAGGAATAGGAAAAGCACTCTTCAATTAAGGAACTCAAGTAAGCCTTTATTTATTTAATAAAGAATCTTGAGGATAGCCACATCTCAAGTAGGGAAATGACCTTTTCCATTCCAACCTATAGGTTTCAAGACTTGCAAGTATGTTGGTATGTCAAGACCTACATCAATAATATTGATGATCTAGACAAGTCATCAAACATATAGATATTTGTTGATGTAGATTGGGAAGGTGAATTGAATAGTTGAAGGTCCACTAGTGGTAATGTTTTCTGTTTAGTTAGAGATGTAGTGAGTTGGATGGTTAAAATTAATTCCACAATTATTTTCTCCACCATAAAATTGGTGCATATGAATACTACACATTCCTAGTGGTTGTTAGGAATGGGAAACGTATCTAGGTAGGTTATGTTGCATAGGGCACCATTATCCTTTTGATCTAACAACTTCCAAATTTCACAAGAAACATCAATAGATGATTATGAATTTTTTTTGAGACACTTCTCTATATGGTTACATTCAAACCTACTTATTTTATATTCTTTATTTTCAAATAATTGTTGATTTTCAAGTCCTATATGTTATAAGTTAGTATAATTTATCCCTTTGTCCATTCCAATTTAAAATTCTAGCACTAGTGGTTGTAAATTAGTGATAGTATAATTGGACACAAGGTATGTGCAGGGATATGGGGGACCAAAAGGGGGTCTTAAGTAGCCACTTTTTCTTTTAATCAATAAAGAATGATCTTGGATGAGAAATTGAAGATAATTACACTCAAAATTTGAAGACACAATGAGAACAAGAGTTGTAGTGCTCCAATTATAATTTCTAAACTACTATTTTTCAAATGGTGGAGATTAAGGGGTTCAAAAAGGGGGAGCACACAAAGTGCTCCTATTGTTGTCAAAAAAACATAACATGGCATCTAGTGTGCCCCCCCTAAAGCAATAAATTTATTTTAGTATTTAAAAAATCTCTTCAATGACAAATTAGCTAACACCATGTAGTTTATGCTTTATTTTTCTACTAATATTTTAATGAATATATATTTTTTACTAATTTACAAAGTGGGCACATCTAGAAAAAAGAAAAATGAGCATATGCTCCCCCCTATTTTTTTGGAAACTAATCAAAAATATTTTTTTAATGTGTAAAGAATAGAGTCTAGTTTGTAAAAATGTAATTTGTTTCAAATTTCAACGAATGGGTAAAAAATGAGATAAAAAGTACCATACATGGATTTTTGACAAGAAATGGAACACTAGCAAAATAAGTTAAAGATCAAAACCCTAAAATATCAAAAATATAAAAAAAAATTGCATTGTTAGAAAGTTAACAAAGAGCTCAACATTATTACATCATGTCAATTTGTTAGAAAGCTAACAAATGAGTAGGTACCCATAAAATCTAGGTTTCAGCTTCTCCACACCACTCTTCTTCAAAGAAGATTGTCTATAGGGCTGCAAACGAAGGTAGACCAAATCTCCCACCTCAAAACTACGCTCAACCGTGTGTCTATCAGCATTAGTCTTCTGATGATTTTGTGCCACCTGTAGGTTGTCCTTGAGTGCCCTCAATATATCTTGACTCTCCTGGATCCAATCCTTGGCCTTTGGAGCCCTGATCTCCCCAAAATCCAAATCCATGAACGATGGTGCATAATATCCATATAGTGCCTGAAAAGGAGACATCCCAATAGACATATGATAAGTGGTATTATAACAATACTCTCCCAGATGCAACTACTTAATCCATTCATTCTGCTATTCTGAGATGTAGTTGCGCAAGTACCCCTCAACCCACTTATTCACAATCTTTGTCTTGGCCATATATCTGAGGGTGATAACTTGTGCTTAGAGTAAACTCAGTACCTGCCAACCTGAATAGCCCCTACCAAAATGCACTCAAGAACCTACTCTCCCTATCACTGACTATGAATCTTGGTAGCTCGTGCAACCTAGAGATCTCTCTAAAGAATATTCAGCTTAGCTACCTGTGGTGCGTTATAGTCTGTAGGAATAGAAAAGAAGTGGGCATACTTTGTCAATTGATCTACCACCACAAAGATACAATCTCTCCCATGCACCTTGGGTAGACTAGTGATGAAGTCCATGGAAATGCTTTCCCACTTCCTCTCAAGAATGGGAAATGGTTGCAATAGACCAGCCGGATGTGTATGCTCAGATTTGTTCTGCTAGCAAGTCACACATTCCCTGACGTGTCTCAAAACATCCTCCTTGAGGCCCTTCCAAGAGAACCTCTCTCTAACCTATTTGTATGTCTTAAAATAGCCCTAATGTCCTGCTAGAGGAGTGTCATGTGAATCCTATAGTATCCTCTCCTTCAACTTAGATTCTAGGACCAAGTAGATCCTATCCTTGTAGAAATCACATCATCCACCACTCAGTACCTATCATCTTGTACTAGTCCATCCATTATCTCACACACAAATTTGTTCTTGGATTACTCAACCAACAAGAGAGACTTCCATTCAGCTAAAATCTTTGAAAGTGAACAAGCGGCAGGTTTCCTAGAAAGTGCATCAACAACCACATTCTTCTTCCATTTCACATACTCTATATCAAAGTCATAGGCATGTATCTTACTGACCCATTTATGCTACCTCTCGTTCAGATATTTTTGCTCCAAGAAATACCTGAGACTATTATGGTTGGTCCTCACCACAAATTTCCCTCCAACCAAGTACTATTTGAACTTCACCAATGCATGCATTATGGAGAGCATTTCCTTATCATATATGGAGTAGAGTCTCTCAGGCCCCCTCAATTTGCGACTCTCAAAAGCAATGGGGTGTTGATTATGCATCAAGATCACTCCAATGCCTTCACTTGAAGCATCACTCAAGAACAAAAGGTTGGGTGAAGTATGGAAGTGCTAGGACTGGGCAACTACTCATCACCTCCTTGAGCTTGTCAAAAGCTTGTTGTGCCTTGTCTGACCAACTGAATGCACCCTTCTTGGTGAGATTTTTCAAAGGTGCCCCCAACTATGAAAAACCTCTAACAAAGCACATGTAATAGCTACATAGCCCAAAGAATCCTCACAACTTAGCGAGTGTCTTGGGTGTTGGCCAATCAAGTATCACTTGTATTTTCTCCTAATGAACCTACACCCCCTGCACACTTATCACATGTCCCAAGTACAAAATATCTCTAAGGAAAAACTCACACTTTGAGGCCTTAGCATATAATGACTGCTCCCCCATGATAGTCAAAATCTCATCAAGTTGTATCAAATGCTCATCCCAAGTCTTACTATATATGAGCAATTTATCAAAGAATACCAAGAGGAACTTACACAACTGCTTTTTGAAGATGTGGTTCATACATGACTGAAATGTAGTAGGAGCATTTGTCAAACCAAATGGCATGACCAAAAACTCATAATGTCCATAGTGGCATCGAAATGCAGTCTCATGTATATCTTGCTCTCTGACTCTGATCTAATGGTACCCTGAACAAAGATCTATCTTGGAAAAGTAGACTGCACCATGTAACTCATCCAATAGCTCATCAATCCTGGGTATCGGGTACCTGTTCTTAATAGTTTTCTTATTGAGAGCTCTATAATTTATGCACATTCTCATTGTTACATCCTTCTTCTTCACCAAGACCACAAAAGAAGCAAAAGGGTTGGAGCTCGGTCTAATATGTCCCATCTCAAGCAATTCCTTGATTGCTTTCTCAATCTCATCCTTGAACTTTTTAGGATGATGATAGGGGGTGGTGATGACTGGCTTGGCCTCCTTCTCCAACTCAATGGTGTGATCAAATCCTCGATCAAGTGGCCTCCCTGGAGGTATCTCTCCAAACACCTTTTCATGCTTCCCTAATAGCTCATGAATTTTAATGTGATAGGGATGATCTGAACCAAGATTTTCCTTAGTGATGATCAAACATTTTGTTTCCCATGCTATATCACCATGCAAAAAGATGTTCTCCATGCATTTAGCTGACACAACCTTTGGTGGCCTAGTAGTCATGCCTCTAAGTACCACTCTCCTTCCATCTACTACCCTAAACTTTAGCTCCATGGTTTGAAAGCTTTGTGAATATTTTCTCAATGAATGGAGCCACTGAATACCAAGGATAGCATTTGTGTCACCTAAGTCCACCGCATAGAAATCATCTGTGACTGTGTAATTTCCCAATGTGATAAGCAACTGTTGAACCCTCCTAGTGCATGACATGTTATATCCATCTTCCACCATCACATTAAAACCCTCAAAATCCTTTGTTGGAAACCCCTGCTTTGCCACTATGGCTGCATCAATGAAGTTGTGGGTGGCCCCACTATCAATCAATACTGTGATGTGTTGTCCCTGTAAAGATCCCCTTACTCTAAAGGAGTTGAATCTTAATGTGCCTAATAAGGTAGCAACAGTGCTACTCTTTCCCTCATCTTGGGGATGCTCCTCATCTGAGCTGCTATCCTCACCGTTCTGTGGCTACCCCTTATCATCACTATCTTCACTCTTTGATCTGACCTCAATAAAGTGAACCTTTCCTTTACCAAGGCAACGGTGTCCATGCTCCCAATGATCTCTGCAGTGATAGCATATTTGTTTCCTCCAACACTCCTCGTGATCCTCTTCCTTTTGTTTGCTCCTCTTGGGCCATTCCTTATGAGCGGGTTTCTTGCCCTTGTCTTTATGTGAGGAAGAACTATGAGGTGGGTATTTTTTCTTCTGATTTCTTGGAAACTTGCTCTTTTGATTGCTATAATCCATGTCTCTAGCTTTCTTGATTGCCTCCTGTAATGAGGTAGGGTTGAGAGCTTTAACCCATCCTATTAGGGGATCCATTAAACCATCCATGAATAGGACCAGCAACCTTCTCTCTGATATATCGGTTACTAGAACAACCAACCTCTGAAAATCAGAAATGTAAGTGTCTAATGAACCCCACTACTTGAGCTAAGCTAACTCCTTGAAATTGAGTTCAGGATCCTTAACATCAAATCTCTCAATCAACCTTTCAGTGAATTTTTCATAGGAGGTGATTAGATCATGGCCCATTGTAACCAATCTATGATGCCACCACTCGTGTGAAACTCCATCTAGATGTATAGTAGCATACTTGATTTCTTCATCCTCGGGCATAGGGTTAAGCTGAAAATAGGTATCAACTTTTTGCACCCAAGCTTGTGTCGATGTATTTCTTGATCCATCAAAGTATGGAAAACTCAATTTTCTTAATTTTCTTTTGAGGTCATTGTGATGCTCTTTGTTTCCTCTACTTGGTCTGTCTCATTCTTAAATCTATGTAGTCTTGAAGAGACATGTCATGCTAGAAACCTAGACTAGCATCTAGCCAATCCTGTCTAAGTTGCTCTTGCAGCTCGAGCAATGTAATTTCATTATCCTCTTGTGGCTCTTTTCTGGCTAGGAAGACAGGCATCATGGGTCTCAACCCTACTGGTGTAACCTAATGATTGGGAGTCATGTTGTTGACTAAGTTGTCCCCTTGACCATTGTTTCCTCCATTCATATTGTTATTATTATTGAGCATATTTCTCATCAAAAGATCCATCATCTGTGTTAATCTCTAATTTTTTTCAATTTTGCTTTTCTAAATGTTCCTTCATGAGTGCTTCTCTTGATAACTCCTCTCTTCTTTGTTCTTTCCAACTTGGATTGCCACTTCTTTTGTCACCCATTGTGCTAGATGAATCCACCTCAATGTTTTGCTACCTTGTTGCGATTACAGCTAATAAAGTATCTTGCTCTGGATAGGGTTGAGGCCGTTGATGAGTCTGATGCCTTTTCTTTTTCTCTTCTCATTCCAAATACCTCTGATGTCTATCACTCATGAACCCCTATAGGTTGGCAAGAACAATGGCTTTGATACCACTATAAGAAGCCTTGCTGATTCTGATATAAATTTTTTGATTTTAAAACTTCGGGAATTTTGTCAAATAGTTTTCTTGCAAACTATCCAACTATTGTTTGTGATTTCTTTTTGTGTTTTCAATTTTTTTGGTGATAACATAAATATGAAAGGCTTCTATTGCACAACTCAAAAGACTAAAATGGAAATGAAATACAATGCAATATTGATTTTGGTATTTTTCAAGTGCAATAAGATGATTAAAACTAATGCAAATGATCAACTACAACAATATGACATTTTGACAAAAAAATGATATGCAAACTCTAAACTCCTTTATTGTTGTTATATATGATTACAATGGATGCAACAATTCAATTATCCAAGAGACGACTTCTCATTGACAAAAAGACTATGAGGTATGCAATTACAATCAACTGTACAACAACGACCAACATTATATGAGATGCAAATATAATTAAAATGCAAGCTACAGATATGTCATGTAAGACAATGATACAATATGTCTATAAATGTAATATTTTGAATTGACCCAGATATTACATTGTTACAATACAACTAACATAAACAAAGATTATAACTAGATAGTGAAACTTGAAAATCGTGGTCTATGGGATGAAGCCAACACTACCAAATAAGCTTGTTCTTCCTCCAATTGAATTCTTTGGTATCCAAAAGGCAACGCCCAGTCACCTTGAAGTCCTATGACCTCTTTCCAACCCAAACTGAATTTTATTATGCCTTCAAACTCAAAATCGTACCTGATAAAGTGCACCCAGGTTGCTACTAGAATAACTTCCTGAATTGTCACAATTTCTAAATATAAGATGATGAAATTTGAGCTTCTCTAAAATCAACCTCCAAACTGAAGAATTCAAACTTCCCAAAATAGAAATGTTTTCTCTAAATAGATTGATAAAATCGACCTCCAAGGGCTGCCAATGAAACTCAAAATTGCTGCAAATAATTTCTCCTCAATTCGCCCTTAACAAAAACTTCAAAATTTGGCCATAGGCCATTAAATTTTCCTCCAATTGAGAGACTGAGATATCTCCCACACAAATCCAAATACGGTTGATGTTGCACAACTGAAACCAGCACCCTAGAGTCTTCAAACCCTCAGGCAATGCAAGCACACAACTCTTTACCAAACATGTATGAAAGTAGAATAACTCAAGACATGATGATAGTGGCTTGCATTGAGCTCCTTATAAAGAATTCTCATTCACCTCCAAGAAGCTTCTAGTAAATAATATTATTTTATTCCAAGTGACTTTATGATATAATATTTAGTTTAGTCACTTTATTAAATTAATTAAATATAAAGCTATCTTATGATATTAATTTATTGAGATAACTTTACAAATCATTAATTTAATATTTATTCCCTTATTTCTCCTATTTAGCCTTCAGGAATAAATAAGGCTAAATACATCGCAGGTGTGGCTAATGTGAAGGGGACATTACATAACTCCTTCCCTTGCTCTATGATGACCCCTAACTCTATACCTACCACTTAGAATACACTAGTACTTGCAATGATAGAAGGTGCAATGGGGGACCATGCAATGGGTATGTTTTTTTTTTTTTTTATTATTAACTGAGAGGAATGGGTAGGTTAGTCTAGCGATCTAGAGTTCAACTCTTTGACAAGGCAAGCCCCCTCTATAACCCCTCAAGGTTGTAGATCAGGTCCAAACTAAGCTACAGTTAGATAAATCAAAGCAAAGAGAATCAATCTTGGGACCTACATGGGACACACCCAAAGCCCTTAACTAACTATGCCACTTGTTTAGGCTGGTGCAATGGGTATGCTAATTGGCCAATTTTTTAAAAATCAAATATATTATCATTTTTAATTATATATTAGATGGGTAGATTAGATTGTATTTTAAAATTGAATTGTTGTCAATTTAAGTTGATTTATATTATGATACAAAAAATAATAAAATTAAAATATATGATATCAAGGATCTGAATTTAATGAATTGAGATGACTAAAATTTTAATGTTTGAGAGTCTAGGATGCAATTGGATCTATGATTATGTCTAGGTGATGTGATCCCATCCAAATGGTGTGATCTTGTTCTATGTATAGTTGGATCTTTTATACTGCAACAAAGTACAAACAAGCTTGGAAACGTGTAACACATAGGAGCATTCCATAATAATAAATTTGCATACCACACTTGACAAGCTCTAAATTTGCACTCGTCTTTGCGGAATGTTAGAAATGACAACTTAAAATGATGAGACTTTAGTTATAAGGGAAATGTAAGAACTAGAGTTTTACCATTTTTGTTTATTATTGATATGATGTTTGTGTTAACTCTCAAAACTACACCCTTGCTAAGTTGCAGAACTAAGCATTTTGGAGTAACATGGGAACATTCCTAGGCCTGTGGGTTGCCTAAACTTAGAATGGACCTCCAGATAAGGCTGGCTCCTAAATGGCAATCACCTAAACTAATCTAATGATTTTCCAAGGAAAAGGGGAAAGAAGATAGCATAAACTGATAAAAAATGAAAGCTTTTAAAAAGGTGATGTACCAAAACACTAAGACTTGTCAACATAGCTTACATACACAGTTCAAACAATGACAGAGCTTGGCTTACACAACTCAATTTTGTATGTTTCTTGCATAAGTGGTTCATAAATAGGTTTTAAAGTTAAAATCTTAGAAGGAAATAAATTTCACAACTAAAAGCATTTGCATTCATAACATAGCTTATAACCTGCAACATACATACTTTTCTACAAAAGGGTGCTAACATGAGACAAAAATACAAGGAAATGAACAAACTTCACAAGTAATCTCATCAATCAACTAAAATGCACACAATAAAGCAGAAAATTAGAAGGCAAAATAACTCAATTTCATTGATTTTCAAGGTACTCACTGGTATACATGTCAAAAAGAGCTATAAAATATGCAGTATCTCCAAAGGACACCAAAAAAGCCACTATGTAAAAGCTAGAGCATAATCAGAACTGAGTACAAAATGAGTCAACAAGTGACTATAACCATCCTCCACCATGATCCACCAAAATAGGACCTAGAACCTTCTTGGTCGTATGCAACAATAAAGCCAAAAATATAGCTACTATATCTCCTCCAAAAAGGCTCCAAAATGCTAAAAAGGTCAACTTTGACCATGTTCATCATGAAGGCATGAGAAACTAACTCCTAGATATCCTCATTCCCTCCAAAAGGTGAGTAAAAGCTCCCTACATCTCCTCCATATGTATTCAAATCTCCCCAACCTTCCCTATATGCTTGGCATAACCATAACAACCATAAACAACTAACTCCCCTTTGACCATATCCTGAAACTCAACGTAGCAAACACACACTTTATTATTTTTCATTATGAACAACATTAAATAAAGTGATTTATAGATACATCACTTAAATAATGTTTTTCATTTACAAATTTGGTGCAAAATAAAAGTATTTGTCTTAGCCTATGTCTTGAAGATAATGCAAAAAATACATAAACCTTGAGGGGACACATCCTAAGCATATGAATGAGGTGAAGGTATTAATTTAAGTTGCAAAAGTTAAAAGAAAGGAAAAAAATTCCTTCGAGTTATCAGCATACTTAGGGTTTTGAAAACCTAAAGCAAAACCGTGGGAAAACATCATTTCACATTTCATTTTCCACTACATCTTTCTAGATACTTGAGGGCACCTCCATAGGGTTTCACCTAGAGCTCTATAGAGGATTTTCATGGTGAAAAACTTACATATTCAATGAGAAAAAACAATATTGTGCTCAGGTAAGCTCTCTGCTTCAGTATATTTTTCTTTTCTCTTTCATTTCTTGTAGAAAAAGAAATTCTCCATTCAAACTCTATTTGCAAAAGAATGAATATATCTATTTTTCCCTCATGAACATTTCTATGCCACGACTTATTTGTTTTTTGCTCAGCATTTAGAAACCTTCTCAAAGGGTCCCTTTCTCACTTGCCTCCACAGTGAGAGGTCGAGCCTTTATTTCATTGTTTCCTCCTTCTCATATAGCAGGCCAAGTCATTTATGTGTGCACAAGATGTGACCCTCCATATCTTGCTCTTCAGTCTTTAAGAGAACCCCCTCACTTTCTTGTTAGCATTTTCTTGATATCTGAGAAAATGGGAAAAATAAAACCTAATGCCTTCATTTTCCCATAGCCATCTCAGGTTTAGTATGCTCTGGGTTCTTCATGATTTCTTTTGCATTTTTCATCCTGTAGTTATGATTTCTTTATTGATGCAAAGCTAAGAGACAGCTATTATGTTGAAGTTATTGTCTTATCAATTCTCATTAGGATACCTTCATGTTGAAACTAAATCCACGTGCTTGATGAGGGCATCGCTCGAGACACAGAAAATAACTCACAAACAAGAGAACAATTTTTTTATTCAGAAAATGGAGCTTCTTACATGCAGAGGATCTCAAATCCCCAAGTTCTACAACACCTGCAAGTTACATAGAGCTACAGAATAACCCTTTCGCAATATGCGAGCTTGTCCCCAAAAAGTTACCCAAAAATTAGAAACCCGCCCATAAATAGAGCTCCTCATTAGTTTGGAGCCAAAAAACATTCAAATTTGAGTTTAGGCAATTTGGCACCGAAAATTACAACTTGAAGTTCAAATTTCAAAAGAACATTTGCAATTGTATCTTTTAGAAAGTGCGCCAACTTCCCGGGGCCATAACTTTTGATCCGGGACTCCGATTCGCGAACCGTTTGAACCGTTGGAAAGGTCTCGAAGTCAATAACGTTCTCAAAATATGCTATGCCGATTTTGGCGTTTCAGGCTGATCGGGAGCTCTAAGTGCCTCAAATCCCACCCGGAAGATTTTTAGGTGCAAATCTGGGAAACTAAAATTGCAATATCTTTCAACCCAGGAACAGAAAATAAAAATCGTAAATTGAGAATTTCATTATAATGAAAAGGGTATCCAAAAATGTAAAAACATCTAAAAACAAAGAAACGAAATTTAACTATTTTTGGGTGATGCAAGATTGCCCTTACCTTTGGATACTCCTATCGGACACCGGTAATTTGGTAACCTGTCACATCTCGATTGGTTGAGAAAACCCAACTAGTCAACCACGCATAGATAGCCGAGGATGAATATGAGACTTCTCTCATTTCACGGATATTGTATCTTCTATTTCTAGTACTCCTTCCTACGACTATCAAGATTGCTTGATCTCTCCCTTTACAGTAGGTGCTAGAATGCCATGCTGTCCTATTGCTGAATTGCTTCCTCTGTTCCACCTTCTGTGATACTCATCAAATACGGGAGAAATGTTGAACCACAGTATTAGGTCATCTCAGAGGTAACTCACCTCATATGCATTCAGATCATACCTCTTCAAAATTTTATGGGCGAACTTCCTCATCTTCAATTTGTTATATGTTCCCACGAAAACCTTTCTTTCCTCAAGTGGATTACATCACTTCATCCTGTCCCGAAACTCTTATACCTCTCCTCTTACGTCTTGCCTTGGCCTTATCTTGCATATTCATCTTGTTAATATGTTCTCTTACCTTCTCATGTATATCCTTGATGTGCTCTGCAAAATCTTCGGCTTCAACACTTATTTTCTTTTCTTGGTCCATCTTCCTCAATTCTAGGTTGTTGGGACTACCTCCATACACAATTTGGAATGTTGATCTACTAGTACTTCTATTGACAGAATTGTTGTAAGAAAATTCTGCCTGGGGTAAGATCAAGTCCCATCCCTTAGGTTTATCTTCTACCAAGCATCTTAGTAGGTTACCCAAACTCCTGTTAACAACCTCTATCTGCCCATGTGTTTGTGGATGGTGTGCAGAACTGAATTTCAACTCTATCTTCAACTTCTTCCATAAGGTCCTCCAAAAGTACCCCACAAATTTGGTGTTATGATCTGAAACAATACTCTTTGGCTGACCATGTAGCCTCACCACCTCTTTGAAGAACAAGTAAAGCAATGTGGGTACATCATGGGTGCTCATTGTGGAATGAAATGTCTGTCTTGAAACCTATCAACCACCACAAAATTTGAACCATTCCCTCGTTGTGTCATACGTGAGCCAAGGAACAAAGTCCATATATATTCTCCATGGCCTCTCAAAGTGCAGGTAGGCGATATAAGCACGTACGGCTCCACTCTTTAGCCATCGGCCATACCTATAGCTTTGTACAGCTTCTTCAATCATGTAATAGCCAGGGTAATAATAATAACTCCTTGATAATAGCAATGGTCTTATCGACCAAAATATCTGCCATTCCTCCTATGCTTCTCCTTTATTAAGGTTCTCCCTCCTTGGAACTCTTGAGTACACAATTGACTTCATAAATAACATGCCATCCTATATTGTAATCCGGTACCTTATCCTATCCTCTCTTGAGTTCTTTGCAAGCTTTCCAAGCCTGCTGCAAAATTAGGATCTACATCTGATGTCTTGAGTTCATTGAACAACCACTTGATCGCATCTTTGTCATCAATGTATGCCTCCTATGACATACGCAACCCCTATTTGACTTCCCTCCCTGTTTCAAAACAAAGGTATAACTCTTGCAAAAACTCTACATTTCATATGCCTCTGATTTGTTTCTCTTACTATTTATGTCACGCAAGGCCCTAATAGTCGGTATATAAAAAAAGATTCATGACAACAAATAATATCTACATTTCTTTAATAGCGAACTGTGCATAAAATTCACGATCATATCTCTGATGAATCACTCTTGGCATCATTTAACTTTTCACTAAAATAGGCAATGGGCTTACCTTCTTAGCTCAACACTACTCCAATGGCACAACCACTGGCATCACAATCCACCTGAAACACCTTGTTGAAATCTGGGAGGGCTAGAATAGATTGCTCTGTCACCTTCTACTTCAACAGTTCAAAAATTTTTGCCGCTCCAGTGCTCCACTTGAATTCTTTCTATCCCCTCTCATTGTTTCAGTCAGGGGTCCACAAATACTACTAAAGTTTCTAATGAACTTTCTATAAAAACTAGCCAAATCATGGAAAGATCTCACCTCGGTAGCAGTTCTTGGGGTAGGCCATTCCAGAATATTCACCTTCTTTGGGTCCATCTTAGGACCTTCTTGAGACAATAAAACTGATGCCTGCTCCCTCTTCACAAGCGCACTTCTTGATTAATCAGCTAGTTTCTCTTCTCTTAACTTCTCAAAGACTCTACGAATATGCATCAAATGCTCATCAACATCTTGCACTGAAAATAAAAATATCATCAAACCGCCACAATAAAAAACTTGAGAATTTTAGTGCCTCATTCTTGACATGAATGTGAGCGTCACATTGGATTGGCCAAAGGCATGACTAACCTTTCATCGGGCCCTCTTTGGTCTTGAAGGTAGTCTTCCATTCATCTCCCTCGGTCTAGAATCTCATGATATCCATACTGGTCAATCTTTGTGATACGGGCTCCTCCAGTCCATCGGGTCATCCATCTTGGTAGGAAATATACTTGATTTTATCTTGTTTATGGCTGGGAATCTATTTTATCCTCCACTCCCCATCCTTCTTTGGTGCTAGTACTGCAGGTACTGCACATGGACTCAAACTCTCCCGTATCAAACCCTTTCTCAACAACTCTTGAACTTGTATGTTCAACTCCTCATTTTCTGCTGGAGTCATTCTATGAGCTGCCTTATTTGGCAAACTGGCTCCAGGAATCAAGTCAATCTGATGACTGATCTTCCTTATTGGTGGTAAACCCTCGGGTACATTATCAGAAACAATATCCTGAAACTCATCCAACATCCCAGAAACTTCTTCTGGAACCTTCTCACTATCCTCCTTACTCACTCTAGGAATCAATGCATAACACACATGCTCATACTTCATACCTTCTAAAAAATTTCTTCCATCTACATAACAAATTCTAGCACTACTGCATACCTTTTCTTCGGTCTCCTTCAGGGGTTTCAACTTGTGACGAACCCCATCCTTTGTCAAGGAATAAGTGTTTACATGGCCATCATGTATAGCTAGCCTATCAAACTGCCACGGCCTCCCCAACAACATGTGACATGCATCCATGGGGATGATATTCAGTACCTCATCACTTGGTAGCTCGATCTTGAACTTTACTAGAGCCTTTGTTCATTGACCAAAACTTTGTGGTCTTCGGCCTTAAGCAATCCGATACGAATGGTGTCTTTCCCTCTTGACTTCAACTTTGTGACCATCTCCTCGACACTAGATTATCGGTGCTCCCACTTGTGTGTGACATCCCTGTGTTTCCTTCACACTTGCACCTTGTCGGCGATTCTTCGCTGTTACAGTTTCCTTTTCTCGATCCTTTAGGAGCTCTCCTAATCACTAGGGTTTCCCTTTCAGCATCATCTGAATGTTCAGATTGGGCCTCCTCATCTGCATGCACAACCCTTCCACGACCTTCTGGCCTTTTTTCTACCCTTCCTTGGTGTTGTGGACATTCATAGGCTCGATGCCCTTCTTCACCACACTGGAAACACGTTCCTTTGAAACCACCTCCTCCGGATCCTTGTCCATATCTCCCTCGTCCTCTACCTCTTTGATCACTACTGTTTTGATCGCAAAGGCGATAAGTTCTCATTCCTTTGGCTTGGTACATGTCCACATCTTCACTTTTTTCATCATCATTTAAACTACGGAAGTCTTCCATTGCCCCTTTTCGCTGACCTCCGTCCTTTTACTTGCCATCAAATCTTTTATTCGACTTCTCACCACCTTGGAGAAAATGATACACATCTCAATGATGGTCATTTTGACAAACAACTCCTCCTAAATGTAGTCGTAACCATTAAGATATCAGGCTACCTTCTCCTTATTGGCCCTCACATGTGACCCGTTCGATGATTATCTTGTAGAAAATATTCGATATATTCTTCTTTCAGATCTAACTCCCTTACTTCAACCCTTGCAATTTCTTCACAAGATCTATTTCGTAGTCCTTTGGTATGAAGCTAACTTCTTTAGTTTCTACGCCATATGATCCCATACGAGTGATATTGCCTTTTCCTCTTGATTTCTTCCATTTGGACCTCTTTCCACCAAATATTGGCATGGACCTTCAGCTTCATTTTCGCAAACTTAACCTGATTTGGGTCCTCTATTTCCTCATACTCAAAATATTCTTCTAGCTCATTGATCCAATTGATCAACTCTTCTGGGTTCAGACTTCCAGAATAACTGGGACTTTTGCTCTTAGTCTTTTCCCGATCTTCGAAATGGCCCTTATTAGCCGCATTTGGTCTCGATCAATCGCTTCTTCTTCCTCTTCTACATCTAAACCTTCTTCCTCTCCTTCATCCTCACTTTCACTCCACGGGTTTAACCTCTTCTCAATTTCTCTTGTAAAGCGTGTCACATCTCTGGAGGCTGCCAGTGCATCTCTTCCTGACATTTATGCACGCCTCGACCATACGGCACCACCACCTTCACCAAGCATCCTTTTGGAGCATCTTTCTGTTCTCGACCCACAGCCACCCAGGGTCACAGTGTGACATCTCACAATCGGCGGTTGTCTACAAGCTCAAGAAAAAACCGCTGTGATACCCATGATGGGGACACCGCCGAGACCACAGAAAATAACCCACAAACAAGAGAATAATTTTTTTATTCAGAAAATGGAGCTTCTTACATGCAGAGGATCTCAAATCCCCAAGTTCTACAACACCTGCAAGTTACAAAGAGCTATAGAATAACCCTTTCGCAATATGCGAGTTTGTCCCCAAAAAGTTACCTAAAAATTAGAAACTCGCCCATAAATAGATCTCCTCATTAGTTTGGAGCCAGACAACATTCAAATTTGAGTTTAGGCGGTTTGGCGTCGAAAATTACAACTTGAAGTTCAAATTTCAAAAGTACATTTGCAATTGTATCTTCTAGAAAGTGCGCCAACTTCCCGGGGCCATAACTTTTGATCTAGGACTCCGATTCGCGAACCGTTTGAACTGTTGGAAAGGTCTTGAAGTCAATAACACATTTGAAATCCACTACACCAATTTCAAAAAGTTTCAAGGCTGATCCGGAGCTCTAAGTGCCTCAAATCTAACTCAAAAGATTTTTGGGTGCAAATCTGGGAAACTAAAACTGCAATATCTTTCAACCCAGGAACCAAAATAAAAACCGTAAATTGGGAATTTCATTATGACGAAAAGGGTATCCAAAAATGTAAAAACATCTAAAAACTGAGAAACTTGAAATTTAACTATTTTTGGGTGATGCAAGATTGCCCTTACACCACTGGATACTCCTGCATCAGTGCTACATTATATATTCCTTTGTATTGGCAATGCCTTCACATGCCTATACCTTGTAAGAAGTTGATTTTTTAAAAATTCTCTTCTCTTAGCTTCCTCACATATATAATATTTGATATCAACATAATGGAAGATACATTTGTAGCTTTCAAAAGTGGAATTAGCACTATATTACCTTATCAATAGATTATAGCTTGTCTTTGAAAAGAAAAAATCCTGGTGACCAATAGTGGCAGTGTTCTTTAGTGTTCCTTTGATACATAATGTTGTCCCTATCATTATTGTGATGTCTTGGGAGTCACCTCCTTTATCACTCAGTCTATTTACATTAAAGAAAATTATGCAAACCTTGCCATGTCCATAGATTTTTACCAACATCATCACTATCAACTGCCCCTATGATATCTTCCACTACAGTCATCTTCAATACCTCATTGTCTCATGAACTGCCTATGAGAACTCACTATGTGTGTTTGTTGAGAGAAATCATTTTATGGCCTATAAATGAAGATGAAAGTGAACCATTCTCCATGGACATTGATGGTGAAAAGACTTGACTTCACTGTATCCACTCTATTTAGACTTGAAAGTGATAGAGGTTAAGTGTTTCTTTTATTCTACTTTAGACAGTGACAAAGATCATTGTACCTTTGCTTACCTATCATGATACTTTGGCATCAAAACCTCATTGAAACCATTTGAATAGCCCTGATGATTCCCATTGTTGCTTGAAGTGGTATCCCTGACAGTCCTTTAAGCATCATGTTGCATCAATTTCACTATCTTTTACATTGCATTCATGACTTTTCTCCTATTATCAAAGTACCTTTCATGCATTTGATTTAATCCGTTATGTGGAAAGATGTCATCTTTGTCTTTTCAAGTAGTAAATATTGTGTAAGCTTTTAATCTACATTCAACTACCCCTTCACATTTAATCTGTGTAACTGCTATGATGCTTGGGGCTGCTTACTTTAACTTGCATACCTTCTTTTCCATGTCACCCCTAATTGTCCTGAGACAATGCAACATACTCCATTGATCATTGCAGGATTGATCTTTAATACTTTCATGGATGGTTCACTTGTGATTATTCCTTTCAAATGAACCAATAGGGTAGCATGTTGGGCTCAACCCTTGTGGGAGCCCATTTTACTCCACATGCTTTGATCAAATGAAACAACCCAGCAATAAATATCTCACCTATTCCTGCACAATGAACAAACATGTTAGATAAAATAGAGTATATGATAGATGTTTATTGTAACCTTTCCATTTTCCTAGACATCTATAATATGCAGACTATTTCAATGCTTTATGAGGATTAGGCTATATGTTTGTAAATATTGCACATGTAAAGATTGGTGATCTTGAGCTCTAACAAAATCTCACTCTGAATGCAGGAAACCCTAGAGAACAAGAAAAAAACTTCTGGAGGTTGAAAAAGAAGGAGGATTGAAGCAGATGCAATAGTTCAACTCAACTAGGATTCATCATTCAAGCAATGACAGATCCCCTTTCTTTCCATATGCATTTTTACTTTCATGTATCTATAAATGTATAGTCTATTTCCTTTATTGCATTAAAATAGTTAGTCCCACGGCTTGTGTGGGACACCATACATTTATGATTATCAATAAAGACTATTTTTTGCAACAACTATTCACTCTCTTCTCTGTTGCATGCATTTGTACAATGTAATAATGCATTCTAGTTCATAATTTTTGTTATGCACATGGATATAACATAGCAGAGTAGGAGATATACCTTTTACTTCACTTTGTAAAACAAACACAACTCTACCTGATTGAGATGATAGCTAAATTAGGTAACAATATGCTTATGAGATAAAGTATTATGCTAAACTATTCGCCAATAGTTGTTTTTCTATGTTATTTTATTCAACCTTGTAGATACTAAGGGAACAAGACTTGGAAGTTAATTTTGGCTCTAGGTTGTTATTTATCATCATTGTTGTTAAAAGAACTTAAAATATTATTAGAAAATAGGTAGCAACAAAACTCGACACTTAATTAATACTTAGTTACTCAGACATAACATTAAATCATACGAATAATATGGTTCATTATGATGCATCATTTCCTACATAAAGAACTAGAAGGAACTTGACCTAAACCTAAAACTCTAACTAACCCATCCATCACCATCAACCAACAAGACAAAACCCAAATTGCACTTTACAACAACACCATAACTATACTTCTTTTGTGCTTAGGAAACTACAAAGAACATATGTAAACTCAAAAAGTACATTGAATAAAATTTGCATACCACCATGAAAAGCACTTGGAGATCTAGACGAAAAATGATAAGAAAGAATAGAAAGTTAGCACTAGAAACATTGTATTTTTACACATTTCAAATCTTCAAGAGGAGAAAATTATATTTTTAACAGATAGCTACGACAAGCTACAACATCTAATATAAAACTTATTTATTCTTTTTTTCTTTGTTGGATGTCCATACCTTGTTCCTTAAGACTTTTAAAATGCAAATCCATGTTATGCATAAATTCCATGAGATTATATTTGTTTTAGGCATATTATGAAACAATTCTTATGCATTTGTATCAAACAATATACATACCTTTTCTTAAGAAAAGTTGTTGGAAAGGGGGAAAATTCCATTGATTATAATATAAAGAAGCACTTGCAATCCTCTTATCAAGGGAGGATACAGATCCCCATCTACTAAAACATAATTATTACTATGTAGAAGATACAAAATTACCTCCTTTACTTTATTAAGCCTCTCTGACTACTGAGTTGATAGGAGATTTTCTTGAATGCTCATGAAGTTCTTGTACTCATCCAAATTGTATTTCAATAAATCTTAGGCATTTACTGAGATTAGAATTTTTCACCAACATAAATCTACTAAATACTCCAACAATATTGTCTATTGTCGCTCTTTTATCATAGTTTGAATTAGCCTTAAAATATATTTGTTTGTTAAGAGCTTCTCATACATCTTCCCCCCAAAGATATCAATGAAAAATACCACAAAGTTCCCTAATAAAATAAAGTAATTATGAAGATTAATTTGATAGGCTTGTTGTCAATTTTGACACCTCAAATTAGTGATATAGTCAGTAATAGTTACAATCTGGACCAACTTGAAGTGCCTACCTTTTGGGTCCTCATTGGCTAAAGTAGGATAGAAGGGATTTTAAAAATCATGATTTTCCAAGAAAATAGTTTGTACTCCATAGATACCATTAAGATGTTACACCCTTTAAGGAAAATCTTCTTGTCATGAAACATGATCCATAGAAGGAAATAAATGAAAATTAATAACTTTCCATCATTCCTAATAATGTGAAAACTAATTCTCCATAAAATTTGGGCATGTAAATATTTTGAGACTTGGGAGGGGTGCCCCATGGGCTATCTAGAGTGTGATGTCAATTGGAGGAATGAAAGCTTGAATTAATGTCAACTAATTGATTGACTATAGCATTTATCTATTGAAGGTATACTTGGCTCAATGTAGTATAAATGGTGTTTAATTGATCTTGGATGGAAGCCACCTGAGATTGGAGTTCTTATATGTTGGATTAAGTCTTAGGAAGCATTCTTTTGCTACACAATACACGATGTGATATTTTGGGATGAAAAAAATTATATACCAAATGATTAGTGTGAAGTTGATCACAATGGAGTAGGTGTGTAGAAAACATGATAATTGTTTGAGTGGACCAAAAATGAATTTATGTATCAAAATGATTTCTTGAAGAGATTATCACAATGGGATAATTGCTTAGATGGGGGTAAAATAGCCTAGATTAATTTTTTTCTAATAATATCTAATGATTAGGTTTCCTAGAAAGAACTAAATAATACTTCTTGATTTGGAAAAATATTGGCTCAAAAGTTTTAAATGGGTAGATTGTGAAGACAAGAAAATACACAAGGATGAAGACCTGAATAGATTTCCTTAAAGTCTTCATCATTAGCATATTGTTCTTGAAATCCTTTGGCATCAATGACAACCTATGTTCAACATTAGTTTAATGTAGTCAGTAATAGTTACAATTTGGACCAACTTGAAGTGCCTACTTTTTGGGTCCTCATTTTCTAAAGAAGGCTAGAAGGGATTCTAAAAATTCATATTTTCCAAGAAAATAGTTTGTACTCTATAGATACCATTAAGGTGCTACACGCTTTAAGGAAAATATTGTTGTCATGACACATGATCCTTAGGAGGAAATACATGAACATTAATAATTGTCCATCATGCCTAATAGTGTGAAAACTAATGCTCCATGAGATTTGGGCTATGACTTGGGAGGGGTTCCCCATTGGATATCTAAAGTGTGGTGTTAATGAGAGGAATGAAAGCTAGAATGAATTTAAACTAATCAATTGACTGTAGCATTTAGCTATTGAAGGTATACTTGTCCCAATTTAGTATAAATGGTGTTCAGTTTATCTTGGATGGAAGCCACTTGAGATTGGAGGTCTTGTATGTTTTTGATGGGGAAAAACAAGATTTGTTGGAACCTGAAACCCATTACAAGAAGGTTTTGAAGGGACCTAAAACCATTTACAAGGAAAAGATGATACAAGAAAAATAATCAGTTGACCAATCCACAGCCAATCAGCAATAGCCAAACCCAAATAATCAAATCAGCACACGCTACAACAAATAGGTTTTGAAGGGACCTTAAACCCTTAACAACCAGGCTTTACCAGGGACCTAAAACCCTAAAAAACTAACAAATAACTGCCTGAAATAGTAAGGAAACAAAGTATCCAAGCCGCATCAAACCATCTACTCAGCAACAACTTCACTAAATCACCAATAAGAGGGCAATAAGACTCCCCATCAAAAAGGAGGAAGCATTGAGGATTCCCAACCTTTAATCAGTACCAACTATCCAACAACACCAACCCAAACTCCACCTCAAAAGGAGAGAGCTCCCCTCTATAGGAGAGGACAATGCGACAACCAAAACTATCAGAAACGCCACTCTTCTACACCCAACAGATCCACCTCAAAAGGAACAAGCAGCATAGCAAAGCACTTCCCACCACCACAACATCCAGCTCCACCTTAAAAGGAGAGGGCTCTGCCTCAATGGGAGTAATCTTCACCTCAATAGAAGACAACAACTGTAAAAACTAGTAGAAAGACACTAGTCCAATAGAGAAGGCTAACACATCATCCTTTAGAAGCAAGAGAGTCAGAAACTAGAAAAAGGGAATTTTGAGAACCACAACCAAGCAACCCCTATGAGCAAACAATAAATTCACTAGAACTAACTCAGACCAAGGACAGAGATAAAATAAACCCCCTATGAAAAACAAAGGCTTCAAAGAATGAAAGGGAGACAAACAATCTTTGGTACAAACCAAAGCAAACTAGGAATAAACCCAGAATAACCAAAAGAAACAAATCCACAGGTCAAAAATAGCTTGCAGAAACAAGGCCCAAACAACACCAACCCAAATTTTGAGTAGAAGCCCGAAGCACCTTCCAAGACTAGGCAGCCACCCACAAACCGTGCAACAACCTCAAACAACCAAAGGAGTTGAGAAGAACCAACACCAAAAGAAGGAGGAAACATCCCACCCCAAACTTCGAGATAAACCTCCCAGAGAACATGAATAAACACAGGGAACAATTACCCAGAAAACATTAATAGCCAAAGATGGCCTGAGAATAGAGCACGGGCTTCCAAGGAGAGACACCCTCCCACAAAAGAAAGGAAGCAGTCCCAACAAACCACTAAAAGAATAAAAACAGCCCCAACAAAGCACAAGAGACACACATCCTCGACTTTTCCACATAGAAAGATAAAAACAAAGCCAAACTGCCCCTGCAACCACCAACAGGGCACAACCAAGCAGAAGGAAAGGCAAACAGAAGGATAGGTCACCGAACCTCAAAGGAAAAAGAGCCAATGCCAAAAACCACCGTCGAACTAGAGGTAGCACAAAGAACTCCCGCAAGCAGCAAGTGAGGCGGTGAAAAGGTACCACCTGCACACGCACCAGGAACAACACACCCCCAAGCAGCAAGATTGCAGAATTGAGAGGATCCTCTAGCGCATCCAAAAATACAACATCGTCATCTTCATCAGAATTGGCCTCACCCTCGACCATGCCCTTGCCTGCATTCAAACTAGAGTTCCCACCGCTCATCTTGCTAGAAACGACCTGCATGTATATTGTAATAATGGAGGTCTTGTATGTTGGCTTCAATCTAGCTTCAGTCTTGGGAGACATTTTATTGCTACACAATAAAAGATGTGATATTTTGGGATGACCAAATTTATATACCAAATGATTAGTGTGAAGATGATCACAATGGAGTACGTGTCTATAAGACATTAAGACATGAACATTGCTCAAGTGGACAAAAACTAAACTTATGTATCAAAATGATTGCTTGAAGAGATTATCACAATGGGATAATATCTTAGATTGGGGGGGAAATGACCTACATTACTTTTTTAATAATCTTCAATGGGATAATATCTTAGATGGGGGGGAATGACCTAGATTACTTTTTTAATAATGTCTAATGGTCATGTTTTCTAGAAAGAACTAATTAATATTTCTTGATTAGGAAAAATATTGGCTCAAAAGTTGTAAATGGGTAGATTGTGAAGAAAATAAAATACACAAGGATAAAATACAATTATTCTATGAGAATAATGGAACTTTTACCTTGTTTATTCTTATTTTCTCCTTCATTTGAGTGAAATTGGAGTGCATCCTTAAGCTCAATTTGATGTTATTTTTATGATGTGTTAATGGTGGAATGTGGTTTCTTAGTATACCAACAAAAGGATAATGGGATTAGGATGATTTATTATAAAATGGTATGATGATAATGTTTAGGTAGATGGTCAAATGGACAAGATGATGATAGCATAAGAATGGAAGATTAGAAAATGGGACATGTAGTTAGGATATGGATAGATGATCAAATGGGATGAGAGGCCTCCAATTTATAGTTTTTTCAAGAGAGAAATGGAGGGAAAAAATGCATTGGTAAATGGAGAGATAGGATTTGAAGATTATGAAGTCATGGATTAAAAGCTTAGCCTTGTGAAAAGTGTCACAAGGATACAAGATGATTAATTAGGTGTAAGAGATATGTATGCTCACACGTGAAAACTGTTAGAAACCCATGATCAGATTTGCAAACCAGAATAACCTTCCACAGAAGAGAAAATCAAAAAAACACAGAGGTTGCAAAAAGATGTGCAACATTAATTATTCGAGAATTCAATTAATTACAAGATATGATTTGCTTTATAAAAGCAAAGATGCAAACCTAATCTTATCTTGAGCAACAAGATAGCTCGATAAGATAAAGATAAAGCCTAAAATTTAGGAATTAAATAAATCCTAAGTAAACTTATGCTAAGTGTAATTAATAATTAATTACACCAACACCCCCCATAAGTGCAACTTAGGGAGAAGTAGATTATTATGCAAATATGAGTCCCAGCAACAAGGCCTGATCAGGTACTCATATACAAATGCAAAGAGAGATAAACCCCCCTCAGTGAGATGAACTGCTACGAAGAAACACTGGAAGAACTCTGATGAAGCAACACTGGAACCCCAAATCCAGCAAACAAGGAAAGATACTTCTGTTTGCAAAATACCAATCGGAATCACAAATGCAACAGCAAACCCGATGCCAAGGAACACTGGAAACTCACATACTGGATCAACTCTGGAATCTATGAACAATAGTAGATGAAAGGATGAATGGACCCATAATGGTGACAAATCTGAAGCCGTGTCTCGAAGCCAATGCCAAACTGAAACTAAAACTGCCCATAGGACGAGTACCATCAAGATTCTGGAACATTAACCATAAAACCATGGCCTTCAAATGAGAAAGATCTGAACCAATGCGGATCAAGAACTATAAAATCCCAATGTGAAGTGTGAACAGAAACAAACCAACGATGTGCCCAGCTAAGCAAGAAAGAAGCTAAAAGGGGACAACAGGGAACCAGACAAACTCATGCGAGTTGTCACCAATCATGAAAGATAGATGCAATAACCCCCCTTAATGGAACTTTATTTCAGTTCATTTATTACAATAACCCAATGATTGTAAAAGGAGATAATGCAAAACATGCATAAACTATAGAGAAAATGCAAACCTAGTGCATGAAAACAAAAATGAGTGCATGCACAAACCAATGTTCACATCTGCCTCCATGATGAAAAATCTTCAAATTTGATTTCTGAAAAATCTATTTATAATGAGATGACAAAAACAGAAACCCAAAAATTTTTTGAAGCAAAAAATAAAACCCAGAAATCATTTTTTGATCCAGTAAGCAGAAGATGAAAAAATATTTTTTTAACACCTTTAGCCAGGAGAGAAAAATGACGCGCAACAGGTTTTTGTGCAGCTATTTTCTTTAGATCCGTGAAAGAAATTAAAAAACTGAAAATACCCAGATCGGATTTCGACCCTGGCTACAAAACCCAGAAATCGTTTTTCCTACAACTGAGTGGAAGCTGGATTTATGAAGCAAAACTAAAAACGGCTCCAATAAAAAATGGCTTTCATCAAACCTCAATCTTTTGCAATGCTCTGAATCGAATGGAAAAACTTGATTTGATCCAAAACGCTGTATAAATATACTCAAGGAGAAAAATCCTTGAGGGACTTCGAACGAACTCTGCAATGAATCTCTCCAGAAATCTGAGAAGGGGCTGCAAATCAAGGCTTTGATACCATGTTAGAAACCCATGATCAGATTTGCAAACCAGAATAACCTTCCACAGAAGAGAAAATAAAAAAAACACAAAGTTTGCAAAAAGATGTGCAACATTAATTATTCGAGAATTCAATTAATTACAAGATATGATTTGTTTTATAAAAGCAAAGATGCAAACCTAATATTATCTTGAGCAACAAGATAGCTCGATAAGATAAAGATAAAGCTTAAAATTTAGGAATTAAATAAATCCTAAGTAAACTTATGCTAAGTGTAATTAATAATTAATTACACCAACAAAAACCCAGATGACATGTGTAGGAGATATGGTCACACATGTGTGAGAAAAGTAGGGATAGGTGTAAGATGAAAATGAGGATACATGTGTGAAAAAAATGATCACACATGTGAGAAAAGAGTAGGGTAAGGAGGCATGCTCACACATGTGGGAGCATGTGGAGGATAGGGGCTCTTGTCAAGCGATGGAAAGTTTAGATTTTTATCCATGTAAATGGATTAATGGTGAGGAATAAAATTTGGTGGATAGGGGGATACTATGGAATTAAATATTGGAGAGAATGTTAATGAAGATTAATTAGCCTAAATCAATTTATTAAGTAGTTATTAATTAATTGATTTAGTTGGAGGATTTAGGTGATAAGGTTAAACCATATTAAGTAATATAAATTTATTTAATTGAGGATGGGGTATTTAAAGGTAAAGGATTAATTAATTAATTAATTAATGATTATTTATGTAATTAATGGCTATGATAGGGTAAATTTGAATATGGTTAGGTATGGATAAATTTAGGTGTCTACAAATTGTATAGGATTTGAACACTTCTACTATGACTAACACAAAACCTATAACCTAGAAATTGTCATCTAATTTTTGAACATTATTGTGTGCTTTCCCACTAATGTATTGCAACAAAAATAGTACTAGGACTTTTGTGGATTTTCTCACATGTACTAGATTATGTGGATTTATTCATACTAATCTATGTACAATGATGAAGTAAAGAGAAATTCTAGGTTAGGATGTGTTTAAAACATTGACATAAAATTTATAAATAGTTAGATTTTATAGGAGTTGAATAGTTATATTATGACTAACACAAAACATAAAATCTAGAGATTATCATTTATATTTTTAACAATATATTATATCTTTTCCCACTAACGTATTGCAACAAACTACTTTGAACTTTGTGTATTTTCTCACATGTACTAGATTTTGTGGATTTCTTCCCACTAACCTATGCACAATGATAAATAAAAGGGAAACTTATAGGTTAGTATGTGTTTGGTCTATAGGTTCTCTTATATACTTTCCTTATTCATAAATAGTTAACTAACCCAATATTTTAGAGATCTAACTGCAGAGGATTCCCCCATCCCATAGTTGTATATCCCATTTTAGTGGTGCAAATAAAGGAAATTCCTAACATTGATAATTACAAATCAATGCACTATATATTTTCAACAAATAATTACTTCATATGGCAAGGGTTCTCCTAATATTAGAGAATCTTCTAATATACTAAATTGTACATGAAATCTCAAGTCTATCTATAGATGTTTTTTAAGGCTTGGGAACTGGATCCAAAGCACAACTAGCTTCACTAATGGGGAGTCTATCTTAGGTAGAAACGAAGACTCTCTACATTGTTTTAAAACCCTCAATATAGGAATTTTTTATCTAAACAACTGATTTCATAATTTTTTATATAAAAATGCTCAATACTCCACTACTTGCACCACTTTCTTGTTATTAAGATCCTTTCAGGGTGAGGTGAGAGCATCCAATGGATAGTTGCAGTAAGCCACTAATTTAATATTTTTATAAAAATAACTTTGATACCACTTACAAGGAACCTAAAAGAATAATGATAATACACATATATACACATAAAGCAAGACCAATAAAATACTTGTATATTATGTAAATAGTTTCACTTTGAAAGGATAATCCTCCTAATAAAGCATAAACTCTAGTTACAAAATTTAAGATTTTATTACAATTTCCAAGAAATTACAATGTATATATTCTATTTAAAGATAATTATTGTTGTCCCATGCATTTGGTACAATCACATTTACTCTAATTTAGAATATGGTGTGAATTACAAAGTATGTATTCTAAAGCTAATACTAACTAGTACCTATTGTACATATATTAAAATGGTGTTTAAAAATAAATACAATAATTATTTATGTCTAAAAATATCAAAATTGACCCATTGGTCTTTAAAATTATAAAAAATAAGGAATAGGGAGTATAGGTGAAAATATAGCAATTTTAAATAAAGATAAATTATATGAAAATAAATCACATGCTTTGATATCTTAGAAATATTGTCACATATATAAGATTGTCATGAGAAGAAACAATGTGAATGAAAGAATAAATCCTCTAACTGTAGAGCATTGTGGAAGTAAAGTCTTTACATAGATGTCAATGAAGCCTAAACATCTCTCAAAAAAATGAATTGAGAATTTCCAATCCTTATTAGCCATGAAGGTTTGGAGAGACTTATTCAAGTATTTGAAGAGGAAAAGGAATCACCCCCTAATCTAATACTATAGAGAGCATCTAAAAATAAAATGATCTTTGATTTTTGGTTACATCAAATAAAGTTTCCAAATTTGATGTATTTAAGGAATATGATGTCTAGTTTATATATTGAGGGGGTATGAACATATTATAAACTATATGAAAGGGACCCTCAAACTACAAGATAATTGCAACTTTAAAGCAACATGGATATTGGGTGATCCTATCCTCGTTTTTGAAAGATATGTATTGCAGTAGTACTAAAGGTTCACAAAAATATGTTCTTAAGGCTCTAACCATTTGAATTGTTGGTAGGAACTATAGATCTTGTCTCTAATACCCCAATTTATCTCAATTTTATAAAGATATAGTGCATCAATAAAAAATAATGTAGAGGAATTTTGTTCATGTCAATACCTACAAAGGCCTAGTAGAGTAGAAACCTTAGTATACTAGCCACAGTGGATATTGCATTATGCAAATTGCATAGAGGATTTTAATGTTTGATATGGGTATTTAAATAAATCAACTAAATTATTGTCCATTCTTCTAAGCATGTGTATCATAGATACCACTTGGAAGATTGCAACAATAATGAATTAGGTTGTACCAAATTCAAGGAGAATGACATTTTGAGTAATTGATCTTTTAGCATGAATATTATCAAGTATAAAATATAAGTAATTAGCATTTTAATTTGATTTTAGTTAGCTTTCTTAACCTAGAACTCCCAAGTTTTGGTCCCATATAAAAGAGTAGGTGTTACACATGAGTGAAAGAGGTGAATTTTAGTTTGGATATCTTGAAATTGTAGCTAGAATCATTATTTCTCAAGAGTGGTGAGGGAATCATGCCCTTTGCTTGCTCTAGAATCAATAATTGTTGGAAAACTAAAGTGTGGCCTATAGAAAAAACAAAACCTATATATATATATGAAGAGGTCATATCAACCTTTTAACTTTTATATGTGAGGAAAAAATATTTGAAATTATGCTTTAAAGTGTTTAAAAATATACCTTTTATATTCCCAAGAGTAACCTTAAGGCCATGTGTGTCGTAAAATGATGATAAAATGTGTAATCGTCTCTAGTGTCCTTCCTCTAGGTGGAACATCAAAACAATATCCTCTAAAATTAGAAGAATAATAACACAAACATTATACAACAAGCAACCATCCATGTGCAAGAAACTTAAAATAATCTCCTCAACCTCATCTATGGATAGACAAAAATGAGTAGGGGAGAGTCAATAGTCGTGCTTAACCTCATATGTGGTTCTAAACTCTTTGTTTCACCAACACACCAACATGTATCTATAATATGCCAGCGATGTACTAAGAATGTCATAACTAGTGATACCACCAATTTAGGAAGAAATAAATCCTTTATTTTTTAGTAAGTGTTAGGGACAAGTTTCAATGAATTTACAAAAATCTACAAAATAATAGTATACTTCTTGCCTTTTTTCCTTATGACATAATAGGGGCTTCAAGAACTATTTTAAATGATGAATTATAATCTTTTCTAAGTAAATAAGAACCCATATGCTTTAGTTTTTAGATTTAAGGGTGTGCGTTTGGGGTGTGGTTGGAAATTTCCCCCACTAGCTTAGGAGATTTTGGTCTAAATTTAATTTCCCTCCAATAAAGTTATGGATAAATTTAGAGAAAAAAATTCTTGTTCAACCATAAGTTTCCTAAAAAAAATATCTAAATTATCTAGCATTACTTGTAAATAGACTAATAGGACCACCAACTTCCATAAATTTCAAAACTTAGAATTGTAAGCTTACCTAATACTACAAAGTTCATGGGACCACCTACTTTAAAATATTCTTAAAAAATTTCAGTAACACCTGTTGAAATTTTTAGGAAGCACCCCTCGATGGGACCATAGCCTTAGCCTCCTCAAGTTAGAGGTCAAAATGAAAATATCTCACTAATGTGAGATGATTTCTCCTAAAATTTGCTTGACTCAAAGCTCTTAATTCTTTAATTTAGTTATGACTCAATCATGTTAGTTTGTTTATGTGAAAAAGAGCAATGAGTACACATTCTCCATCATCCCTTGTTTTATGATGACCCTCAACTCTACACCTAACACTAAGAATACACTAGTACTTGCAATGATAGAAGGTGCATTGGGGGACTGTGCAATGGGTATGTTTTTTGTTTTTAGATTTATCACGTTTGTAAACAAATGAGTAGGCACCCATTCTCAATCATGTTAGTTTGTTTCCTTTGAAGAAGAAAAATGAGTACTCATTCTCCATCATTGTCTTAATTCCTTCCCTTGCTCTATAATGACCCCCAACTCTATACCTACCACTTAGAATACACTATTATTTGCAATGATAAAAGGTGCAATGGCGGATTGTGCAATGGGTATGTTTTTTTATTTTTAGATTTATCACATTAGTTGTAAACATATGAGTAGGTACCCATTCTCAATCATGTCAATTTGTTTCCGTGAAGAAGAAAAATGAGTTCACATTCTCCATCATTGTCTTAACTCCTTCCCTTTCTCTATGATGACCCCTAACTCTATATCTACCACTTAGAATACACCAGTACTTGCAATGATAGAAGGTGTAATGGGGGACTGTGCAATGGTTATGTTTTTTATTTTTATTTTTTGTTAACCGAGAGGAATGGGCAGGTTATCCCAATGATCTAGAGTTCAACTCTTTGACAAGGAAAGCCCCCTCTATAACCCCTCAAGGTTTCCAATCAAGTCCAAACTAAGCTATAGTCAAATAAATCCAAGCAAAGAGAATTAATCTTGGGACCTACATGGGACAAACCCAAAGCCGTTAACAAACTATGCCACCTATTCGGGCTAGTGCAATGGATATGTTAATTGACCAATTTTTTTAAAAATAAATATATTATAATTTTTTAATTATATATTAGATGGGTAGATTAGATAGTATTTTAAAATTGAATTGTTGTCAATTTGAGTTGATTTATATTATGATACAAAAAATAATAAAAATTGAAATATGATATCAAGGGTGTGAAGTTAATGAATTGAGATGAATAAAATTTTAAAGTTTGAGAGTCTAGGATGCAATTGGATCTATGGTTTTGTCTAGGGGATGTGGTCCCATCCAAATGGTGTCATGTTGTTCTATGTATAGTTGGATCTTTTATACTGCAACAAAGTACAAACAAGCTTGGCAATGTGTAACATATAGGAGCATTTTATAAAAAAAAATTGCATACCACACTTGACAAGCTCTAAACTTGCATTCGTCTTTGCAAAATGTTGCAAATAATGACTTAAAATGATGAGACTTTAGTTATAAGGGAAATGTAAGAAACAAAGTTTTACCATTTTTGTTTATTATTGGTATGATGTATGCTTATGAGATAAAGTATTATGCTAAACTATTTTCCAATAGTTATTTTCTATGTTATTTTATTTCAAGCTTGTAGAGACTAAGGGAACAAGACTTGGAAGTTAATCTTGGCTCTAGGTTGTTATTTATCATCATTGTTGTTAATATAGTAGAAAATTTTAACCTAATAGCATTTTGATTTGGCTCCACACAAAATAATTATGTCCTCTTTAGGTCTTTTAAAATTCTTCTCCTTCACAATTGATTTGCATGTTTTACTTTAGTCACAAAAGAAATAGGTACCTCACTAAAATATTTACAACCCCATTATATATAATTGACACCAACTCATTCAACAACATACTCCATAAGTTTTTTCCCCACACATCCTTCATTATTCCCTTACACTCACTAAATTCAAAAAAAATGTACAAGGGACCCAAACCCATTCCAAAAGTCTACCAAAAAATGTATACTCTTACAATTATTAATGACCAATGACAATTGATCAATTATAAGACACCTACAATTCATCATAAATTTCCAAATGTGTCAGTTAATTGGAGGATTAGCAATTGTTAAAAATTTACCTGGGTCCTCATTATCCGAATATTTCCTTTGAAGAAATTTGTTTGAAAGGGGTGAATGATTGCCAAACATTCTTTAGAAGTTAATTTTCCCCAAGCATAGTGTTGCATGTTGAAGTGGTTTAAATAACTATACCACTAGTCATCATTTCTACATTTTCTCACTATGTCCCAAATCACCAAAGGAATTATTTTAATATCATTAGAACCTTCCCATAGGAATACCCATTAAATTTTTTGTTATTTGAAGGAAAGACATCATGTAGATTAGAATTTTTGAGAGAACAAAGTTTGATTATTTTGGTGAAAACCAATGAGATGAAATGAATATAGGATACATAAATTTTCTTTCATTTTTATGGGTTTTCATGTTTCTTATTTTTGAATTTTGAATTTATCTTCTCTCCAAACTTTTCTACAAATTTAATTCATAGATTATCGATAGATTCAATGACTGTTTAAACCAATAATGCCTAGTTGATGGTGAAGTAATCTTTTGTGAGTAATGAACAAATTCATTATTTGTAGGATTTCTGTATCAAGCAAGCACAACATCCTTTGGAGATTACACCATCTCACATTGGGATTGTTGAAGAAATATCTCCTAGAGATTGGTTTTAAGTCGTACCTTTCCATTCAAATAATTATGTATTAAAGGATTGAAGATGGATTTAGACTCTCTCTCTCTCTCTCTATATATATATATATATATATATATATATATATATATATATTATGTTAGCTTAGGATTCTAATTATAATTTTCAAATCTTATAAGGCAATAAATTAAATAATCTTTGTACATGACTATCCATATTTGTGATTTATAATAAAATTTAAGACTTACAATGGCTAATAGTGTTTTATTTTCACTTAGTGGTTCTCTTTTCATATTGATTATTTTATTAATCGCATAGCATCTTAAAAAAAATAGGAAAAGTGCTCTTCAATTAAGGAACTCAAGTAAGCCTTTATTTATTTAATAAAGAATCTTGAGGATAGCACAGTGTTAGCTTAGGATTCTAATTATAATTTTCAAATCTTATAAGGCAATAAATTAAATAATCTTTGTACATGACTATCCATATTTGTGATTTATAATAAAATTTAAGACTTACAATGGCTAATAGTGTTTTATTTTCACTTAGTGGTTCTCTTTTCATACTAATTATTCTATTAATCACATAGTTGTTGGCAAGAGACACTGCACATGTTTTTTGGTTTTGTCATTGATGGCAACCCTTGTCAGTAAGATGATCTGCACATTGTCATTTGATCATACCGGAAAACAAATTGAAGATCAATGATCATCCATTAAGTTAGAATAGAGCATCCAGTAGTGTTCTTCAATTCATAAGCAAATTTTATGTTATTATTTTGTGTTGTGGATCTCAAGGATGATTGGTCAATGCATTATCTATGTTATATATAAATCTTGGTGCCTCGTATCATTTGAGTGTAAGTTAGAAGATGGTTGACGATTTGAGTGTAAGTTAGAAGATCCGGTTGACTAATTTTATGTTCATCAGTGTATGAATGCCGACTTGGTGGATGTAGTGTATCGTGAATATTTGAGGAGTTATTGTTTAAGTTTTTTTATGTTTGAGCATTTTGTTTTCGGTCCTCAATATGTTGTGGCTGACTTTTATGGATGCGCATTGAATATTATGCATGATTTGAGCTGACAGTTTGTCAATATTTCTTATTTTGTTGAAGCCGACATGAAGCGATTAAATTCTTTGTAGTGGATATATATAAGTGATCGATTATATCATTTTGATATGTGTTCGATGTGAGTTGATGTATGTTGCAAATGTTAGAAGGTCAGTAGAGTGATTATGCACAGTTTCACTTGTGCATTAAGGATTTTTGGTGCTGGTTGAAGCAAAACAGAGCAGAAGAGAAGAGTCAGTTAGAAGGCCCAGAATTCGATTGATGAGCCTAACTAGAACTGTAATCAAGAATTTGTAGATGCTACTTTCTCAATTCAAATCTTTGGAAGTATTCCAAACTTTTGTAAGGTAGTGAGCCTTTCAGTTTTTGAGCAGTGAGCTCTAGGAAGTGTGCATGAATGCAAGTGCATTCTCATTTTGTAAACTTTTCTTTTGAGTATACTCGAAACATATTGTGGATTGACCTCCACTGTGATTTTTCCCCTGACAAGGTTTCCACATAAAAATCCTTGTGTTATGGTGTTGTGGTTACTTGTCTTATGTGCATGCATTTTTATTTTGGCTGAATGTTATCAGTACTTTAAGGATCAGATTAATAAAGTTTAAAATTGCACAACATTGATTCACCCCCCTTCTTAGTGTTGCTTGATTCCAACAATAGCATCTTAAAAGGAATAGGAAAATGACTCTTCAATTAAGGAACTCAAGTATGGATACTCTCTCTCTCTCTCTCTCTCTCTCTCTCTCTCTCTCTCTCTCTCTCTCTCTCTCTCTCTCTCTCTCTCTCCTCCCCCTCCCTCTTTTTTACCTTTTTATGCACAGTGTTAGCTTAGGATTATAATTATAATTTTCAAATCTTATAAGGCAATAAATTAAATAATCTTTGTACATGACTATCCATATTTGTGATTTATAATAAAATTTAAGACTTACAATGGCTAATAGTGTTTTATTTTCACTTAGTGGTTCTCTTTTCATACTAATTATTTTATTAATCACATAGCGTCTTAAAAGGAATAGGAAAAGCACTCTTCAATTAAGGAACTCAAGTAAGCCTTTATTTATTTAATAAAGAATCTTGAGGATAGCCACATCTCAAGTAGGGAAATGACCTTTTCCATTCCAACCTATAGGTTTCATGACTTGCAAGTATGTTGGTATGTCAAAACCTACATCAATAATATTGATGATCTAGACAAGTCATCAAACATATATATATGTGTTGATGTAGATTGGAAAGGTGAATTCAATAGTTGAAGGTCCACTAGTGGTAATATTTTCTCTTTAGTTAGAGATGTAGTGAGTTGGATGGTTAAAATTAATTCCACGATTATTTTCTCCACTATAAAATTGGTGCATATGGATACTACACATTCCTAGTGGTTGTTAGGAATGGGTAATGTATCTAGGTAGGTTATGTTGCATAGGGCACCATTATCCTTTAGATCTAACAACTTCCAAATTTCACAAGAAACATCAATAGATGATTTTGAATTTTTTTTGAGACACTTCTCTATATGGTAACATTCAAACCCACTTATTTTATATTCTTTATTTTCAAATAATTGTTGATTTTCAAGTCCTATATGTTCTAAGTTAGTATAATTTATCCCTTGTCCATTCCAATATAAAATTCTAGCACTAGTGGTTGTAAATTAGTGCTAGTATAATTGGACACAGGGTATGTGCAGGGATATGGGGGACCAAAAGGGGGTCTTAAGTGGCCACTTTTTCTTTTAATCAATAAAGAATGATCTTGGATGAGAAATTAAAGATAATTACACTCAAAATTTGAAGACACGATGAGAACAAGAGTTGTAGTGCTCCAAATCTACTTTCTAAACTACTTTTTTTAAAATGGTGGAGATTAAGGGGTTCAAAAAGGGGGAGCACACAAAGTGCTCCTATTTTTGTCAAAAAAATATAACATGGCATCTAGTGTGCTCCCCCTAAAACGATAAATTTATTTTAGTATTTAAAAAATCTCTTCAATGATAAATTAGCTAACACCATGTAGTTTATGCTTGATTTTTCTACTAATTTCCAAAGTGGGCACATCTAGAAAAAAGAAAAATGAGCATAGCTCCCCCCTATTTTTTTGGAAACTAATCAAAAATATTTTTTTAATGTGTAAAGAATAGATTCTGGTTTTTAAAAATGTAATTTGTTTCAAATTTCAATGAATGGGTAAAAAATGAGACCAAAATTACCATACATAGATTTTTGACAAGAAATGGAACACTAGCAAAATAAATTAAAGATCAAAACCCTAAAATATCAAAAACATAAAAAAAATTGCATTGTTAGAAAGCTAGCAAAGAACTCAACATTATTGCATCATGTCAGTTCGTTAGAAAGCTAACAAATGAGTAGGTACCCATTTTCAATCATGTTAGTTTGTTTCTCCAAAGAAGAAAAATGAGTACCCATTCTCCATCATTGTCTTAACTCCTTCCATTGCTCTATGATGACCCTTGACTCTCTACCTACCACTTAGAATACACTAGTACTTGCAATGATAGAAGGTACAATAGGGGTCCATGCAATGGGTGTGGTTTTTTTGTTTTTAGATTTATCATGTTGGTTGTAAACAAATGAGTAGTCACCCATTCTCAATCATGCCAGTTTGTTTCCCTGAAGAAGAAAAATGAGTACCCATTCTCCATCATTGTCATAACTCCTTCCCTTGCTCTATGATGACCCCTAACTCTATACCGACCACTTAGAATACACTAGTACTTGCAATGATAGAAGGTGAAATGGGGGACCGTGCAATGGGTATGTTTTTTATTTTTTATTTTTGTTAACCGAGAGGAATGGGTAGGTTAGTCCAGCGATCTATAGTTCAACTCTTTGACAAGCAAAGCCCCCTCTATAACCCCTCGAGGTTGTAGATCGAGTCCAAACTGAGCTACAGTCAGATAAATTCGAGCAAAGAGAATCAATCTTGGGACCTACATAGGACAAAACCAAAACCCTTAACTAACTATGCCACTTGTTCGGGTCGGTGCAATGGATATGCTAATTGGCCAATTTTTCAAAAATTAAATATTATATTTTTTTAATTATATATTAGATGGGTAGATTAGATTATATTTTAAAATTGAATTGTTGTCAATTTGAGTTGATTTATATTATGATACAAAAATAATAAAAATTGGAATATATGATATCAAGGATGTGAAGTTAATGAATTGAGATGACTAAAATTTTAAAGTTTGAGAGTCTAGGATGCAATTGGATCTATGATTCTATCTAGGTGATGTGATCCCATCCAAATGTTGTGATCTTGTTCTATGTATAGTTGGATCTTTTATATTGCAACAAAGTTCAAACAAGCTTGGAAATGTGTAACATACAGGAGAATTCTATAAAAATAAATTTGCATACCACACTTGAAAAGCTCTAAATTTTCACTCGTCTTTGCGGAATGTTGCAAATAACAACTTAAAATGATGAGACTTTAGTTATAAGGGAAATTTAAGAACCAGAATTTTACCATTTTTGTTTATTATTGATATGATGTATGCTTATGAGATAAAGTATTATGCTAAACTATTCGCCAATAGTTATTTTTCTATGTTATTTTATTTCGACCTTGTAGAGACTAAGGGAACAAAACTTGGAAGTTAATCTTTGCTCTAGGTTGTTATTTATCACCATTGTTGTTAAAAGAGCTTAAAATATTATTAGAAAATAGGTAGCAACAAAACTCAACACTTAATTAATATTTAGTTACTCAGACATAACATTAAATCATACAAATTATATGGTTCATTATGATGCATCATTTCCTACATAAAGAACTAGAAGGAACCAGACCTAAACCTAAAACTCTAACTAACCCATCCATCACCATCAACCAACAAGACAAAACCCAAATTTCACTTTACAACAACAACATAACTATACTTCTTCTGTTCTTAGGAAACTACAAAGAACATATGCAAACTCAAAAGGTATATTGAATAAAATTTGCATACCACCACGAAAAGCACTTGGAGATCTAGACGAAAAATGATAAGAAAGAATAGAATGTTAGCACTAGAAACATTGTATTTTTACACATTTCAAATCTTCAAGAGGAGAAAATTATATTTTTAATAGATAGCCACGACAAGCTACAATATCTAATATAAAAAAAATTTATTCTTTTTTTCTTTGTTGGATATCCATACCTTGCTCCTTAAGACTTTTAAAATGCAAATCCATGTTATGCATACAGTCCATGAGATTATATTTGTTTGAGGCGTTGTATAATGAAACAATTCTTATGCATTTGTATCAAACAATATACATACCTTTTCTTATGAAAAGTTGTTGGAAAGGGGGAAAATTCCATTCATTATAATATAAAGAAGCAACTGCAATCCTCTTATCAAGGGAGGATACAAATCCTCATCTACTAAAACTTAATTATTACTATGTAGTAGTTACAAAATTACCTCTACTTTATTAAGCCTCTCCGACTACTGAGTTGATAGGAGATTTTCTTGAATGCTCATGAAGTTCTTGTACTCATCCAAATTGCATTTCAATAAATCTTAGGCGTTTACTGAGATTGGAATTGTTTACCAACACAAATCTACTAAATACTCCAACAATATTGTCTATTGTCACTCTTTTATCATAGTTTGAAATCTAGCCTTAAAATATATATTTGTTTGTTAAGAGCTTCTCATACATCTTCCCTCCAAAGATATCAATGAAAGATACCACGAAGTTCCCCAATAAAAATAAAGTAATTATGAAGACTAATTTGATAGGCTTGTTGTTAATTTTGACACCTCAAATTAGTGATATAGTCAATAATAGTTACAATCTGGACCAACTTGAAGTGCCTACCTTTTAGGTCCTCATTGACTAAAGTAGGATAGAAGGGATTTTAAAAATCATGATTTTCCAAGAAAATAGTTTGTACTCCATAGATACCATTAAGGTGCTACACCCTTTAAGGAAAATCTTGTTGTCATGACACATGATCCTTAGAAGGAAATAAAAGAAAATTAATAACTGTCCATCATGCGTAATAATGTGAAAAATAATTCTCCATAAAATTTGGGCATGTAAATATTTTGAGACTTGGGAGGGGTGCCCCATGGGCTATCTAGAGTGTGATTTCAATTGGAGGAATGAAAGCTTGAATTAATGTCAACTAATTGATTGACTATAGCGTTTATCTATTGAAGGTATACTTGGCTCAATGTAGTATAAATGGTGTTCAATTGATCTTGGA
The DNA here is from genome assembly GCA_007258455.2 of Sequoia sempervirens. NCBI lineage: Eukaryota > Viridiplantae > Streptophyta > Pinopsida > Cupressales > Cupressaceae > Sequoia > Sequoia sempervirens. Next base: position 10,089,249 of record VDFB02109042.1, read on the forward strand.
TGGAAGCCACTTGAGATTGGAGTTCTTATATGTTGGATTAAGTCTTAGGAGGCATTTTTTTGCTACACAATACACAATGTGATATTTTGGGATGAAAAAATTTATATACCAAATGATTAGTGTGAAGTTGATCGCAATGGAGTAGGTGTGTAGAAGACATGAAAATTCTTCAAGCGGACAAAAACTGAATTTATGTATCAAAATGATTTCTTGAAGAGATTATCACAATGGGATAATTGCTTAGATGGTGTAGTGCCCCTCCATGTTTCAACATTTATGATTCTTATGTTGGACAACAATGGATATACTAATGACTAATGGAATAGTGGTGTTAGATGTTGATTAGTCTTTGATTATATGATGTTTTAAATGCTATCTAGGTGTGAAGGGAAGGATGTCGTATTTCTCACTTGTGAGAACCCTACGATGTTTTGATTTCCTTTCACTAGGTATATGATGGTTATATATATGTGCAAAGATGTTGGAATTATTGAACGAAGGTAGCACTTGGTCCCCTGATTCAGCCATCATCCTTGAAGAGGATGGGTATCTGATTTTCACACCCTATCAATGTTGTCTGTATGGTTGGTTGGGTACGTCAATGTTGTTGTGGTCTTGCTTTTCGACTTCACTTTGTGGTCAGGTATTGTTTGGTATTGAGTTAAATTGATTAAATTTGTTTGATAAATGTTTTTGGTTAATTGTCGCATTAAAAGAGAATTATTAAGTTAAAAAGGTATTTTTGATAAGTAAATATAAATGCTTTTAGATAATTATAGTTTATGATAAAATAAAATTACAATGTAATGCTAAGTTAATAAATAAAATATTATAAAGTTGGTTATTAAGTTTAAGTAAATTAGAATAAGTCTTGTGGAATAAATATATAAAAATTAACAAATATATAAATAATGGTAGTGAACAATAAATATAAAATAAAATGATAAATAAAATGTTTTGCATGTAGCAACATGCACTTTTAAAACGGTTATTAAAATTGGTTATTTACGAAAGAAAAGGGGATTTTGAATAAAATTTGGGAAATTGTCTTGTTTGGTTCCCATGAATAATTTTCTATTTTTGGAGATTTTTCATTCTGGGGGGGATAGGGGAAGTAATTGGTCGGTAAATATGGCTTTTATGGGAAGTTTTTTGGGGAGAGGGTTTTTGGGAGAATAACTGGGATTTGGCTCTCAGCGCTTCAGAGAATGGCCTCCTAGATGAAATCTAGGGAGGAGCGTAGAGAAGGATCCACCATTAGGGGATCACATTTATGCATCGAAACTATGCTAAGCTCAGTATATCATTACATGAACTATTCTGATACAAGTGTAAACAGAGGAAAACGATATGATGACCGAGGCTACAATCATCAACCGTGAAAGAGGGCTCTAAGCCAGGGCTTCTTCTTATGGATCTTGTTGTCTGAAGTCAATCAACTCGCAAGGGTAAGTATGACATTTACTTTGTCTATTCGAAATATCGTGGTTTCCTTGTGTTTTCACCTAAAATTTATATGGGATTTCTTAGAATCTGGTATAAGGTTATAAAATAAAATGCTAATGTCTTCTTATTAGGCCATGTCTAGAAGACCCTACGCGATCCCTCCCCCTCACTACCTTGCAAAGCGCTATCCAAGTCATGCCTTAGAGACTCAGTTGAGCCTAACTTTGCCTCATTGTCTAGTAAAATAAGAATGATCTAATGCTTATAACAGGTTCAGTGTTCAAAATATCCTATTTTATTTTATAAATCGATTCTAATATGATTCAAGAGTGGTTGTGTCTTACGTTGGACTCACACTGTTAGTGGGTGTTGTGGTTATCTTTTATGGGCAGTTGTGACTACGTATTGATTACCACAAGTCACATGGTACTAATAACTTTACATGATCTTTGTATATTGGGAAGGAATCGTACATTAGAGTTTAGTATATAATATATTTTGGATTGCATGGAAAGGTTGTTGAAAAGATGGTAGAAGGTGCCTTTTAATTGCATTGAATTTTCATTAGCTAGCCATCACCTTGGGATTCTTGGAGCTTGCAGGATGGTATAGTTCTTGTTGGCATTCTACAATGATTCAACAACTAGGCCTTTACAACTATGATTTAGAGATTGGACATCTAACCTGAATAGCTATTTCAATCATCATGAAGGTGCATTTAACTTGTCAACCCAGGGATGTGAACTTGAAATGGATCAGCACAATATGTGCACTAGGAACTCAAAGTAGCCATTTTCATTCTACAACTAAGAAAGATGCAATGCTGAAAGTAAATTGCTTGGAAAGGAATAACATAAATGTTGAACATCAACCAACAACCATACTAAGCTTGAAATGCATGACATAAACAAAAATCTGAACAACAAATAGAAAACTACTCTATCTGCTTTGGCTGCAGGAACAGTCACAGAATGGAATTCTAGTGGCTACAAACAGTCAACACCAGGATCTTGACTAATTACTGAACACAAAGTAACAACTAGGCTAAACTAAGCTAAGGATGGATGTCTCACCAAGTGGACCCCCTTGGATGAGTATCCTCTACTACTAACAAAAACACAAATGCTTGAACTTAGAACTTCACTTTATTCATCAGAAAACATGAGTAAAATAGAGCAGCGTATCACTGAAAGCTAAGAATGCAAGTACAATATTAGATCGCACAACCTTCTAAAAAGGAGCATCTGATCCTTATTTATATTACCAACTAAGCAAGGCGGTCAACTCCATGAACTGGGAGGATGCCAATTTAGGGAAAGCAGAGAAAATGGAGAGGCAATTACATGCGCATGGAATCTGGTCAAACGTGTCCGTAAATTTAGCATAGCAATAACACCAATACTTGCTCAACAACATTAAATTCCACTACAAGGTGGTTACATTTGATTTGTATGGGGAATCTTCTACCATCGTCCTCCTTTGACCTTTGAACGATTCCCTTGCTAAACGTTATGGTGCATGCCTAGCTGGTGGTGTCTTTCTCAATTTAGTATCTTCAAATTATATCTGCATGGCAATGTTAGCACACACAATAATTGCATATCTATAACTACCTTAAAGAACATTCATTAACCACATGCAGAATTAATATAGATAGCCCATATAACATGCCAATGTCATTAAAGATTTGCAAAAATAAGATTAAGCCCAATGTCCATAGTTCTGAGGAAATATCATAAAAATATCAACACTTAACATCAAGGTCCATGATAACTTCAGCAAACAAATTATAAATTCTAACAAAAAATTAGACCATAAACTAGGCTCATCACTCCCCCCAACCTAAGCTCTTGTTGGCTCTCTAGCAGGGGAAGGGTTGTTATTCTGCTTGGTCAATGCTCTAAAATTTGCAACTAACAATTGCCCTACATCAGTGTTTGTTGTTCATGAATCGGGGTCCCAATAGAATCCTCCCAATCTGTCCAATCTGCTCCATCTTTCTCTCTCTGCAACAATATCATAGTTGTAAAACCTAAAGTTTGGTACGGGCCACATCAGGAGGGGTGGTTGAAAAGTCAGAGGAAGCCAAAATCGTCCCTTTGTTCTTCCAACATGTATATATCTATCAATTCTCTTAAGTGTTGCAGCATAGTTCTGGATGGAATGAGGCTAAACCTGTTTTAGCTCATCAGTTAGGTTGTTCCATCTTTGTGAGAGGTATCTCTTCATGGTTTCCTCTTTTGTTTTTTCCTTTACCTCATACTCATTGTAGACTGCTTCTATCCAAGGCATAATCTTATTACCATAGCTAGGTCTAAAAATCATTCTATGCCATTCCCTGTAAATGTTCCTTGGATTCCTTGAATCAGCCCTGATGGGTAGAGGGATGTTGGACTACAATTGCTTATAAGCTCCATATTGTTGGCCCCAACTAATCTCATTTTGTACCCAAGACATAAATTCCCTTAATTGGACATCTCCAACATATAGCAGTGGATTCCAATCATGGTCTTGAGTCACAACATAATTATGCAAATAAAACTCACAAAAAATTCTTCATTTCAGGGGAAGCAATTCGATAAGCATTGAAAAATTCAACAAGGGTCTCAATAGAAGGGTTCAAACCTAAGACAATTCTTCCCAGCTTAAAAGAAAGATACTTCTTCAAATGCAGAGCATAGACCCTTGGAGGGGCCCTGCACTCTAAAATCTATGGTACTAAGGCTGCCATATCATCCACATTCTTCTTCAAGGTGGCAATCTCTGCATCCTTTTCTTCAATCTCCTCATCTTTCTTTTGAATTTCCTTCAATTTGCACTTCTCCTCCCTCCATTCTTCTTCTCTTCTTTGCATTTCTTTCCATAAATGCATAGCTACCATGTGCATTGAGAAATTAGGGGGTTTATGCATTCCTACTAGCATTTCCCTGGCAATGATGCTTGCTCTCCATATAGTACTAACTGTAAGGATTCAGGTTGTCCCGTCGATTTAGGCTATAGGGGTACTAATTGTTCTTGTTTTTGTTGTTGCTGTAGGGACTCTTGTTGTAGGAAATCATGATTTTCCTCATACCCTTGATTCTCCACTTGTTCTGCGATGTCAGCAAGATCTACCAATATTATGTTTGCTACCATCTTAAATACATCATCTTCCTCAATATTCACCTGCCCCATTGGAGCTTTTGTGTCCCCCTGTGATATTTCTCTAGACTTAGGGCTTTCCTACAGAGGCGTACCAAAGGCTGGCCTAGTAGGTCTTGATTTTTTGGGAGGGATCTCATCTTTGTCTTTGGCTGTAGGATGAACAGTGTCAACCTTCCGCTTCCTAGAGCTTGGCACTTCTTTTTTTGTCAGTTGCTTTTTGGATTTTCTTTTTCTCATTTCTACCTCCCTTTTATGTGCCCTAGTTTTCATTAGGATGCCAAGTGGAACATCATCATCTGAATCTGGGGGAGAACTTTCTTTGTCTGAGTGCTCTATCCCAAAAGAGCTAATTTCTATGGTTTCTTTTGCTACATGAGGGTTTGCACTAGGGCTTGCACCAGAGGTTGAAGCACCAAGAGTGGCTTCAACCTTGCTCAATCTCCTGCTAGACCTACAGGGTTGAGCTAAAACCCTAGATTGCAAGTGGTCAGGTCTAATTTGATCAATTTTTATGAATTCTTCCTAGGTCATTCTAGATACATCATGCAGAGACTTCTCAACTAGCAATTTAATCAAACAATGGTGGGAAACCAAATTGTCCCTACCTTTCTAAGTCTTGGCCATCATAATTGAAAGAAGGTTACATAGCACGTTCGACACATTCATCCTCCTCACATGCCTCATGTGATTCAAAAGCTTAAAGTGCACGAAATGTAGATTTGACTGGCATCCTTCATAGGTGATATATTTTATGAGATAAACAACTATTTGCTTCAATGGATCAGGAAGAGACATTCTCTTCACCCCTTGTTTATCTCATAGGCTCTAACGAGAATTTTCTAAGCCTCACGGTGTCTGAGTAACGTCATGCTGGAGTTTGCAGCCATTTTGCACTTCAGACTCTTAAGGGATTCAACCGGTTGAACGTAGCTTGGAGTGATTCGGCGTGTTTGGGTGCAAAAGAGGACCATTCCTAGCATAAACATACCCATTCAAACGTGTTTGGAATAGTTAGTTTGGTCACACAAGTTGCAAAATGAAAGTTGCACCACTTTGCAACTTTGCACTACTTGCATTTGATAACTTTTTTCCCAAGAGAAATATTGACACCATAAGAAAATGCCTCCGAGATAGAGAAAACCAAGAAAGGTTATTGTAGAGGGGAAAAACATGATCCTATAGGCTCTCACGAGAAGTTTTTAAGCCTCACGGTGTCTGAGTAATGTCATGTTGAAGTTTGCAGCCATTTTGCACTTCAAACTCTTAAGAGATTCAGCCGGTTGAACGTAGCTTAGAGCGATTCAGCATGTTTGGGTGCGAAAGAGGACCATTCCTAGCGTAAACGTACCCACTCAGACACTTTGGAATAGTTAGTTTGGTCACACGAGTTGCAGAACGAAAGTTGCACCACTTTACAACTTTTCACTACTTGCATTTGACAACTTTTTCCCCAAGAGAAATCTTGCCACCATAGGAAAACGCCTCCATCATAGCGAAAACCGAGAGAGGTTATTGTAGAGGGGTACAACGTGATCCCATAGGTTCTAACAATAAATTTATAAGCCACACTGTATCTGAGTAACATCATGCTGAAGTTTGCAACCATTTTCCACTTCGAACTCTTAAGGGATTTAGCCAGTTGAACGTAGCTCGGAGTGATTCAACGCGTTTGGGTGCGAAAGAGGACCATTCCTATCATAAACGTACACACACAGATGTGTTGGAACAGTTATTTTGGTCACACGAGTTGCAGAACGAAAGTTGCACCAGTCTGCAACTTTGCACTACTTGCATTTGACAACTTTTTCTCCAAGAAAAATCTCTCCGCCACAGGAAAACACCTCCAAGATAGCAAAAACCGAGAGAGACTATTGTAGAGGGGAACAACACAATTCTGTAGGCTCTAACGAGAAGTTTCTAAGCCTCACGGTATCCAAGTAACGCCATGTTGAAGTTTGTAGCCATTTTTGCATTTCAAACTTTTAAGGGATTCAGTCGATTGAACGTAGCTCGAAGCAATTCGACATGTTTGGGTGTGAAAGAGGACCATTCCTAGTGTAAACATACCCAATTAGACATGTTGGAACAATTAGTTTGGTCACACGAGTTGCAAAACAAAAGTTACACCACTTTGCAACTTTGCACTACTTGCATTTGACAACTTTTTCCCCAAGAGAAATCTCGCCGCCACAGGAAAACACCTCCGAGATAGTGAAAACTGAGAGAGGTTATTGTAGAGGGGCACAAAAATATCTCATTGGCTCTAAAGAGAAGTTTCTAAGCCTCACGGTGTCTGAGTAACGTCATGCTGAAGTTTGCAGCCATTTTACACTTCAGACTCTTAAGGGATTCAGCCGGTTGAATGTAGCTCGGAGCGATTCGACATGTTTGGGTGCGAAAGAGGACCATGCCTAGTGTAAACGTACCCACTTGGACAGGTTGGAATAGTTAATTTGGTAACATGAGTTGCAGAACGAAAGTTGCACCACTTTGCAACTTTTTACTACTTGCATTTGACAACTTTTTCCCCAAGAGAAATCTCGCCACCACAAGAAAATGCCTCCGAGATAGTGAAAACTGAGAGATTTTATTGTAGAGGGGCACAACATGATCCCATAGGCTCTGATGAGAATTTTCTAAGCCTCACGGTGTCCGAGTAACGTCATGCTAAAGTTTGCAGCCATTTTGCACTTCAGACTCTTAAGGGATTCAACAAACCAAGAGGCTCAAACTCAATCAAATTGACAACTTTCCTTCAAGAGGCATCTAAAAAAATTAAAATGGTCTTTTAAATAAATTCAAACAATCTTGCAAGTTAGACAACAATCAAAAGCACCATTTCTCAATTTCACCCATGAATCCTAGTAGTAGTGCAAACTCAGTTTTTGGCCTTTTACTCAAATACTCTCCAAGAAACCTAACAAACATATGATGGTTTCAGACACCCATTTCAAAGTTGTAACACATATCCCAAATTTAGAAATAAGTATTTTGGACCAACCTCCTAAAATCACCCCTTCTACACTGACCTATTTAGGCTGATTAGGCCTAAATTACAAAGCAACATATCTTTAAATTTCTCACAGGACCTTGAAACCTTGGGCAGCATTTCCTATGCCCTCAAACCTTTGAAACCACAATTTATTCCCACGATTAACACTTCCAACATAGCAAACCTCAAAACCCTCAATTTCATGCCAAACCAAGAGGGTTTATTCAAAATCCCACTTGCACAACCTCCCAGACCATGCCACCAACTCAAACATGTGTATTCTGACCCCTATGTGCTCAAAAGTTGAAAAAAACTCCACACTCTCATTGATTTTCACAAACCCTAGGCTGAGGGCTCCATTTTCATGTGTTTTCTTTAACAAAAATCAATAGGACAACAGGCTTATCTCATTTGTTCCTTCCCCACAACTCTAATCATGCAACCTATAACTTAATTAGACTCCCTAGGGCCCATTACACTAGTTACAACAAATACAGTCGGTGTAAGGGCCCTTTAAGTCATGTTTTTTATCACAAAACCCTCAACAGGGTTCTCTTGGCCTGTCACATGAAAACAATGATTTCTTCAACAAATCTTTATTAAATTCTTTCAAGGCTGATGAAAACTAAGGCTAACATAGTCCTCCATGAGAAATGAAAGATTACATAGCAAATTTTGGTCTATATGGCTTGTACAGGTCTGCAAAATGTGAAAGAAACAGAGAAAAATGAAGAAAACTCAAAATTTTCTTATTGCCAATACCTTAAACTTCGAGCCAACATTACAAATAGTGTCTTTATGCCTTTTTAAAGGCTTATCCTCTTCAACCAATGAACAACTGCCCTCCCAACTGAAATTTAAACCACTTATGACTTTTGGAGATCACAATTTCATCTTTTACATAATTTAATAACATCATTACATGCTTTGCAATGTTTGCTCTTTTTGACCCTCTTAATCACCTAACCTATTACAATGGGTCTAATGAGACCTTATTCACCTAAAAACCATGTCTTATTCAAGAAAACAATATACGACCACCCTTGAAACCACTTTGACAACTTTGGCACTCCTTTCCATTTGATTTGCAATCATTACAAAATGAATACATAAGCCCCTCAAAGTTGACCAAGTACCATAGAATGGTCACTTAGGACCTTATTTGAACTCATGGACTCAACACAAATACCCTAACGCACACACTGCCTATCAAACTCTTCATGGAAAATAGAGAGAAGGTTGGTGCTCCTACACCAAGCCCAAACATCCAAATGACCTACCATTCCTTTGTAGACCTTCTATCACATCAAACTCCACCTGATAACACTGAAACAACCAGGTTCTAACCTTCTTCCAAACTATTGCTTTAATCTGCTACTTCAAGCTATGCCTCCTAGGCCTAAATTCACGCTTTTTCCACAAGGGCAGCATGGAAATTTCTACCAAATGTCTTTTCCACCCATTGTATTCTACAATAACTTGGTGGAATGGAATAATTAGTTGTAGGGGGCATGTGTGCATGATTTCAGGAGCAGGGGTGGTCATTTGGGGGTTTGGGCATGATTCCTAGTTGTCAAGAATGTGTGTTTCGAGTGAAATTTGGAGGTTAAGAGTAGGTAGTGATGGAAAACATTTTGGGCAGCACTTTCTAAGAATTAATTAAGCAAGGGCAGACATATTTGAAGCTATTGGAGGCATTCAAATGGTGAAGAGAGGTCTGGAAGTGAGGTTTTCAATAAAACCCCCTTTGAAACTTGTCAAAAGTGAGGGTCTTGAGTTTTGGAGAGATGGTGACTGTTTCATTGGAAGATGATTGTTGATTTAGTGCTTATGTACCTTGCTCATGAATGTCCAATGGTGTTTTGTGTCTGGAAGGAAGATTAAAGGGTAGTTGGTTTGTTCAAAGTTTTCCACCCTTCTCTGCATCACTTTTCCATGTTTATCAACATAAAACTATGATATTTTTTGTATTTCAATATGTAATGATAATGCAATATGAAATATGTAGTGTAAGACAATGACATATATGTGTATTTAAACTTTAAAGTTAAAATGTTAAACTTTACCATTGTTCTTGTCTTCAAAGTTGTTTAAACTATATAATTTATCCATAATATAACTAAGCAATATATGATATAATTTAACCATTATTCATTATTTTTGATTGTCAACTATATAATATAACCATTATTTTTTATGATATTGTACATTGATATTTAACCATTGCTAAAGATTAAATTTTTGAACAATTTAAACATGTACATGATGAACAAATTATTTTGATTCTCAACTTCTATATATGAAATTATCCAATAATCAAGTGTATGTCCATATACAAAAATGGCATCAACGCCAACTCAAACAAAGTTTTACAAAGTGTGGCATATGCCATCTCTATATCTATTCATAATATACATGCCAAAATGTCTATCTCATCCTAAACTACTGGTGGATCATCAAAATGGAGCCTCTTTCAAGCACTCTTTGGCTATGAAGGTAACTGCACAAGAAAAATTCAAACCACAATTCAGATTAGTTATATTATATAATTTAAAATCGAATAATTAACATTAAAATCAATATACATTGAATTATAATTGAACTCTAAAATTGAAATCTTGATTACCTCATATATATACGTCTCTTCAAACCGTCATGAGTCCTAGAATATGCCCCTCTCAAAGAACCAATCATACCAAATTTTGCAATGTCAATCTATATAGGCGAACATTCAAATTGATACAAGTTAGCATACAATTGTCCGTAATAGGAACATATTTACCAAACACAAAATAAAACAAACACATACCTCTTTAGACATCTCTTTTTTTTTTATCTCCTTTAGCTATTTTGAAACCTCCTCCCTAAGGTGTTTCAACTCCTACTCCTTTAAGTGTTCCAACACCTACTCCTACAAGAGGAAAATAAGATAAACATATAAGTTAATATATAATTTTGTTAATGACAATCAAGTATAAAATGCATGAATTTAGGCCTATAAGGCATGGGTTGAAGTAGCAGATTGAAGAATTTGTTTTGAAGAAGGCTAGAACTAGTTGGTTTTAGTGAGATATGGTGGGGTTTGATGTGTTTGAAGATTTGCAAGGAATGGGGAGGTCATGTGTATGTTTGTGCATGAAGCCCTAGTTGATAGAAGCACATTTTTTAATGGAAAATTGAGGTTTTAGAGTCTAAAAGTGGGTGAAGTTTGGGCGCAGCATAATATTAAGGATTATTAAGCATGTGCAGGCTTAAACAAGGGTGTTTGAAGTGGTCATAAGGTCACAGGAGGCCTAGAGATGGGTCTTTCAATGTATTCTCCAAAATCCCACTGTATTGTAGGGGCAACTAGGCCAATTAGGCCTCTTTTTCAAAGAGACACCTTCCCAAACACCTACAATCAAGTCAAACACCATGGACAGTCATTAAATAGGTTACCAACCTTAAGCTTTCACAATTTTCAGAGCTCCAACAACTCACCAAGCTACCAATCCACTAAACCATCACTCTCAAGCCACCAAACCTAGGTTTTCCAAGGAGCCTTATTGAAAATCACTCTTCCCACAATTAACTCTCACATCCAACACCCCAAACATACCATATGATGTCTGTACATGCTCAAAAGACTCTCACAAATGACCGCCCCAAAGGATTTCATCCATTCACACTCTAAAATGATGCAAACCCAGGGGCTCAAACTCAACCAAATTGACAACCTACCTTCAAGAGGCATCTAACAAGATTAAAATGCCTATTAGAACAATTTCAACTATTCCCCAAAGTTAGACAACAATTAGAAACATATTTTCTCACTTTCACCCATGTAACCTTGTACTAGTACAAATCTAGTTTTTGGCCTTTAACTCCAATATCTTCCAAAACAAATGGAAAACAAAAGATAGACTCAGATACCCATTTTAAAGCTATAAAACATATGTAAACCCCAACATTAACTCTTTTGGACCAACATGGAGATCCAATACCCCTACCATGGAAAAAACTAGTGAAATAGGCCTCTTTCAAAGAGAGTACCCTTTATCCTTCACCAAACCCTCTAAAACCTTGGGAAGCAATTCAAATGCCTAAAAAACACAAAATCCACAATTAGATTCCACTTGTACGGCCAAATCCATCCCAAACTCAAAAACCCTTGTTTTATGCACTATTGATGAGGGTTTATTGAATATGATGCTTCCAGACCTCCTTAGACCTCGAAACCAACTTGAACACTTTCCAAAATCCCTATACATGCTTAATGATTCAAAATACATGACCTCTCATACAGATTCCACCAAACCCTAGACCAAAACCCCCATTTACATGCATTTTCTACACAAAACTCATAGGAACAACAACCCCGGTCTACTTTATTCCTTTCTCACAACAAGAATCAATATCCCTAGCATCTAAACATCCTCCATAAGACCTAATACACCAGTTATAGTGAGCACAGTCAATGTAAGGGTCTTGAAGACATGATTAAGGCTAGAAAATCCCAAAATAGGGTATACCCGGCTGTTCACAAGAAAACAACTATGGAATGCTTCAAATTCTTTGTTAAATCTTCAGACCTAATGCAAAACACAAAATATTCATGCCACTACATTTTTCATAAAGAAATTACTCAATGCAATGACTATGTGTTACCGTACAAGTCTAGAAAAGACAGGAAAATTCAGAAATTTGTTGCTAACAATGAGAATTCAATTGGATTTCTTCACAAAAACATGAAGCCAACATTACAAATGATGACCACCACCTTTTTAAAGGTTTCATGATCAAAGAAAACTGACATAACAGCCTCCAACTGAATTTTGAATCCCTTATTAGCCGTTGGAGTGCCAAATTACATTTGTTTACCTATCTTTGTTAACAACTCATTTGATTCATTTTACATTCTTTTACTATTTGACCCTCCAAAACATTTAAAGCATTTCAAATACATTTAAAGCACCTATGTTGGTCTAATTAGACCTTATGAGACCCTAAAACATGACTTAATACATAAAAAGCAACATGAACCTACTTAGACCCCCTTTTGTCATCATTGACAATTGCTTCACATATTTGACCTTGTTTACAAAAATGGATCAATGAGACACCAAATGGTCTTTATATACCTTATTAAAGCAAATAAACATCAAAAAAACTTTGCAACCTCCCTAGACACACATAATGCTCCAATTGTGAAAGTAAGGTGTAGGTGCTCCTACACCATAAAACCACTCAAATTCACTCAAAATCGCACATTTTCACACCCAAGGCTATATGCCATCACTCCAATCATTTTGCATATCTACATTAATGCAATTTTGCAAACCCTTATACAATCAAACATAAACGCTTGAAATAAAGCAATGATCAATAACATGACTTTACAAATTCAATGTGCATACTTACCAATCAATCCAGGGAACCATCTAGGTCTGCTCTACTCTTTATCGTGTCAAGTATTGCCTCGTGGTCAGACTCATGAACTTTCCACAAGTTCTTGTTCGCAGGTTTTCCCTTATAATTGATCAAATGAACATTGGTGGTGACGACAAGGTTCGAGTAGTGAAGAATCTTCCAATGCGTGTTGAAGTCCTCAAACAACCAAACTGCAACATTCTTAACTGGGTACCTTCTAAGCCATGTTCCAGTAACAACCACCAAACCTGTAGGTATTCTATGTTTTCTCCATCTATAACTAGGGCCTCCAATTTCTTTTTAGCCTCAATACAATGACACAGGTAATAATTTGTACCCTCTTCATTGTCTTCATCTACAATCACTGCATATATGTGCCCTGCATTGATATGTTCATCTTGTTAGATGTATTTAATGAACATCAAAATAAAACTTGAAAGTAAGATATATTACCTGGTTCTACAAGGTCTGATACATGATCAAAGTCAACGGATGATTGCATCTCCGTGATTTGTAGAGCAATCGGGAGCTGATAAGTGTCAAGTGGGGTTAGACTTCTTACAGACCATTCATCAACCCACTCTGTTGACTCACAATCATTCCATGCTCGAAGCGTACATGCTGAACAAAAGCATGTCATCTTCCGCGTATGGATAGTCCATGTACCTGCATTGGAGCTTCTAAAAGAGTGTAGCTCACTCTATCCTATTAGTGTACAACAATCCTCATATTTTGCAATGTTAGTATCATCTACTAAATGAAAAAAATCTATGAACTAAAGAATTACCTTGACTACCTGGACCCATTGCATGATTGCACCACTCGATAATTGATCTTGCATCTGTCAAATTTACACTATCTTTGTACTTTAACTCTTCTCATGCAAGGGCTCTTTTGATACATGCACTTGCTCCATCATGCTCCCCCTTTCCATGCCTGGCCTCTAAGAAGTTCCACATATGTTGAACACCACTGATCCTATGCATCTTGCTCAACCAGTAAAACATTCTGGCATTCTTGAATTGTGATGTACAGTTATCTGACCATATGATATGTTGACTGAATGATATGCCCCTACTAGCCAGATCAACATAGAACATCTGAAAGCAACCTTGCACAAACTCAATAGAATGTGTGTGATCATCACTGATGTAAAAGTGATACTCCCTCAATGCTTTCCTGTTATCCTTTGTACTATCATTTACATGAATGAATGCTATATGCACAAATATAGCAACCTGTGTGGAGTTGTAGTACTGTGAGTGCACCTCGTTATGTGGTTGTAGTGTGTAGTTCTCCGTGAAGTCGACAACTGAAATGATGCTATGAAGTGGAAACGTGTCCTTGCATAACTTGAACTGTGAGTCCAACCATTGAGCTCTATGTGTATACCTTGCATACTCATAGACCACATGATCACGGAAAATACCCATAAACTAATATACTAGAATCTTATCACTGGCCAATTTGCACTTCTTTGCTTCTTTCCCATCTTTTAGACTGTAGGCCATTGTCTTGTATTTGCCAAATTCAACAATTTTGTCTCCAATTGTGTGTGTACTAGCCATGTGTTGGAAAATTGACAAATGTTGCATGCCACCACAATGATGACATGTGCCATCCAAACATGACTTGTAAAAAATTTGACCATCCTCTCTTTCACATAAAATGGAAGATAAGAATTCCCTTGAGGATTTGGGTGGAGGCCTTATCTTACATTCCTGCAAAACATTGTTAGTATGCATATCTACACATATACATCGATAAACATCATAATGGTTAGAAAACTCAATATGTACTCTACAATAACAAGTAGTGCACGTGTGATTTATTTTGACATAAAAAGGCTTTAGCATTTCAAAATACCTTTGACATATTTTAATTTCAGGAAACTTTTGTACAAAATCAAAAAAAAATTGGGTTTGAGTGGTATCCAAATAATGCTTTGGATGTGGCTCACAGATTTTACTACCAATTCTCCTTCTTACAACATCTCTTTGATTAGGAGAGGTCCTTGTGTTATCCTTTCAATAATCTACTATTAAAGATCTCAAGCCTTGAGCAATTCTTTTATCTTTTTGTGGCACTCTACCCGAGAATGCCCATAACTCATTGCTATTTGGTTCCTCCAATATTTCACACCTTCCTTTGGCTCTCATTGGATATGATCTACTTATTTTCAAAGACTTACTAGTCTTTTTAAGGTTCACCTTGTTCCTTGTTTGACTGCTTAAGAGTGTTGTTGTCATCACACGTCTTGTGGCACAACTATCCTTCGTGCGTGAGGTAGAACCCACGCTCTCATTTGCACTCATCAAGTTCTTTACAATGGAATTTTCACTTGAGTGATTCGAAACTCTCAGCCCAAGAGCCTTCATGGTGGGCCTAAATTTGAGTTGCCTCATCATTTCAACAAATAGTTGGCATCTTCCACCCTCACTTAGCTTCTAAAAAAAAAAACTCCATATCCTCTGTGCAGCTCTTTGACATGTATGTTTTGACATCTTATCAGACATCCATTTCAAAACATTGGAATCAATATCAATAAAAAATCTAGGTTTTCTATGCAAAACTCTAGGAGGAGTTCTCAAATGTAAATTTGTGTCAACATTAGGAATGTCAACAACATCGGGGATAGATCGTGTACCTTCAATCGGAGGTGCAATTGATGACATACCTTGAGATTGACATGTAAACGATGTTGTACCTCCAACTTGAGATGTTGTTTGTGGAGTGACTTCAAATAGAGGCCTGTTTGCTGATGTACTTTTGAAACACAATGTTGTTGATGGTGTGTCTTCAACTGTAGGTGTGATTTCCGATGTACTTGGAAGACCACATGTTGTTGGTGTGTCTTCAACCGGAGATGTACATTGAACTTCACCTATGGTTGATGATGTGCCTCCAACTTTGGGATTCATTTGTGTCCTTCCACGAAGTTTGTCTATTCATGCCCTTTTTTTTTCCAATTGTACATCTCTCTTAGATTGCACGAGAATTTCTGGTTGTATGGGCTGCAATTCTTTTGCTTCATGAGCTGCAATTTTTTATTCTCTTCTCCTTGCATTTTTTACTGCATGTTCTTTCGATGTTAGAGGATTTGGTCATTTCCTCGGCATGACGTTGAATGTTGCATATTCACAATCACACATAGAACAAAAGTAAGTAATGCATTTTATGAAACATATTGATAACGTTGATTACATTGCATTTTATTGAACACACCAAAGCATTTTATGAAAGATGGCAGCGAGCTGTTTGGAATTATCAAACATGTTTATATGCTACAACATTTTTCATACATAAATCTACCAAGGAAGAATGGTAAATGGTATGAATGAATGGAAACTTGCATTAAACCAACTATGTCTTGAGTCACTTGAAATTATCTAAGCACATGATGAAGGTGAATTCTTTTTGGCACAAAAAAATAAATAGAAACTTGCACATTAACATTGATGAAAGCTCTTAGGTTTTCCAAATTAGTTGAAAATAAAAGTTTTCCCACAACCATCAGTAATAATGAATTTAATGTTCAATTCTATGTGTAATAATGAAGATTAATAAAATCATCAAATGAATGGTCTATAAATTGTCAAAACAAAACAAAAAAACTTGTGTTAAGTTGAATTCGTTTATCTAAGCATGTTGGAAATGGACTACTATAAGCAATGCAAATAGAATTCATAAGAAAATTTGTGTTAAGTTGACATCGTTTATATAAGTTTAAACATGAATTAATCTAAATGATGTCATGGTTTTTATTTTATTTTCAAATTCATAAAAATTAAACTTTTTTATGCAACTCTCATCTAATTCAATGTTGAATTCTATGTCCAATTGTTATGATTAATAAAATCATTAAAGGAATTTAGATTATTGTAAAAAATAAACAAACATACTAAATATAAACATTTCAATATTACCAAAAATGAAAATATTACCTGAGATAATGTAAAATGATGTAGAAACTTCAAAATGTCTTCATCTACATTGTCTGCATGGAAATTGGTGGCAAAAAGGTGATGGATCAAGCATAGATTGGTACAACAGGGATTCAACTACATAAAAAAGGAATTTCTCTGTCGGATTAAGCACTGAACCAGACAAAAGCAGAAGCATGTGGGCCAAAATCACAGGGTGAACTCCTATTTTACCATTTCAAGGTAAAAACACATTTGGCGTTCGCCAAATATGGTGCTTTGAAATGCTTTCACAATATCAATAGGAAGGGAGTGAGACTTGAGATAGAGGGAGAGGGCATATGAGTGAGAGAGATTAGTCCTAGTAGCGTGGTAGGGACTAAGACCTGAGAGCAATAGAGACTTGAGAGGGATAGAGAGTTATCCAGTTAGGGTAAGGGGAAAGACCTCACAATGGGAGAGGGTTGGAGTGAAATAGATTTGTCTACCCTCTACCCATAAACTGTAACCATAAACCCTAAACCCTCAACCCTATAACCCTCAACTCTCTCTCTCTCTCTCTAAACCCTCTACCATCTACCCTCAACCCTTAAATAGTAAACCATAAACCCTAAAACCCTAAAACCATCAACCCCCATGTCTCTCTCTCTCTCAACCCTACACCCTCTACCCTTAAACCGTAAACCATAAACCCTCAAACCCTAAAACCCTCAACCCCTCCTCTCTATCTCTCAACCCTCTACCCTTAACCCTCAACCCTTAAACCCTAAAACCCTTAAACCCTCAACTCCCTTCTCTCTCTCTCTCAACCCTACACCCTCTACCCTTAAACCGTAAACCCTAAACCATAAAACCCTAAAACCCTCAACCCCTCCTCTCTCTCTCTCAACCCTCTACCCTCAACCCTTAAACCCTAAAACCCTTAAACTGTCTACCCTCTACCCTAAACCCTAAAACCATCAACCTCCCCTCTCTCTCAATCCTAAACCCTCTACCTTTAACCCTCAACCCTCTACCCTATACCATCTACCCTCAACCCTCTACCCTCCACCCTCAACCCTTAAAACCTTAACCCTTAAACCATCTACCCTCTACTCTCAACCCTAAAACCCTCAACCCTCTCTATCTCTCTCTTTATGCTCTACCCTCTACACTCAAC
>VDFB02109042.1:10110958-10138768 GCA_007258455.2 Sequoia sempervirens
GATGTGTCTACTTTGAATATTCATAAAATACTATATATTCATTAAAAAATTATCCGAAAGAACAAGGATAAACTACATGGTGTTTGCTAATTTCTCATCGTTGGGATTTTTGAAATTCTAAAAAAAAGTTAATCAAAAAGGGGGGAGCCCGCAGGTGCTATGCTATTTTTTTTATAAAAAAAGGACCTATTTTGGGCCCCCCACTTTTTGAGACCCTTAATCTTCATTAATTTAAAAAAAAAATAGTAGCTTAGAAACTAGACTTGGAGCACTTCAACTTTTGTTCTTGCTGCATCTTGAAATTTTGAGCGTAACTATCTTCAATTTCTCGTGCAAATCAGATTTTGCTGATTTCAGAAAAAAAGTGGCATCTTAAGAGCCAAAATTGTGTCACATATCCATGCACTTACCCTGCTCATATTTAATAAAAAAATAGTGTGGTTGAAGATTTGATAAGTGATAAAGTTTTAAGTTTTAATTTGTGTGACAACTAATTCACCCTCCCTCTCAGTTGGCCTGCACCTGTTTAACACATAGTTCCACTTTGAGAGGGTAATCCTCATAATAAAGCATAAAATCTAGTTACAAAATTTAAGATTTTAATACAATTTCTAAGAAATTAGAATGTATAGATTCTATTTAAATATAATTATTATTGTCCCGTGCATTTGGGATAATCAAATGTACTCTAATATAGAATATGGTGTGAATTA
The DNA here is from genome assembly GCA_007258455.2 of Sequoia sempervirens. Classification (NCBI taxonomy): domain Eukaryota; kingdom Viridiplantae; phylum Streptophyta; class Pinopsida; order Cupressales; family Cupressaceae; genus Sequoia; species Sequoia sempervirens. The sequence goes on from VDFB02109042.1 coordinate 10,111,672, forward strand.
TAAAGTATGTGTACTAAATCTAATACTAACTAGTACCAATTGTACATATATAAAAATGGGGTTTGAAAAAAACAACAACAATGATTTAATGTCTAAAAATTGCTAAAATTAGTCCATTGGTCTTTAAAAGTATATTAAAAAATAAGGATAAGGGAGTGCAGGTAAAAATCTAACAATGCCAAAAGAGAATCAAATAAAAGGTGTACACCATTTTAAAGAGAAAGTATATATAAAAATAAATCATATGCTTTGATATCTCACAAATATTGTCACATCTATAAGAATGCCATGAGAAGAAACAATGTGAATGAAAGAATAAATCCTCTAAGTGTAGAGAATTGTGGAAGTAAATTCTTTACATAGATGTCAATGAAGACTAAATATCTCTCAAAACAAAATAATTAATCATCTCCAATCCTTATTAGTCATGAAGGTTTGGAGAGAGTTATACAAGTATTTGAAGAGGCAAACAAATCACCCCCTATTCTAATAGTATGGAGAGCATCTAAAAACAAAATGACCTTTGGTTTTAGGTTACATCAAACAAAGTTGAAAAATTTGATGCACTTAAGGAATACAGTTTATAGTTTCTATATTGAGGGGGTGTGAAGACATTCTAAATTATACCAAAGGGACCCTCAAACTACAAGATAATTGAATCTTTAATGCAACGTGGAGATTGGATGATCATATTCTCATTTTTGGAAGATATGTATTGTAGTAGTACTAAAGGTTCAAAAAATAGGTTCTCAAGGATCTAACCATTTGAATTGTAGGTAGAGTCTATAAATCTTGTCTCTAATACCCCAATTTATATCAATTTTATAAAGATGTGGTGCATCAATAAAAAAATAATATAAGGAATTTTGTTCATGTTAATACCTTCAAAGGCCTAATAGATTAGAACCCTTGGTATACTAGCCATGGTGGATCTTGCATTATGCCAATTGCATAAAGGATTTTAATGTTTGATAATGGGTATTTATATAAATCAATTAAATTATTAACCATTCATCTTAGCATGTGCATCATAGTTGCCACTTGGAAGACCACAACAATAATGAATTGGGTAGTACCAAATTCAAGTAGAATGATGTTTTAACATGAATATGCTCAAGTATAAGATATAATTAATTATCATTTTAATTTGATTTTAGTTATCTTTCTTAACCTAAATCTCCCAAATTTTGACCCCATACAGAAGAGTAGGTGTAACACATAAGTGAAAGAGGCGAATCTTAGTTTGGATATCTTGAAATTGAAGCTAGAAGCATTATTTCTCAAGAGTGGTGAGTGAGACATACCCTTTTCTTGCTCTAGACTCAATAATTGGTTGAAAACAAAAGTACGACCTAGAAAAATAGAGGAAACCTAAATATATATGAAGAGACCATATCAACCTTTTGAATTTCATATGAGGATTTTTTTTTGGAATTGTGCTTTGAAGTGTTTAAAAAATACCTTTTGTATTCCCAAGAGTAACCTTAAGGCCATGCATGTCGCAAAAAGATGATAAAAATTTTAATCGTCTCGTGTCCTTCCACTAAGTGGAGCATCAAAAATGTCCTTTATAAGTAGAATAATAGTAACACAAACATTATACATCAAGAAACCATTCATGTGCAAGCAACTTGAAATAATTTCCTCAAGCTCATCCATGGATAGAAAAAAATGAGTAGGGGAGAGTCAACAACTATTCTTAACCCCATATGTGCTTCTAAACTCTTTGTTTCACCAATACACCAATAGGTATTTGTACATTTGTGCCAACAATGTACTAAGAATGTCATAACTAGTGATATCAACAATTTAGGAAGACAAATCCTTTATTTGGTTAATGAGTAAATGCTCTAGGGACTAGTGTCGATGGCTTTGTGAAAATCTACAAAGTAATAATACACTTCTTGCCTTTTCACCTTAGGACATAATTCCATGGAGGAGCTTCAAAAACTATTTGCAAGGATGAATTAGAATCTTTTATGATTAATTAAGATCCCATACATTTTACTTTTAGGATTTAAGGGTGTATGTTTGGGGTGTGGTTGGAAATTTCCCCCACTAGCTTAGGAGATTTTTCTCTAAATTTAATTCCCCTCCAATAACGATGAATAATTTTGGAGAAAGAAAATCTTGTTCAACCATAAGCCTCCTTAAAAAATTACCTAAATTATTTCACATTAGTTGTAAATAAACTAATGGGAGCATTGGCTTCCATAAATTTCAAAACTTAAAATTTTAAGCTTACCTAATACTACAAAATTCATGGGACCCCCTACTTTAAAATACTCCTAAAAAAAATTAGCAGCACTTGCTAAATTTTTTTACAAAGCACCCCTCGATGGGACCATAACCTTAGCCTCCTCAATTCAGAGGTCAAAGTGAAAATACCCCACTAATGTGAGATGTTCTCCTAAAATTTGCTTGATTTGTAGCTCTTAATTATTTAGTTTAGTTATAACTTAGTTGGAGTATAAATGTCTAAAGTAGTAGCAAAAAATTTCATAAATATATATCTAATTATAATGGCATGATAATTACTCAAATCATTTGATCTCCAATTAGTATATTCATTTGAATCATTTTTTAATAGTACAATAATTTTGATGGAATTGAAACTTGAACTACCAACTTGTACCAACTTGCAAGTTATGACAATTTGATACTACACCAAACACATACAGATAGACTAAAATGATTTTGATAAATTTTGACAATACAACATTTACACACAATATATTTTATCACAACCTATCATTCGAAATATTTAACTCCTTAACCAAATATCAACATCCTGAAACAAATAATGCAATCCACTTTTTCTGCAAAGGCCATACATTAATTAGAAATTACCCGAATTGGAATTTTAATGTGGGTCCTTTTAGTACAGGTAAGGGCAATCAACCTAAAATATCCAACCCAGGAAAAAGGAAGAGAAATTCAGATTTAAAAAGCTTCGGCAGATCAAACAAAGAGTTGTAGGGTCGTCCTGTGCAGGTAAAGGACAGTGGTCCAAAGCCAAACATGCCTAGTCTGTATGAAAAAGATGGGATGAGATCAGAGAAGAAAAAGTTGTACAAGCACAAATTATTCTACGCCACACCTTCATACAATCGACAGAATTTACTATCTTGATGTCACTAGTGACATTAAGTTTTATCAAGTTGGCTTTTGTCAGTTCAAGAGAGTAACCATTCTCAATAATTGTCTTTCCTCCCTCCTTCTATTATGACCTCTAATTCTAGGAAGCGCCTATTCAGCCCCGTGAATGTATCGGAGGCATGGATGAGATCATACATTAAGTTAATTCTATGTCACTTATAATTCACTACCACTTGCAATGTTAGAAGGTGAAATGGGTATGCTAATTGGTCCATTTTTTTGAAATTAAATATATTATAGTTTTGTATTGTACATTAATAGTTATGAGATGGTATATTAGGTTGTACTTTAAAATTGAATTGTTGTTGATTTGATATAAAAATAAAGATGGAAATATGATATCAAGGATGTCAGATTAACGGGTTGAGATTACTAAAATTTTAAAGTTTGAGAGTTTAGGATGTATTGGATCTATGGTTTTATGTAGGTGGTGAGGTCTCATTCAAATGGTGTGATCTTGTCCTATACATAGTTGGAGCTTTTATATTTGCCTAATCAATTCACATGATGTATATTTGATGTAGGAAAAGCTTGGTGGTGCTAAGAAACGTTTTTTGGGAGTTTTTATATAGAGAGTGAAGTTCAAGACTTCTTTATGTCTTTGTTGAGCTCCTAGACTAAATTAATAGTGATAAAACAAAGTGTAACGATGGTATTGGCTGTTGATGTAGACATAGTAATTGATAATATGTTGAACGTACAAAGTGTTAAGTAATTAATATGTGAATGTGTTAGACCTTCATTATAATGCTGTCCATAATCAATCATGAGAATGACATGAGTGATTCCTATAAATAAAAGTCTCAAAGTACACAAATTTTGAAGTTTTTTGTGCACATGACGACATATAATAATCATGTCTTAGATTGTAGCTATTGGATTGCAAACAATTTTAACTTTTGAAATAGTGGAGACAATTAGATCCACAATCCACTTCAAAGAACAAAATTGTAGGTTCTATCTAATTCTAAAAGATGGATAAAAGATGTTCTAAGTAAAATGATGTGACGTGCATTGATGATAAGTCAATGCACCAAAAAAATTCAAAGATCTATTAAAAGTATACGCCAAATCATTTGTATAAAATGATATTAAATAAAAAGAAAAAAATATGAAAACATACAATTTTCATCCATACAAATATTTAATTAACTTCATCCTTATCCTTAAAAAAATTCGGGTAAACTAAGAAAAAGGTGAATGACAAAGGAATTAGACCCGTGCAAGGAGGTATGGTGATTTTGAAGATTTGTTTGATGTTTTCAAGCATATATCCAATGAATGACAACGTGGATGTTACGTCAAAACGTTATCTTCTCGTTGAAATTGATGGTACATTTTGAAAAAAAATGTTCTGTAGACGTGCAGAATATGTCAAAAAGTCATCTTGTTTGGAGGAGGAGAAAACAGAATATTTTATCCAAGTAATTTTTGTCAGTTTTCCAGCTGATGGAATCTGGGTTTCTGATATTGGTTTCCTTAACCATATTTCAATCAAACAGAAGTACATAACGAAGTACATAACCCAGATCTTAGAGCGCTTCCTTTACATTATTGTACAGACGATGGGAGATTCCAAAGGGGGTGACACTGCAATCAATCTTCTTTGAATACAAATCCACCATTAGGTCTCATCGGTGACACAAATATATATCATCATGTTCAGGAACAATGAGGACCTCAAACAAGAAATAACTCTATTAAGAACTCTATTAAGAGATGGGTTGTTCAACCTCCTTTCACCAACTCAGATTGAACTCTTGTTCAAGACTTAGGCAAGAAGCCTCAAATGCCATATCTTCTTTGAATACAAATCCATCATTAGGTCTCATCAGTGACACACACACACACATCATCATGGCCACGAACAATGAGGACCTCAAACAAGAAATAACTCTATTAAGAGATGGGTTCAGAAACATATGCCTACAATGACAACTCCTCTCACCAACTCAGATTGAATTCTTATCCAAGACTTAGGCGAGAAGTATCGAATGCCATATCTTCTTTGAATACAAATCCACTACTAGGTCTCATTGGTTACACAAATATATATCACCATGGCCAATAACAATGAGGACCTCAAACAAGAAATAACTCTACTAAGAGATGGGTTGTCATGCCCACAATGACAACCTCCTCTCACCAACTCAAACTAAACTCTTATGGGAGGTCATAGCAAGCTTATGCATAATACTACACTAAACTACATTATGTAATTTGTTGTATGACTAGGTCACAAATTGATGGTGATCAGTCAATTTCTATTATGTGTCTTTCTCATTTTAATTTAATAGAAAGGGAGCTACCCCCATGGTAACATTTTTCCTAAAAGAAAAAAGGTACACAACTCAACACTTAACTAACATTTGATTACTCAGACATTACATTAAATCATACAACTAATATTAAAACTATCAACTTAAAAATACAATTATATCTAGAAGAAAATTCATTTTGATTCATATACATATGCTCAAAATGGATTTGTTCAAAGCATTGTTCTATAACTCAAAAGAAAATATGAATACTATCTTTTTCTTGTTCAATATTAAATAGATATATATTTTTTGCATGAGATTTGAACATTCTACATCCCGCCTTTTTTAAATGTAGCCATCTATATGTTTTCTTTGTTTGTAAATTTACTACAAGACTTTCAAAACTATATGACCACTATTACTCAAGGTTCGAAAGTGATATCATCATCAACTAAGAATTAATAGGGTTATCTATTATATTGTTTGTTGAAAGCTTGAAGCACAAATGCAATACAAGCACCTTGGGCTAGAAGCAACAAAACAAAGCCTTTTCAAAATCCTCATGTTCTTTCAAGTAAACAACATCCATAAGAGAGGCCCACATAAGATGTTAACATAAGTTTGGGCTTGGAAGGCAAATATAGCATTACTTTTGATAGTGGAAAGATTTATGGACATAGTTTGTTGTAAATAAAACACTGTAGAATATGGAGACACTGTTGAAATTAGATAGCTTTGATTGCCCATCAAAATCTTGTCAAAGTTGATGAAGAGGGATCTTGTAACTCTCAACATACACACTTCCAACATGCAAGAATTTGTTTAAGAAATTGAATTTAACAACATAAAAAATCAACATGTATGCAATTTTTTATTGCTCAACAATCATCAGGATTACAAAGGTTCAAATTCAAACTAAAATACAATCATGGAAGCCCTCTAGACTGATGGAAAACAACTCTAAATCAGACTTAGAATTCTGAAACAAACAATAAAATCAACCATTGGCATATGCCTTCTTCAATCCCTCTTCTTCTTGCAACTTCATTCTTCTCTTGCCTACAACCTTCTACTGGAAAACCAACTACACATTGAACCACACCTCATCCAAAATCATTTTTTGCTCATTAACACCTCCAACTACAACCACAAGGTCTGAAAACCTCTTCCTAGGAAAGGCTACACCCCCTTTCCTCGCCTCCCCAATTCTAGATCCAAAAATCAAAACAACCAAGTCTAAAATGAATTTCATGTCTCCCCATTAACTCTTGCAACTGGAAACTCCTTCCACCCATGCCCCTACCTAGAAAAACAATTAATCTTCATAAATTACACATTTTGGCATGCTTGCACAACCTCCAGGAAGGTAAGCCTCCACCAGGTGACACATTCAATCTCCCATTTCACAAATTGCAATTCAAATTTCAAATTGCCAAGCAAGCACATTATGGGCGTCCCATTCCCACCTCAAACATTAAGGTAAATTAAATAAATTCCAAAAATATATAACCTCCAAAAATCCCATGCCCAAGTTTTATTTTTAACAATTTGGCAATTAAAATATAATTTTTAGCACACTTCCCAATGCAACTTGCAACCCAAAATTGTCCAATTTATTAAATCTGATTTTTTGGACAAAAAAATCATTTAAATATACCAAAACACCCACAAAAAAATACACTCTAAATTTTTTTTTTAAATTTTAAATTTGCAAAATTACTAGTACCCTCAGATGCTCCTACATCAAACACATTGGATAGGAAGTTTGTGAGCATAGGCTCACAAATGGAGCTGAGTAGTAGAACTACTCTTTCAAGTTGCAAGCAACTTGCATCATACTCTAATACTAAAATTGGCACCTCTGATAATTTATTCTTTCTCCTCTTCCAGCATCTTGTCCAAACATTCACCACCCTTCTCCAAAAATCCTGCATTCCATTCTCCTCTCCTCTCACGGACTTGTATCCACTATGTTAGGAAATTAAGGTTTACATTTAATAAATCAATTATTAAGTTAGTTAGTTGGGTGGGAAGTTATTCTCGTATGTTGTTTTGGTAGTTTGTACAAGAAACTTGTGGCTTTATAAACAAATGAATTCAATGTAAAATCATCCCAAAGAAATATAATATTTTTCTATTGTTATTTTTATTGTGGGTAACTACAAAAAGATGGGGGGCCAAAAAGGGGTCTTAAGTGGCCACCTTTTTTTTTTGCTTTTGAAATCAAGAAATACCGACCTTGGATGAGAAATTGAGGATAGTTATAGTCAAAATTTTAAGATGCAAAAAAAACAATGTTCGTAGGACTCTGAGTCTACTTTCTAAACTTTTTTTTTTTTAAATGGTAGAGAGTAAGGGGTTCGAAAAAGGGAGCCACAAAAATTGGTGTTGTTTTTGTCAAAAAAATATAACATAGTGTCTTTTGTGGCTCCCTCAAAAGGTTAACTTTTTTTGGTATTTTAAAAATCACTTCAGTGAGAAATTAGCTAACAACATGTAGTTTGTGCCCAATTTTTTTGATAATTTTTTAATTAATATCTAATTTTTTTACTAATTTTCAAAGTGGGCACATTTTGAAAAACAAAATTTTGGTCGTGTTACCCCTATAATTTTTGAAAACTAATCAAAAAAAAAATTTGAATGTGTAGAATGGAGTCTAGTTTATAAAAATGTAATTTAATTGAAATTTCAATGAATGGTTGAAAACAAAGTAAAAAATACCAAACAATAGTTTTTGACAAAAAATGGACACACAAACAAAATAAATTAAAGATGAAAGCTAAGAGAGAGCCTAATATTACATCGTTAAATAGCTAAGAGAGAGCCTAACATTACCCAGGTGTTTGATTTACTCAACCTTGAAACACATGAAAACCTGACAATTAGCACAAACAAGATTATGTGAAATCCTATGTAATATGTAGAAACATGTCTTTAGACATTGGAAAGGCACTCCAAGCCTTTGGATTGGTAATCCAAAGCAAATACAAGCCTAAGGCTTGGGGACTCCCAAAGCAAGATATAACGTGAGTGTATTATAATGTGCTTGCATTATGTCACAGTTTTGACATAATACGAGTGTATTATAACACAATCACACTATGTCTTGTTTTGTATTTTGCTTCCTTCTGCAAAATTTAGCTTTATGTTTCCCAAGCTTGACATAACGTGAGCGCGTTATAACATGCTCACATTATGTCTCACTTGAAATTGTTTATGTGCAAGTTTGTTAAATGTATGTTTGTATATATTTGTATGTATGTATGTATGCATGTATGTATGTATGTATGTTTGTATGTGTGTCTAGTTGTATGTATGTATGTAAGGGTTTTGGGTTTAGGGTATATCAGGGTGAGGGTATAGGTTATAGGGATGAGGGTTGAGGTTTCTAGGGTTAAGGTTTAAGGTATAGGGTTGAGGGTTGAGGGATTAGGGCTTCACTAATAGGTTGAGGGTACAAGGTAGATGGTTGAGGGTTTATAGTTGAGGGATAATATTCATCTTGTTGAGTGTATAAGATTAAGTGCATGTAAGGTATATGGATTAGGGTTTAGGATCTTAGGTTTAGGGTTTACGATATGGATTGAGAGTACAAGGCATAAAGTGAAGGGTTAATGTATGGTTTAGGTTTTAAGTATAGGGTTGAGGGACAATATTCAAGGTTTAGGGAATAAGGGTGAGGTTATAGGGTATAGGGATGGGGGTCTGGGTGTAGGGTTCAGGGTTTAAGGTATAGGGTTGAGAATCAAGGGATTAGGGCTTAGGTATATGCTTGAGGGTATAGGGTTGAGGGTTTGTAGTTAAGGGATAATGTTCAAGGTTGAGTGTCTAAGGTATAGGGTTCAGGGTTTAAGGTTGAGTGTATATGGCATAAGGATGAGGGTTGAGGATTTAGGGATTAAGTATAGGGTTGAGGGTATAGGGTATAGTGTACAGGTTTGAGGGTTGAGGGATAATATTCAAGGTTGAGTGTCCAAGGTTAAGTGTATAGGGTATATGTCCATTAGGGTTTAAGATATTGGGTTGAAAGATTAGGGCTTAAGTATAGGGTTGCGGGTTGAGGTTGTAGGCTGTAGGATTTATAGTTTAAGGGTTGAGGGTTAAAGTTTGGTGTTTTAGGGTTGATGGTTTAAGAGATAAGGCTTTGAGGGTTGAGGGTTTAAGGGTTGAGCGTTGAGGGTTGAGGGTTTAAGAGTTGAGGGTTTAAGGGTTGACGGATTAGGGTATAAGCATGAGGGTTGAGAGATTAAGGTTTAAAGGTTGCGGGATAACGGTTTAAGGTATAGTGTTTATGGTTGTGGGTTTAGGGACGAGGTTTAGGCTTTAAGGGATGAGGTTTGAGGCTTTAGGGATATGGTTTAGGTTTGAGGGTTGAGGGATTAGGGTTTAAGGGTCAAGGGTTTAGGATTTAAGGGTTGAGGATTTAATGGATTAGGGTTTAAGGGTTGAGGGTTAAGAAACCGGGGTTTAAGGTATACAGTTAATGCATTAGGGTTGAGGGTTTAGTGTATAGGGTAGATGGGAGAGGGTTGAGGTTTTAGTGTTTAGGGTTGAGGGTTGAGGTTTGAGGGTTTAATGTATAGGGTTGAGGGATTAGGGTTGAGGGTTGAGGATTTATGGTATAGGGTTGAGTATCTAATCAATAGGGTATAGGGTTTAAGGGTTGAGGGTCAATGGATTAGGGTTTAAGGGTTGAGGGTTGGGGGATTAGGGTTGAGGTGAAATGTATGGGGTAGAGGGTTTACAATAAATGGTTGAGGGTTAAGGGATTAATGGTTTAAGGTATAGAGTCAAGGGATTAGGGTTGAAGGTTTAATGTATAGGATAGATGGTTGAGTGTTAAGGGTTGAGGGTTGAGGGATTAAGGGTTTAAGGATTGAGGGTCTAAGGGTTTAGGGTTGAGGGTTGATGGATTAAGAGTTTAAGGGTTGAGGGTTTAAGGGTTGAGGGATTAGGGTTGAGGGTTTAAGGTTTGAGGGTATAGGGTTGAAGGATTAGGGTTGAGGGTCCAATATATAGGGTAGAGGGTTGAGAATTGAGGGTTGAGGGATTAAGGGTCTAAGGGTTGAGGGTTTAAGGGTTGAGGGATTAATAGATTAAGGTTTTAAGGTATAGGGTTGATGGATTGGGATTGAGGGTTTAATGTATAAGGTAGAGGGTAGAGGGTAGAGGATTTAAGGGATTAAGGGTTTAAAGGTTGAGGGTAGGGTTTATGGATTAGGGTTGAGGGTCTGATGTGTAGGGTAGAGGGTTGAGAATTAAGGTTTGAGATTTTAATGTATAGGCTAGATGGTTGAGGGATTAAGGGTTTAATGAAAGGATTTAAGGGCTGGGGGTTTAAGAGTTTAAGGGTTGAGGGATGAGGGTTTATCATTTAACGGATTAGGGTTTCAAGATTAGGGGTTTTGGGATTATGGTTGATTGTATAATGTATAGGGTAGAGGGTTTACAGGTAAGGGTTGAGGGTTGAGGGATTAAGGGTTTAAGGTATGGGGTTGAGGGATTAGGCTTGAGGGTTTAATGTATAGGGTAGAGGGTAGAGGGTTGAGGTTTTAATGGATTAAGGGTTTAAAGTATAGGGTTGAGGGATTAGGGATGGGGGTTTAATGTATAAGCTAGAGGGTAGAGGGTTGGAGTTTAAGGGTTTAAGGTTTGAGGTTATAGGATTGAGGGTTGAGGGTATAAGGTTGAGGAAATAGGGTTGAGGTTTGAGGGTTTAAGGGTTCATGGTTTAAGGGTTGAGGGATTAGGAGTTAAGGGTTGAGGGATTTAGGGTTTAAGGGTTGAGGGTTTAAGGATTGAGTTTTAAAGGTTTTAGGTTTGAATGGTTGAGAGTATAGGGTTGAGGGTATAGGGTTGAGGGATTATATTTGATGGTCCAATGTATAGTGTAGAGGTTTGAGAATTGAGGGGTGAGGGATTAATGTATAGGGTAGAGGGTAGAGGGTTAAGGGTTGAGGGTTGAGGGTTGAGGGTTGAGGGATTAAGGGTTTAAGGGTTTAGGGTCTAAGGGTTGAGGGTTGAGTGTTGAGGGTTTAGGGTTTAGGGTTTATGGATTAAGGGTTTAAGGGTTGAAGGTTTACCTCTCACTATATTCATCCCATATTACCTCTCTCTCCCTTTCCCTATATACTTCTCTATATATCCACTCACCCTCCATCTCTCGACCTCCCTCCCACCTTACCTCTCTCTATCTCTACTTCTCTTTATCTCCCATCTCCATCTTCATCTCTATTTACCTACCTCTCCCTATATCCATCCTACCATACATCTCTATCTCTACATCCCCCTCCCTCCCTATTTCTCTCTGGCTCTCTCTTTACCTACCCCTCACTCCATCCCTCCCTCATTCCCCCTCTCTATCCCTTTAGATATCTATATATCTATTTTGTCCCTCTCCTCCCTAGTTCTCATACCTTCCCTCTCTACTTCCCTCTATCTTCCTCTCAAATTCCCTCTCTACTCTTTGTAGGAGTAATAGGGAGAAAGGGAGAGAAGAAGAGAGTGATAGAAAGAGGAAGAGATATCTAGAGATAAATATGACTTGGTAAAGATAGAGGGGAAGAGAAAGGGAGAGGTGGAGAGGGAGAGAGGAAAAATAAATTCAAAAAGGTACACTTATTTAAAAGTGGAAATATCAATGATGTATCAATTTTGAAAATGAAACCCTAATTTGGTTGCCAAGGATGGGTAGGGTAAGTAAAATTGATTTCACAATTAACATAATAGAGAAAGATGTAACAATATAAAATTAATGAAGAATTGGACATGCAAAGAGTTTCAAATATAAAATTAAGATATAAATATCATAAAAGTATAGATCTAAGAAACTATAGAAGAAAAATAGGTTGTATATGATTTATTGGGTTTACTAAAATACAAAAAGATATAAAGAGGGACAAAAATAGAGGAAATCGAGGGAGAGGTAGAGAGAGGTCTAGAGCTTGAGAGAGAGAGAGAGAGAGAGAGAGAGAGAGAGGGTGGGGGGAGGGGGGGAGGGGAGTAGGTATAGAGAGAGGGAGAGATATAAAGAGATAACTAGAGGGGTAGGGAGAGAGTTGAGATTGAGTTAAGTAGAGAGGGAAGGATAGAGGGAAAAAGAGGTAGAGAGATAGGTCTAGAGAGAAATATAGATATCTAAAGAGGGAAAAAGAGAGGGAAGGAAGGATGGAGAGAGAGGTAGAGAGATAGATCTAGAGCTCTAGGAGAGAGAGAGTGAGAAAGATAGGTCTAAAGAGGGACAAAGAGAGAAGGAAGGAGGGATGGATGGATTATTAGATAGTTAAGTCTAGAGTTCAATAGATTGATAGGGAGAGGTCTAAAGATGTAAAAAGAGAGGGAGGGACAGAGAGACAAGTGGAAGGATAGGTCTAGAGCTTAAGGGGAGATATAGTGAAATATAGAGAGGTAGAAAAAGGGACAAAGAGATATGATGATTTATTAAGATTTTTCATCTCCTTAATACTAAAAATATAAATATTTTATTATTGATTACTTTTTCTAATTTTTTAAGTATTTTGAGATGAGTGTTCCACAAAAATCATGAAAAGGGGACTTTGTATGTGAATAGTGAGCACTTGATGTTTCAAAAATGAAATATGAAGTTCAAATGATTATAATAAATTTTTTTGTACAATATAGAAACACTACATATTCCATTGTGTAGAGATCTCAATCACCTTTCCAACACCTATAAAAAATAAAATTTTTGTTTAGAAACACAAAAGTTATGCCTATTTTACTAAAGAGGATTTTTAGGTCTTCAAAACGGATATTTGTTTCAAACGGATATCCATCTTGAAGACTTAAGAATGCGTACCCATTTTTCAAAATGGATATTTGTTTGAAACAAAAATGGAAATGGCTATCCATTTCAAATGGATATCTATTTTGAAAAATGGGTACCCGTTCTTAGGTCTTCAAAACTGATATCTGTTTCAAGCAAATACTTGTTTTGTCTGAAAAAATTTGGAGCCTTGGGATTTCCCTTGGATTTGGCTTAGTATTTGGTTCAGGATTGCCAAACCTAGAAAGTCAACTAAAAAAATGTGTTTACAAAATTTCCTTAGTTTTTTTAAGTTCACCCTTGTGGCTGACGACTTTTTTTATCCAAATTTGATGAAACGAAAGGGTTTATTGAAAAAACTATTAGCTTTCCACAAATATAAGATATGCCTTATTTTGAATTTAATAAATAATTATTATTGATTTTCTACATATATTACGACTAAAATCCTGATTGATAGGATGATTGAAAAACTTCTATAATTTTAAAAACTATTTCAGATTTTCAAATCTAAAAGGTGTGTCACATTCTATGCTTGACATACTATAGGATAAAAAAATGAATTTCATAAAGTTTTGACTAATTTATGGTGTTCAGACAAACACATTTTAATAATTTTGAGATGTTCTAATAAAAAAATCATAACTAATTATTTACATGAAAAAAAATTACGAAAAAAAGTGGCAAATCTGGGCATGTGTCCTTTACATATATTGAAAGTTTCAGAAAAAAAAATATTAGGTTGGTCAAACATGTCCTTTACATATATTATTTTTTTCTTATACTTAGGTTGGTCAAACATGCACCTGCTTTTTATCTTTTTCCTAAAAATTTAGTACTATTGCATTGAAATTTCAATTTTTTGCAAAATAGATTTACTTTTTTCCAAAAAAGGACTAGTAGCCTAGAAACTAAATTCAATTTTCTACAAATTATGTTATTACATATTTTTCAAATTATGTTAATAACCTATTCAAGTTTCTATGTCAACTTGCCTAACTATTTTTTTCTAAATTTTCATTGCCACGTAAGGGCCTAGTTTGGACCCGGCTTTACAAGAAAATGAATTCAATGCAAAATCATAATGAACAAATATAATATTTTTCTATTGTTACTTTTATTGTTGTTCAACAATGATATAATTTGAGCAATCTGCTCAACACTCTAACACCATGTGTTATCCTCTTCCTCCTAATACCATACATTCTCCTCTCTGCTCTCATGGGATTTGACCCACCACTAACCGACCACCTCCACCAAATTTCACCTACAACATCCTCTATAGCTTCTACAAGTAAATATGCACTATCCACACACCAATCTGCAACATCATTCAAATTTTTCCCTACATACAAATCAATACTGACAAAATCTATTTGTACCATCTCTTTTTCTCCTTCTACACTCACTACCTCTTTCATCTTAACAAGCAAATCATCTCTATTTCATCTTCATAAAATTCAAAAACATAGGCCATTACCTATGTTTTCACATGTTCCTCTAGTATCACTGCAACATCTATCTTCTCACTATCTACTGCAATCTTTTCATCTACACCAAATCCACTTTCATCTTCATCATAAAAATGGAAAATATTATGCCTAACCTCATTCTCTATAATCTTTTCCTCACCACTATCTACTATCATATCTTCTTTACCTTCACTCTCAACTACAATTTCATTTTTCAATGCTCCAAAGGACATTCATCTACTACTACAACATCATTTTTCTCTTCAATTGATGCACCTTCTTTTTTCCTCTCAATCTCTTCTACATTTTCTCTTCTTTCTCACTCTCTTTCTTTATGCCTTCCTTAGAGCATACTTCTACAATATTTTCTCCTTCCTATTCACCTACATACACAACTATGAATTTTTTTTTGCCTTTCTTCTTTGGCATTTGTTCAAAAACATTCCACACACTCTCAATCTTCAACCTCTTTGGTTTAGACTACCTCATTCTTGGAGATCTGTCTACACACTCTAATCCTCTAACTTCATTCTCCACTCACAAGTCCTAATGCAAACTTCCTCACATCGGTGCTTCTACCTACACACTCAGGAACTCTCGTTCTGATATGATTGATGAAGAGGGATCTTGAAACTCTCAACACACACTTCCAACATGCAAGAATTTTTTTATAAAATTGAATTTAACAACATACAAAATCAACAACATTTATGCAATTTTCTATTGCTCAACAATCATCAGGATTACAAAGGTTCAAAGTCAAACTGAAATATAATCATGGTAGCCCTATTGGCTAATGGGAAACAACTCTAAATTAGACTTAGAATTCTAAAACAAACAACAAAATCAACCACTAGTATGCCATTCTTCAATCCCTCTTCTTGTAACTTCATTCTTCTCCTACCTACAACTTTTTGTTGGAAAACCAATTGCACATTAAACCACACCTCATCCAAATCTATTTTCTACTCATTAATGTTGAACAATATATTATAACCAGTTATATTATAAATTACAAAAGTGCTCACTATAGGTGGACTCACTGTCCAAGTGGACTCATTGACCGCTAAAAGAAGAGATAGATAGAAGAGATTGTGGCACATAGACAAGTTTTGAACTATTAAAATTATATCTAACATATGCATGAAATAGAGTTCAAATGAAGGGTAAACCCACAAAACTAGTTTACAATTTCGTTGAGGAAGGAAAAATGCATTTTCCAATGGAAAACACTTTAGGGGGTTCACTAGAACTAGGGGGTTTGCTAGAACCCCCTAAAGGGTTTGCTAGAACTAGGGGGTTCACTAGAAGCCCCCCTTCTAGTGAAACCCCCTTTAATGGGTTTTATT
The DNA here is from genome assembly GCA_007258455.2 of Sequoia sempervirens. Lineage (NCBI taxonomy): Eukaryota > Viridiplantae > Streptophyta > Pinopsida > Cupressales > Cupressaceae > Sequoia > Sequoia sempervirens. Next base: position 10,127,699 of record VDFB02109042.1, read on the forward strand.
TTTTAATTGTATTTAAAGGGGGTTCGCTAGAAGGGGGATTCTATTAAACCCCCTAGTTCTAGTGAACCCTAGTTCACTATAACCCCCCTTTTTCCCCCTTCTTCCCCTCTTCTACCAAATCTCTACAAAAAATTTCCCTTTGAAGCTCGGGTTGAGGATGAAAATGGAGGAGACTTCACAGAACCAACTAGATGATGGTAGTCCTCAAAACGAGCTATCCATCAAATATAATTTTAATATGTTTTGGTTTTAATATGTATTATTTTTAGTTTGATTAAACATAGGTTTTTCACTGAAAACCAAGCTCTCTGTTCTTCACATGTGGAAAAATAGTATATAATAAAAAAATTGAAAAATATCATTACACTAGATATTGATGTCCCTAATCCAACAAAAAAAATAATTGAAATTTGCTTTATACAAAAAAAAGTTATGTTTTAGCTAGTGAATCATGTCTAAATTGAAATTGGTTTGACTTTGAAACTTAATTAAGAAAAAAATATTCAATGAAATACTATGAAACCAATTCCATGCACTAGATATTGTAATTATGAATCTAAATTCAAAAAATTAGAATTTTATTCTTCATAGAAAAAAAGTTATGTGTTAGCCAGTAACGTCACTCTTTAAAAATGGTGTTTTTAAAGTACTGTTAAAAACTAGTTTTTGAAGGAGATGGAAAAAAAAGTGTAATATGATTCCAAAAATTTTGAAAAAAATATATTTAGAATCTACAAACAAAATTTCACAAATCACTAGTTTGTATCATCTCCAAATTCCTCATATTTTAGCCGCTATAAGTACCCGAAAGTGAAGATTTAGTTAAAAAAATTCAGTTCAATGTTCAGTTTGGCCAAAAATTGTAAACCAGTATTGTGGGATCACCCTGAATCTCAAAATAAAAACTCTACACACTTCATACTAATATGAATTAATACTCTGCTCTACTTTACATTCACTCTATATTTGCACAATTTGCATCCACACACTCTTATCACTTATCACAACCCACAAAGTACCAAAAAAGATCCTTCATATATATCTGCTTCACCTAGAACATCAATTAGGTCGCCCTAATTAGATGTAATATGAAAAATGTAACTTGTCAGCTCAAGATCCATACATACACACTTTGCACTAGGATTCAAAATTTATAATAATTCAAAATATGTTGGCATGGACCCAAAATAACACCTACATAATGTATCAAAACATATCCAAACTTTGCAACACACAAAACTCATTAGGTCGGCCCACCAATAATGACCTAATAATGTAGTTTGCTAACTGTACACCCACATTTGAACACGTGGACCTAAAAAATCTGTCATCTGGAATACACACTCTACTGAAACCTATTAACAACTCCACAAAACCACAAAGCTAGATTCCAATCCATGGAGAAGTATAAATTCACCAAAACATGTGCACTGAACTAGAAAATGCATGTTACTGTCAAGTCGATACATTGTCACTCATAACTTCAACATCAAGAGCCAAGCCAAGATGAAATTCTAGATTTAGGTTCCTCTACCATCCAACAAAATTATATTAGAAGCTTATCTCGTAAGATCTTATACAACAGATCAATGTGGACCCAGAAACTGGATGTCCTATATACCGAAATACCTATATTGACACTTAGTCAATTTTCATATCATTCAACTTCACCGTATCAGACCTTCTTGCAAATTCCCACTAGATAACCATCTCAACACATGCTCAAGGTGTAAAAACTAATTTGCACAATGGTCTTCATACCAGATTATAATGTTGACATTAATTACAACACTACAATGCATAATTGTACAATTTGTGCTCATCCCATATGCTCAAGTTTCCAACAAATGCATCAATGACAAACTCCTTATCCTTCCAACAATTAAAACCTCCAACTACAACCACAAGGTCTAAAAACATCTTCCTAGGAAAGGCTATACTCCCTTTCCTCACCTCCAATTTTGGAACCAAAAATCAAAACAACCAAGTCTAAAATGAATTTCCTCTCTCCCCACTAACTCCTACAACTCGAAACTTCTTCCACCCACACCCCTACCTAGAAAAATAATTTATCTTCATAAATTGCACATTTTGACTCCCTAATGCATGTTTGCACAACCTCCAGGATGACAAACCTCCATCAGCCAGTGCATTCAATCTCCCATTTCATAAATTAGAATTCAATTTTTGAATTTTCAAGCAAGCACATCATGGACATCCCATTCCTGCCTAAAACATTAAGGAAAATTAAATAAATCCAAAAAAATAACCTCCAAGAATCCCACACCCAAGTTTTATTTTTCACAATTTGATAATTAAAATACAATTTTTGGTATGCTTCCTAATGCAACTTGCAATCTAGAATTGTCCAATTTATTAAATCTAATTTTTTGGACAAAAAAACATTTAAATGCACCAAAACATCCAAAAAAACCATTATAGTCCAAAATTTAATAAAATTTGTTGATGCACGATTATTAGTACCCTCGAATGCTCCTGCATCAAAAGCTACAATAAAAGTCAATGTGACAAAATAAAGGGAATCTAGAATAGACCTAAAAATCTAACTTACTCATCCATCATCATCAACCAACAGGCAATGCCTATGTTGCACCTTGCAACAACACCATAACTATGTTTCTTTTTTGCTTTGGAAACTACAAATAAAAAACAAATGAAAAATTAAAAAGTACAAAGAATTAAATTCACATACCACTGCAAAAATATCTTGGAGATCTAGATAGTTAAAAATGATAAGAAGAAATCATAGTATATTAGGAGATAAAAACACAACATTTTTTCTAACAATTAAAAGTTAACACTAGTAGCATTAGGTTTTTACAATCTAATCCATTCAAGTATATTTTTTAAATCACCGAGGCTCAGAGAAAAATAAGGTGTTATTAATGGATAGGTAGGACAAGCTACAACATCTAATTTAATATTTTTTTGTATATTTTTCTTTGATGGATGTCCATACCTTGTTCCTAAGATCCCATTTTGGCACTAGCAACAAGGATGTTGGCTAAGATTGTGGATCTTGGATTTGCATCTACCAATTACATTAAATTGGAATTTTCTTAAGCCTTTTAAACACAAATCCATTGTATGCATATCATTACAATCCATGGGGTGATCCCACAATAGTGGTTTACAATTTTTGGCCAAACTGGACACTAAATTTTTTATTTTTAACTAAATCTTTACATTCAGGCACTTATAGCGGCTAAACCGTGAGGAATTTGAAGATGATGCAAACTAGAGTCTCATCACATTTTGTCTATAGATTCTAAAAATATTTTTTTCAAATTTTTTAGAATTATATTGCACTTCTTTTTCCATCTCCCACAAAAATTGGTTTTTTTTCGAAAACAACATTTTTAAAAAGTGACGCACACCGTATAACACATAACTTTTTTTCCATGAAGGATAAAATTCCAATTATTTTGAATTTACATTTGTGACTCTGATATTTAGTGCTTCCACTTGGTTAGATATTTTTTTATTGAATACTTTTTCTTTAATTAAGTTTCAAAGTCAAACCAATGACAATTCAAACATAGCGCGACCGTATAACATGTAACTATTTTTGTATATATCGAAATTCAATTTTTTTATTTTTTTTGGATCAAGGACTTCAATATTTGGTGCACTCATATTTTTTTTTTTTTTTTTGATAATCTGCTATTTTTCCACATGTGCAGAACAAAGACCTTCATTTTGATGAAAAACCTATGTTTAATAAAACTAAAAACAAATACATAATAAAACCAAAACATATTAAAATTATATTCATTTGATAGCTCGTTCTGAAGACTACATGATTCCAAGTTTGGTTGCTAAATATTCCCCCATTTTCATCCTCAGACTTCAAGCATAAAAATTAGGTTTTTTGTGTGAACAAATTAAAAAATTATGGAAAAGGGGGGTTCGCTAGAACCAGGGGGTTCTAGCGAACAGGGTTCATTCGAACCCCCCTTTTATAAGGGGCTTTTTTGGCTTTTTTGGAGTGAAAGTATTGAAAGGGTTCGCCCGAACCTAGGTTCTAGCAAACCCCTAATTGGTTTGGTTGAACTAGTAGGTTCGTACGAACCCCTAAAATCAATTTTTTTTCCATGCATTCATTTTTGTGAGTTTTTCTTCCTCACTTCTATTGTAAACCACTATTGTGGCTTCACCCCATGAGATCATATTTATAAATGACATTGTATCACATTATTCACATGCCTTTTTTAAAGTAATTTAATGCCAAGGGGAAGCTCGAGCATTCATTATAATATAAAGAAGCAATTACAATCCTCTTATCAAAGAAGCTCATGGATCCCCACCTACCAAAATTTAATTATTATCAAGTGCAGTAGATAAAAAATCTATCATTTAGTTCATTGAGTGGAGAGGAGGTCTAATGGGCCACTCATGAATTGATTGTACTCAATCCAAAATATATTTCAATAAACCTAGTGCAATACCCTTAGACATTTCTAAGAACATAACTATTTAACAATGTCAATCTACTAAAGAATCCTACAATATCATCCATCATTTCTAATTTTTCCATAGTTTGAAATGGCATTAAAATCCTATATGCCACAAATAGTTAATATACTTGTTAGTTACCCTTTTTCCATACATATCCCTTCTAAAGATATCAATAAAAGTCATCATGAAGTTCTCTAGTAAAAAATTATCTTGAAATTAACTTGCTTCTAAGAATTTACTTTCAATCATGATAATTATTACTTTTTCAATTGATGGAAACATAATGGTGAAGTGTCTCCCAAGTTGGGAAGACAAATATTTTGTTTTTCATCTATATTGATGATATTTAATGATTATCTTGCACTTTGTTGCCTTATCAACACCATAGAGTGAGCAATAGAATATAAGATCCTCCACATAGCATTCCATTGAAAGTTATAATAATAAAGCCTTTACTTAATATTTGGAGAATAAATATCAAGATAGTCGAAGTCACATGTTTCTCCATATTTAGCCTTCAAGTTGATCCACCTAATTGATCTTGATCAAGAATCATGGTTGAATCTAACCACATATCACACCAATTAGACACTAGTTATTAAATGAGATGTTGAAAGATTTACGATTTTTGAAAAAAAAAAATTAAAAATATTTAGAATCCACATAAATTGTCACAAATCACTAGTTCACATCATCTTCAAATTCTTAATGGTTTAGTTGCTATAAGTCCCAAAAGGTGAAGATTCACTTAAAAATATTGATATAAATATCCATCTTGTCAAAAAGTGGGACTCATTATTGTGGGATTACCCTAAGGCTAAACCCTAGGTTGTGCAGGAACATCATATTCTCCTATATGTTAAACAAATGATTAAATGCTTTTAGTGAAGCAATAATTAACCCAGATAGTAAAGTTGGGACTAATCATCAAAATGAATATTATAATTAATGCTTACATAAATACGGAATTTAAATAAATCAAATGCATGGATACTTAGATATGTTTTAGTATAGATACTAGAAAACCATTTACTAATACCTTGAAAATTCATTCTTTGTCACTTATGTATAAGTCTAACTGTGTATTATCTAGGGTCACTTTTGCAAGTTTGTAATTAATTATGATGCATGGTAGTGAACATGTAACTTGCATACATAATCTTTGCATGTTTCCTATCTAGTTTAAGACTTGTTTGCCTCAATTGTCTAATGTCTAAATTTGTGTTAGGATAGGTGGTGCTTACAAACACCTTTGGGAATATGTTGAATTGGAGGGTTAAGTTCTCATTGGTTAGGGTCTTGGATGGATTGATTCAAGGATGATGAACGAGGACCGAATATATTAGGCAAACATACAATATGTTCCTGCGATGAAGATGCAATGTTAATATAATTATTTATTCTCCAGTTATAATTAAAATCCAAATGTGCTCCTTGGTTAAGTTAAATCCTAGATGATTCATTTGAATTAAGACGAAGTCTTTAAATACACCACTATAATGAGTTGTTTAATACAATCACATAAAATAAATTATTAGTTCCTACCGGCAGGCAGGATACTTATGCATTCGCCTGGAATGCATTTAACCGGCAGCATTGACCAATCACATTTTGCCATTTAACATATTACTTGTTTTTTTGTATAGTTTGAATTTGGAGAGCTATTTTATATATTTTAAAATTAGCATTTATCTATTTTTCTATTCGTCCGAGTAGCTTTATAAATCATTTTTGTTTTAAAAATTCGGGAAAATGCGAACGCATAAATTGATTAAGTAAATTTAAGCAAAGGCATAGTTTAAAAGTTGGCGGCTAGAGGTACGTAATCCATGAATGCACATTAAATGCATTAAAATATCAGGAAACTACGAGCGCATAAATTGATTAATTAAAGTTAAGCAAAGGCATAGTTTATCAAACTAGCAGGTAGACGTATGTAATGCATGAATATAAATTAAATGCATTGAATGGCATCTGGCTCGAGGTGAAGGCGCTGGAATGGCTTGGAGGCCACGCGTGGCTAGGGTACTTTGGTCATTTAATATAGAGGTAAGTTACTTGCTATGCATTTCTATTACTTTGCGTGTGTTGTTTTTGTCTTCTATGAGCGCCTGTTCTGAGGAAGAGTTTTAGCGATTGAGCAGGAGATGTTATAGTTGCAGAGTCTAGACCCAGAAATGAGTTATTTGAGGTGATAATTTGGTAATTTTCAGAGTTTCGTTAAATTAAAGTGCATAAAGAAGATATATTTCATAGTGGTCTATTGTGTGGCCGAGCAAGGTATTTTGTAGTTGCAGAGTTGCATGCTGGACAGTGAGAGACGAATTGCTTGAGGTCAGAAGAGGTAACGTTTTATTTTTTTTGTCTATTTCATACAAGAAATGCAAGTAGGGTTTCATAGTGCTTTAAGGCATTCATATGCTTTGATTATAAATTCATATTTTAAACTACTTTTAGTATTGTTTATTCGAATTTCTTGTTGAAATGCGAAGGTTTCATCTACGTTTGATAGGAATTATGTAGAAATCCTCTTGTCCATTTTACTTCATGCATGTGAGCCTTGTAAAGTTTGTATATTTTTTATTGCTGCAAAATGGTCCCATAAAGAAGGCTTTTGAACCAAAATTATGTTAACGTGTGTGATAATGAGAGCTTTCGACCAATGAGTTGACAATGTGTTGCTTTGAGCTTTTTCGTTGTCATCGAAGCATAAAGGATAGAGGGGTTCTGTTAAAAGTCGTGGTTGTTGTCCTCGTAGGCATAAATTCATATATTAAACTACTTTTAGTATTATCTATTCGAATTTCTTGTTGAAATGCGAAGGTTTCATCTACGTTTGATAGGTATTATGTAGAAATCCTCTTGTTCATTTTACTTCATGCATGTGAGCCCTGTAGAGTTTGTATTTTTTTGATTGCTGCAAAGTGGTCCCATAAAGAGGGCTTTGGAACCAAAATTATGTCAACGTCTGCAATAATGAGAGCTTTTCAACAATGAGTCGACAGTGTGTTGCTTTGAGCTTTTCCATTGTCATGAAAGCATAAAGGATAGAGGGATTCTGTTAAAAGTCGTGGTTGTTGTCCTCGTAGGCATAAATGCAAACAATGGGAGCATAAAGAATACAGTAGAAACCTTTTTCCTGCCAGCAAGCATAGAAATTCTGTCAGATGTCATCGTTACTATTTTTGTATCTTGGGGTTATAAAAAACTATGTCAAAAATGTTGTGCAATCCAAATTATAATGTTTCCATAGAGCAGTTAAGTAATATTGCTTGATAGAATAGTTTTAGGCTTCATGCAAAAGAGCAAGCAAATTCATTGCTAGAAGATTTGTGGTCTAAGGACCTGTGGCAATTAGTTTGTGTAGTTAATCTGATCTACATTTATACTTGTGTCTCTTGAATCTAGAAAAATGCTTGCTAGTGTTTTAATGGTTTTGGCTATTAGTATCGATCGCAGTAGAAGTACTATATATTGCTATTCTTTTAGAAAAACAAACACATGGTTTTTGTTTTCTAATCAAAGCTTTTTACATGGTGCAATGCTTTTGGTTGGAAGAGAAGAGTTGGTGTAGCGGTCCAGCTATGGTAAATTCTTCAAACAAGCAGTACAAGGTGAGTTTCTAGAATGAACCTTCTCCTTTGTTTACAATTGCATGTAGTAGATAGAGAAAAGGGTTAATTCAAGATTCTCACTATATTGATTGTACTTGTAATCATATTGTTGCTTTTTGTTACAAGGACAATCTTTGCAAATGGGTATTATGAGTGGCATATGCTATATGGTTCATAAAAATTAAGCAGTCGGGGTTCAAAAGTAGATCTTCGTTGTAGTGGCATGACCTTAGAAATGCAATGATTATCCAATCAATTTTTTGGGTGGCTGATTGCACTTTATAATTTAAACCTGCCCTTTTTAATTTTGAGAGTTTGATTCTGAATCCATATGCATACTTTGATTAAAACTACTGGCTGAAGGTGCATAATTCATTGATGCAAAATCAATGCATTTAATGGCATCTGACTAGAGGCGAGGCTATTTGGATTGCTAATTAGTCTTTGAATATATAACAATTAAAAGAGATAAATAAGTATAATTATCCTTGGCCACATTTCACATTTTGACCTTTAAATCAAAGTCAATTAACAAAGTAGCAGTTAGACCTAAAGAAGGTTCAAGGACTATGTTGGTAGAAAAACATATTTTGGACAATGCCTAGACAATTTGTTGAAATTGCTTTACAAACTTTGAAGCAAATGCATTTTCCCTTCTGTTTGCTTTCATTGTACATCTTAAATGGAAGTTGGGTTTCGCATTGTTGCAATGCATTTGGATACTTTGATTGTAAAATCATAGTTTAGATCATTTTAAGTGTTATCGATTCATATCTTTCCTTGAAATACCAAGGATTCATCTGAATCTTGGAGACAATGTACAGCTGTCTATAATTATCCTTGGCCACATTTCACATTTTGACCTTTCAATCAAAGTCAATTAACAAAGTAGCAGTTAGACCTAAAGAAGGTTGACGGACTATGCTGATAGAAAACCATATTTTGGACAATGGCTAGACAACTTGTTGAAATTGCTCTACAAACTTTAAAGCAAATGCATTTTCCCTTCTGTTTACTTTCATTGTACATCTTAAATGGAACTTGGGTTTCACATTGTTGCAATGCATTTGGATACTTTGATTGTAAAATCATAGTTTAGATCATTTTAAGTATTATTGATTCAAATCTTTCCTTGAAATACGAAGGATTCATCTGAGTCTTGTAGGCAATGTACAACTGTCCTATATAGAGAGCTATGGAACCAATGAGTTGTCATAAAGGATAGAGGAATATTGTCAAATATTGTGGTTATTGTCCTCATAGGCACACATGCAAAATATGGAAGCATATAGAAAGCAAGTTAACTCTTTAATAATCCCATGAAACATAGTCTTTGTATGCATCCATGCATACAGGTTTGCATGTATATATGTGTGCATGTAATTATGTATATATGAATGCATGTATCTATGTTGCCATGTATGTATGTGTGTATATAACAGATTACTATTGCATTTTCTTTAAATTTTTTTTTGTGGATGGCGCCAGCTACCCATCCATTCATATTGTGCTTGTTGTACATATTTCTTTTTAAGATATATGAACTCAATTTCGTGAGTTATATTTCATATTGGTAAATTGGCATTTATTTGTTTTTGGAACCCATGGGAGTGGCTTTTTGAATTGTGATTGTTTTAAAATGCTTGTGAAAAAGCAAATGCATAGGTTCATTGATGGCTATGTGCTTTCATGCATATATGCATATTTATAGGATTCATTGCTATCATGTAAAGGTCACATAAATATTCATTCCCCAAGCCCATGTAGTCATTTCAATATGTGCATATATTAAGGGATCTATTGATACATGGATATGTGCATCCACGGATACATGAACGCATATATAGATGTAAGCGTGTGATCATGTATGTATGTATACGTGTATATATGTGTACATCCATTCATGTATCTATGCATCTGTGCATTGAAGCATGCGTACAGCTATGTGTCTATGAATACATTTTATCCAGTAATCAATGTCAATTAATAGAATAGCACTTGTACCTAGAGAATGTTCAAGGATTGTGCCGATAGAAAACCATATGCATATCAATATGTTAGAGAGCATGTATCTATGCATGGGTGTGTATAGATGCTAATTGTTCTGAATTTTGGTTGCATGTGATTGCATTGAACAATTAAGAATAAGTGCTAGATAATTGAAGTAAAATGACCTCATTCAGTTAGCAGATCAATTTTTCTCAGCCCTTTACATGTTAACTGAGAGTTTTGAAGCTTTTGATGTTCATTGACAGTCTTTGAAGCTTAAATGTCATAGTATATGTAGCATTTTACCCAATAGCTCTATCATTCATGATGATTTAGGCAAGTTCATATTTCCTCATTCATCCTTGTATTGTCTCATATCTAAATAATTAGGCAACTGCTAATTAGCCTTTAAGTACATAGCAATTCAAAGAAAGAAATAATTGCAATTAGCCTTGTGTACATTTGAACTATTAATCAAAGGCAATTAACAAACTAGCCCTAGAAAACCATGTCCATGTTAATGTGTTGAATAACACGTATTTGTGCATGGGTGTATATAGATGCTATGAGTTGTGATTTCTACCATTATGTAGTGCTTACTATTACTTGTACAGCCAAGCGATATGCAAGTAGAATTCATAGTTCATAGCATCCAGATACATTCAAGGACAAATACAAATCAAGGTTGTTGGCATCCTGATAAGAAAGATGATGAGATACATCCAATTAATCTATGTCACAACATGAGAATCCTTATTGGTGTGTGGGTGTGTGGCTAATGCTCTTTTTGATTGAAGACTTGTCAAGGAAATTACATGCCAATACTATTAAAAAATAGGTAGAATTAGATTAATTGATTGACTATAATTTTGGTTCCAAAGCTCTCTTTATGGGACCACTTTGCTGCAATAAAAAAAATACAAACTCTACAGGGTTCACATGCATTAAGTAAAATGAACAAGATGATTTCTACATAGTACCTATCAAA
>VDFB02109042.1:10149494-10196560 GCA_007258455.2 Sequoia sempervirens
TTTGATAGGTATTATGTAGAAATCCTCTTGTTCATTTTACTTCATGCATGTGAGCCCTGTAGAGTTTGTATTTTTTTGATTGCTGCAAAGTGGTCCCATAAAGAGGGCTTTGGAACCAAAATTATGTCAACGTCTGCAATAATGAGAGCTTTTCAACAATGAGTCGACAGTGTGTTGCTTTGAGCTTTTCCATTGTCATGAAAGCATAAAGGATAGAGGGATTCTGTTAAAAGTCGTGGTTGTTGTCCTCGTAGGCATAAATGCAAACAATGGGAGCATAAAGAATACAGTAGAAACCTTTTTCCTGCCAGCAAGCATAGAAATTCTGTCAGATGTCATCGTTACTATTTTTGTATCTTGGGGTTATAAAAAACTATGTCAAAAATGTTGTGCAATCCAAATTATAATGTTTCCATAGAGCAGTTAAGTAATATTGCTTGATAGAATAGTTTTAGGCTTCATGCAAAAGAGCAAGCAAATTCATTGCTAGAAGATTTGTGGTCTAAGGACCTGTGGCAATTAGTTTGTGTAGTTAATCTGATCTACATTTATACTTGTGTCTCTTGAATCTAGAAAAATGCTTGCTAGTGTTTTAATGGTTTTGGCTATTAGTATCGATCGCAGTAGAAGTACTATATATTGCTATTCTTTTAGAAAAACAAACACATGGTTTTTGTTTTCTAATCAAAGCTTTTTACATGGTGCAATGCTTTTGGTTGGAAGAGAAGAGTTGGTGTAGCGGTCCAGCTATGGTAAATTCTTCAAACAAGCAGTACAAGGTGAGTTTCTAGAATGAACCTTCTCCTTTGTTTACAATTGCATGTAGTAGATAGAGAAAAGGGTTAATTCAAGATTCTCACTATATTGATTGTACTTGTAATCATATTGTTGCTTTTTGTTACAAGGACAATCTTTGCAAATGGGTATTATGAGTGGCATATGCTATATGGTTCATAAAAATTAAGCAGTCGGGGTTCAAAAGTAGATCTTCGTTGTAGTGGCATGACCTTAGAAATGCAATGATTATCCAATCAATTTTTTGGGTGGCTGATTGCACTTTATAATTTAAACCTGCCCTTTTTAATTTTGAGAGTTTGATTCTGAATCCATATGCATACTTTGATTAAAACTACTGGCTGAAGGTGCATAATTCATTGATGCAAAATCAATGCATTTAATGGCATCTGACTAGAGGCGAGGCTATTTGGATTGCTAATTAGTCTTTGAATATATAACAATTAAAAGAGATAAATAAGTATAATTATCCTTGGCCACATTTCACATTTTGACCTTTAAATCAAAGTCAATTAACAAAGTAGCAGTTAGACCTAAAGAAGGTTCAAGGACTATGTTGGTAGAAAAACATATTTTGGACAATGCCTAGACAATTTGTTGAAATTGCTTTACAAACTTTGAAGCAAATGCATTTTCCCTTCTGTTTGCTTTCATTGTACATCTTAAATGGAAGTTGGGTTTCGCATTGTTGCAATGCATTTGGATACTTTGATTGTAAAATCATAGTTTAGATCATTTTAAGTGTTATCGATTCAAACCTTTCCTTGAAATACCAAGGATTCATCTGAATCTTGGAGACAACATACAACTGTCTATAATTATCCTTGGCCACATTTTAAATTTGACCTTTCAATCAAAGTCACCTTTCAATCAAAGTCAATTAACAAAGTAGCAGTTAGACCTAAAGAGGGTTGAAGGACTATGCTAATAGAAAACCATATTTTGGACAATGGCTAGACAACTTGTTGAAATTGCTCTACAAACTTTAAAGCAAATGCATTTTCCCTTCTGTTTACTCTCATTGTACATCTTAAATGGAACTTGGGTTTCACATTGTTGCAATGCATTTGGATACTTTGATTGTAAAATCATAGTTTAGATCATTTTAAGTATTATTGATTCAAATCTTTCCTTGAAATACAAGGATTCATCTGAGTCTTGTAGGCAATGTACAACCTGTCCTATATAGAGAGCTATGGAACCAATGAGTGTCATAAAGGATAGAGGAATATTGTCAAATATTGTGGTTATTGTCCTCATAGGCACACATGCAAAATATGGAAGCATATAGAAAGCAAGTTAACTCTTTAATAATCCCATGAAACATAGTCTTTGTATGCATCCATGCATACAGGTTTGCATGTATATATGTGTGCATGTAATATGCTATATCAATGCATGTATGTATGTGTGTGTGTATATAACAGATTACTATTGCATTTGCTTTAAATTCTTTTTTGTGGATGGCGCCAGCTACCCATCCAGTCATATTGTGGTTGTTGTACATATTGCTTTTTAAGATATATGAACTCAATTTCGTGAGTTATATTTCATATTGGTAAATTGGCATTTATCTGTTTTTGGAACCCATGGGAGTGGCTTTTTGAATCGTGATTGTTTTAAAATGCTTGTGAAAAAGCAAATGCATAGGTTCATTGATGGCTATGTGCTTTCATGCATATATGCATATTTATAGGATTCATTGCTATCATGTAAAGGTCACATAAATATTCATTCCCCAAGCCCATGTAGTCATTTCAATATGTGCATATATTAAGGGATCTATTGATACATGGATATGTGCATCCATGGATACATGAACGCATATATAGATGTAAGCGTGTGATCATGTATGTATGTATACGTGTATATATGTGTACATCCATGCATGTATCTATGCATCTGTGCATTGAAGCATGTGTGCAGCTATGTGTCTATGAATACATTTTATCCAGTAATCAATGTCAATTAATAGAATAGCACTTGTACCTAGAGAATGTTCAAGGATTGTGCCGATAGAAAACCATATGCATATCAATATGTTAGAGAGCATGTATCTATGCATGGGTGTGTATAGATGCTAATTGTTCTGAATTTTGGTTGCATGTGATTGCATTGAACAATTAAGAATAAGTGCTAGATAATTGAAGTAAAATGACCCCATTCAGTTAGCAGATCAATTTTTCTCAGCCCTTTACATGTTAACTGAGAGTTTTGAAGCTTTTGCTATTCATTGATAGTATTTGAAGCTTAAATGTCATAGTATATGTAGCATTTTACCCAATAGCTCTATCATTCATGATGATTTAGGCAAGTTCATATCTCCTCATTCATCCTTGTATTGTCTCATATCTAAATAATTAGGCAACTGCTAATTAGCCTTTAAGTACATAGCAATTCAAAGAAAGAAATAATTGCAATTAGCCTTGTGTACATTTGAACTATTAATCAAAGGCAATTAACAAACTAGCCCTAGAAAACCATGTCCATGTTAATGTGTTGAATAACACGTATTTGTGCATGGGTGTATATAGATGCTATGAGTTGTGATTTCTACCATTATGTAGTGCTTACTATTACTTGTACAGCCAAGCGATATGCAAGTAGAATTCATAGTTCATAGCATCCAGATACATTCAATGACAAATACAAATCAAGGTTGTTTGCATCCTGATAAGAAAGATGATGAGATACATCCAATTAATCTATGTCACAACATGAGAATCCTTATTGGTGTGTGGCTAATTCTCTTGTTGATTGAAGACTTGTCAAGGAAATTACATTCCAATACTATTAGAAAACATGTAGAATTAGATTAATTGATTGACTATAATTTTGGTTCCAAAGCTCTCTTTATGGGACCACTTTGCAGTAATAAAAAAAAATACAAACTCTACAGGGCTCACATGCATTAAGTAAAATGAACAAGATGATTTCTACACAGTACCTATCAAACACAGATGAAACCTTTGCATTTCAACAAGAAATTCGAATAGATAATACTAAAAGTAGTTTAAAATATGAATTGATGCCTATGAGGACAACAACCACAACTTTTAACATAACCCCTCTATCCTTTATGCTTTGATGACAATGGAAAAGCTCAAAGCAACACACTGTTCACTTGTAGTTCAAAATCTCTCATTATCGCACATGTTGACATAATTTTGGTTCCAAAGCCCTCTTTATGGGACCACTTTGCAATAGTCAACAATATACAAACTTTACAGGGCTCACATGCATGAAGTAAAATGGACAAGAGGATTTCTACATAGTTCCTATCAAACGCAGATGAAACCTTTGCATTTCAACAAGAAACTCGAATAAATAATACTAAAAATAGTTTAAAATATGAATTTATAATCAAAGTATAACAATGCCTTAAAGCACTATGAAACCCTACTTGCATTTCTGTTTGCATGTACCTGGTTTAAACATTTAATTATTGGTTCTTGATAATGGAATGAAATGAACTTGGACAAATGGAAATAGAATGACCCCATGGAATTGAAACATCAATGTTTACATGGCTTTAACATGATAGCAGATTTGCGTGCATGAGACTTATTTGAATCTCAAATCTCATAGTGTATGTGGTATATTAGCTAGTTGGCTTAACATGATAGCTTTCAAACAAGTGAATTCAGTGATCAATCAAGCTAATTGGCCGATGATTTAATTGTGTTCCATGGTTAGTCATAGCTAATTATTAGTCATCTTTATCCTCCAAATCAGTTAAATCAATGTTGCTTATTCACATTTACAGATACACAATCTTTCTAAACATTTTGTGTTCTTTTAATAGGAAAATAGCTTTAGAACATGACATGTACATTCATCTAAGCATCATAAGACGTAGATTTCTAATAGATATAATGGTTTCTAATGTTGTCATGAATATGCATACCAAATATGGAAGCACAAGCAAAAACATTTAAACTGTTTGACAGAATTCCTCGAAGAAATGTTGGCTCTTGGTGTGTAGTGATTGAAAATTATGCAAAGAATTATTTGTCGAAAAAGGCTTTTTGCAAACATTCAAGCAAATCAACTAAATAGCTGATCAAGTTAACTGTGAATCAAGTTACTCGACTAATCAATGAAACTAGTTCATTGATAGATCAGTTTTCTTGAATAGCTAATTATATTTAATTTAAAAACATCTTTGTACACTAAATCAATTAAACCAATCATGGCCATTCATATGCAAAAAAAGGAATTTCTTGAAAAGGCTTTATAGACAAGGAAGCAAATGCAATTGCTATGTGTAAACCGGAATTGCAAAATCTTCGTCAACATCTTCCTTTTTGTTTCTTGTGCTACAAATATTTAACAGGCTATAGTTGTCCATATTAATTGTATCCCTTCGTCTATGTTGAAGCCATCTATTTATTCTATTGCTCTCGCTATTATTTCATGAAAGCTCAAGTGTCATAGTATATATGGCGTAGCAGCTAATAAGTCCATCTCACATTTTGCTCATGACAATTTAATTTGTCTCATCTGTCTCTGAACCATTAATCAAAGTCAATTAACAAACAACTCAATCTTACACTTGACTCATGCAAATTAAGTCAATTCTATCTTTTACTCATTAATGAAATTAACTAATCAACTTAACAAGATAGCTTTGAAACAAGTTAGGTCAGTGATCAATCAAGTTGTTTGACTGATGAGTCAATTGAGTTCAATAGTTAATCATAGTAATAGCAAACAAATCCTTGTTAGATGATGTCATTGTTGAAACCCTACTTGCATTTTTGTTTGCATGTACCTGGTTTAAGCATTTAATTATTGGTTCTTAATAATGGAATGAAATGAACTTGGACAAATGGAAATAGAATGACCCCATGGAATTGGAACATCAATGTTTACATGGCTTAAACATGATAGCAGATTTGCGTGCATCTGACTTATTTGAATCTCAAATGTCATACTGTATGTGGCATATTAGCTAGTTGGCTTAACATGATAGCTTTTAAACAAGCTAATTCAGTGATCAATCAAGCTAATTGGCTAATGAATTAATTGTGTTCCATGGTTAGTCATAGGTAATTATTAGTCATCTTTATCCTCCAAATCAGTTAAATCAATCTTGCTTATTCACATTCACAGATACACAATCTTTCTAAACATTTTGCGTGCTTTTAATAGAAAAAGAGCTTTAGAACAAGATATGTACATTCATCTAAGCATCATAGGACGTAGATTTCTGACAGATATAATGGTTTGAAATGCTGTCATGAATATGCATACCAAATATGGAAGCACAAGCAAAAACATTTCAACTGTTTGACAGAATCCCTTGAAGAAATGTTGGCTCTTGGTGTGTAGTGATTGCAAATTATGCAAAGAATTATTTGTCGGAAAAGGCTTTTTGCAAACATTCAAGCAAATCAACTAAATAGCTGATCAAGTTAACTATGAATCAAGTTACTTGACTAGTCAATGAAACTAGTTCATTGATAGATCAGTTTTCCTGAATAGTTAATTATAGTTAATTAAAAAACATCTTTGTACACCAAATCAATTAAACCAATCATGGCCATTCATATGCAAAAAAAGGAATTTCTTGAAAAGGCTTTATAGACAAGGAAGCAAATGCAATTGTTAGGTGTAAACCGAAATTGCAAAATCTTCACCAACATCTTCCTTTCTGTTTCTGATGCTACAAATATTCAACAGGCTATAGCTGTCCATATTAATTGTTATCCTTCGTCTATGTTGAAGCCATCTATTTATTCTATTGCTTTCGCTATTATTTCATGAAAGCTCAAATATCATAGTATATGTGGCGTAGCAGCTAATAAGTCCATCTCACATTTTGCTCATAACAATTTAATAAATGTCTCATCTGTCTCTGAACCATTAATCAAAGTCAATTAACAAACAAGTCAATCTTATACTTAACTCATGCAAATTAAGTCAATTCTATCTTTTACTCATTAATGAAATTAACTAATCAGCTTAACAAGAGAGCTTTGAAACAAGTTAGGTCAGTGATCAATCAAGCTGTTTGACTGATGAGTCAATTGAGTTCAATAGTTAATCATAGTAATAGAAAACAAATCCTTGTTACATAATGTCATTGTTGAATTTGCTTTTGTGTCCCTGTCTGCACTTTTGCTACAGCTTGAAGCAATGATGCTTCATGGTTCAAGTATTAAGTATAATTGGAAACCTTTCTTGACTAACATTCATTGATTTAAATCTGTATGGAAACCATACTTGCAGTGGTTCTCTAGGCTCAATGCAAAACAACAATATAGTTAAAATGCATAGCAAAAGCCTATAGAGAACCATGCTCACACTTGTGCATTTGGAATTCAAGAACCTATGACAAATAGACTACTAGGTTAATCTGTTTCCAATTGATACTTGTTTCCATTGAATTTTAAAAAAAACTAGCTGGTGTATTTCAATGTTTTGACTATTAGTATCCATTACACTATCACTATCATCCATTGCAATTATAATTTTGGGAGTTGTTTGCACAAATATGTTTTCATGCATTGTGAAACCCAACTTGCATTTCTGGGATAAAATGAAGCAAAATAAATAAAAGTAGCAATTTGTTGCCTTGAGTAGCTTGTCTCTTGGTATTCATTGAACGAGCACAAGAGCTTTTGCTCTGTCACTGTAAACGTCCCCTTTCTATTGATAAAAGCTGTCAGTTTTCTAACCTATGTCTTTGCTTAAATTTATTTGTATATGCCATCTTGTTCCGAACTCTCAATAAAAAAAAGAATCTCCATATTCTACCACCAAAGAAAATGCATTAACATCAAAGGAGTTTGAAATTGAAGATAATAAACCTAATAACACTCACTTGGATAAACTGTTTTCTATAGTGACAATTTTATTGGCTCCTAGCGTCAAGGCAAGAATACTTATGCATTCGGTTGAAATGCTTTTAACTGGTAGCATTGGGCAATCACATTTTTCCATTTAACATATTACTTATTTTTTTGTATAGTTTGAATTTGGAGAGCTATTTTATGTATTGGAAAATTAGCATTTATCTATTTTTCTATTTGTCTGAGTAGCTTTATAAATCATTTTCGTTTTAAAAATCCGGGAAAATGCAAATGCATAAATTGATTAAATAAATTTAAGCAAAGGCATAGTTTAAAAGTTGATGGCTAGAGGTACGTAATCCATGAATGCAGATTGAATGCATTAAAATATTAGAAAAATGTGAGCACATAAATTGATTTAATAAATTTAAGCAAAGGCATAGTTTAAAAAACTGGTGGGTAGATGTACGTAATCCATGAATACAAATTAAATGCATTGAATGGCATCTGGCTCAAGGTGAAGGCACTGGAATGGCTTAGAGGCCATGCGTGGCCAGGGTACTTTGGTCATTTAATATAGAGTTAAGTCACTTGCTATGAATTTCTATTACTTTGCCTGTGTTGTTTTTGTGTTTTGTAAGCACTTGTTCTGAGGAAGAGTTTGTACCGACTGAGCAGGAGATGTTGCAGTTGCAAGGTCCAGACCTAGAAACGAGTTACTTGAAATGATAATTTGTTATTTTCCACAGTTTCTTTCCATTGAAGTGCATAATGAAGCCGTGTTTCATAGTGCTTTAGTTCACTATCACTATCACTTTGTGCCTAATGTGTCAGTGCATGTATGTATGTATGCATGTCTCTATGTGCATATGCATTTACCTATGTGCATATCTATGTAGACATTTGTAGATGCATATATGCATGTATGCATGTGACTCTAGATATATCTATGCATATATGTATTTATGCATAGATGTATGTGTGTATAGATGCATCTATGTCTATATGCATGCAAGCATATGGATGCATATATGTTTATGTCCATACATGCATTCATCTGTCTTTACATGGATGTATCTATACATATAGATACATATGTATACATATATGTGTGTGTCGATATGTCTTTTCTAGGAAAGAGTTTATAGTGACAGGGCAAAGGTTGTCATGGTTCCAAAAAAGGGCACTTGCAGACAAGCTACTCCAGGAAATAAATAGTTTCTTTCATCAGTTTTCTTTTATTTTAACGTCCATAGGCAGATTGGGTTTCACAGTGCTCAGCCTACGCTATTCTTCAGAGACTAGTTCCTTGGACAAGCAATTGTCTTTTGTCCAATGTACAATGTGAGAGCTTAACAATAACTTGGCGCTTAGGAGTCCTCTAAAGATTGCATATCTTCAATTACTGTAGAACTGTTCCATAGTGCAAGCTTTAGAGCCACTGTTCTATTAGCATGTCCCATAATGGGACCTTACAAACAATATGAGGACAATGTGTTCAGAGGACTTTACAAACTCTCAGGCAAATGCAATTTATAGATATAAGCCTAAACTCCACAATTGCTTTCATCTCTCTCATTGTCATTAAAGCATAAAGCAAAGAGGATTTTTTCCCAACTTCTAATTTTTGTACTTTTACATGATAATTCACCTTATTGATTAATGAATCAAATTATCTTCATTGAATAAGATGTTGTGGCATAAATTAATTGGATGTATCTCATCATCTTTCTTATCAGGATGCCAACAACCTTGGTTTGTATTTCTCCTTGGGTGTATCTAAATGCCATGAGTTATGAATTCTACTTGCATGTGGCTTCATTGCACAAGTAATAGTAAGTGCTACATAACAGTACAAAATAAACTTATGCATATGGAAATGAAATGACCCCATTTAGTTAGAAAATCAATATTTACCCGGCTTTCACTATTAAGTGATAGCTGGTTTGGCATTAAACAATAGCTAGAAATTGTTTTTACCAGAACTTAACAGTGCTAGCACAAGTCTGTGTTGTTTTTTGGCTTAGTATTGACAAGTTGTCATGGCCTATTTACACTTTTTTAGGTGCTTAAGCAAATATGGGATCTATTCCATTGATTTCTCTTAGAGAGCTTATGCCACCATTGCAATAACAGAATTACACTAGTGCATGCATATGCAAAAAAATGTTCTATATTATAGGGTACACAAATAGCAATAAGTATTTAAAAATTATGAAATGCAATTTGCATTTTAAGAAACAAAAGTTCTTACTTGGGTTGTTTCTCGTTCAAATGAATCTACATAAGAATTTTGTTTAGTTTTTATGAATAGCATAGTATATGTCACTCACTGTACTCATTTGTCTATATTGTCCTTGTAACAGGGATCAATGCTTTCAACTGTATTTAAACAATCACGCATAAACTGCAACGTGAGGT
Organism: Sequoia sempervirens; assembly: GCA_007258455.2. Classification (NCBI taxonomy): domain Eukaryota; kingdom Viridiplantae; phylum Streptophyta; class Pinopsida; order Cupressales; family Cupressaceae; genus Sequoia; species Sequoia sempervirens. The sequence continues at coordinate 10,159,508 of VDFB02109042.1, forward strand.
TAGCATACTAATCTTCTCCCTTATTTTTAAAAGAAAAAACAATGCAGAGTTTTCCAAATATGCGCTTCTAGGAAGATTTCCCATGGTTCTAGATGAAATAGTGTATGTTTCTATAGTTTGCTCACTTCTCAATTTTGTCATTGTACTAGGAAAAATTGCTTATGCCTATAGTAACAGTCACAATTTGTGCATTTCTACAACTATACTTGATTGTTCAATAGCAGATTGCAAGGTCAGTTTTCCAAATTGTCTTTCTGCTTTCCTTAAAATGCAATTGAAATTCTTCAATATAATAACTGCATAGAGTTCTTTTCCATGTATTCATTTTGTCATATTGTATTCCTCATTTCTTTGAACATAAATGATTTAGAAGGCTGCTTCCATATATACAAACAGGAAAACGCATTTCCCATAATTGCAATAGTAATTTGTCTTCAGACAATAGAATAGGTTTTGCTTATGTGTTAATTAGTTATACTTCCTCTATACAATATCCATAGGATAGAATGAACTGCTAGCATGTAATTTTTAAACCCTGTTTGCAGTTTCAAATAGCCTATAGAGTCATAAGTCTTTGTTTTATGTCAACTGGTTTTTAACCTATATGCATTTAAGGCAAAAAAATTTTGATAGGGCTACTTATATCTGTGGCAAGTTGCTATGCAGTGTGCAAGTTAACGTATGATTAATCTTCCTGTATTGCAAACAAAAGCCCACAAAGTTAATTTCAAAAGCTGACATGGCACATGAGTATAATGAATGATGTACTATGTTAGTCATAGACATGACGCAATATTTTCCCATGGTCTTGCTTACATGCAAAATGACATTAACCATAATTTTTTTTGCTCACATTGCCAATTTCACTATGTGCTTTAAACCTCTAAAGTAAGAGAAAACTGAGGAAAGAAACTATTTATTGCCTCAAGTAACTCGTTTCTGGTTCTAGATACTATAACTATAACAAAGTCTGCTCAATCGCTATAAACTCTCCTAGAACAAAGACTTGTAGAAGAGAAAAACAATTTGCACAAAGTAATAGTCATGCTTAACAACTGACTTAAGTCTATAACAAATGAACAAAGCAGCCTGGCTATACATGTCCACCAAGCCATTCCAACAGTTTCTCATCCACCCACATGCTATTTAATGCATTTGCTTTGCATGTATGCACTGTGTGCCTACACCTCTGAGTTTCAATCTCTTTTTTTAATTATTTAATCAATCTATGCCTTCACTTTTGCTTAATGGACCTATGCCTTTGCATTTTCGTCAAATTTTTAAAATGCAAATGATTTTAAAAGCTATTCCCACAAATAAGAAAATCCATAGATCTTCTTTGATCAAACAATGCTTTTGCATTTCCCTAATTTTCTTTAAACAGAAATGATCTGTGAAACTATTCTCTACATGCCACTTAATTCATGTTTATCTGAATAGCTTTTAAAATCATTTGTTCTTTGAAAAAAATCAGTCGCTTAGAAGTACATAGAAACAAAGGAATCCAATTACACAAAACATTTAAATACCATAGACTGAGATTGACAATGTGAGCAAAAAAGATTCTTGTCGACCATTTGTTGCATGTAAACAAAGCTACCTGAAAATATTGTTTTGTGTTTATGGCACTGAAAGTATACATCATGCATTGTACTCATTTATCCACTTTGTCAATGTAACAAGAATAAGTACATACAATCCTGCTGGGGGACAATGGATGACAAGGTCAGGTTGAAGAATTAATACTATTTTCCCCTTGTGCTTCTATTAAATTTTTTGTTGTGCGGTATGTTTCCTAGGCTTCTGCTACTACTCAAGATCCATTTTCCAACATATATAGAGATTATTAACTTCCAAGATGCTCGAAAATATGATTAATACTATAGAATGCTATTGAGTAAAAGCACATAGGTGACAATGTAAACAATTATAGATTTTGTAATCTAGATAATAGCATTTGATGCTATTCATACACAACATTTGCTATTCTCAAACACATTAGGATACATGAGAAACAAAGAAAATGATAGATGTTGACACCTATGAATTAACAAAGCGCCCCCAAATATAAACATTGACTACATGCTTAAGGGCGAGGGGCTTTGCAGATTGAGTGCTTTTGCATACAATGTTGGTGATTCTTTGTTTGACTCATTACAACTATTGCTTAACAATCCTTACACATCAATTCAACTAGGAAATGGAGCTATAGATTACTTCTTGAGTTTCCTTCAAAACAAGGACAAAGAATCAATAAAATCATACAACTATGAACTAGACCCTGATACTCTATATACATTGCACAAAGTACATGATCTACAAACATATTTCCATAGAATGCGATTATCTGCAAAGCCACAAGCAGATTGCACAGAGAGTGGATTGTGGGGTGACCTATTTTGCATTCACTGGATATACAAATGGTTGAATATACAAATATCCCTTTGGTCAAGAACAACAACAAGAAGGTACTTACAGTTCAATAGTTCTAATTACACAGAATCAATCTCTATACTATTTCATGACATGAATTCTTTAAATGGACACTTTGAACCATTGTTAAAAATTGAAACACAAAACGTAACTTCAAAACAGTCCATAGGTTCACATGAAATAAAAAAAATGTGCACAAAGTATCCTCGAATGTCAAACATTGATAATGTCCTTAGAGCTAAAGGCGTTTGTAGATTAAGCACATTTGCATACAATGTTGGCGATTGTTTTTTTGAATTGCTTCAAGTACTACTTAACAACCAGTACACCTCAACTCAATTACGCAATGAAGCTATATATTATTTCCTAGCTTGCTTTCAAAAAAAGGACAAAATCAGTAGAATCATTATTTTTGTTACAACCTTTAACTACAAAAAACTTCAAAGTTAAAGACAAAATACAACTAGAAATGTCTCGTCTTCAGACATGTGCACAATGGCAACTTGATAGTCTAAACACATGTTCAAAAAACAAATCACATATGCTCCTATGTACATTGAACACCCGTAGCTTGAAAGCACATGCAGAAGACATTGTCAATGACTATGGCATAATGCAATCTGATATCTTGTGTCTCCAAGAAACACATATGCATCCCTTTGAGCTAAATACCTTGCTGCAGTATTTTGATAGCTTCTCTATACATAACATACATGGCATAGCAACTTTATCCAGGAAACATTTACTCCTGTCAAAAACAACACAGCATGAAACCTCAAATATTGAAGCCATCACATCAACAGTAATGCTATCTAACAATGAACTCAATGTTTGTAATATTTATGCATGACTTGCAACTGCCATAGATGAAATAATCGCAATCTTGCAAATAATTATTAGATCCACAAATTCAGAAAACATGTCATACATTTTAGGCGACTTTAATGTCGACATGTCTTTAGGAAGCAGAAACAAAAAAATGCTTCACAGTTATATGCAGCAAAACAATATACAATTTATGTTGAACCAACAACACAACATCGACAACTTAGTCATTGATCACATTTGGTCCAACACGACTACAAATATATGCTCTATCTATATATCAGAAGCATATTGGACTGATCACAATCCAATTTTCCTAAAATTGCATGTTGCCCAATAGAAAAATTCAACTTTATAGAACTTATAGCCTTATATCACCTTTATGCATTTCAATGTCTTTTCCAATGCTATATCCATTATTTGCAGGAGATCTATGGATGAAACTAAAAGATAGTCAAAGCAAATACAAACCACACAAGAAGAATCAACACAATAGTAAAGTGCTCATAGTATTATTCCTTCATACTCATTGACCCAAATCACAAATATTCAAATAACATTGTTCCAATTCTTTGCAGGACACCAAAAGATGTCTCAAAAAGACAAGCAAAATAGGTGCAAATTACACAGGAAGAGTCAGCACAATGGTAAAGTGTTAGGTTCTTCATTCTACCGCCATTTGCCCATCTTGCTAATATTAAATTAGCATTCAATTGACATTATCCTTGTTCCTTGTAGGACAAGAATCAAGAAACCTAAGATTGTTTCAATCAAACAGGTAAATACAAAAAGAGCTGGAGACACCTTCTAAGGTGATGTGCTTGTTGTCTACAAAGCAACATTGGATAAGGCCAACAAAACATAGGAAATGCTACATGCTGATCTGACAAATCACAAAGCATAAATGACAATCACGTTAAATGTTAGTGGAAACCTTGTGTATCAACATGAGCCTAAAATAGTCCTGGGGTCAGCTATTTCAATCTCAGATTTCCAAGTTGCACCTAGGATAGATTATGATAGAGGTGACTGTGATTGCATTTTGATTTTAACAGACATAAGCACCACTGAAAACATCCCCCACCTCTGTCAAGAGTACAAATTCATTCCAAGTACAACTATCAGCCAATTGCTAACAACTGTGAATGAGTACCCAGCTGGTACAATAGCTGCGCTAGTAGTTGGTGCCAGGAAAATGGGTACCCAATTTGTAGTTGACATCAAAGATGGCCACACTGACATAGACAGAGCACAGGTATTTCGGTCTATAGAACTTTTACCTCTTCTTTCAGTTTCAACCTTTTAATGTTCTACAGTGGTCTTTATAACAATTTCCGTAACAAAATCTAATTCTCTCATTGAATTGCAGCTGCTATTACGGTCAACATATGAGCAACAATAATTTGCACTCGAAGACCAGTTGCATACAAATAAAACACCTGCAATGCTTTTCAAGAATGTTGTAAGAAAAATAGATCAAAAGAACACATTTCACACATCTCGATCAACATTCATCTGTAACTTGAATGACAAAAGAAGCTTGGAAAAACTCAACAGCCTACTACATTCAACTTTCAAGGTAACAACATTCATTTTTTGAAAAACTAGTGCATCCAAACTTGTATTTTTGTCTCCTCTAACAATTTTGAACCATATTCTATAGGTTTCTGGTACTCTAAAAGAAACAAATGCATTTTCCAATCCATTTCATGCATGCTGTCCAAAATGCAAATTCAAATTCACTGCTTATGGCACACTCCAAGAAAAAAATGCTCATTGTAAACAGTGCAACCAACAAGTCAATTATACATTTTTTTTACAACTTAAAACTACCATAACAACTTATGACAATCAAACAATTCAGTCTTCAATTGACCAGGTCACCATGCACCGTCTATTTCCCACACTGCAAAGGCTCAGCTATGAAGACTATATCAAGGACAAGTCAGCGATGATATTCATCCTACGGGACTTCAGTGCTGAAGGACATTTTAACCTTGACCAAAACAATGCCATTGGTGAAGCCATTTGCATTGACAAATAGACAGCAAACATCACCAGAAGGTAATAAAGTCATTCATATGTAAACTTTTTCTCTTCTGAACCAGCACCTCAAATCACTATCCATATAAACTATGTTTCTAATACATAGCATTTTGTTGGCTTTACAGGAAACTAGGAATATAGGAGCATAGATTTACATTGTTTAGACTTTTAATTTTTTGCCTTTCCATGCTCCAAGACATTTCACTGGTTTTCACATGTTAAAGACATCTTTGGTTTTAAAATACTTTATTGCTATTATACATTTAGACACTTTTATAGGTTACTATGTTAAAGTCTTCTCGAATATGGACATCTGAAACTCTAATTTTGTTTTTGCACCTATGAAGACAACGATTCTCTATGTACGTCCAACATATATGTTCAATAATTATTACCCCTCCATGCATAATGCCATTCAAACTATATAGTTTAAATGTTTCCTTTTGCATTTTGTCCTTCCTAGCTTTTCCAATATTTGCTTTCTGATTCTTACGTTTTCGAGAGTTTATGGTGACCAAGTAGAAGTTGTTATGGTTGCACACTCTAGACCCATTAACAAGTTACTTGGGACAATAAATAGTTATTTTCCTCTAGCTTTTTTCATTTTATGTTGTTAATGCAACCAAGTCTCACCCCTGCTTTTATGCATTGTACTTTATAGTCACTTTTCCATCATGCATTCTAATGTATAAAGTACACTCCTGTATACACAAATCCATATGTTGCTTTCACTGCATATATGCATATTTACATGTATATATGCCTCTATGTCCATATGTACATATGCACATATTCATGTATGCATGTATTCATCTAAGCTTCTATGTATCCCTTTATGCAACTGCGTATACATCTTTCCATGTATTTATGGATATGCCACTCTAGCCTTGTACCAATTTATTATGTTATATGGATATCGCATATAGTAACACTAATTATCTTTTCCACCGTACATAGCAGTTGTTTTCATAAATGCCAAATCGAGCTTATATGTATTAGGATACATATATACTCACACTAAAAACTACTGAATTATGATCTCTATTGTTCTATTTTCGTAGACATGTTACTATTGCAATCAAATGTGTAAAAAATTTGTGTCCAAAGAAATTAGATACAGGAATGGCAATATGTTACACAACCTTGTCTTATGCCTTTATAGCAGTTTTTTCATTGCATTTCAAGAAAACCAGAAACTAGAATTTTATTCATATTATTTCATCTATGGCATTTACAGCTTTTCCAATAATTATTACAAGCATAGAGTTCAGTGTTGAATAGTTCTATTGTTCATGTCATGGCTTCAACATTGTTCATGTCAAATTGCATTCTCTGACAAAGTTAACATGCGAAAACCAAAGTGTCCATTATGAACACTTATTGCATTCCATGGGACCACATTTCTTTGAGGAGTTTTTTTGAACAATTCACTTCCCTTGTATATGCTTCCATATTTTGCATATGTGCCTATGAGCACATTAACTATAACAGTTCACAAAATTCCTTTATCCTGTATGCTTCCATCATAGCGAAAAAACTCAAAGCAATTGCAGAATCTAGGTTTTGGGAACATAGGCTTACAGAACACAAAAACAACACACACAAAGTAATAAAGATGCATAGCAAGTGGCTTAACTCTATATTAAATGACCAAAGTATCTTGTCCATGCATGGTCACTAAGCCACTCCAACGCGTTCACCTCCAGCCAAATGCCATTTAATGCATTTAATTTGCATTCATGCATTGCGCTCGCATTTTCCTGATATTCTAATGCATTTAATTTGTATTCATGGATTACGTACCTCTAGCCACCAACTTTCAAACTATGCCTTTACTTAAATTTATTTAATCAATTTATGCGTTCGCATTTTCCCAAGTTTTTAAAATGAAAATGATTTATAAAGCTACTCAGTCGAATAGAAAAATAGATATATGCTAATTTTCCAACATATAAAATAGCTCTCCAAATGCAAACTATACAAAAAAATAAGTAATATGTTAAATGGAGAAATGTGATTGGCCAATGCTGTCGATTAAAAGCATTCCAGGCAAATGCATAGGAAAATTAAAAATGGGTTCATAGGAAAGAGCTTTTGATTCTGAATCCATATGCATACTTTGATTCAAACTAGTGGCTGAAGGTACATAATCCACTGATGCAAAATCAATGCATTGAATGGCATCTGACTAAAGGGAACGCTGTTTGCATTGGTAGTTACTCTTTGAATATATAACAAGGTTCAAGGAAAAAACTTTCATTATCGCACATGTTGACATAATTTTGGTTCCAAACCTCTCTTTATCATACCGCTTTGCAGTAATAAAAAATATACAAACTTTACAAGGCTCACATGCAACCATGCATCTTGCCTGGAGATACACATATACATGCATCCATGTGTACTGCAATACATGCATCTATGTACACATGTAGCCATGGATATATGTATCTATGCAACTTCATATGCAATCCATGGATATTTCCATACATGTATATTTAAGCATTTATGTATCTAGCTATGCATCTATCTATCTATCCATGCAACTATGTTTCTATGTATTCTTCTACCTATAGATGCATCCACGCATATATGTATCTGTGTTTCTATGTGCAAATGTATACAGGCATCTATCCATGTATGTGTCAATGTATCTATGAATACATCTATCCATAGATACATGTATCTACGCATCTATGGATACCATGATAGATGTCCACATCCATGTACCTATGGATACATGTATCAAGTAGCTCGGTTCCAGGTCTTGACTCTGCAGCAACAACATCTCATGTGACTACACAGATCTACAGGATAACAAAAAATGAAACGCTCAAAGTAATCACAATGCATCTCTAGTCACTAAAATCTATATTACATGATAAACAAGCAAAAACTTTTGAGTAGATGAAGGTCATGAACATTGAACCAATAGTAGGACAGTCACCACAACATTTAAGTAAACCTATGGTGTAGACTCTCTTTTCCATTATCAATTTTATTCCCAATTTCATCCATGAAGAACTTTGTCAACCTGTAGATCCTGCTGTTAGCCATGACTTTGATCCATGATTTCCATTTCTTTCATCAATGAATTCCATATCTTTGATCCATGAAGAACTTCTTCAACCTGTGCATCCATGAATTCTATATCTTTGAGGATATTCTTCATGGATGAAATTGGGAATACAATTGATAATGGAAAAGAGAGTGTTGAGCATAGGTTTACTTAAATGTTGTGGTGACTGTCATACTATTAGTTCAACGTTCATGACCTTTATCTACTAAAAAGTTCTTGCTCATTCATACCTTGTTAATTAAACCTGTGATATTGCATTGCATATGTCTCATGTTCTTCACCTTGAAATGTCCATACTGAAATACAATAATAGAAAGTAATAAAGTAATTATAGTAATACAAAATAATTCCAATAAAAACTAATCAAGAGTAATACAAAATACTTTACAACACCCTGTGTTTTACAACTATCAGTGGGTTGTTGTTTTTACAACACCGTGTGTTTTACAATCTACAGTTTAACAAAATAGTAGTCAAGAAACACTAATAAACAACAATACAAATTCTAAATTCATTCAACTGTAGTGTTTCAAAAGACTAATGGAAACTCAAATTCAATGTTTTAGTTTCCATTTCTCATTTAACAAGTCTTTCAACATCCTAATCAGATTCACTTTTTACATTTTATTTCTTTACTTGTTTGCCCTCATTGGAATGGCAAGGGAATCATACGTGAAGCCACTAAATAACCCTTCCATGATTTGATGAAACTGGTGTGGGGTGATCAAGCAGTGCACGCAGAGAAAGATACATCTCCTATATGTCCTTTTCTATGTGTGGCTCAACAACATGACCATGCAATCACATTGCTTGGTCAAACAAATGATCACCCTGATGTTGTATGGCACTATTAAATTTTTGTTGTATACACCTCATATCTGAAGATGTTTGAGGCAATGAGTGTGGGAAGATGCCACCAATGAGGTAGACACCCTAATCAACATCATATCTTTCCAATGCTTCTTGAAGCTAAATGTGATTGACCACATGAATCCAAACATACTTTGCACGCAAAATTTGAACTTGAATACAGTTTTTCAGCAAGTCCATGTAGTTTGATAGGAAACTGCATGCCACATCAACCTCAGAATATGGGAGTACAAGTTCGGTGGGCTCCTGAAATTTTTCAATCTTGCAAATGGCATCCTCCACTATACGACAATTGAATTTGAAGGTACGAAACAACCTCTCTGTACTGAAGGGATTTCCATTGTCTTCCTCATTGTTGTAAGGAATCTACCCAGTGTGAATTATTGAGTTCAACATTTTTGGTTGTGTTGTCAAAAAGTAAGGGAAAAAAAGTTAGTAACAAATAGCACTATGAGCATCTAGGAAAAAAACTGATATTTACTTCCAACTATTGATACCTATGCAATCTAAAATCTAAAGATACATACCGTCCTTATGCACCTATGCACAAATACATACTGTCTAACATATATACATAATTACATGTACACATATATACATGCAAACCTGTATGCATGGATGCATACAAAGACTATGTTTCATGGGATTATTAAAGAGTTCACTTGCTTTCTATATGGTTCCATACTTTGCATATGTGCCTATGAGGACAATAATCACAATATTTGACAGTATTCCGCTATCCTTTATGACAGCTCATTGGTTCCAAAGCTCTCTTTATAGCACAGTTGTGCATTGCCTCCAAGACTCAGATGAATCCTTGGTATTTCAAGGAAAGATTCAATTGGATAACACTAAAAATGATCTAAACTATGATTTTATAATCCAAGTATCCAAATGCATTGTAGCAATGTGAAACCCAACTTCCATTTAACATGTACAATGAAAGTAAACAGAACCAAAAATGCATTTGCTTCAAAGTTTGTAAAGCAATTTCAACAGATTGTCTAGCCATTGTCCAAAATATGGTTTTCTATCAGCATAGTCCTTGAACTTTCTTTAGGTCCGACTGCTACTTTGTTAATTCACTTTGATTGAAAGGTCAAAATGTGAAATGTTTCCAAGGATAATTATACTTATTTATCTCTTTTAATTGTTATACATTCAAAGACTAATTGGCAATTCAAACAGCCTCCCCTTTAGTCAAATGCAATTCAATGCATTAATTTTGTACCAATGAATTATGTACTTTCAGCCACTAGTTTTAATCAAAGTATGCATATGGATTCAGAATCAAACTCTCAAAATAAATGCATATATAAATGTGTCTTTTTCTTCATTTCATAATGTATCTATGTATGCATAGATACAATCATGCATATATCGATTTATGCATATATCTTGTCATCTCTTTATGCATCTGTCTATATATATATCACTGTATCTATGGGTACATGTATACCTCGATTTATGTATATATGCACCTATGAATTGCATACACACATCCATGTATATATGCATGTATCAATATCTTGCGTGGATACATGTATATATGCATATATGGACTCATGCACCCATGTATATATGACAACTCATTGGTTCCAAAGCTCTCTTTATAGGATAGTTGTGCATTGCCTCCAAGACTCAGATGAATCCTTGGTATTTCAAGGAAAGATTCGAATGGATACAACTTAAAATGATATAAACTATGATTTTATAATCAAAGTATACAAATACATTGCAACAATGCAAAACCCGACTTCCATTTAAGATGTACAATGAAAGTAAACAGAAGCAAAAATGCATTTGCTTCAAAGTTTCAAAAGCAATATCAACTGATTGTCTAGCCATTGTCCAAAATATGGTTTTCTATCAGCATAGTCCTTGAACTTTCTTTAGGTCTGACTGCTACTTTGTTAATTGACTTTGATTGAAAGGTCAAAATGTGAAATGTCGCCAAGGATACTTATACTTACTTATCTCTTTTAATTGTTATATATTCAAAGAATAATTAGCAATCCAAACAGTCTCCCCTTTAGTCAGATGCCATTCAATGTATTAATTTTGTGTGAATGAATTATGTACCTTCAGCCACTAGTTTTAATCAAAGTATACATATGGATTCATAATCAAACTCCCAAAATAAATGCATATATAAATGTGTTTTTTCCTCCATTTCATTATGTATCTATGTATCCATAGATGTAGCCATGCATATATCGATTTATGCATATCTTTCCATCTCTCCATGCATCTGTCTATATATGTATGACTGTATCTATGGGTACATGTATACATTGATTTATGCATACATGCACCTATGAATTGCATACACACATCCATCTATATATGCATCTATCGATATTTTGCATGGATACATGTATATATGCATGTATGGACTCATGCACCCATGTATTTGTCTTTGTCTTTGGCCAAATGGCCCCTAATGGCCAAAGTATCCTAGCCACCCATGGCCACCAAGCAATTCCAGCGCCTTCCCCACCAACCGCATGCCATTCAGCCACTAGTTTTAATCAAAGTATACATATGGATTCAGAATCAAACTCCCAAAATAAATGCATATATAAATGTGTCTTTTCCTCCATTTCATTATGTATCTATGTATCCATAGATGCACCCATGCATATATCAATTTATGCATATCTTGCCATCTCTCCATGCATCTGTCTATATATGTATGGATGTATCTATGGGTGCATGTATACATTGATTTATGCATATATGCACCTATGAATTGCATACACACATCCATCTATATATGCATCTATCGATATTTTGCATGGATACATGCATATATGCATGTATGGACTCATGCACCCATGTATTTGTCTTTGTCTTTGGCCAAATGGCCCCTAATGGCCAAAGTATCCTAGCCACCCATGGCCGCCAAGCAATTCCAGTGCCTTCCCCACCAGCCACATGCCATTTAATGCATTTGCTTCAATTATTTTGACCTCTCCATGTGTTTGCATTTTCCTGATATTTCAATGCATTTAATTTGTACTCATAGATTACGTATCTCTACTCGCCAGTTTTATAAACTATGCCTTTGCTTAAATTTTTTAAATCAATCTATGCGATCGCATTTCACTGATTTTCAATAACAACAATGATTTATAAAGCTATTCTGATAAATAGAAATAGGTAAATGCTAATTTTCCAATATTAATTTATCAGAATAGTGCTAGTTTTCCAATATAACAAAATTAAAAGTTATATGTTGACATACATTTATGCATATTGTCCATACATGCATATATGCATATATGCCTTCATCCATATTTACATGTGTATATGAATACATCCTTCCATGTAACATATGCATTTGTACCTATATGCAAATATGCATGCATCCATGTATACATGTGTTCATATCCCCATATGTCCATGTAGTTCTGTCTTCTGTCTATACATGTGTCTGTTGATGCATCCATGCATATATCTGTCAATAGCTCTACATATTTCTCTCCCCATGTATTTAATGTTCTCCACTGCATCAACATTTGCATGTTTTCAGTTTTATGATCTTCCATATTTATGTTTTTTCATATTATATGCATAAGAACTTCCACTTTGTCTTATGTTTTGACTCTTCTATCCATAAATATCATTATATTTTTATATCCACTCTTCTATTGTCGCATTTCGAGGAAGCTTAAGGGTCTTAGTACCTTGTTCAGTACAAAGGATAGTGGGAAATACAACATGGGTCTTTTTTCTGTGTTTATATTGACGCACTCAGCCCTATGATGATTTTTAAAAGCATAACCAATAGCAAACTAGACATTCTTCCAGCCCTTGTTGGAAGAAATAATCACTTCATACCCTATTGATTCCATTCATTTCCATTTCCACCCTTGCACGTCCTTTCTTCTCAAATCAAATACATTTCAAAATCCATTTATTTGCTTGTGTTGTATCATACCAATGTGTTGCGTTCCTTTTTTCATTAAATCCAGCTCTCTCATTGAAATTTTCATTTCTTCCATTTAATTGTAAGCGTATAACTTAAAAATGATAAATTCATACCATTTACATTCCATTCATTCTCATATCCACCATCCCATATCCTTGCCTCCCATATCAAATACTTTTCATAGCTTATTCATACACCTTATTTGTATCTAACTATTCTCTCAATTTGCTCTCTTTGTTCCACTCGCATAACTCATTCTTCTTTTTAACCCTCACATATCTTTATCTATCTACACCTCAAATATACCTTCATCCATCACAACAAAATTCACACCATACCAAACAAAGAAAAAAATGAAGAAAATATCAAGGTTATGCAAATAAACACTGAGGGCTTTGAAAATAACACTCATAACATAGAGGTATTCAAGAGTTATTTTCAAAATGTCTTTTCTAAACCTTGTTTATTAGAGATCCCTAAAAGCATGTATAACAGTTTCTTCAAGCATATAATGTGTAATCAGATTTAACAAATATTTACATGTTTCAATGCATTCAAATGCATCATTAGGTATCCTTTATACACTTGTTCAAAAAAAAATATTGTATATGCTTCAAATGCAAATTGTTCCTGACATTTCTCACTTTATGCACACATGCATTTATAGATTGTTCTTTGTGTACCAAATTACATGGACACATCTATACATCCATGCATGTATAAATGTTTACATGGATCCATATATTTATGCATTCCTTCGATATATGCATTGCTGATATATAGTTTGTTTTCCCTGTTTTCCTTTCACTTACTACTGCAAATGCTACTTGAGCCTCAATGTGCTTTGACAAATTTGTATTTCTACTTGATTTTAGTGTTTTCCATTCAAATTTCTCGTTCCCATGTCATGCATTCTTTTCACTCTTCTTTGCATTGTGTGCACATGGATACATGTATGCATGCATGCATGTATACATAGATATCTCACCATGCCCATATTTCCATTTGGGAAAAAATCTTCTTTAACAGTGGGAGCTACAAAAGCTCCAGTGTAGCTCTCTGGCAGCTGCACAAGGCTTCCTGCTACAAAATGGAAGCTCTTGGATTTAAGGAAACCATTCTATATCTTCCTATTACATTGTTTCAAAAGTTGGTAGGGGCCACCTGTAGGATAAAAAAGGGTCGATAGCTATTTCCCTAAGGTTGTAGTGGTCAGTGTGCTTGTAAATTTCCAATTGGGTACACTTCGAATATCTGGAAAATTGAGGTCTTGATGACATCTCATATGGTGTGTTCAGGGAATTATGCATAATTTTCAATTGTAAAATACATAATTGATATTGACTATTGATCCACTATTTTCTATTGTCCGACATTTTAGATACCGGTTTATTCCCAAATTTTCCAAACACTTGCATATTTGAATTTCTACTTGCTTGCTAGTAGTCATCGACATATAGTTGTGGGCATCAATGTTCTTGCTTAGTAAAGCATATTCAAAACCCGTGCATTCCTAGGTGTTTCTAAATATTATCCCATCTCACTAGGTGTATTGACTCTAATTTTTGCGGACTTCTTTTCCATTATGCCCCCATTTTCTTATTGAGTGAATCAGTGCAAGAACTATAAATTATAAATGAAAAATGCCTGCCTCATCATGTCTCTGGGAGATCTGGCTGGATGTTGAATTTGTAGGTATGGAAATATAAAATTGAAAAAAGAAATCAATTTCTTAAATTTTTAATAATCCAATATGAATATATTTTCCAGTGTTTAAGACCGCATTTATGCTTAAATACAAATTTGGGGGCATGTACCTGTCAATTTTTTGACAACCATGCCAAACACCTACTCATATATCACATTAACTACTATAAGGAGATGCTAATACGGTCTCTAGAATTGAATTTTTCCTTAGTTCTATGTAAAAACTTAAAATAGTTGTGACTTGCCCAAGTATATGAATGGGATGCAGACTTGTCCCTATTCTACTCATGATGCCCTGTATATGAATTGAACTATTGTCATATCTATCTCGAAGAAAGAGCTTAATCTTCACCAACTACATATGGGGACAGTCGAAGCTTTCTATTCTACACAAAGCGAAGCTAAAAATGAAAAAATCTTGTGTAAGGTTCTAAAATCAAAGCTTACTTAAAATTTTCATCAAATTGTTTTGACACTTGCAAACATAAGCTCAAATTTTGAATTCCCAATTCTGAATGAAAATGTGGTTGCATGTTGGATCACTTACATGTTTTTCATCATAAGTATGGGCATAAGAGTTGAAATCAATTATGCATTGTACTGAAGAGATGGAAGATAAATTAGTTTCTCTCATTTGGCTATGAAAACTATAAGTTCTATGATTTTTTTTGTTTTGATAAATATCAACACTGCATTTTGATTTTGTTTCCAATATATACTAGCCTTCAAAAGCATTTAACTGTCATGTACCTTATGCTATTTTTGGCATTTCTTGTGAGATATTTTGTTTTTCTTTTGACTCTTGTATCCTTAAATATCATTATATTTTTATATCTATTCTTCTCTTGTCACATTTCAAGGAAGCTCAAGGATCTTGGAACTTTGTTTAGTCCGAAGGAGAGTGAGAGATGGGACATCAGTCTTTCTTTTGTATTTGTATTGAGACACTCGGCCCTATGATGATTTTTAAAAGCATAACCAATAACAAAATAGACATTCTTCCACCCTTTCTTGGAACAAAAGTTCACTTCACACCCTATCGAATCCACTCATTTCCATTTCCACCTGTGCACATTGTTTCTTCTCGAATCAAATACATTTCAAAATCCATTTATATCCTTGTCTTGCATCACACCAATGTCTTGCATTCCTTTTTTCTTTCAATCCAGCTCACTCATTCAAATTTTTATATCCTGCATTTAATTTTAAGCGTAAAACTCGAAAATGAAAAATTCATACCAGTTACATTCCATTCATTCTCACATCCAATTTCACATATCCTTGCTTCCCACCTCTAATACTTTCCATAAGGCATTCATATACCTTACTTGCATCTCATCATTCTCTCAATTCCTTCTCTTTCTTGCACTTACATCGCTCATTCTTCTTTACCACCCTTACATATCTTTATCTATCTATAGCTCAAATATGCCTTCATCCATTAGAACAAAATTCACACCATACCAAAGGAAAAAATGAAGAAAATATCAAGGTTATGCAATTAAACACTGAGGGCTTTGAAAATAACTATCACAACATAGAGTTGTATTCAAGACTTCCTTTCAAAACATTTTTTCTAAATCCTATTTATTGCAGATAACTAAGAGCACATATCACAGTTTCTTGGAGGCTAGAATGTATAATCAGATTTCATAAATATTTACATGTATCCATGCATTCAAATGCATCATTGGATATCCTTAATACACTTGGTCAAAAAAAATAATGTATTATTCTTTTGTTTTGATCATAACTATTTTTTTATATCTTTCAAATACAAATTGTTTCTGACATTTTCTAACTTTCTGCACATAGGCATATATAGATTCTTGTTTACGTACCAACTTACATGGACACATGTACACATCGATAGATGCATAAATGTTTGCCTTCATCCATACATTTATGCATTCCTTCGATATATGCATTCAAGAAAATACAAATGCAAATTGAGTCTCATTGTTAAAATACAGTTGTATTCAAGAGTTCTTTTCAAAATGTCTTTTCTAAATCCTATTACTAACAAATTCCTAAAAGCACTTATGACAATTCCCCGAAGGCTATAATTTATATTCAGATTTCACAAATATTTACATGTATCCATGCATCCAAATGCATTATTAGATATACTTTATACACTTGTTCCACAAACACTAATGTATTGCTGCTTTGTTTCAATCAATAATGTTTTTTTAGTTCCTGTTTAAGATGCAAATTGTTTCTAACATTTCTAACTTTATGGACGCAGGAATATATAGATTCTTCTTAACATACCAAGTTACATGGACACATGTACACATCCGTGCATGGATATATGTTTACATGGATCCATATTTTAATGCTTTCCTTTCATATATGCATTCATACTAACTAGTTTATTTCTCTTGTTTTCTTTCATTTAATACTACAAATGCAACTTCAGTCTCATCATGCTTTCAGACTTGCTCAGGTGCCAAGGATGCTTTTCACTCTTCTATGCATTGTGTACATGTCGATACATGTATACATGCATCCATGTATACTTAAATGCTTCAAGCATTGTTACAAATGTTTCTCTCTCAGTAATTTGGATGAAAAGTGCTACAAACATATAAATTATTTTACTGTACCTATATTTTATCTTACCTAATAAGATTCTTTATATCTTTTCAAATTATTTCTTGTTTAAAATATATACACAAAAAAATATTCATTCATATTACATTAACAACATTCAAATCTAATTTATAATAAAATCAATACCTTTGTACTGTTTCATCAAAGAATTTATTGTAATATTTATTCCACTTATTACATTTTAATAAGTTAAATTATTACATTTTATTTTATATATACACAAGTTTAATCTTAGGTAGTAAGATTCTCTATTATATCTTTGCAAATTACTTATTGTTTATTATATAAACACAAATTTTTATTCATATTACATAAACAAGATTCAAATCTTATTTATAATAAAATCAATAGCTTTATATAATACTAACCTTCATACTACATTTACAAAAACATTGATTAATCTTACAAAAGTTTATACTCAAATAAGCTACCCCTATCAATCTTCCACCTAATACTATTGTTTCTATTAACACTTGCATATTGTGATATGATAAACTAAAATAACTCAGTTGTATTGATTAACATAGTATGTGTTTTACAATAGTACACTAAACATAATTTTATTTACAAATAGACATAGAAGCAAAAAAAGAGATATGGTAAACTTTGTTTCACCATGCATATAAATATGGTTCATTTAAAGAATGCATTTTCCTTTTTTGCCTGCACACATGTTTTTTGTAAATAGTTGCAAATGATATTTGATGCTTTAGAAATATCCCTACATCAAAACTTTGTTCCATTTAAAATGACTAATGAATTTTTCGATCAAAAGGTTTTTTTTTTTTTAAATTTATAAATATTGCACTGGTCATTAATAGTTTATTTCCCCTGTTTCCTTTCATTTAATATTGTAAATGCGAGTTGAGTCTCCTCCTCCTTTAAGACTCGTTCACATGCTGACGATGTTTCTCACTCTTCTATGCATTATGTGCACGTGGATACATGTATGCATATATGTCTCAAGCATTATTACAAATGTTTTCGATTGTTTGCATTCAATAATTAATACAAATTAATAATGCATTCTTGCTTCCTAATTAAGATCATAAAGAATCTTCCTTCTCAAAAATGTATACATACACACATAAACAAACAAGTATTCATTGGTATATCTATACAAAAGTCCACGTATACATGGTACCCATAAATAAAATTTTCCATGTATCCATCCACACGTCTTACCTGTTCACATGTCTCTATGGACTACGTTCCCCATGCACCCTAAAAATTCCATGCATTATTGCGCTATTAAAAATTACTTCTAACTTTTCTACCTATTTTTAATACATTTATATTCCTATCTGCTATCTAAATACTTTTTCTAACTCATAGCTACATGTCTTTTAACTCTCGACAGGAACTCGACGCTTGCGTCACTTGTTCAGTCATAAAATAAATTTTTAGTCATTTCATAATGACCAATATAAAATATAAAATATAAAATAATTTTAAAATTTGACTGCATTGAATCTACACTTATTAAAAAATTAAAATATTTATAAAATAAAACTACTTCACACCTATCAATACATTAAAAATAATATAAATCACTATGACACAAAACATATAAAAATAAATAAAAAATCATATGCGTACAATTTTTCCCAAATACATAGGACAGCACTCCAATCAACCCAATGAATTATTGGAGTTGTTGAAAAAACGTGCACCTGTCTAGTCGTCTACCAAATGGCCGTACTGGTGTGGGCCCCCCCACTACAAGGTGATTATCTTTTTCTTCCTGCACTTCTCAGTAGGTAACAATGAAACGCAGGAAAAGACTAAAAATGAAAGGCGTGCCCTAAAAGATTCTTAGGCAAAATGACGTCAGCAGGACCTCTTTTTCAAACATTTATTTATCCCAGGTTCTAACACTCAGCTTTTATGGAGCATCTTTGCTCTTTTATAAAAGGATTGGGTTATTATAGATATGATTATATAACACAGGTTTTATGGAGCTATCTTTTAATTCTTTTTATTAGTCTCTTGAGGGGTCCCATAGTGTGATCTAAAATATTTTGATCGGAAATTATATTGATACAAAATGAATCTTACAGAGTCGGATCAAAAACTATATGGATATAATTGTTGGGATGTGAAATCCAACAACCATTATCTATAGACCATTCAATTCTTATTGTTTTCTCTCGCCTTGTCTCTTGGGTTTCCTTCAAAGACTTCTAATTCAATATAGATAATGTAATAAGTACCATGTGTATGTTGTTGTAGATGTTAGTGTGAAAACGATGTTAATACAAACAGAGTTTTCCTTATTTTTCACTTAAATCGGGTGTTGTAAGGGTGAAGGATTGTGACTATTTTGGTGATATTTATAAGGGTGAAGAATTGAGAATATTTAGGTGATGTTTATAAGGGTGAAGAATTGAGACTATTTAGGTGACGTTTATTTTAGTACCACTTCGACTCAAGCATATTTAATTATGATGTTTCTCCCAAAATTAAGTGTACTTGACTCGTTACCCTATTTGTTCGTTTATGTTCAAGAGAGGGATTCATGTGAATTTCCAATTATGAAACAAGGTCAATGATTTTGACTCAAAAACTACATAGTTAAAATTTGATAAAATATTATGTGTCACTTTCGAACATAGTAACAATCAAAATAGATTCGATGCTAGAAATAAATATAAAAGTAAATGAGTTTAAATCACAATAATACTAAAATGAATAGCTTTCTAAATCTTAATACTTCACACTTGTAAATATCATCTAGATATAATACATTTAATAAATAATTCATATTCATCATCAGTTAATAGATTTGGATAAAAACTATACAATTACATCTTGATAAGACAGAGTATATCTCAAAGATGTTAAAAGCAATATATTGTTGATGTTAACAATGTAAGAAAAATTTACATTGGTTTCATGTTTGACTCCACTTTCGGGTAGGGGAGTTGGCTTGGACCGTGGGTTTGCTCCTCATTGGTTTCGGGTTCGACTCCGCTCGTAGTTGAGACTAGCTTGCGGGCTGTTGGGTCCCGCCCAAAGGAGACTAGCCTTGCCTCAACTCGTCCCCTTAGATGCTAGACTAAGTTGCAAAAATAACCCTAAAAAAATTTCATTACCCTAGATTTTAAACCCTCCAATGAAAAAAGCATGTAGTGCATGACAGAGAATATTTCAAATCCTTCAATTAAGAAAAGAGAAGCATCTGTCGTCATTAGATGAGGATAACTCTGTTAAGTCAAATGAAGTATATCCAAAATCGGATCCTGATCAAGACGGCCGACGTAAATGGTGAAAAACATGAATAGGGTTGCAGATTTCTCTTAGTAATCAAACTCTGAGTGGGTCGAGACGACGATATTTTCGATGTCTTCATCAACTATTCATTTCAAAAGATGAGGTCTGATCGTGACGTATCGTGTTCGCCACTACGTGTTTCGTCTGTTCCGCAAATTTTTCCTGGATTCGATAATATTATAGAGAAACTAGAATATTTAATGGCTACTCACGGGGCAAAAACAACAGGATTTTTTCTGGTTTGATGGAGATTTGAAACGTCATGAGTTGTGTTTTTATTTTGGTTAAAATAAAATTATAAAAATGGATAAGATTTATATAAGAAGTTGTTATTATAGATATTTATAGATATATAAATGTGAAATTTCACATTAATGGCGTCTGTCAAAGAAAATTAAGTTATAAATTTTTTAAGTCAAAATCTTTTAAATTGGTAAAAAGTTTTTTGCAGTTATTTTATCTACAGTTTATCTGAGATAAAACAAATTTGTAGAAGAAAAGTAAAGTATGAATGGTGGGTATGAATTTTCCAAAGTTCATGATAATGACAAGAAGAATTTTTAAATCAATTTTTTTTGTTTTTTTGTCTCAACTTTCTTTTATACTTTATTCTAATAATAGATCATTGAATTTGGATCCAAAAAGTAGAATCCAAAAACTAATACAATTAAATAAATTAATACGATTAAATTGAAAATTTCTTATTATCAATAATATTAAAAATTAATGATAAAAGTACAAAAATATAAAATATTGTCATCATGATTCATGATCTATCGTCATTTTCTCTTCTTTTATTTTCTATTATCTGATGATAAATCATAGAACTTGATTTGTAACGTGATGCAATAGTTTACATAATCAAATCCTATGTAGCATGATGAAATAATTTACATAATCAAATTCAAAAACATCTCATATAAATACGATAGCTCTAGGAAAATTCATCACCCAACAATTCACCATCAACAATTCATCACTCTATATATTCATCGCGTATACAATTCACCTCCCACAATTCATCGTCATGGTATATTCACCACATATTCACCACTACATTTTTCAATATTTAAGTGGCCAAAAACATCCAAAAAAGGAAAAATTCATGTATACAATTCACCTCCCACAATTCATCACCGTGGTATATTCACCACTACATTTTTTATTATTTAAGTGGCCAAAAGCATCCAAAAAAGGAAAAATAGAGAATATGTTGCACAAATATATTATGGCAAGGTGATAAATTGCATACACGATGAATAAATCACAAACGTGTGGTAAACTTTTTTCACATGACCGACACGCCTTTTGGTACCACGGATTTGGGAGGAGACTAGACCTCATGACCTCTTGCCTGCAAAAAGATGCTTTACCCAATCAAACTAAGCCCCATACCCCTAATTAACCTACATCCTCTCTTCAATTTTAATTGTAAAATAAGATTTTTTTATAGATTGGAAAAAACAGTCCACATACCGTCAATTGACTGGCCCAAATACACGTTATTATGTTTTCCAACTTGTGAAGCTCTAAAATCTTCTACAATATAATATGATATTCTGGCCATTTGTCCGTGTATGATAATCCGATGGATGTTACATGGCGGCAGACTCGTGCCATGACCAACTGGCCTAAGTTGGGATAAGCTTTGCTCCGACAGATTTGGATTGAGTTGATAATTGAGGCAACTGGCCCCTCCACTGCCTATATAACTCTCTCCTATTCTTCATCATCTCGCAGCAAAAAAGTGTGACCAAGACGACCGAAAGTTTTGCAACGCTATAATGGATCCTTACAAGGTACTGATTTCTTTTTAATTCCTTCCATTTCTGTTCTCTGTGATTTTAGATCTTCTTTTCTTTTTTTTTAAGATCGCAGAAATAGAGTAGTCCTTCATATAAATTACAGTGCGTTTGGTTTGTTTTACTTGGTGCTGACGCGACATGCCTTCTATATCTGTTCTCTGTGATTTTAGATCTGTTACTAAATGTACTTACTGTACACTCCATGAATCTGATCGTTCGATGGGTGCTACTGGAGTTTACAGGAGTATAAAGTTTAGCTAAATTTCTTGTGTTTTTTGATTTGTTTTAACTTACTAAGCTGAGATTACAACTGGAATAATAAGAGAGTTTGAAACTAAGCTGGATCACCAACTGGTGTGATCCATGGCAGATAAAGCTTTTGTCTTTCTTTCTTTTCTCTTTTGGCATTTGGTGACGCTGATTTTGGTGCATGATTCGAGTTGTGATGGGATGCGAAAGAAGATTTGTTGAAGAGATCTTACACAGATCTGTAGCTTTCAGTAGTAATGTTGCTGCCGTATTCGAGCAGTGTAGAGAGTTTTAGATGGGTATTCTGATTTTTTAGTAGTTTAATTTATCTGCAGTCTCTCTGCCATGTCTGGTTTTAGCCGTATATCGAAAAGAATATTAATGTATTTTCACTGTTGAGTTTGTAGCCGCGTATTCTGTCTTTTTCTATATTTTAGATCATGTCAGTATTTCGTTTGATAGTGGGAGTAGGCTGTTTTTAAACGTGTAATAAAGAAGTTTGCTTTATTATTTATTATTTTTAGAACATCTGAAGAGGTTTAGAAAAAAATTAAGAAATTTATATTTTATTTTCAACCTGGGATCATACTCTGTAATGGATCTAACATTTTGCTATCATTTGATGATGGATCGATCAGACCGGATGATCGGAAGTATGGATGAAAAGGAAATATGATAGTTATTTTCAAAATAAAATTATATTTTAAAGTATTTTAAAGGGTATTTTGATCTGAGATTTGAGTTTTGTATGTTATTTAAAATTTTGTATTTAAAGATATTAAAAATTTAGTCTTGAAATTTTTTGGATTAGATTATGTGAGTTTTTTCTTCACCAATGTTTTGAATCATTCTATGATCTATCATAAGAATGAGATAGCGAGAAAAAAGACAATGACAAATACAATCATAAAATGAGATTTGAAATATGTGAGTTTTTTCTTCATTAATGTTTTGAATCATTCTATGATCTATCATAAGAATCAGATAACGAGAAAAAAGACAATGACAAATACAATCATAAAATAAGATTTGAAATATTTATGAAGAGAAAAAATTACATAATATAATCCAGAAATTTTCAAACTTAACTCTATGTTTCCTAAGAACTAAGAAATGAGTTTTAATATTTCAATCTTTTTATGGAGGAAAGATATTTTGAAAGATAGAATATGGGTTTTAATATTTCAACCACTTTATGAAGGGAGGATAGGCTTGGCACCAATTTTTTTAGGGAAGAAAATAATGAGCAGCTTATGGGGCCCAGATTTGTGGAAATTACGAGCAGCTTGAATTTGTGGAAATTATGAACAGCTTGAATCTGATAGTGTTAGTGTTGCTTTGCACTTGCAGCATCGCCCATCAAGTGCTTTCAATACGCCCTACGTAACTACGAACCAGGGAATTCCAGTGTGGAATAACACATCCTCCCTCACGATCGGAAATAGAGGTAAGTGATGGATTTAGACAAATTAGTTTATAGAGTACTTATTAAAGTGTGATTTGTAAAGTTAATTTTAAGTTATAATTATTGAAAATAAATTTAATCAGATTGAAAATAAGTCGTAATTAGATAAAAAAACAGATTAATCCTAAAACAGGATCAAAACAGGATCAGTAATTCAATAGTAGAGCATTCCAACAGCCTGTTTCATAAAAAACTCGAAAGACCTAAATTTCGGATCTTTAACTGTTCCATGAAAACCCCAACAATAATCCTTGTTGGTGTTGTCCAGGTCCTGTTCTGCTGGAGGACTACCATCTGATAGAGAAGTTTGCAACCTTTACCAGGGAGAGAATCCCAGAGAGAATAGTACATGCAAGAGGGGCGTCAGCAAAGGGCTTTTTCGAGGTGACTCACGACGTCTCCCATCTAACCTGTGCTGACTTCTTGAGGGCGCCGGGCGTTCAGACGCCTGTCATTGTACGCTTCTCTACAGTCATACACGAAAGGGGAAGCCCAGAGACCATAAGAGACCCGAGGGGATTTGCCACCAAGTTCTACACCAGAGAAGGAAACTTCGACATAGTGGGAAACAACATCCCTGTTTTCTTCACCCGAGATGCGCTTCAAGTAAGCTCTGCCTTGTTATTTTACCCCTCTTTCTCTCTGTCAAAACTAAAACAATCATAACTTGAAAACTATGATGTGTTTTGTTACAGTTTCCAGATGTTATTCGTGCTTTCAAGCCGAATCCAAAGACCCACATACAGGAATCCTGGAGGTACATGGATTTCTGCTCCCACCTTCCAGAGAGCTGTTCTACTTTCATGTACTTTTTCGACGACTGGGGCATTCCATCCGACTATCGACACATCGACGGTTACGGTGTTCATACATATATGGTGATCGCCTTGTATTTGGGAAAGACTTCTAACAGAATGTATTGGCCTTGTTGATTTCCTTGAAGAAAATGTTTACTTATTGTGAAATTTTGTTGCAGTTGCTTACCAAAGAGGGGAGAGAAACGTACGTTAAATTTCATTGGAGACCCACATGCGGACAGAAATTCATGATGGACGAGGAAGCAGTGATTGTGGGCGGTACCAATCACAGTCATGCCACCAAGGATTTAAGCGACGCCATAGCCGCTGGTAACTATCCGGAGTGGAGGTTCTACATACAGACCATGAATCCAGCTGACGAGAACAACTACGATTTCGACCCTCTTGACGACACCAAAATCTGGCCTGAGGATCTGTTTCCTTTGCAGGTCCTTTTCTTGTATTCTGTTGTTAAATAGTTTTAATGGGTTGGGCTTAATTAATAGTTTGAAATGTTTTTGATTTGACTGTGAAATTTGTCAGTTTTTCTGATCACACTTCATAGTAGATAGTATGAAAAGAGAAATGATAGATCATGAAGTGTGATTGGGAACATTTCAGATCATACTCTATGATCCATCGGTAGATGGCAAGAAAAGGGAGATGATAGATCATAGAGTGTGACCCGAAACATTTCAGATCACACTTCATGATCCATCATCAGATGAATAAAGTATATAAGAAGAAAAAAGAAATGATAGATAATGGAATGTGAACAGAAACATTTCAGATTTCATGATCCATCATCAGGTGAATAAAGTAGATAGCAAGAAAAGAGAAACGATAGATCATGAATTGTGATCCGAAGCATTTCAGTTCACATTCTATGATCCATCATCAGATGAAGAAAATAGATGACAAGAAAAAATAAATGATAGATCATGAAATGTGATCCAAAACATTTCATATCACACTCAATGATCTATCATCAGAATGAAAAAATAGATAGAAAAAAACAGAAATGATTGCATATTTCAGAACTCAGAGAAAATCAGGTCTCCTATAAATGTCTGATATCTTGTTGGTATTGTGCAGCCTGTGGGACGAATGGTTCTGAACAAAAACATTGACAACTTCTTTAATGAGAACGAAATGCTGGCCTTCAACCCGGCTGCCATTGTTCCAGGAATATATTTCACCAACGATAAAATGTTTCAGACTAGAACATTTGCCTACGCAGACACCCAGCGACACAGGCTTGGTCCCAACTATCTGCAACTCCCTGTGAATGCTCCCAAGTGTCCTCATCATAACAACCATCGCGATGGTGCCATGAATTTCTTGCACAGAGACGAGGAGGTTTTTACACTTATATCCTCCAACCAGTTTTTGCTATAAATTAAACTTCTTCACCCATATGGAGAATCTTACAGCTTTCTTTCGTTCTACCGAATATTTGCAGGTGGATTATTTCCCATCTCGTTTTGATCCAGTTCGAACTTCTGAAAGAGTGCCAATGCCCAAAGTCCTCGTTAATGGTGTGAGGGAAAAGGTACCCACTTCCTACTGCTTAAATCTTAACATCTAGTTATAATTAAGTCCATGTCTTGAATGATCATCACAGAAATTATTTATTATAAATTGAAAAATATTCTTTAAAGTATTTTGTGCTTTCGGGGTGTAAACTAGTTGGTTGAGTTGTTGAAAGACATGAATAACCGATGCAAGTTCAAACCTGGATTTTCCCAACTGTGTCAAGAGTGGGGCCTCTTTGGGTTATCAAATGGCCTAGAGGATTAGTCTCGCCTTGGCATTGTTCGGATCTGGACACCTATATATATATATATATGAAAATAGAATATTTTTTAAAAGATAAAATAAACACAAGTTTAAAAAATATTTATTTTATGTTTAATGAAAAGTGTATCTTTATTTGTATACTCTAAATTATTTATTCTCTTTTCTTTTGTTTTCAGACTGTAATTAAGAAAGAAAATAATTTTAAGCAACCAGGGGATCTCTTTCGTTCATGGCCTCGAGACAGGTAAGAAATATGAATTATTACATAAAAAGATTAGTTATATATTAGTAGGCATGATTTTTCTATATATAGTTAATGAAATTTGATTGAAATTTCTTTTAGACTCAACCATGTACATTTTTTGCATCAAATTCTTGAATAACTCTCTTCTCATTTCGATGATGGATCATTGGGTGTGATTCTACAAATCAAAGAAAAAAATCCACACAATAGAATCCAAAGACACTCTCAATCCAATTATATAATTATAATAAAAAATTGTTATCTATATTTACATATATTAACCAACCACTTCCCTTTCTCAGACAAGAAAGATTTGTAAAACGGTTTGCTGATGCCCTTTCTGATCCAAGGGTAACCCATGAGATTAAGAGTGTGTGGCTTTCCTATTTGTCTCAGGTATGCATTTTTATGTATCTTATCAGGCATTTATTTTGAAATATTATTATGATTTTTTTTAATATAAATTTATTGATGAAAATTTTATTAATATTGGACAGTGTGATAGAGGATTGGGACAACGGTTGGCTGCTCGTCTTGGAATGAAATCCCTAATGTAGAAAGGGCATCCAAACTACTTGTTATTAGTATTTTGTTGAAGATGCTCAAAATAATATATGTTGTTCTTTTGTAATTGACTTTGTTGTTTAAAGTACTTATATATAAGTGATGAATGTCTCAATAGAGATGAAAAATCACAAAAAATCATGTTTCTATTGTAATTATTGTGAAGTTATTTGAATCGTTTTTGTTTCTAATTATTATTTCTATTAAATTCATTTGTCATGTTTCTTTTATTTTCTTTGTAATTCTCTTGAATGAAAACCTTTTTTGAAAATAATGCTCTATTATTATTGGCTTTATTGTTTGGTTTTTATATAAATGAGTGATAAATATCTCAATAGAGATGAAAATTCACAAAAAATATATTTGTAGTGTGATTATTGTGGTGTCATGTGGATCTATTTTATTTCTAATGATTACATAGAATAAGTTCATGTATCATATTCTATTATGTTGAAAGTCCTCTTAATGAAAGAATTTTAAGAAAATAATGTCACAATATTATTAGTTAGAGAGTTTCTTCACAATGTGAAGTATTTTTTTAAAAAATATTTTTTATTGAATAAATATTTCCCTTACTTTGAATCATTAAAATTTATCTTCCTATTCTAACATGTCTTTTATATTGAATATAAAATAAAATTATATTACTTAGAGGGTTGATAAATTGATATTAACATTAATCATGAACTTAAAATGGATTAAATATTTGTCTTTTCTAATTTCATATCTCTTTAAAATAATTTCATTAGTAAGAAAAACACGAAGACGATAATTAAAGAAGAGAATATTGAGCCTTTCTTTTAAAAGACCTCCTAGATATATTCCTTCTGAAACTTATTTTTCTGAGACTTTATCTTTAAGTGTGGTACACCAAATTGGAATAACATCAACTAGAATAAGTGTACCAACCTTCACACATTACCAACTTCCATCAAACAAAGTCCATTTATGCACAATAGATCTGCACACAGACTGATATGATTCAAATCATCCTTCATGTTGAAGTCTTTAGCACCTTTTTCTTTTCAGGGGGAAAAAAGGTTATGCAAGTGACATCTCCCCCTGAGATAATACTCTATCTCAGTTTATCTTGGAATCTTGTGTAGAGTGCACAAGAGAAAAATCATCCTTCTTCTCATGGTCTTCATTCTAGATCTTTTCATTTCCCCCTTTTTATTGATTAAGGGATTCATCCTTTTTTTGATATTGGGCAAATGGCTTCACAAGACCATTTCTACAATAGTTTTCCATATGTCCCATATTATTTCACTTTTAGCACACAACATTGTGCATTGGAACAGAGTTGTTCCTCTTCACCTTAGATCTACACTAATCAGCCTTGTGACCATAGTTGTTGCAAGAAGAGCAATATCCATGAAATAACATAGTACTATTTATTTGAGGTAAGAAAGACCAAGTCTTCCTATATTATTATTCCTTCTCTTTCTAACTATGTAGTCAATAGTCTTATGCCCAAAAATATTGCAAAAAATTAGTAACCTTGAAAGGATTGATTGAACCTATTAGGAACATGTTGTTTTGTTGATGGAGGACTTCTAAAAAATTTATGCTTTTGGTCAGAATTGGGTCCTTCTTTCTTTCCATTTTGAATATTCTTTGAATCTCCGAAGGAATTCTCCTTAGAATGTTCAAGGAAAACTCTCTCTTATTTTATTGGAGTCTTTTCATTCAATTTGCAATTGTCTAGACTAGACTTCTCTCCTTTGTCAATTTGTTCCTTTTATCTTTTTAAGGAATTCCTTTAGAGTGTTATTTTCTTCTTTAACCTTTAAACATTCAACAATTTTGTCTTTGAGTTTGATATTCAAGCAATCTTCAGTCTTCTTGCTTCTTCAACCTTTATTTTGAAATCAAAGTCACACCTTCTACCTCTTTTAGCTTGATTTCATATCTTTTGCCTTCTTTTACTTGAATTCTCAAATTTTTAGATTATTCTTGCTTCATTTAGGTCTTCCAATTCAGGCAAGATTTTTTCTTCAAAATCAATCCCCCATTCATTTGAATTGAAATTCCATCCTTTAGGTTCTATAGATTCCAGATCCAGATCAAAGGAAAATATGTCTTCATCACTTAAGGAGCTTGAATCCTTACATATCTCAACATTATAGTTTATATCAGTAGTATTGAAAGACATAAAGAGAGTTTCATCATTCAAATCATTCTCCTCATCTTCAGAGGAACCACTGCTCTCTTTGGAATAGAGACCCTTCTTGACCTCATCTCTTTTATTTGTGTCATCTAATTCTTTATAAGGACATTTAGATGCAAAATGACCTATTCTTCCACAATTGAAACATTTAAAAGGTAACTTACCTTTATATTTGTTAGTACCTTTCTTTATTCATCTTGCAAATTTAGCTTCAACATCATCAAGATCTTCATTTTGAACAGGAGCCTCATCTTCAATATTTTTGTTAACCTTGAATACAACTTCTTTCTTTGGAACATCTTGACCAAACTCTCTCGTCTCAAAGGAAACATTAGTACCAAACATTTCTTCAACTAAGTATTGATCCAGATCTTTGGATTCTTCAATGGCAGATACTTTTTTACTATAGGACTTTGGGAGAGATCTCAAAACCTTCTTCACAATTTCACTTCCCACCAAGGCCAGTAATTCCAGTAACAACTTCTTGAAATCAAAGTATATAATTTGCAATATCTTCATCATCTATCATTTGTAGAGTCTCAAATCTACTCTCAAAGATCTGCATCTTGGCTTTCTTCACTTTATAATCTCCTAAATAGATACTACTAAGCTTCTCCCAAGCATATTTGGCAGAACTATAATTCATCACCTTCAACAACTCTAAATCAATTAGTCCAGATAGAATAACATTCTTGGCTTTAGCATTACATTTTGTATAAGAGAAAATTTGCATCCCCTATGCAAATCCCCCTTTTTCCTTTATCCACTTTAGAAAACCAAGTTCAAAGGATTAATTCCACTTAAGCCCACTATTAGCGGTCCACTTGGCGCATGTTTTGAGCATCGGTGGGGGAGTTTTTGTCGGGGACGCCCACGTGGCACACTAACATCTGCGCAGCGCACTTACGTCCCTGGTAGATTCCTACAACTAAACCTGTAGAGGCATTACACTTCTCATTGGAAATGGAGTTGTAACACCCCCTTCGATCGACCAACCCAAATATGGTCGTTTTCTTCCATTCCTTCTTCAAATTCACCCCTTCAACATTCAATCCAACTCTTCACAACTTCTTCTGAGCTATTGCACACTTCAAGCTCCATACTCACACTCTTGCATTCACTTTCTCACTCACTTCAAGCATCCAAGCATTTCATTGCAATAAAAGCCTCACTCCATCACTTCGATAGAGCACATTTAGGACCACACCATTCCAACAGAGGCTTGAGTTCCTCTCATTTCTCCCTCAAGCAACCTTGAGTGCTCTTGGTGGAGGTGGTAAGCTTCCCTCTCCTCTCCTCTATCACTTGGTTGAGTAGCATAGCACTGCTTTGGAGTGTTTGCATTCTCTTTACTTCATTATTTCTTTATCTCATTTTCTTGGTTGTCCGTGGAGGTGGAAACACCTAAACGGGAGTCTAACTGAGGCAGGCCCCTATTCAACCACCCAACATTTTCCCTCTTGTTGTGTGTAGTTGTGCATGTTGCGAGGAAGATCAATTGGCAAACGAATTCCTTGGTAAGATCCTTCTTACTCTTCTTACACTTTCTTTTCTACTTTATTACATTAGAGAATACCTCTTTTATTTACTCATTTCATTCTAGCCTTTTAGTTGAGTAGCTAGGCCATTAGTCATTTTGGTGAGTTCAACCTTGCCTTTCTTGTTATCTAATCGTACGGACTACAACACACTTTTGAGATTCCAACATGCCACGCTATCATCCAGAGACCGCATTGACGTCCTTGGGCAGAGAGCTCCCTGAGGCGCAGAGTTGAACCTAGAAACCAACTCACCTAGCCCCACCTTAGAACTTGGGATTGTAGAGTGATTGTAGGACCTCATAATCCTCATCATTCTCATCCTCATAATACCCTACATGTTGTACTTAGCTAACGTAAGTTAGAGCAGCCTCTCGCATCTTGACCCTCCATGACCTGGGGTCTTGCACGCGGTGATCCCCCTCTCTTACTTTTTTGGTGAACCTAATGTGAACCAACGTCTATTCATCTATTAGTGTTGGGGGCTTCCCTCGGGTATTTCACGATTGTTGTGTTCTTGAGTGTTGTGAAAGTTTATGAGCATCACAACCCAATCCACAACTTCTGGGAATATTGTGAGGAGAAGTGTATGGCACCTCCTGATGGATAGGACGAAGGTATCGCATGGTATCTCTACAAGTCTTTTCTCTAGTCTCGCCGTGAGTTTGGATGTGTAGGAGAAATTATCGAGGAATGAGATGGGATTCGTTGATGAAACTAATCATGTTCCTACTCCTCCTACGTCTCCCACACCATTGTCGATGGATGAGCATGAGGTCGTTCAAATCCCTGTTGAATACGTGTCTACCCTTGCAAAAGGTTTGGGTGACCTTGAAAACCATTTGGAAAGAAATATGAACATGGCTAAAGCCGCTTAGGTTGTTAGTGAACTAAAAAATATGATGGGTAAAGATTGAACATGCATAGAGCTTCTAAGTAGTCTCCTCGGTCTTGCCGAAGCGTGTGCTCCTTCAGGAAACCCTAGCTTTGCACAAGGAGTCACCTTTGAAGAGCGTGAGGGACAATTAGGGGTATCAATGCCTCCCACTTCTATCTACGTGACCGATGCAGTCCCTTCCATTAGTATCCCTTTCGTCCCTAATCAACTGAAAACTATCAAGGTGAATAAGGTCTCGTTGAGCTTTAGCTTTACCCCTTCTATCAACTCTGGTGGTGGAGGTTTTGGTAGAATAGGTGGTGAAGGCTTTGGTAGTGGTGGTGAATTCGGTAGCAAAGGTGGTGCTGATAGAGGCAATTTTAGTGGAGGTCATGGCGGTGGTTCCAGTAGAGGTCCTACTAGCGGTAGTGGCTATGGTAGTGGCTCTGGCGGACGTCACACCGGTGGTGGTTATGGAGGTGGACTTGGCGGTGGTTCTAGTAGAGGTTCCTCTGGCCCTCTATCTTCTAATGACCCTATTCTAAACACTATGCTTCAGAACATGGGTAAGATGCAGAGCCAGTTGGCGAGCCTTTCCCAAGCCTCTGCCTAGCCTATCTTCTATCCTTTCTTCTGACATAGCCCATTGTCGGTTGCTATCTTGAACACTCCCTTCCCTCAAGGAATGGAGATACCTAAATTTGAGAAGTTTGGTGGCAAAGGAGATCCCCAGATGCATGTGTCCATCTTTAACACCCTTTGCACTGACTTCTTCCATCATGATGCATTGATGGCTAAACTATTCCCCTGATCTCTTAAGAACACAACACTCGAGTGGTACTGTTCCTTTCTCGACAATTCTATTTTCTCATTTGATCAACTTGTAAATCAGTTCCTTAGACGGGCATGTGCAGGATCATGGTATGCCAAAAAGTGGCAATGGAGAAAAAATAATGTGTTTCATTGACTCAAAAATGCAAAAATGTCGAGTTGACTTTATGTGGCTTGGGTGTCAGTACACACTACCGAAGCAAATCCCAAACCTAGATTTCCAAATTAGATATCTGATTTGTGACAACATATATATTTCCATATCGGCCTAATTAAAACTCATTCTCATTTCACAATTGGTTAACCGCGGCGGGCGCACAGTGAAAAGTTCATTCCACAAATCAGATATCCGATTTGGTGCAAATCCATCTTCAAAAGGTTAGATTATTGATTTTTCTTTGCTCTAATCCAATTTTCAATTAGATTTGTGTAATTTTAGTTGATTTTTTTCAAAATAGGGTTTTTGATAGATTTTTTATGAAAAAATTGAGTTTAGTATAGATTTTGATGAAAATTGAATGTTTGTAATGGATTTTGATGAAAATTGAATGTTTGTAATGGATTTTGATTTAAAAATAGTGTTTTTTATGTATTTGGATTAAAAATTAGAGAATTTTATAGATTTTTGTTAAAAATTAGGGTTTTTGTTGGATTTTTAAAAACTAGGGTATTTTATAATATTTTCATTTATATTGTCTAATTTTAATTAGATTAATTTGTTTTTAATTTTAATCGGCATTATGGTTGCTCCACCACCTCCACCACCTCCACATACCATCAATTCAAGAATTAATTTCTAAAAATTGCAACAATTAAGGGGCATTTCTGAAGTTTATACAAGAGTCCCTCGATTATCTGAGATGTCAAACACAATGAAAGAAATAATTAAAAACATAGAAACCCTCTCCTCGCAACATAATGCCTTTCATTCGTGGCGAGAAGACATGAGAGAATATTATGCATGTGGATTGTCCTATGACGATGTGAAAGATCTTGGAATAACCAAAGCCCAAATAGCCTCTTTATTTGTTAACCCCCGCACTGGTTTGCCGGTTAATGTTAATAAAACAAAACTTTCTATAAAATGGTGCACTCATAGAGACATTGTAGAAAATTTTTGGGATCGTTGGTGTATGGTTTTTTTGAAACCACCGAACAACAATTGTGATATACCATTTTACTTTATAAAAAAATTATATGCTGAGTTTGTGTTAGGGCATCATGTCAATTACTTTGACATTAAACCCTTCCAGGGCGTTGGTGGAGGTATGCCCCAGGATAGACCAGGGGCAGTTAGAGTAATACCCCGCCCATATGTTCCCCCTCCTCCCCTTCCTCCGCCACCTTCAGTATACCATCCAGATATTATGCAGGATGCAGCCACACAAACTATCCACGCTATTCACTCTTTGAGTGGTCTTTTGGTTTCACATGCTTCTATAGTAGCTCAGCCACATTCTGGTGATGTTGGTGATGGCTCGAGTGCTCTGCATCATCCTCGTCAGGTCCACATATTTGTGTACCACATACTTGCTCCATGTGTCGCCAGATATGCTTGGGTCCTCTTGTACAGCCTGCCGAGCATCCCTTAGACACTTCCGATTATGACTTCCATGATGTGGACATTATAGATCAGACGCAGGGGAGTGGAGCACACCGTACAGAGTCCTCTCCTGCTAGAGAGGGGGACATTGGAATAGTGACATAGGTAAAATTTAAGTTGTGAATTCATAACTTGCATTTGTTTTAAATGAATATTAATAAGAGATAGTATAATGTACTAATATTTATTTACATAGTCTATTTAACAGTTGATGTTCGAGGAGGAGCTAACACATGTGACAGATAGCACCCTGAGGGCCATTTCATTTAGCCTCGACGCCATTACGATATATTTTGCACTCACTCATTTACATTTATTTATTATATAATTTTACAAGACATAACTAATAATTAAAAATTTATTCATATTATTAATTACATTGCATTGCACATCTTTCAAACTCAAAGCATTACTTCACATTGCATAAGTAACAACTAGATGCTGATAGATGAAAAGATTTCAATTATAGGCCCGCTGCCCCCTCATTCCACACACTATGCAACCATTTACTTGCAGTGTAGGGGCCGAACAATGGAGAAAACATGTAAAAATTATATATATATATATATGTATGTAGCCTAGAAGCTACGAA
Source organism: Sequoia sempervirens (assembly GCA_007258455.2). NCBI lineage: Eukaryota > Viridiplantae > Streptophyta > Pinopsida > Cupressales > Cupressaceae > Sequoia > Sequoia sempervirens. The sequence goes on from VDFB02109042.1 coordinate 10,194,826, forward strand.
TTAGTACCAATATTAATGCATCACCATTGATTACCTTTGAAGCAGATTTGAATCAAAGATCATTCTTCAAGAAGCCCAAACTAGACAGTAATCGGGACAACTTTTCAGACCATGCACGAGGAGCCCGCTTAAGACCATACAAGGCCTTCTTCAGCCTTTACACACATGTGACTCCTTCCCATGAACCCTCAAAACCATCAGGTTGCTCGACGTAAACTTCTTCCTCAATCACACCATTGAGAAAAGTTGTCTTCACGTCCATTTGATGAATCTTCCATCCTCTTGATGTAGCAAGGGCAATGATAGTTCTGATAGAAGTGTAATGAGCAACAGGAGAAAATGTTTCTTCATAATCAACTCCCTCTTTCTGAGAAAACCACTGTCGATCAGCCAAGTGTTGGTGTCAGTGGGTACATTGCTTGACAATGTTGAGCAAAACAAATATTCATTCTTCTGTGGAGAAACATCATCTACATTTGCAATGGAGGCTTGATGCTTAGGTCTATCTGAACAATGTTTGGAAAAGTGACCAAACTTATCACACCTAAAGCATTGATTTTTTTCAATTCACAATGAAGGTTTGGACAATGAAGCTCTTTTATTTGGGTTGCAGATCAAACAAACTGAAAAAGGAGACAAGTGGTCAGAAGTTCTAATCTACTTCCTAAGAATTCAAGAGATGATATTGACTTGGTGAAACAAAACCAAAATTTGTTTCGCCACACAAGAATCATGCCAACTACGCAAAGCCATTGCAATCTTCAAGGAAATGTGCTTATGGTTTTCACATCATGAATAAATACCTTCCAATCGAACAATATTTATCCAGACAAAAGTTAAGAATCCATAGAGTAAGCTTAGGCTAACTTTAGGCAAATTTTATTCCAAGTGTAATCTAATTCTAATCTATCTCCAATCTATGGTGGAAGAAGTTATGCAACCATGCACACTATTTGACAATAAAAGTGGTTCAAATCAAATCATGCATAAGAGCTTTTATTATCAAAAATAGTCTATCACAACAATTCTATACACTATATCCACCCTTTACAAATGAGGGGTGAGCCCAATTTCACTTTAAGGCTGGCAGACTTCCTCTTTTCTCTTGCCATTTCAGACTTAACATGCTAAGCGGACTTCACTCATTCACTTTCCATGTTCATATTCTTCTAAGTGCGGACACTCATTATCCTCTTGCAGCGGATTTGGCAAGATTCCATCTTTTATGCCATGTCACTCTTTGGTAAGCGTGGACCTTGTCAAGTTTCATGGCCAAGACATGTGGCAGACTTCAATCATGTTTGACACATCCCTTTCTTAACATGGGTGGGCTTTGCTGAGTGTTTGTGCCAAGAAACAAGGGCGGACTTTCCTTTATGTATTGCTAGCGGACTTTGCTATATTGTATGCCACTTTTGTATGGTTGGGCGGGCTTAGTCTTAGCAAGTGCCATGTTTTACTCTTGAAGCAGACTCTACTCTCCTCTTTGATAGAGGACTTCCTTCTCTCTTTTCCAAGCTCTGCCATGTGTTGGAATGGCTGGAAGAGATCGACGAAGTTGCTAACATCAACAGAATTGTGGTAGCTTGATATACAGAGTCTATTGATGCCAGGGTTCAATTTGTATGATATTGAGAGTGGTAGCTTAATATAGGTCCACAATACCTTTTGTAATATCATAGAACAGGGCTCATAGATCAACCTCCAGTCAAAATTTCTCTCAAATGCACAAAAA
>VDFB02109042.1:10196660-10365314 GCA_007258455.2 Sequoia sempervirens
CATATGAGAATGTAGGTGTCCCATTTTGAGGTGTCATAGTTTTTCCATGTGTTGGCATCTTGTGGTGTAAGTTCATCATGATGAGTTACATAAGACATATTCTTATGAAGTGTAACAGCATGTAAGATGGAGGTTATATTGAAATCTTGACCAACATTATGACAAGCTTGATGCTTTTTATGGAACATATTTGAATGTCTAAATGAGGAAAAGTTTGGGTGGTCAAAATATGAAAGATTATGACAATCTGAGAAGTGTAAGGAATGTGCCAAAAATGGCCAAGAGGGCCAAGACTGAGGAGGGGATTTGAAATTTGACCCATGCATTTGGGCAGCATACATCTCATAGTTTTATGAATACTTTTCTCAAACCATTCATGGTTTGTAGTATGTACATTTTTTTGGTATTAGGACTTGTAGTTTGCATGGTTAATTTTGAAAGTATTGTTATGCTACCATTGTCACTCTAGAATTGTATGTTGAGAAACTCTTCTGATGGATTTTCTCTACAAGTATATTGTAAGCTAATTATTTTAATGAATAATACATTGTGTTGCTTTAGAGTGAAGGGCTTTCTCATTAAAGGGTTTTCTCCGCATATATCTATGTTATTGTATTGTTTCTTTCATGTTTATATGTGTATCTATATTTTGTAATTGTAAAATATTGAAAGTTACACAAAACTCTCTTCAATAGATTAGTGTAAAATAAATTTGATACCTTGCTTCCTTTTAGTGGTAAGTATCTTATATAGCCACAATATATTTACAAATCAACACTTATATTTCAGTAATAATTGAATTGATCATGAAATCAATTATCCTAGGTTTTATAAACATACAAAGGGATAACAACCAATCCCTACCATTAGTGAATCATCGACAATTGACAACTAGTATGATTGATGAACCCACCAAAGGATCAATTCACTCCCTAAGTGAAAAATCTAAAATGAATCACGACATAAGGAAAAACTTGGCCATAGAAGAATATATAAATGAAGATAACCAATTATTATGTTATGTTGGCGTGTGGTTATTATAAATCTAAGCATGGACTAGAATCCCCATTTGAAATATTTTATTTATGGTCAATGTGGTATAGACTCTAGAGAATGTATTGGAGATTACTTTTGGGAGGACTAAAATCCTTCTTCCTAATTGTCTTCCAAGTAATACTAATTTAATGCATATCGATTTATATGTTGTGCATTTCTATGTGTCAATGAACATATTTGGTGTTGATTATGTTAGTTTGAATCATGGTATTGTCATCACTATTGATCTTACCAAATAATGAATCCAATAGCATTCTTTGTAAGTTTGTTGGTCATTTTCAATAACAAGAAGAATTGATTTGATGTGATGGATTAGTAAAATGATACCATAAAAGAAGGGAATCACAAGCACCTCAATATTCCACATATTTTATCATCAAGAAGGGAGAATAAAATTTATATTGTTCAACATCCAACACCTAAAATTAGGACCAATTTCAAGGCACGAGAAGAGCATTAGCTTGATTGTTACAAATTCCTACTACAAGGAGCTAGTCGAAAAATCTTACATTAGTTATCATTCAATATTCTTTTACCATGAAACCCAATGCAAATTTTATTGCTGAGGATTAGAGCGAGCAAGGAACTTAGCTGCCCAGTCGCTGAGCCTAAGCCGCAAACATTCGCTCACCCCTACTTAGGTGAATCTTGTTCTCGCACGAATTCCGTTCATTTATGTATTAAAAAAATGATTTTGAAATAAAATATCGCGCTCAGCCACCTTCGGCGTTTTCAATCTTTATTTTTGAAAAGCAGCTCTAAAACTTTGTAATGGAAGTAAAATGTAAATGGCATTGTAAATAACAACCTTTTAAAAATTATGTCATCTAGCTTTTCTAGGAATGATAACAACTCATATATAGAGATCAACCTAAATAATTTTAAGTTATGAGAGTGGATATTTAAGAACCAATGCTATTTTTAGCAAAGTAATTGTGTGATAGGATTATACTTAGCCCTAGGAATGGTGTTGAAAATAGTTTTGGTTTAGGCATTAAAATCTATCTCTAGCTTGATGAATGATGTTGAAGATATTCCTAATGTAGGAATTGAAATTCATCTTCAATTTCAAAGTTTAGGCCTTAATTCCCCTCTCTTGCAATCTCAAGGCATAGGCAAATCCTACAAGTAGTTTGCACACCATTGTGTCTCTGCTCAATTTCAAAGTTTAGGCCTTAATTCCCCTCTCTTGCAATCTCAAGGCAGAGTCAAATCCTACAAGTAGTTTGCACACCATTATGTCTCCACCCATAAGCAAAGTATTGTCCTTCTTGTTCACTCCATTCTCTAGACTAATCAAACTTATGTCTTGTCTATTTTTAATGGTAATAAATGGATGCCATACCTTGTTTAATGGTATTGGAGGTCATTTATCCCCTCTCCCAACAACCTAACAATCTTTTATGATGCCCATGTTTTTAATAAATTGGCTATCCTTTTTAATATTTACTTCAAACAATTTGCTATTAGATTTCAATGCTAGGAATAGTAGATTGATTGTATTTCATATACTTTAACCTTTTACTATGGTTTCAAAATTTAAATAGAATATCCACTTATTTGAATCCTTACAACCCATGCAATGTCCAACGTGTAAGTTACCACAACATGGCATGTGAAAAAAAATTGTTATTATATTGTAAAAAAACCCAATCTCACTATGTATATATGGTAGTAGGGATTGCCCTATCTAACTAAATGTTTTTATTACATTATAAAAAATTAACCCAAAATTTTAACAACATAAATTGGCATGAAAATGGGGGTGTTTGCATGCATTCTCCTCTCAAATGTAACACCCCAATACCATTTTTCAACAGAAAGAAAATCAGTCTTACTTTGGCCATGCTTGGTTGAAAGGCCCTAAATAAATGTGTGCCATATATATTTAATCCAATACCCTATGAAATCTTGAAAAGAAGGTTTTTAATAAAGTGGAGTGGACCTAATAAATTTGTCACTCCAAGATTTTGAGGAAAGAAAAATTGTCATTTATATTTTATCAATTTACGTGGTCTCATATAAATTGTAAATTAAGGATAATATAAAAAAAAATCGTATAACAATTAAGGCATTATAATTAGAAATTGAAAATAAATTGTGAAAAAAGAATATTAACATCATATAATCATTCCATAATTAAAAAAAGGTTGCATAACTACATATATTTATTTCCTTCCTTTTTAATATTTACTTCTAAATTTTATGACCAAAATTTTTTTTAATGACACAAATAAATATATATAATAATTTTTCTAAATTTATATGATTTAAAAAAATTACAATTTAAAACAACTATTTAAAATAAATGAAAAAATAGTAAGAGTATTACCTACTAATTGCAGTATAAAAAGATCCTAAGATTTATAAATAATAACCATTAAACAAAATAAACTAGATAGCCCTTCTAACACCACTCAAATTTCAATCCACCGAGTCCAAAGCATTTTAAAGCGTGAGGCAGAAGAATGCACGAACTCCTAATAGTAAAGAAAAGAAACTGCAATTTACCCTAGTCAAATCAAAAGGAAAATGCATGTTAAGAGAGATACAGCTGCCCACACGCTGTGGGGGGAAACCCCAGAGATCCAGGGACACTCCCAAAGTTCTCACAAAAAGCTCACCCCTAGGCATGGAATCCAAATGCCAAACATTTTCTGCAAAGATCTCCCCCTTCCCTGCGACTGGCTGGGGAAGCCTTTCCTTAATTGATTTTCATATTTCCTTTCTAGGGTGTCATGGTTCCCTTCATGATCCTCCGCCATCCATTGAAAAATCATGCCATGGACCCACCTTAATCCGTAAACCCGCAAAATTCTCCTGCAATAACAACAAGTTCTATTTAGACCTTGGTGCCTATGTTGTTATCCGGTAGTCCATCAAAAATTCATTGTTAGGAATAGAATGTCAACCTTCTATTTGGCATCTTCCAAATCAAGACTGTACAACACCAAATTATTGAATTTTAAGCTTACAACATTTAGTCCAAATCTATTGCACCATTGTTAGGAATAGAATGTCAACCTTCTATTTGGCATCTTCACAAACCACCAAGCCAATATAGTCCCCAAGTTAACATATGTCTCATGTGGCCCAAATCAATGCAAATGTCACAAAACTATGTTGCTTATTTTCATTGCAAATCTATTTACAAGAAGGCTGATTTAAAGCATTTATTATATTTTCCATTTCTACACATGTCAAATCCACCACAACAAAATTTTGAATACGAGAAGATAATTCACACGACAATACGTGGCTTTTGTTATCATGGTTTACATTTAATCATTCATAACAACTATTAGTGTAGGATTAAAAAAGGAAATCAAATATACAACGCAACTCCAAATGATAAAATTCCAAATGCACATAATACAACCTTAAGACTACAACAATAATTTTAACTTGTTATACTTAAAAACCATAACTTTGACTTGTTATACTTAAAAACCATATTGAAATTTTCTTAGGATGTTTCTAAATGATCAAATTAAATTCATAACATGTCAAGCATGTCATAACAACTATTACTATAGGATTAATAAAAGAAATCAAGTTTAAGCACACAAACACAAATTTTATCTTACTCACATCGAATATATAACTCAACCTCGAATGATAAAATTTTAAATGCACATAATACAAAATACTACAACAATAACTTTGACTTGTTATACTTAAAAACTATCTTGAAATTTTCTTAGGATGTTTCTATGTGGTCAAATTAAATTCATAGCATGACCAAGCAATGATGTTTCTATATGGTCAAACCAAGCATTGCAAGGGCACTTAGAAAGAATCAAAATATTGTGTAAGCTACCATAAACCTTCTTTCATATAATTATTTGAATATTTTTTTTAACATTATGAAGCATAAGACCTTGTTGCTTAAATAGGAAAATTAAGAAATTCTATAAATTATTATAGAAGGTTATTTTGCATAATGTAAGTATGAGTGGTAACAAATAATATAAACACCATAAAGCTTTAATAGTATATATAAATAATAAACAAATTGTGAAAGTATATAACTTAACTCCATCATTCAACATTTAATTGTCCATTAAAATTCCATAGAAACATTTCCCAAATTTAGTGCTTAATTTAATATAATTATTATCAATACCCTGAATTTATGTTAACACTTCAATTCAAAAAAAATTTGAAAAAAAAACTGTTTGAATGAGTTAAGTGAACAATTTAATATTAATAAGATAATACTTTTTTATTGTGGCAAGTCTTCAACTCAGACACGAGAACACAATAAGAAAATGTCACTTGAGTTGCAAATGCCAATCTAATAGATAAATTATGGATCAAAACTACAAATTAGTGATTTTGTTATATGAAATAAATGCAAGGAACATGAACCCAACATTATACTATAATATAATGTCTTCCAAATCATAAGTAAAATGTCATCGACAACATAATGTCTTTGCATACCATATATAAATGTGTACTGAGATTATATGATATAGTTTTTAAAAGAGAAGCAAATTTGCAACTACCAACACTAATTACACAATAGTGGGATAATGGAGATTATTACAAGTTATCAATAGTTGACAATGTTGCAAATGATGCTAACCATAGCTACCCTCAACAATTACAAGATTATGCATGCTTCACACATTGCCATGCAACAATAGTCATTAACAACAACAACAAAAACTCTTATAGTTGATTCTTAAAAAAAAAATTGCAAGCTTCAACAAATCCTTCAAATCCTTAGAAAAGCTTGCAAGCTGCGAATCAATAATAATAAATTAGATACATAATAATATTCTAGCACATTCAATGATCAAGGTTTAAAACATTAACACTATTGAACAATTGTAAAATGCTATAAACATGTCAATTCACACAATTTCTATGCATCCTAATTAGTTTGATTTTTTTTAACTTCTGCAACTCTATTTTGTAGTTAAACTCAAATCCTGATGAGAGTGTTGAGAGAGACATGAGTTTGAGGCACCCCTAGTTTGCCAATCCTTTGTCCTGAATTTTTCTTTTTATCTTTTGTTTGTATTTGTTTTTGGCAGCTTGGCTGCAGTTGCACCCCACTCTTCTCAGTCTGGTTGAGTGGTTTGGTTTGTCCCATTGCTCATGGTTCATGTTTCATCTGCCTTTTGGCTTTATTGTTGTACAAGGGTTCCGACCCCTTCAATCCCCCATTATCAATATCAAAAACATTAAATAAACAATAAAAAGGGTACCTCCAACTAATACCACTAATCGCTTGGTCGTTCATATAAAGTTAAAAGCAGTAGTATATGTACTGTTATTCTTACTTCTAAAAAAAATCCTAGGTATTTAGTTGATAACTTTATTTAATAATTGTCTTCTCACATAGTTGCTCTCGATAAAATACACAGACCAAACTGTTTCACTATCAGTTATCATTACTAAAAAAATGGTTAAAAAAATGTGAGTAATAAAGTCAATTTCAAAGAATTTAATTCACTTTATTACTCATTTTTTTTAATAATGAGAGTTACATTGCATAATTAATGAATGTGAAATAAGTATCATGTTACAGCTTATGTTCAAGTTCATGTACCTAATCAAGCAACATCTTATTAATTGAAACATCTCGTCACATTCTGTATAACCCTTCTACCACAACTGCAATAACTCGTAAGTTCTGCTGTTCTGTTATGTGACATTCAATATTTGTTTCATCAGTTTTCACACTTCCTTTCAAATGGTAGCTTCCCCTTCTACTTTGCAACAACGAACTCACCAAGTGTTATACAAGAGCCACTCATACAATACTAGTCAAATCATGCACACGGAACTCTCAATGGCATATCTAATCAAATTATAAGCATCCAATGTTAGAACTTAGAACTACTACAACCTTTTCAGGCTCTTTGAAATTAGATCAAACGCATTTTTAGGCCCAACATTCAATCTCAGTAAATAGTCTCATTAATCTCCATTATAATTTTTCAGAGAGATCATAAATTTTAAGGTAAGCAAATTGTTTTTCACCGATCACGGAACCAACATTTTCAAGCAGAAGCACCTTATGTTGCCCCAAGTTGCCAGCAATTGTGTATTTTATACCTCGATTGGGCAATTTGACTTGTCAACTACTCAAGCATGCAAGCTTGAAATCTGTAGGTTTTCTTAGTCCATGAATTTGAAATTTTAGTGTGTTAGCATCGACACTGTTATTGACCCCCCTCATGTCCTACAAATGCACAGCATCCAAGTTTCTGGATGACTAATGAAACTATATTGGAATTAGATCATAAATTTGAAATATGATAAAATGCTTTCCATCCTAACAGCATGACTTCTGGATTATTAATGAAAGTTTATTAGATCTAGATCATAAATTTGAATATTATTAAAAAAAATAATGCTTCCGTACTAACAGCACAGGATAACGTTCTATGGGCACCTTACAGAATCAATAGCTCTTTGCTAAAATAGCTATTTTGGGTGGTAAACATTGATTTACTCACCTCACAGATGGTGGCTAGCTCTGGGCATGATCCACAATTTCTTTCATACCACATGTTATTTTATAGATTAAATGGACAGTTCAACATATCCTCTTCAATTTTGAATTCCTGCAACAATGGACATAACCTTTTTTCAAACAAATAACTGATAAAATTAACAATGGTCATGCTATTTTTTCAAGACCTTGTGCATTTACAGGTGAATAATATATGAAAGCTAATGTTCTGGATCATTCAACAAAGGCTCAATCTAAATAAATAAAGTCAATATTAAGCTGTTCTTTGATCTCCTACTATATTGAAGAGAGGTTTCCAGTTTCCACTTATAGTTGTAATCCATCTCTGTTCATATCCTTTGGACTCCTCAATCTGGATGATCCTGGAAATCAAGTGACCTTCCTTTACAATAGCACTCATGTCCTGAACACACATACCGTACTCTCTGTGAGGGAATGTTTCTATATCCTACTTAATATCTGAACTACATTCCTTTGTTCTTGTTTGGTTTGACCTCCCTGTTGGTCCAATGTACATTAAAGTCCAATGAACAAGGAACAATAAACCTCTTGGGAAAGGAGGGATTCCTGTATGTCTTCAAGAGATTCAAATTGATATCTAGGTGTATTGGGGGAAGTAAAGAAAGATTCTTTTGGTTTTTTTGGTGTTTCTCCTAAGAAAAAAAAAAATTGTGCATCTGAATATAACAGTACGTCTGATTTGCCTTTAAGGCCCAACTTCAAGGGCATGGTGCAATGGTTAAAACATCATAGTGTTAGTTGCTATCTGAATATAACAGTACATCCAATTTGCCTTTAAGACCCAAGGGCATGGTGCAATGATTAAAACATCATGATGTTAATTGCCTATCTGAATATAACAGTACATGTGATTTGCCTTTAATGCCCAAGGGCATTGTGCAATGGTTAAAACGACATGGTGTTTTTGTAGCCACAAATTCCCAAAGTGCCGCTGTGCCCATATCATAGATGGCAGACTCGCCAAAAACTCGCAAGTTTTTTTTCAAAATGAGTTTTTGGTGCAAGTGCTCGCCTAGAAAAACTCAGTTTTTTCTGGAAATCTCGCCAAGTTTAAATGAGTTTTTGGTGCAAGTACTCGCCTAGAAAAACTAGAGTTTTTTCTGGAAATCTCACCAAGTTTTTGGCGAGTTTTTCAAAAAAACTCGGCCTCTTAGCAAAAAGAAACCTACATGTGGAATAAAGGCAATTTCGATTCATTTTTTGGCATTTTGCAGTTTGTGTGGTTTTCAAGATCTTAATTTGGGCTTTTTCAGCATTATTTTTTGCCACTCAAAAAATCATGAAAATGAGGTGCGCCTTGGAGTTTTGAGGTGCTGCCCCTTGACCCACTGGGGGCGCTGCCCCCAGACCCCCGTGAGGGGCACTGCCCCTCAACCCCGCTAGGGGCATTGCCCACAAGGGACACTACCCCTTGACCCCATTGGGGGCATTGCTCTCAAACTCCCATTGAATTCATTTGATTTTCTAGGTACTCTCTAAGTCCAAGTTTCCAAGTTTTCCTACAAGTCTTTATCTTTAATATCGTCTAGTTCTACCTCTCCCCTAGTTTTCACTAGACATGGGAAAGAGGAAGATGTAAATTTGTAAAATATATTAATGTAGTATTTAATTTCATTTTTACAAAATCAATTTGCTATTTTCATTTTGTTTCAGAATATCAACATCAGCGCATTCCACATGAGGATTGCCATTTTGTACCCAATTTGCTTTCAAATCAATCAAATACAACTAGACTCAGCTTGTTTCTTTTATGTACTCATTTATTGACTCGTTGGATGCATCTTATCTTTGAATTTTGAAAAAAAAATGCGTTTTTAGTGAAGTTTAAGCAATTTTTTAAGTTCCCGAGTTTTTTGCCGAGTTTTTTCCGAACCATGTTTTTCAGGCTTGCCAAGTACTTGCTATCGCCGAGTATTCCAACTATGGCCCATATATTTGGACAGTTAGGATAAATGCTGGGGAGGAGGTCCCCCATTTGTGGCCTCTACCAGCTCAGGCCGGGCATAAAATTTCTTCGGTTAATGAATCAAAAAAGGATAAAAACACAGTACATCCAACTTGTACATCTACTTATTCCCATACATCTGAAACGATTCAAATAATCTAAATTAATGAGTGAACATACATTCAAATGTTCATTCACAAAGGCTGATTGATCCAAAGCAATTCAACCACCACTCACTGATCCAATTTAAAACCATTTAGGAAACATGTACTCAAAACACTGGCATATCTTACCTTTGAGAGTAACTCTGCTCTTCCACACTCATTTAATGGGACCAAGTACTACACCTTGTTCCATTATCTCTTCTTCAAATAAAGGGTTGAACAAAAAGAATTGATTGAACTAGTAAAAGTGAAGTCTGAATGAAAATAGGAGAATGTGGAATCTCACAAGCATATAAAATTATGTATTTGTTCAAGATTGTTATTTAAGATATGAAATTCATAATTTCAATTTGCCAACGTACCTTAAGAAATATAAATTCAAATAAGGATAATCCAATAAACAAGATAATTATATTGCAATTTATAACTTGATTTGCATTACACTTACAAAACACGGCTTGCCTTTGTATTATTAAGAAAACATCTAGAATTGTGAAGTACACATTTGCAAAAAATTAAATTAAATTAAATCTAAATACATTTAATTAACCTAAAGCTTGTTCACCTCATGCAGTTTCCATGCTTAAAAAATCATTACTACAGAATTAGTTATGATCAGATAGATGAGAACTGGTGTTGCCCAGACCTTGACGTAAATTCAGGAGATCCAACAGAAGTCGAGTATCCACAAATTACAATATTGTACAGCATTGGTTGGTTTTCTTTGCTTGCTTGTAAAATAACTGTTGCATGCCCCATAAAAGAATGTTAAATTACTGCGGAAATCAAGTCAAATCAAATGCAAAAGAAAATTTTATAAGAAAAACATCTAACTTTCATGCATAGGAATGTTTGTCAATGTTTATCAATCTATAAGTAGGCTACCTGGGAGGCCATGCTCAGATCTGAACTTTTCTCCACTAAAGAGTCCAGTTTTTCCCCTCTTGCAAGCACACTGTCAATGGTCTTATGCTGCACCATTTTAAAAAGCACACAATTTCAGCCTTTTTCAAGTATACAGACAAAAGACAAAAAATGGATATTTGTTAATTTTTGATGGGAGTAATCTTATCCACCTCTTTACGCTGCAAAGGAAAATAATTGATCATTCATATCCTATTTTTGATGGGAGTAATCATTTTTTTCTTTTTAAGTGAAACCCTTTTAAATCTGTACGTTCTTAGCACCTTAACATTTTTATCTTATCCAAAAACCCTTCACTGTCAGACCACCCTTTCTTCTGCACCTCAAATTACCCTCTGTCCAATTAAAAATAGACAAAACAAAGGCAATGGAACTAAAGCTTAAAAGGAGAGCAAAGGACATGAAATTCTCTGTTATGGAAATTGGGTTATTAATTTTATTATTTTTAATTGGCATGGGATGAACTAAGTCAATTGCTAGTACTTACATATTTCTTTGTAAAGTTAGACATAAATCGGTAAGGCAAATCCTTTTAAAGGATACATACAGAAATTCATCATCAAAGAAGATTTTACTAAGTAGCCGGTTCTCTGGGTTCTGGGTGGGTCCTGGTCCTGGTTCGCTCCTGGTTCGCTCCTGGTTCGGTTCGCCTGTGGGTTCGACCAAGGTCCTTCATTTTTGGGTCTGGTTCGCCTAGGCAGAACCCAAGAGAACCCGGGCAGAACCCAGACAGAACCCAGGCGAACCAAGACAGAACCTGCGTGCCTAGGCATCCAAAAAGTGTTTTTTTGAGCATTTTTTTAATGTTTTATGGAGTTTGACTTTGACCCACGCCCAAGGGAACCCTAAAAGTGACCTCTAATCACTTCAAACACCTTAACTATCTCATTCTTATTCATTTGTTTTGATCTTTTTGACAATGCCAAAAGCATGGCTGCATACAGATTAGGCGAAAGACCTTTCCTTTTAGTTTATTATTTATCATTTATATATGATGATGAGATTCTTGTACATGGTAATTAGATTTTTAGGGTTTAATTTTGTGGAGGAGCAATGCAAAGGGTTAGTGGAAGATAAAGATGGGGTTATAAACACATATTGCCACCTTGAATTTGGCAAGAAATGCTCCTGTTCTTTGTGGAATGATAATACACCCTATATTTGTGGGGCAGCAATGAGTGTTTTACCATCAGTGACCAGTTTTCCAATGAGTGTATCTAGGATCCCTAACCCTAGGCATCTTTAGCTAAAAAATATGATTCAACTCTACAATGTTTTTGAAAAATGTCGGGATTCTTCAAAATTTTATTTTTTAATGTCCATTGGCTACCCCTCTCTATTATTTTGTACATTTCAAAAATCATGTTGACTTGTTAGAATCAGTTTTGATCAAAAAATATAAACAGTCTAAACAAAATCAAGGTTAATCTAGATTGTACGCTTCAATAAGGAAATAATAAAATATAAATGTTCTTCAAGTGAAATTTAGAGAACAAAATGGCTGCAAGTTTCAATCAAAGAAATAGACCACATGGCAGTGTTCTGATAAGATTTAAACAGCAGCCCTTATATTAGGTATCATATCTCGATTCTCAACCATCTCACAGTTATGTATTATCTGACTGTCAATAAATAGATATACAATCATGAAAAAAATGAATAAACTACTAACTGCTTGAAAGTCTCATACATATCAGGAAAGCTCCCACGCATGCTACTTTGAAGCTTGAAAGTGTTCATCACACATTATTGCCTGAAAATAATCTTCATACGGTTGCAAATTACTTGATATAGGTAGTTATGAAACAATTATTTCTTGATGATGCTGCCACAATTCAAGTTTCAACGATGAATATTTATCATGCATGTTTTAAATGACATTCAAGTTTATGGTGGTTTTGTTGTTTATATGATGTATGTGATATTTTAATCCTAATTCTTGCTTCAAGGCTGCATATATATATATATATATATAATATTTTTTATTTTTACATGTTTTTTGTACTAACGAACCCAAAATGAACCGAACCCACCCCCCAAAAATTTTAGCCGAACCGGCGAACCGAACCCCCGAACCCGAACCCGAACCGGTAACTTAGAGATTTTATAATAATTCAAAAAATTGCACAAAACTTTTGCATTTGCATGTAATAGTATATCTTTTTGAATGCCATAATTTTGCAGTATTTTGGAGCTTGCCTCTTTTTTTGTCATACTTAATGGTAATCATTGTATATATAACAAGAAAAAGCGCATAAAAATCCAAATCATTCATCACAGAATAGGTGAGGTCACTGAACTGAACTAGGAAATATAAAGCAAACAAAGATTCAGAAGAAAAAGAAGCTAAAAGATAGCATTGACCCTTCTTTGAGTGTTTGAAAACTTTGAAAACTGACAGTTGTGGTATCCCTAACAATGGAATATATAGTACTTCTCTATTACAATGGTATCCTACGACTCTGGATTCAACAGTAAAATTCAGTATGATTCCATGATTCACAATCTTGCATATAGGACCAGCCAAACCAGTTTCTCAATCTCACATCCTTTTCTGGTTGTAATCAATGTATTAATAGCCATTTATGCTTATTGTGTTGTGTTCTGTGAACCATTATGCTACTGTGTTCTGTTTATATGTGTCTGAATCCTTCAGATGTTAGCTTAGTATTCTGCACATTTAAATCGCATTATAACTTTGGAACTCATTGATTCTGAAGTTGTTCTCTATAACACCACATTCTAGGTCAGAAGCATGGATCATCATGCATGTCAACAGAACCATTTGCAAATTAAACAAGTTTCTTGTAAGTTTATGTCTGATGAAAAGTTAATAAGCACATTTACATATTACCAGTAGGTTTGAAAACGGTTTGTGTGCATCTCAATTCATCGATATTATAATTTTGGAACCCCTTGGTTCTGAAGTTGTACTCCATGCCAACACATTCTAGGGTCAGAGGCATAGATCATCATGCATATCATGAGAAACATTTACAAGTTAAACGGGTTTGTTGTATGCTTGTTTTCTATTTCTGATAAAAGTTTCACTGCTTGGGTAATACAAGAAAGTGACGAGTTCAGGTTCACCTACTCCAGAACAGAAAATTATTTTTGGGTTGGGTTTGCTCTGGATATGTCCATACAAAAACCATATAAAATCAACAGAAATTAAGTTCAGAATACAACATAACATGCATATAATATATCAATAGTGTGAATTACTATATATCTTATATAAGACTATATGTGTAAATTTGACTTCAAATTACCCCAGAAATATAGCTGTAATCTCTAAACAGAAAAAATAAATAAATATATATATATATATATATATCCCCAGTGTGGTTAGCAAAGCACAAAATGAAGCTTTAATGAAACCTTTCTTTGTGGAGGAAAACCATTTAGCCACTTTTGCACTGGGTGGTAGAAAGGTGCCAGGTTCTAACAGGTTCTAGGCAGAATTCTTCCAAAACATTTGCAATGTGGTTGGTGAAGATGTGCGGCTGGCTGCTGAAGAGTGTAGATCCAGAAAATCCATGATGAAGGTATAGAACTCCACATTTTTAGCTTTTGTTCCCAAAAATAAGGAACCGAAGTATTTTGATGAGTTCGGGCCTATTGCATTGTGTAATTTTGTTTATAAGATTGTTACTAAAGCTATGACTTCAAGACTCAAAACTTGTTTAAAAGGGTTTATTTCCAAGGAGCAAAGTGGTTTTCTATAAGTGAGAAAAAAATTGGACGGGATTATCATAGCTCATGAAATCATTCGCTCCATTAAGGTGAAGAAAAAGGAGGGAATGATGATCAAACTTGAAATGAACAGTCTTATGACAGGATTTCTTGGGACTTTTTTGTTAAAGTAATGAGAAAGTTTGGCTTTTGTGAAGATTAGTGTAACTGGAATTATAGTTGTATTTCAACTGTTATGTATTCCCTGCTTATTAATAGTTCTTCTACTGATTTATTCCCTGCTCATAGGGATTTTAGGCAGTGTGAGCTCTTAAGAATAAGGTTGCTAGGGGGAACATGAAAGGGCTTTAGGTGTTAGGTGGAATAGGAAATGTTACCCATTTACAATTTGTAGATGATACGCTTCTCTTTGGCGTGGCAACTGCCAAAGAAGCCAAAGTTTTGAAGAAAATTCTGATGCAGTATGAAAAAGCTGCTGATCAGAAAGTCAATTCAAATACATCTACAATTTTCTCTCTTAAAGACAAGTGCCTAGAGAGTCTTGAAGTCCAGCAGATTTTGAATTATGAGGTTGAAAGAGGTTGAAAAACTTCCAAATAGGCGTTTGGGTAAGCCTCTTGTTGTTACATCCCACCCTAGTGACTTATAAACACTTTTATTTTTCTTGCTTTAAGAATGTTGAAAGTTGCAAATGTTGTGTATTTATGCATGAAATGATGGAAAACTTATGATTTTGCTATGAAAACGCAATGGGAATATGTACCATGTTTATCCTGAATGTTCATACTGTGGTGAACTTAGAAAGGAAGTTTATATCTTACAGTAATTGAGTAGATTGAAATATGTTTTGATCATTAATGAGATGACAGTCTAATCCTTCTTCGTTTGTTGGAGTTGGATATAGGATAGCTGTTCCGCAATTCTCGGGAGCAGGGAAGTATCATCTGAGCAGAGAGGTAATGGTGTATGAACCCTGAATCGCCATCTGAGCTAAGGTTGGTCTCAGGATCTTGTTAACCCTGGAAGTGAGTATTTGGTACACTGTCGTCGTAGGTTATCGAGTGAGCCTTAGAGTGGTTTTGCCATCAGTGATATTAGGGTTTAGGAAACCGGTTCTTTTATCTCTTTGGTCATTGACTTTACTTAACCTTGGTTCTTGGTTTCATGTTCTCAGTAACTGTACCGTTGAGAGTAACCTTGCCTAGTAAGCTTTTATATATCTATATATATATATATATATATAATATTATTTATTTTGTTCCAAGTGAACTAAATAATGCTTATAATGAATATTGAAGAGATTTATTTAATAAATAAATATGTTATTAATTTATATGGGTGAGATATTGAAACTCGTCCATCATTGAGTTGGACATTTTAATAATTAAATCAACCAATGTATTATCTCCTACCGCGTATTCTCTTGAAGAGTCTCGGTTGACTAAATTAGTGAAGCATATATTTTCATCGAAGTTTGATTTAAAATAGTTGCCACAAGATTGATGTGGCCTTAATTTCATGGGATTTTCCTAAAATGAAGGTTCGTGAGTGACGTGTGGAAGGATGTGAATCGCGCGGCTTGTAAATTTTTAACCTTTGAATCTTGATAGCTCATGACTGTCGTTGGTGTGTCCTTCGGGAAGTGGCAGTGATATACGCCTGGGAATTGTGTTTTTTTTTATCTCATCTTGAATTCCTTTAAACGCGTACATGGAAGGTGTGGAAAGAAGAAAAGCAGCAAAGTAGTTTCGATAACTACCTGGGACAATTATCCAATGGGAAGATCTCTTTGGTGTAGGATTCTTTGGTGGAAAAAAGGAGGAGAAGATGATACGAACATAGAAGGGAGGAGATACGGATACAGGAAATAGAGGAGAGGAAGGGATTTCAGAAAAAGAAACTAATCTCCTGAAAATAGACAGACCAGAGAGAGCACACGTGATCTATAAAGTGCAGATGTCTTGAGGTGAAGGTCTAACAGTGGAAAGGACCAATAGTCTTGGCTTCTGCAGAGTTCGTTGTTGGACCTAGGCTTCATCTTACAGGCACGTAGCTCATTTATATTCCTTTCTTGATAAGAAGTCAAGATTTATGTGTCATGTTAAGGAGTTAATGAGAACTCTCGATGGGGTTTTGTAGTCTTGGTATTAAATTGACTGAGTGTTCCAGAGGATGAAATCTAAGATTGTAGATAGCAGAATTTTTACTTATTTACTTTGTCTGTAAATTTTTGATGAATGTGTATGGGACTTTTCAGAAACATCTCTCTTGATGAAGTATTTAAGTAAAGAGGAAAGTAAACTTAAATAGAAAAGTCATGCCTGGTCTAATGCTCTGTGGTCATGAGAGAGAGACCAGCAAAGAGAAAAGTATTTTGTTGTTGTTCTTTATTTCTGATAGACGTTATGTGATGAGGCTTGTTTCCTTTTTGTGACTAAACTTCATATTACTGTTGAAATACTCTTGTTCTACAATGCTTTTAACTGGGAATACAAATTGTGAACCCTTAGTGGGGACAGAAAGAAAAGTTTGCTGAAGCCTTTGTCTATTGTGCCATAGGACCGGTATTAAAGAAAACAGAATATCTTATGAAAACAAAATAGAGAACTGAAAGGTGAGACTTAAATACGCTGATATTGAACCAGCACCACCATAATGTCATGTGTCAGCTCAAAAGTAGGTAACCAGTGAATAAAAAGGGGTTCCTAATCTTTATATAAATAAATGAACTTAAACTTCAGTAGCATAAACTCAGAAGAGTTAGTTTGGACTCATGTAAAGACTATTTTGTCGGAAGCTCCTTACACTTAGACAATCTGAGGCTTTTTAGTTAGTGTCTTCTATACTAAACATGTAAGGCAATTGGCCATAAGGGTTTGCATTCTTTGCGGTAACCCTAGCCCTAGAATTACTGGACACACGTGGCAGGTAGCCAAGATGTGTGGGTGAAGGGTAGTAGAGTCATGGGTAGGATATAAACTAATGCCCTAGGACAAGTGTCCCGATTTGAGTAAGTAACGAAGAAATGATCTCCCAGAAGCCCTAGTTAAGGAAAGCTTTTCCAAGTTGAGCAGGGTGGGTGAGTAGCACGGTAGTGCAAATCTATGGCCATAGTAGAGCAAGTGCCACTAACTGCTCCTAACACTCATATGCAACTCCGATATCTAGCTAGCCAGAAATGTCGGCTTAGTAGGAAGGTTTCCTTAGTAGTCAGGCAGCGCCAGCTAGATAGGGTTCCACCACCAAAGCTTAGATGGCTATTTGAGGGTTATTCCAACGTCACCTTTCGCAAGAAGGGCAGGGCCCCCTTCCAGTAGGAAGGTGTGCACGGGGGACTGAACAAGTCTGTGGTTGGAGGTAAAAGCACTCAGATGATGCTTCCCTCTGTTTTTCAGCTGGCAAGCCAAGTCTTGGAAGACGCCAATCAGATGAGGACTTCTTAACCCTTACTCTTGTACTTTCTTTGTACTTAAATAGAAATGTGAACAGTTCATTCATGTTATGCTGTAGTATGTAATCTTGTTACTGCTATCATTGAAATTGTTGTATTGTAGTGTTTCATTTTAAAGAAAAAAAAGAAAAAATTGCTCTCAATGATGTTCAATTGTTCATTTGTTTATTGTACTTCGAAAAGAATTATAACACTTGTAGATAAAAAAACTTTGGAGCTAGAGTGGAAAGTGGTGATCAACAGAGTGTAGAGCAAGTTGGCTTCCTCGAAAGGGAAATGGATCCCTTTTGCAGGAAGAATTACATTAATCAAGTCCTCCTTGGCATCTATTCCTATTTATATGATGTCAGTGTATCAAATTCCCTGCAAAGTCACCAAAGTGTTGGACTCTTCTCAGAGTATCTTCCTCTAGTGTGGGAGCAACTACATTCATAAATTATGTCATTTGTCATTTGAAGAAAGATGGTGGCCTTGGGTTCAAGCAATGCAAGAAAATGAATAAAGCCTTAGGCTCCAAATTGGCTTGGAGAATGAGGAAAAAGATAGACTTTGCAGCAGACTGCTTTAGTTGAAACATCTCAGGCCAGCTCTAGGGAATTTGTTTTTGAAAGCTGATTATCTTTTGTTGGGCTCTGGTATTTGGAATTTTAGTAGGAGCTGCTGCAAGATTGTAGGCACAGCCACTAGATGGAGACTGGGCAGTGAGAATAAAATAAATTTTTGGCATGATTGTTGGCTAGAGGATTTGCACTGGTTGACTCTCAAATTTTTCACTCTCTTGCTTCTCACTTTGAGGATTGTATTGGCATCCTAGTTAGGGATTAGGGATTATTGGTCAAAACCATGTAACTTTGCAACTTGGAAATCTCTTAATCCCTCGGTGGTCAAATTAAAAGAAGCATCTGACATCCTTCAGGCTCGTCTGGCTAATTGGCCTATTCTCTCTAGTGATTGTGAGCAATCTCTGATTTGGTGTGGACATGCTAGTGGGAGGGTGGTGGTTAAAGCTGTCTTTCATCACTTTTCTAGGTCTAATTTGATGCCTTCTTCCTGCCCTGAGGTCAAATTTTGGTTTCAAAAATGCATGCCCAAGGCTTGTGCTTTTTCTAGATCACTTGGAAGCAGAGGGCCTTGACCTAGGATAGGCTTCAATCTTTTGGCAAAGTGGGGTCTTCTCAGTGTGTCGTGTGCAGAAAGAGCAATGAAAGTAAGGAACGTCTTTTATTACATTGTGATTTTTCCTTGAGCTTGTGGAGTTGGTTCCTCATTAGGTAGGGGCTGTCTTGGTGCATCCCCTCCAATCTTCCTGGTCTTCTAGATAGCTAGCTTCTTAAGATTAAAAGTAAAGGGCTGAAATTTGTTTGGAATTGTTTTCTGATCATGTTGGTTTGGAATATTTAGTTGGAAAGGAATAGAAGAACCTTCCAAGGTAAGGAGAGACCACCCAAAAGGATTTAGGATAAGATTGAAAATGCCATCTTGGAGATAGGAGAGTGCTATAAGAAAGAGGAATGGATTATCTTGGATAGAGGTAAGGAATGGACAGAGCCTTGGCCTCGGTTTAGATGGCTGGATGGTCCCCAAAAGAACTCAGCTATAAAGACCACTATCAATGCCTAGTGATGTCCTGCCCCAAATTGGAAGAAATTTAACTTTAACAGAGCTGCTAAAGGCAACCTTGGTAAAGCTGGGGGTGGAGTTTTGAGAAATGAGAATGGTCCCCTGGTGGTTTGTATGCATATGATTTTGATGTGATTCCAACAACATGGTAGAAGCTAGAGTCATGCTTTTGGAATTGATGATAGTGAAAGAGAAAGGATGGAAGAAGTTTTGGGTAGAAGGCGACTCTAAATTAGTGATAGGTGCCATGAAAGGAGGGAAGATTCAAAACTAGAAACTCAAGGTAATTCTTCATGAGGCCAAAAAAGAGATTAATTGGTTTGAGGATATCAGTTTTAGCCATATTAGCAAAAAAGGAAATACGGTAGCAGAATGAGATGCAAATAGAGGTGTAAATATGCAAACCAAAGGTCTTTCAAGTAATTGTTGGCGAGGAAATTTCCCTTCAAAGGCTCTGAATCTTATTCAAAATGATCTGGGGAGGTAATTGCCTGTTAATGGCCGAAGCATCAAGATAATTATGATGTTGGTAGGTGGCATCTTTATGTTATGTATGTGAGGTACATGGCATCCCTGCTTATTAATGTTTGCCTTGGAACTTGTAAATTCATCATGTCTGGTGGTTTATGGGGTGTTGGCAATATTGATGAAATGGTTCCCTTGTCTGCAGCTTTGGTTGGGGAGGACAAAATGTGAGTAGTCTCCGTTGGTTTAGAGGAAGCATCAGATGTCGAGGGAAGAAATGGTTACAAATTTCTTGGCTTATGCTAATAAGGAGATAAAAGACCCTAATCTTTGTCATTGGGTGGTTCACATTTGGAATTTGGCAAAGAATATTGATGGAGCTCCTTGTGTTGGAATTAGCTCAGCTATGGCTTAAATGCTTCTTGATCCTGGTTATACCTGGATCATTGGTTGATGTTTGATGCTACCCAATCTCTCTCCTATGCCTCGTTGTTATCTGCAGCTGCTAGTTCCTCTTAATTCACAATGATAGTGAAGATGTTGTTCATCTGGCGGAGAACTACTTTGGGAGTCTGCCGGATTACATTCATGCTGTTTAAAATGTCAACTTTGTCTGCAAATAGTGGTAGAAGAAATTGCAAAGTTGAAGGTGGCTCTTCCATTGGAGGCTATTCCTTTCTTTTCCAAATGCTGCAACAGTGAGGACTTGGCTAGTGGTGGTGAGCTAGCTCCTGTGAGTTCAGCTGGCCCCTGTGAAAAATGTAAGGCAGTTAACCAAGCTGGCATGGAACCTATGTAATTTGCCCCAGCCCCCTTCTTTTCTTAATTGTTCACTCAAGGCTCTTTAGTTGGTAGTTTCAAGGGACGGCATGCATTGTGTTTTGGTTCTTTTTTGACAGGTAAAGTATGGTAGATTTCATAAGTGTATTTACCGAACAACTACTCTATATAGATATGTTGGTTTGTATCTCCGGCTGGTTTGACCCCTCGTCAACTTAAGGTTTTGTGGGCCCTGCCAGAATTGGCTGGCAGCTTCCAAGTATACTTTTTGTTGGTTCCTGGATCCTAAACCAAGTTTATTATCAAACACACACACACACACACATATATGTATGTATGATAATAAAACTATATGCTGCATACATTTATATGGTGAAGCATACATTTAAAGGCTAAATGTATTTTATGTATTTTAATTTAGAAAATGTTGATAAACGTAAGTTAACACTTAAAAGGATAAACAAATAATTAAATGTAAAGCATTATAAATAACGAACATTTAGTGCCTTTATATAAATGTAACACATGATACGAATGGAGTGGACACTTACAAGCACTGAAAAGGAAAGCTTATCATGCATTTAAAGGCTAAATATATGTTTAGTTAGAAAATATTAATGTGCAAATTAACACTTAAAGGCTAAATATATGTTTAGTTAGAAAATTTTAATAGGTGTAAATCAATACTTAAAGGCGAAAAAAATAATTAAATGTAGCGTGCTATAAATAATTAAAATTTAGCACCTTCAAATCAATGTAAACTATGGATATGAATAGTGGACACATAAGGTGCTAAGAAATAAAGCATGTATTGTTTTTATTATCATGATGAAAGTAATTATCTACTTACAGAGAAATGCAGCAGATAATACTCCAAGACTTACCTAAAAAGACCAGCCCTAAAAGTTGAAAACTCTCTAAGAGCTGTACAAATCCCCAAAACTTTTTATAAAAAATCAAATGAAAGAATAGCACACAAACTTAAAACAGCAGCAGCAGCAAGAAAAATATCGCATCCACTAAAATACTATCATTTTTATGTACATACCACATTCTTCTTGGCTTCTTAACTGGAATGGCATCACTTGTTGAAAACAGAAAAAAAGAAAAAAGAAATTTATGTACTGCACCAGGTTTACCACAGGTTTGCCCTGGTCACAGTATAGCCCACCTGGGTTCACCCTGTTAAACTGCAGAACATACCTTGTCAAACCAGGGAGGGCTCTGCAGAGCTCTGTCTGCACCCACAGCAGACCAGCATCTGGGGCCTAAACTGAGTGAACTGGTAACAGAGAAAAATACATAAATACAATGTGTATCATATCCTCAAACTCAAATTCCAAGCTTGATTTTGGGCCTTTTGGTGATCTCTCTTGCAAGCTGCACTCGTTCAATTATCCTGTAAGCTTTCCCTCATATTGCCAGCTTCATTCTATGAGGTCTCCAAAAGGCCACGGACTCAAAACCCTTTTCTAATGTTTATAACTTGTAACTCCAAGAGTTGCAGAAATACCTATCTTGAATTTGAATCAAATATTTATCTTGATGTTTATTGCATGTTTACTAAATGGAAGAACTGGTTTGGCAGGTTAAATGATTCAGTAATTCACCTTCCAGTGGTTACACAATCTTGGATGTTGTGCCAAATCCTGAGGTACACAACTGCAGATGGATGAATCAAGCTACAACCGTCAAAAACACTTAAGAGAGGTTAACAGTTGAATGGATGTGCACAAAATGTTTGAGACCATTTAGTGAATTTTTTATAGACTATGTTGGAGATGAAATTTTAATGATACTTTTGGATATCATTTTGAGGTTTCTGAAGGTATTAGACTTGCAGAAATCATATATTTGCTTTACAGTTTGAGAATTGAGTGCTGTGTTTTCTGAAATCACATATTGTTTCCACGGGAATGCACAATGCCATAAAAAACCATATAGTGCATGGTCTTGCATCAGTGACAACATGTTGAAGCTGATGTAAGCAAATATGAATGGTTTTTGGTCTTGCTGTGGTAACACCTTGTTGAGGTCTACCTTGTGGGTATGGTGGGAAAAAATACCATGTAAAAGCTCAGTTTATAGTCCAACCAGTAAGACATGATTGTCAACAGAGAGACTGTTGTGGAAAGGCACCATGCTGAATGCCTAAGTGTGAGATGATCAACCATGTGTCATGGCGATATCCATGCCATGTTGCACATGCTGTCAACCCTTCTTAGGAGTTGCTTTTGCAAGCATTGGTCTAATGTTGAGGGTAATGTTATTTTTCAGTGATTATTGTGCATCACAAACTAAGTTGATCACAGCCTTGGTAATGTATCTTTATAATGTACATTTATAAAGATACATGTACACTGTAGTGGAGGTCACAGATTCAAATCCAAATGCAGTACAGAATACACCCTATTGAATAAAAATATAAGGTAAATTTAAAAAACAGTCTCCTTGTGGAATGTTGGCATAAGGAGGTTCTCAAACACCAAATCGATGCCTCGCTTGGCAGCAATCTAAAAGAACTACATTTTACCTTTTCCGTATGCAAGTAAAGAAGTAAATAATGCAACGGCTCATAACTCTCTTCAGAGTGAGCACTAAATCTTCTTCAGGAATCTCTAAAAGCATTGCAAACTGCAAAGTCAACAATAGCATAATTTCAAAGCTTGCATTTCTATTTCAGAATGCAAACTCAAAAGCAATTAGTTTGAAACTTTGAACTGTTTTATTGGCTTCTCAAGCCATTTTGTGTCTCTTCTAAGAATTAGGCAAATTTCAACATACAATATTTTCAGTTACTGTAGAGCTTTTGTCCCAAAAAATTAATATAATTTAGCTTCTAATATTTCTCTTATATGCAACAATCTCAACAAAGTGATCATGCTTACTTTCAATTCTATGAATCAATGTGTAATAACCCGTAACCACTGATGAACCACTAGATTTCAAGGCATTCAAAAAAGCGTCAAACATTAAAACTCACAAGAATGATTTTGGTTTCATCCAAGTCTCTCTGGATCTTCAGGAGTTTATCGGCCTCCCCTGGATCCTGGAAGAACATAGAAGGAACTTGAGTATGATATCGCATGTGTTACATCAGCTTTTGATGCATACAAATATATCTTTAACAGCCATAAACACTATATAGCATATAAATTTGCATGATTGTTAAGCTAGAACTATTTTTCTATCATTGTCTATAAAAAACAGGTGATTCTCTTAACAATTTCCTAAAATACAGTTGGATGTTACCTGAAATTTGGTCAGAGCTTCTTCCAAGTAAGGCCAAGATTCATTTGAATCAGACTGAATGGTCCTCCATGAATCTTTAAAATTCTGCTGGTACTCATCCAATACCTGGAAACAAAATGTTGCTTAGAAGTTACTATCATGTTTCTTCATAATAGTAAACACTGCACCAGGATGTGTTGCTGATGCAGTGTTTACTGGCTTTACAAAACATTGGTAAACCAGATTATACAACAAAAGAGATTCAGACCAAGTTGGTCAGATAATAAATCTAGAGTTTAGGAAACATGCGTATGCCTAAATAGTAAATAGAAAACATTGATCCTCAATAAGAGATAAGGTTGTAACAGAACATAGCTAGTAAACAAACAGATAGAAACATATCAATTCTTAAGTGTTTTAACTTTTAGACCTTAAGTCTCCTACAGACTGAGAAATAGTACAGCCAGATATATCAACATTCTAATTACTAGGAACTGTTACTGTGATGTTGAAATCACTTCAAGGACTGCAAGGAATCTCATACATGACAGCAATCCGTCCAGGATCCATGTAATAGTTTGGCTAATAAGAGTTGTTTCTAATTGACAAGATGAGTTTCAGTAGGACACACATGATATAAATATGATATAGGTATATGAGGTCTTGTGTTCTGGTTTTTTGACATAACTAATCTGCAGTATAGTTCCAGGATAAACAGGAAGCAGGGAATAGAGCTAAAGTCCACTGCTGCAAGGCACCCCATGATGGGAGAAACCCGTATGTACGTGGGGTTTTGGACTAATTTCTTATAAAATTTAAGCATTCATATTTTCTGAATTCCTTCTGTGGTTTCTGGGTAGCAATTATAGTAGGTGGATCCATAGTTTACATACTCGGATTCGGAGAGTACTCGGCAAGCCCAAAATTTTTGACTCGGCAAATACTCGGCAACTTAAAAGGTATTAAAATATAATATATATAACTTAATATATATAATAAACTAACTATATTTGTATTCTTATATATATTAATACATTCATATTTCATAATGATAATCTATATTTATAGTATATACAATATATTAAAATATTTTATAATATTTAAAATTTTAATAATATATAAAATATTTATAATATTTTAAAGTTCTATAATGTATAAATTATAATATATAATAATAAATATAATCTATGATTGTATAGTATATATATTAAAATATTTTATAATATAATATTATAAAATATTTATAATATTTAAAATTTTATAATATTTTAAGATTTTGTAATATATAAATTTAAAATAGAATACATAATAATAAATATATCTATAATATATTTAAACTATACAAATTTTATATAGTATTAGAAATTTTATAGTTTATAGACTTTATAAAATATTTAAACTTATATTCTCTAACTCATGCGATGTCGCAAGCTGTTCCTGCAATTTGTGATGCCAATTGCAGTCACAATCGCACAAGAAAACAATGGAAATTCATTGGTGTCAGCAAATTCGAGAGTGTCATCTGCAAATTTGAGGGTTCAATGAAGAGACTCTTCCAAAATGCGAGAAAAACAGGCGCGTTGCTGCAAATCACAATGCCCATAGCAACCAGTGCGCAGAAATAGAAGCTTCAAATCATGCCAAAAACAAAGGTAAAATCGAAGGTTAAAGTAGAAGAAACGCAGAGAAAAACGCATGAAACAAAAGCATTGTAGCATTTGCCGAGTAAAGGCAGAAAATAATCGTTTTGCTTGAAATCTGGAGATTAATCGGCGATTATGTAAACTATGGGTGAATCAGAGACTATCAAATTCAAGCCATCGAGAATTTCTCTAATGTTTGCCTATCATGAAAGAATTAAGCTAGTACTTTGGGAGATTGTTAGGAAATAAGATCACTCAATTAGTTTAAGAGTGGTAACTCTGAAAATCTCTATTTATTAATATATTTTTTAAGTAATTGAAACTGAATATGTATTAACTTGAATTGGCTGATTGGCAAAGATTGAAGAAGAAAGGAAGAAACATGTTTAGTTTCTTGTACTCAGAAAACATGTTCATTATATTTATGGGATTATTATACCTTCCAGGCAACTATATTCTGAACCAAACTCAATACTAGAAACAATTACACCATTGTCTCTTCCATAAATCTCCATTATGTCAATAATAAGCAAGATCCCATAACTATATAGTATATTCAAGACTACCTTATTGCCTTAATTTTCCTATAGCCTTCTTACCCACTTCTTCAAATTGAGATTATTTAATATTTCTTAAGTTGCCCCGGTACTGATAAGGCAATTGGTATGCAGAACTGCTGATTATATTAAAACACTGGGTTCAGTATGGCTTCAGCATGTCCAAACAAAACAAAACAAAATTTTAAACAAAAATTAACCATAATATCTATAGTGTGCATAAAATAAAATAAAATAACAACTCATTATTGATAATTCAACATGAGTTGTGACATGATATGTCATGTAGGTTTGTGTTATCTGTTGAAATACAAAAACAGTGAGTGATCACAGTCAAACTCATGAATCACAAGAACAACTCATCGCATCAACATATTGCTGTTCATTAACATCATCCATAAGCAATGTATTCATCAGATTCAGAGGCAATAGAATTAGCAGTGGTATTGCTCCCACTAGTCGCTCCTCTATGCAACTCCTGAACAGAAGTTTAGACTAACTTAGCTGCTGCTGTTTTTTTCCTTGATTTTGTATTTTTATTATAATATAATGACAGACAGATACGCCTCCAGTATTGCTCAGGTATGTCCTGGAAACAGCAAGACCCAGGATAATGAAAGAACCTGAGACTTACCTAGACCTGTACCAATACTGAACAGGATACATGGGCTTCCAAAACCCAATAATGTAGATTGTTTCATGTAGACTCGTGTTGTTCCAGACACCAACAACATGTATAGGTGCCGCATCTGAATGACCCTCAAGAAGAATTATATTGTGCCCAATCATAGGTTGTAGCTTTACTCTTATGGTTAGATTGTTTCAAGTAGACTCATATTTGTTACATATGCAAACAATCCTTATTGCTGCCATGTCTGGATGACCCTCAAGAAGAACCATGATGTGCCTCAACGATAGATTGTAGGTTCACACTCACGGTTGCTCCTTCATCCTCAAAGCTAAAATTTTAATTAACTCCTGATAAAATACTTAACCTTTTTTTTTTTACTACTGATGAGATACTCAACCCTCCCAGCTATTGACAAGATATATAGTGACTAATGCGACATGCTCCTATAGTTGACAGTGACACAAAGTGATGTTCAAAATGATATTTGATATTTCTTTAGAATATAATCTCCCATGCACAGTAAAGAGTACCCATATGGATCTAGACTCTAAACAAAAATCTATAGTACTTGATCAAATAAACACCCTGTCAGTTTTATTCAAAAACTTGACTGTGCATCAGGAAATTTTGAAAAGCTATCATTTAAGAGAAGATTGATCCAAATCCTACAGTTAAGCAGGTTGATAACATGTAAAAAAGAAGAATTCCAATGTGTTGGATGATTTAGAACTATTACTAATGAATAGTTATCAGGGTGCATCAGCAACAAGAGATGGAAATGGAAACAAATTCAGAAACACAAAACAGTACTTATCATCAAAGTTGCATGGACACGGATATAGTATCGTATACGGATATGGATACGGCCATTTTTAAGACCCCCAATATGGATACGGCTGGATACGACATTCATAAAAAACACATATTTTCTAAGTTATTAGAGGAAACTTTCATTACTTTATAAGCAAATAAGTAAATATAAATTAAAATAATATTAAAATTTAAATATTAATAATTGAGTAAAGAATAAACAATTAAATATATATTAATAAATTTTATTTATATTTAACAAATAAATTTAAATTTTTATAAAATCTCTAATGTTTAAACAACATAATATAAATATAAAATTATAAACAATTAACTTTTTTAAATCTATAAAAATTATAATGCCAAAAAAATAGTAGAATTGCACTGGAAGAAGACGTAGAAAAATGGGTCACTGAAATAGGAAAACGTTTCATTTGTCTTCTCATTTGGTGTAGGTTTTGTTTATACAAATAAAAAAAAAAGATTGCAAAGTTGAAGTTTGTTAAAGATTAAGTTTAAGAAGATTCACATCAGATTTTTTGAAAATCAAATCACATAGTATCCAGCACGGCTGGAAAATCAAGGTTTTTTGGGCACACATGGGTACGGTATCCAACATGTATTTGTGGCAAATCGCATCCATATCCGTATCAGATACAGGGATACACACGCCTGGGGGTAGGGGGCAGGGGTGTATCCGGCTACTCTGCTTATCATTGACATAGATACAAGACGTGAAGCTGTGAAAGCATAATTGTATTGTCTAGCTTAGTTCTGCACAACCTGTAAGAACCAATGAAAAAATTAACAATACAACCGATTAAATTCAAGCACAGAATCAAATGCATTGGTTTAAACTTCATATTACTAACACTATACAGAGATTGCATTTCAATCTCTCAAAAGGTCTCTATTTTAAGTTCAGTTGAGTGGCTGCTGCCTTGATACTGCATTTAGTACTATAATAAAGTTACAAGCACAAAATCAGACACAATATGTTATTTACAACAGTCCAATTTTCCAAATCAAGGCTACCAAAAATCTCAATCATCATATGTAGCAATTTTGAGTAAGTTTATTTCTCGGGCTACGGCCCCTGGTCTAGTTTTTCTGAGTTTTAGAATGTGTTATCGAATTTTAAAACCTCCAAGATCCCAAGAGTCCAAGATTATGAGATTGTCTTTTATTTTTTGCACTTTTATTTTGCCAAGTATGTGTTGGTGTTATTGCAGCTTCGGGCTTCATACTTACTTATTTATTTGTGATTATTTAATGGCAACATATCTCTAAGATGGCCGACCT
The DNA here is from genome assembly GCA_007258455.2 of Sequoia sempervirens. Lineage (NCBI taxonomy): Eukaryota > Viridiplantae > Streptophyta > Pinopsida > Cupressales > Cupressaceae > Sequoia > Sequoia sempervirens. Next base: position 10,225,450 of record VDFB02109042.1, read on the forward strand.
CCTTTGTAATTATTATTTATTATTTGTAATTATTTTTATGGTGGCTGACCTTGTCCTTGAAAAGGTGCGACCACTCTAAGCAACATGTATATATAGAAGGTCACTTTCTCTCATTTGTGTATCAAGAAAAAGTTCGATCTCCTTCTCCACTTAGTGCGAGTTCTTCAAGAAGAGTAGTGTGAATTCATATAGGAGCAGATTGTGTGTCTATTCAAGTGCAGATTGAAGGGCAGATTATTAGTGTGTGTTACAGCCATTGCTGGTGCTATTTATTGGCCTTGTGTGTGGCCTCATTGTAAAAATACTTGTTGCCATTGCTCATATGTATAAGAGATATATTTGTTGCTGGGTTTTTCTCCCTCAAGAGGAGGGTTTTCCCAGGGTATCTGCTGTGTTATTATGTCTGATTTGAATTAATTTTCTGTGCATTAAATCTGATCATAAAACTAACAGTATGCCCTTTGCTTGAGTTACTTTTTATAGTCCACATCTTTGGATTTATGGAGTTCTGAGGATCACTTGTATGGTGGCTGTTCTGACTTGTTCTGTAATAAAGGTCCCAAGTTTCTGACATGCATCTACATGTCTATGATCTGAGCATCATCAATTAAATTGCTTTTTGGTTTTATCCATGGTATTTGTTCCTGGGCTCTGAGACTCTTGAGCTTTGCATGTGTCTAGTATTCATTTCTTAGTTGTCCAAGGGCCCAAGTGTATTGTCCCATTTTATTCCTAAATGTCTGCAGCCTATGTTTCAAATGAAATCAAAAAAGATAATTAATATTACACCAAACTGGCACTAAATAAAGATTAAGTTGTTAAGAATGGTCAACCAGCTTATGAAAGGTTGTGACTCCCTCAATAATAAGATGTAAAAAGGAGACCCTTTCCTTGTGGAGAAATCATGAATCAAGAAGAAATAAAAGAGAAATCTAAGACATCAATTTGGGATAGAAATTGAGAACAGCAATTGATAATATTCAGAAATATAATTGGTGGCAGCCATCTAAGAATAAATTTGTCATTTCATAAAGAGGTATTTATTTAGATATAATCTAGCAAATTCCTTGAGAAATCATGTTTTGAATTTGTGAAGTGTCTTGCAAATAGGAAGAATGACTAACTTTCCAAGTTCACAAGAGGTGAAAGGGTGACCAGCCTTCATGCTCTTATCAGGTATGCCACCCAGAGAAGGAATGGACGGCCAGCCTTCCATGCTCGTGGGCCAGGAAGTGGAATGGACAACCAGCCTTCCATGCTCTTGGGCTTGATCAAGGAGGACAGCCAGCCTCCAAGGTGGACTGAGGGATGGGAGGGCGACCAACCTTCCATGCTCTCAGCAAGTCAAGGATGGCCAAACTTGAGAATTGCCGGTTTCCAACATTTCCAAGAAATTCATGAAGTGACTGGCTGCAAGGAATATGCTATGATGCATTGATCCAAATATTAATGATGTTATGATTTATTGATTCTAAATGTTATGATGCCTTGATGTATGGGATTTGGATATTATCATAATTTCCTCTTAATTATTATTACTAATATCAGTTTTTGTGATTAGTATTGTTTGCAGGTGAAAATAAGGAATTTCCCAAATAGGGACATTATACCAAGCAGTGCATGCATTAAGTAAATCTTAACTAAGGTTGAACCTGAGTTACTTCTAAAAGCAACTATGGTTAATTGGCCCTCAGCTTCTCAATGTTCTCAAAGGGGAAGTCTTCCGCAACTAGTAATCCCAAGATCCTAAGGAACTTTACAGCATAAGGGACCGTTAACAGACATGTGGTGGGTATTTCCAACATTAAGATAATTAATGACCTTAAGGGTTTTAATGAGATACAATGTGTGATATGAAATCTTTTAGCGGGCTGCTCCGACTAATGCTCATAAAGTTAGAGTGCTGAGTTTCAAAATTTGAATTGTTTTACATAATCAAAACCTTAAATTCTGAGAATCCTGCTCTGCATCCTAAAGAATTTCTTTTTTCCATAGCAAGCCTCTGTTCAGCTGCAACCAAATTGTTTCTTTCTCAGTTTAAGCTCATTTCAGTGTCAATGTGTCCAAATATAGATCACTCTAAAAGGAAAAGAAAAAGGAAAAGTTCCGGAGCCCTCATATTCAATAGCTCAAGTAATTAGGGATGCCATGTTTATGCCAGGGTTATCATTGGCAGATACTTACAAAGGTCCCTACCACACTTTTAAAGATGTGCAGGATGCCACTGAAGATGGCACGCAAGCTCAGTTAGATGTTGCTTTATATAGAAAGAGCATCAAAACTTCATTGCTGCACAGAATGGCAATAAAACTTTAAGTTTTCCCTTATCAAATACTTTGAGGGATATTTCCCATCATTGTGAGCTTAGGCAAGGAACCTTGTATTTTGTGAGTTGAAGTCCAATAGCTAACCTCTCAGGCATTGCATTTAGAAAAATGCTTAAGCTCCCTGACCCTGATCTTAAATAAGATCAAACCTGCATTAATGCTCGGATCAAGAACAAGGAGGAAGAGTCAGACATTCTGGAGGTGGGAAAGACTGATGTGAAGTACCTGAATACTTCAATGGAAGGCCAATGCATCCTACCCAAGTAGGCCCTTCATCTTGAGATCAGAGACCCCATGATTTTGCTGAACAGGGTATATGGGGTAGATACAAATGACCATGTGAACATAGATTGGATGCCTCTTCTTGATTTTATCCTCACTAAGGACTGTGTGCCAAATTGGGAAGATATCATAACTAGGAATTGAAACTTCAATAAATGATATCAGGCAACCAAGAGTGCAAATAATTTTGGCATGTGTTTTTATTTCATTGATGCTCTTTGTGATTCCCTGCAGTTCAATTCATACTTTTTCCCATTTGGTCCCCACAGCTAGATTTGCCTATGCCTGTTGTGTTTCCAACCCTCCTCTATGGACACAAACATCAGCCCCACTAATCTATAATTTCTTCCTACCCATTGTCTCCGGAACCATTCATGAGACCAAAATGCCCAGGATTCCTCATTTACTAAAGGAGGATCTTAAGCAATAGCCAGTTGGCAAGAATGGCCCTCATACAACACCATTAGGGTTGATGGAGCTCTCACAGCACCCAATATACTATCCTATCATATCTCCAAGAAGCTTCTGGTTATGGAGGGTTGCCATCAATATGTTCATGATGTATATATAATGTTGATAAGCCAAATATTGTGCACTTTCTCAAGTTACCCATTACTCTCAGCATCTGTAGATTTCAAGGCTAAAGCCCCAAGTATTCTGGCGTTCCATTTTGATATTGATGCTACATGCCATGGGACTGCATTGGTAAGGTTAAGAATTACCTAAAGACTCAATCCAGCAAGATTAGTCTTATGTATGAATATATGGTGTGGTACATGGATCTATGTATTGTGAATGTAGAAACCGATGAGAAAGTGCTGCAAAATATGAAGAAGCAGGATCCATGGAGAGAACTCCCATCTGTTCAGAGGGGCGAGTGAACAGCAAGAAGAAGAATCTGTAGAAGATGAAGCCAAGTACCTAGAAGAATGAACAGCTGAACAAGCCTTTGTGGAAGAATTCATTCTAGAGTAGGCTCCAAAAGAAAAAGGATCTAAGGCTATGATCACCACTACCTCAGCAATGTCAGCTCTAAGTGTCCCAATTTCATGGGTGGCTCCTTTGCTGCCAAAGAGCTCACTCTCTAAACTCATTACACACAACTTGAAAAATCTCAAGAGTATCTAGACCACTCAAGATTAACATTTGTGGGGCAAGTGAAACTTCCTTGCAAGATGAATAGTCTTAAGGGGTCTCAGTGTCAACATCACCATGGATGCAAACAATGGATCATGAGCTGCTGTAGATTGAAATTTTGGATAGTGTTTTATTTGGTGATACCAAGGTAGAGATAAAATGCGCAAATAAGGGATGGAGAGGATGACCACCCAAAAGGGAATCAAAGGGGACTCGATTCATCATAGACAATGTCACACCTATTACATATTAGGAACTCAATCACATCACATCTATTATGGCTGGCTATGGCTTCTTACAATAACTGAAGAAAATATTCTTGATGATTCAAGAGCTAGCAAGAGACATAAGATTGAGCCTGGTTCTATTATTAAATCCATGAGTTGTTCTTAACACAATCACACATTAATTACACTCCACCCCTTACTACCATTATAGAATGCCTCACGGGCATTAATTAGAGCCCAAGTACCAACTTGCAAGATTTACAAGACCTTCAAAAAAATTCAATTTAAAAAGCTTCCACTTCTTCACTACCTCTTCTTCTGGTAGATGTTGAGATTGTGGTTGTTAGATTAACCGTCAAAGCAATCAAACAAGAAATTATTCAAATGTTTGAGACAATGGAGAAGGACCTACATGTCCTAAGCAAACACATTTCAAAGGTAACAAAGTTTTCACTTAAGTCAATTTTACAACATTATGCACTACTCAAGCATATTTGATTTCTTAAATTGGATTCAATTCCCTAGTGGCCTCTTTTTTTATCCTGTTCCAAAAGGAAATGTAGGATGCCCAGTGTAAGGCTTACAATTCAACGCAAGGCCTCATTTTTGTTACAATGAAAAGGATAGAGAAATTTTAAGTATATGCAAAGCTAGTAAATGAGGAGTTGCAAATGTTGGCAAAAGACCTTAAGAGCTACATTGCAGGGTTCTCCCAAAATACCCTATACCTATATGGGTTCAGTCTGAGGCCAAGATGGCTCTAGGTTCACCCAAAGTCTGACCCAAGGTGACCCTAGGCCAAACATAAGCAACCCAACAGGGCTTGCAACTCAACCACCTATAAATTGAAAAAAACACTCTTTTATGGACATTTTTAAAACCAAAAAATCCCTGAAAACCTAATTTCACCCTAAAGTGAGGACACTTGACTTTTTTTGTCTCATCTCACAAACACAAATGACTAAAACAACAATTTTTCCTTCAAGCTGCAATTGTTTTTTGAAGGTTGCTACATTTTTCTTCGAAAGTGAGAGCTATGGGAAAAAAAATCTACACCAAAGGGAGGGAAAGTGCTACATGAGGAAGATTTATCTATCAAAGGTGAGCGAATCTTGTAATTTTTTTCAATTTTTAAGAATATTTTGAAGATTTTTCAAAAAAATTCAAGTTCTTTTTTTAGTTATGAATTTTCTTTTAAGCCTTTTATAAACAATATAGGGATTATAATGCTAACTTTTCTTATTTTTTAAGTTGCAAGGTTGTAAATTTGTAATATTTTTTTGTTTTGTTGTATTCATACAAAATGGCTAGTATTTCTAGTTAAATTGCCCCACATGTAGAGAGCTCATTTAAATTTGATGTGGCCTCACCTCTTTGGTGACATACGACCATGATTGAACAACTCCCTAGTGGTGGGAGTTATCCTTGACATTGTAACCAATGTAGAAATGAGTATAAGAGCTCATACAATTGAATGAAAGCTCACATGTGCACTATTTCCGGCTTGGAAATAAGAAATTATTCAAGGTCAAATTGAAAAGAGTTTCCAAAACAAAAAATGATGGAATATATTAAAGAACAAGAGGATGCTAACAAGGTAAGTAATAGATCAAAGGAAATCGCACATCCTCTTTCCAAGAAAGGATTGTAGAAGCCTCCTAGTGGCTTCTCATAACCGACTAGCCAACATCCTTTCATGCCATTGCCACCACCTTCTCAAGAAGAGAATACCCCCTTAAATGAAGCAAGGGAGGTTGCAAATGGGAGAATTGTTCATCTAATTTATGGCAATGGGCTTCCTTTCAACCTTGTTAGATCACCGTATTGGTAGGATATAGTGATGACCATTACCAATTCACCTACTAATTACATTAATCCTGGGTATGAAAAGGTGCACACCACCTTATTGGCTAAGGAGAAAGCTTCCATAGAAGCATCATTGAAAGCAATCAAGGATACATGGCCTGAAACAAGTTCAATCATTTTTTTACGGCTGGACAAACTTCAAAAATAGACCACTCGTCAATGTCATTGCAATGTCCCCTAAAGGGGCTATGTTTTTGAAAGCAATAGATTGTGAGGGGTAAGTGAAGGATACAACTTTCATTGCCAATATCCTCGTACAATCCATTGAAATGGTAGGCCCCAAAAACATTGTCCAAGTCATAACAAACAATGCTAAAAATTGAGTGTAGTTGTTTCAATAGTGGAAGGTACATATGAGCAGATTTTTTGGACACCATGTGCCATCCACTCAACTTGATGTTGCAAAAGATTTAGTCAAATGTTTGTGACTAATCATCATGTGTCACAAGGCATCTTCAAGACCTTCTCCAACTATATCTATAGAGAGGCTAAGGAGGTTCAAATGTTTGTGACTAGTCATCATATGTCAAAGGCATCTTCAAGACCTTCCCCAACTTGGAGTTCTTGAAGGTAATTTAAGTTTTAATTTTTACTATATTTCTTTAATTTTTAATTTTTGATATGTAACATATCATTTACCTTTTGATATTTTAATTTGTTTTACGTTTCACACCATCTTATGTTGCTTAAACTTGATTTGCATCACACAAAATTGTCTTAAGAGGATGATATCTTTGTAGCTTCAGTTATGGCATCTTCTTGGGTTTCATTGCATCTCAGAGAAGTTTGGTTATGTTCTTGGAATTAAAACTCCCTTACTTGTTTTGGGTATAAAACACCCAACACATTAGTTTCAGTTTCAAATGAATATTGAAGGGTTGTTGAAGTACTAGCACCACGCAATGTTTGCCTTTCAATCCCTCAAATGTTTTCTATTGACGTCTGGTCAAGTGAATGTTGCCTTCACACTGCCTTTAGTGATCTAATTCAAAGGTCATGCAATGTGAGAAACCCCAAGTATAATCCTTCTATAGATTTTTGCTAAGGCCAAAAATCTCTGTGAGGGTCTTTGGCATTGAATACTACTCTTAAATCACTTTACTTAAGTTACTGCTCCTGGTACTAATTTAGGTTCAGGGATTTAGTTCGTGGATTCAGTCAAAAAAAAATGGGGGGTTGGGCTCATTTTGGGTTTGTTCATACAAAACAACATAAAAATAATTTTAAAAATTCATATCAATTACCACATAGAATATCAATCAACCAAAAAAATATCATTTGAACCTTTTATTCTACTTAAAATTATTTATACCATATATTTTGAAAAATTAGCCAAATACAAAATCAGTAAATATGAAATGATGACCAAATACAAGTACCATATACAAAAATTACCTTCATAAATTATTCATAAATAAAAAATAAGAAAAAATCATCATACAAAATGATATTATTAAGGTATTTATAAAGATTATCAATTTCTAAATATTCTTCATCATAATTATTAAGGTAATTTTCATTAGATTCAATATTTGGCTAATCTTCATAAATACTATATACAAAATGAAAATATCAAATGATGACAGACATTTTTATTTGGAAAAGAAATAACATGTCGTGTAAAGCGGCAAAGGAAAGGGATTATATTCAGACACCAAAAAATGCTTCTGCTCTCCACTTCGATCCATGTGACCCCCCTCTTCTTATGCCAAATGATAAGGCATCAAATCTAACAAATAACATTTTCTTCCCAAAGAAAAAATACGCAATTAAATGAATAGTAAAAGAATTCAAAAATGATGTTTTAACTTTTATCTCTGTGGGTTCTTGCAGATTCATCAGTGTTCACCCAGGTTCTGTTCAGGTCTAAGTTACCGATTCGTTTTTGGATTCGGGTACGGGTACGCGAATCCGGTACGGGATTCGGCAAAAAAAAAAAATTGGGTTTGGGTACGGCTTGGGTACGGCAATACAAAAAACATATAAAAATCAGAAATATATACATATTTGCAGTAGTAATTAAGTTCAGAATACACCACCATATTAATAGTCTAATAACATAGCAAAAATACATCACCACTTTCATAGTCACTAAGTCAAATATTAAAATATTAGTGATTACTCGATTGTCATGATATAAAATTATAAATTAAAGTTCAAACATAAAATGTCAAACGTTTACAATCAGCCATTATTGATCATTGATCAATCTGAATCATATGGGTCATCATTATCAAACAAACTAGCATTATTAGATGCTACATTTTGCGTAGAACCACAAATAGCATTCGTGGCACTCGCACAAGCACTGCCACTAGCAGTAGCAGTAGCACCGACACTACCACTCTCACGATCAGTAGCTGCTCCAGGCTCATACTCATCATCAATATCAAGTGCAGCTAAGTGACTTGTGGAAGCATCCAAGTCAAGCTGCTCTGGCTCAATATCCCACCTCCTTGTGTCTCCTTCTTTGTAGGAACTTTGCTTGTGTGTAAGGAGGCGCAAGTTTGAATGCACATACACCAAGTCCTCTGCCTTTTTTTAATGCAGCCTATTGCATTTTATTGAGTGGATGAAGGAGTATATGCTCCAATTCCTCTCTGAAGAAGATGAACTAGCAACCTATTAAGAGTCAAGACCAAATTAAATAGTTAAGAGTTACAAAATTTAACTAAACAAAATTATTAATTAATATAAAATTAAAATTACAAAATATAAAACTTACTTGGGATAAGATTTTTATTGCAATTGGTTGGATGTGCATGTATTCTTGCCCATGGAAGTACCACCAACTATGACCATCTACCCTGTACTTGTCTCGAAGAGCATCAAGATTCTGAGCAACACTACCGGAGCATGCAAAAGCCATGAACTCAGCCCTCACTCGATCACGTTGGTCACGATCAGTGAAGAGTCTCCGAATTGCTGCCTTGTAACCTTGAGCCACTTCAACATCCCTATATGGAGCAACTCTTGATGTAACAGAAAGAAGCTCAGGACTATAATATTTGGGACTCAATGCAAAAGCAAGAAGATGCAATGGAGTGGTCATTTTGTTCCATCTATCAACCATGATTTCCTGTAGCTCTTTGAAGAACGTTTCATCAGGATCTTCCTCTTTTGCATTGATGATGGTTTTCATCTTCTCAATCATTGAGTCGATACCATCATATACTTCTCCCAAACAAGGTCTATCCATGTCTGTGTAACGGATCATGCTCAGTATAGGCTCAGTGAAACTGACCAGGTACTCAACACGATCCCACCAACAATCATCTAGGATCCTTTGCCTGATCCTATTTGCCCTTTCACTGCTAGATTGCTTCCATATGGCCCAATTAGGGCTGATTACCATGGCACAAAGTGCCTCACGAACCTTTATAAGTCGTCTCAACACAATTGTGTTGGAGGCAAAACGGGTCTCTGCAACCTGTTTGGAAATCAAAATTAAAATTAAAATGTAATTTAAATTTACAAAATCAAAATTTAAAATTAAAAGAAAACTAAAAATTTAAGAATATTGAGAATTTCAATTAACTTACCTTCAACAATTCCAATTTTGAGAATTGTCTAAATATTCCTTGTGTCATATGGTGGTTGGTGACAAACATCTGGATGTCTTCGCCCTCAGCATACACCTGTTTGATCCACTCAATTTTGGATCCAATTTTTTGTAGCATTAGATTGAGGGAGTGGACAGCACAAGGTGTCCAAAAAATGTGTGGATACTTCTCCTCAATCAATAACCCAGCAGCCCTACAATTTTTGGCATTGTCGGTTATAACTTGCACAACATTTTGATGGCCCACTTCTTCAATGGCTTGGCAAAGGATGTTAGCAATAAATGGACCATCTTTCACCTGTCCCTCACAATCCACTGCTCTCAAAAACATTGCCCCTTTAGGGGACACGGCAATAACATTGATCAATGGGCGATTTTTTGCATCTTTCCATCCATCAGAAACGATGGTCACCCCTGTTTCAATCCATGAATCCCTTATGGGCTTCAAAGAGTCTGCTACATGTTTCACCTCTTTCTCCAATAAGGTGCAACGCACCTTCTCAAAACCTGGGCCCTTATACCCCTTTGGAGCCTCATTAATAGATTTCACCATTTTTTGCCAATATGGTGAACGAACAACGTTGAATGCCAATCCATTGGCATAGACACATCTTGCTATGTCTTGATCAGCAATCTCTCTTGCCTCATTCTGAAATGAAACTTCCAACGGTCCCTTAGATCTTTTATTTGATGAGGGCACGGTTTGCTCTTGAGGGATGTTCATAAATGGATGGCTTTCTGTAGGTGGAATATAAGTAGGTGGTGTAGGGGGTTTCATGGATTGAGATCCTTTCTTCAAAGGATGGTTTTTTTTAAGACTAGCAGCTTTTTGATCTGCTTTTTCTTGCTCAGCAATATATTTCAACACTATGTCATCTGCAAGGCCTTTGCCATCACCTTCTGGAGGTCCCGGACAAGGTTTGATGCCAATATCAGGGATACTACACAAGTGGGCTTTCACTCGACTGTATGAGCTCGTGTATTGAATTTTGCAATGACCACAAATCCAAACAAATACTCCACCACCAAGACATTGTTGAACCATTTCTACATATTTCCAAAGGGGAGAGGTTGCACTTATTTTGAAACAAGATTGGCCTGAATTAGAAGCAGATGCCATTGTAATACCTAAGGGCCAGGGCACAATAGATTGAAATAATTTTGGTATTGAAATTTGAAACTAAAAAGCTTAAAAGAATGAGAACAATCAACAAAAGTAATAGTAATACAATAAAAACAAAACAAAATAGTTCATTTGTTAAACAGAAACTTTAAAAAAATGTAAAAAAAAAATCAAAAAATTTCAAAGAAACCTACCTTTTTTGAACAAATCTTGCTCTACAGTCTTCTTGAATCTTGGCAAACACTTGCAAGTGCTTAGGAATAGCACAACAATCAACCTTGAACAACCAACGATCAGCCTTCAACTCTGTTCGAGCTTGTGCAAGCAAGAGAGCAAGTTCAGCAATGGAGGCAAAAAAACTCGTTTTTCTTTCACAAATTGTTAAAATGAAATTGTTTTTACCTATTTAGTGTGTTTGGAGGTCGAAATTAGGGTTGCAATGAATATTTTAATGTTTAGAAGTCAACATCCGGTCAAACAAATAATAAAAAATGATTAAAAAAAGACGTTTTTTGCGGACTGGGTGTTTTGACGTGAAAAAACGTCGCGGATTCTGCTCGGATTCGTCGCGCCGTATCCTGGAAGAATCCGCAGTGCCATTTCGAATCTGATATGTATCCACAGACAAAAGTTCGAATCCTGGCCGAATCTGTATCGTACCGAATCCGAATCCCGTACCCGAATCGTACCGTATCGTATCCGGAGGCTAAGTATGGCGAATCGGTAACTTAGGTTCAGGTTCCACTAAAATTGCTTGAGACGAACCCACAGACTGTCTGCCACCCCCTGATGGAATCCTCTGCTGCACCAAATAAGATCCCAAATTGGGTTCAAAGTGGACCTAGATCCAGGGCCCCTCAACTGAATAAACCAATAGCTTAGCTTTACTTTTATGTTGATTAAAATAGTATGTTCATCATCAATGTAGACCAAGAACTGATTCTTGCTCATGGCAAAAGGACTCTTCTCCATATTGGCATAAAACTTATGTTGATGCATGGTTCGGATAATAGCAACAAAAATATTTTTGTGGAAAAATCAGCAAACCAAAAGTATTAAGTTTTTATTTTTAAATTGGGATTCAAACAAGAAATTTTTGGATTCTAAAAAAATGTAGAAAAAGGGATAAAACTTGTTTTTGAAATTTGAAGGCATCTCAATGGTATAGAGATATAGAGAACAAATAAAATTGAGAGTTTGGCCCATGAATTGTGGAATAATTTTTTGTTGTTTATGTTCATATCCCTGATTACATTACATTGCACAATGCATACTTCATACTAAATGTAACTGTATTTTTGAGTATGCAATAGTGATAACAGTCCTGGTCAAATGGGAAGGATAGACATATGGAATCACTATCTGAATATTTTTAAAATTAATGTAAAGCCCTTGATTATAACTATGTCATTGTTTTTAATAATTGTCGTTGAGACCTTATTAACGAAAATCTAGGGCTACCTAATGTGTTCACTGTATTTTCAAGCAGAATTTTTAAACCAAGCTGGAAGTAATGTTAAAAGAAACCTTGAAAAGCTAAGAGTCTTAAAATGTTATATTGTACACTCAATTCAAACTAAAATGGCATACTTGTCAGTCTCTGTTTTTAAGATGTTAAAACATATATCAGACAGAATTGAACCCTGTTGACTGGACCATGTCATGGGTTCCTGTAGATATTATAAAGTAACTCTAAATTGATAGATTGCCAAATCATTGTAAAACCATGAGAGAATTGTAGCTTAATATGTGATTTTTATCATTGGAATATAATTGTTGGGTAGATGGTTAACAAAAATACTAGAAAACTATTGCATTCATTTGTCTGTAGAAGCATTGAAAAACTAGATCTGTCACAGTTTTTTAAAACATTATTTGATGTTGACAAAGTTATTTTATGGGAGAACTACTTGAATATGGGAAGATATAAACAACTAATGGTTTGAAGTCATTATTTTAAAATGGCATATATACAAAGAACGGCACTACACTTGAATTGATGTTTGCTTAGATATGCTCTATTGAGGTTAGTTAGGAGGTAAGCCTTAGTTTATTAGAACAGTCACCTAAAGGATCTCCAATAAAAATTAAATTGATTTGTCATCAATGCGTTTAGCATTATAACATTAAGAATTCACTACAACTATTAACCCAAAATTGTGGCCCAAATAATCTTGCCCTCTATGTCACATTCCACAAGCATCACTGCAATCGGAAAAATGCAAAATATATTCAAGACCAAAAACTTTAGTTGGAACTGGAACTTAGATTAACTTGAAGCAAGCAAACGAACAGAAAAACACAGTTGCAGCAAACCCTAGTGCAACTTTTCACCCTTGCAAGATTTCTATATGAAATCCACCTTTACTGTCCATGCCACTTAATTATGTTGACAACCTCTTACAATTCACTACAACTATTAACCCAAAATTGTGGCCCAAATAATCTTGCCCTCTATGTCACATTCCACAAGCATCACTGCAATCAGAAAAAAGCAAAATATATTCAAGACCAAAAACTTTAGTTGGAACTGGAACTTAGATTAACTTGAAGCAAGCAAACGAACAGAAAAACACAGTTGCAGCAAACCCTAGTGCAACTTTTTACCCTTGCAAGATTTCTATATGAAATCCACCTTTACTGTCCATGCCACTTAATTATGGTGATAACCTCTTACAATTTACAGTAGTTCTCTATATGAATTGATACCCACCTAATAACATATGAGCACACAACAGGTATCTTTAGTTACTTATAGCCCTAGGATAAATTCATACAAAATGTAAGAGTTGTGCTATAATAAAAAAATATTTATACACCTCCATTTCCACCACAGTTGAGACTTCCACATTAGCCACGTACATGGTATGTTCCCAGCATTGTCTTAACACCAATAACATACAAAACATTTAATAGGCAATCATGAACGTACCCATTCATACTACTTGACAAAATGAATTTGCAATGCCCCATTGCTGATATCCAACTACTAATAATCAACTATTGTTAGCATTCCATGTATAATGCAATATAAATCATTGTATGAGTTTCATACTTACGGTTATTGTGAGCAACATTATCCATCAATATTAAGGGAAGAGCTTATTGAATCTAGTATGAATGTGTTACATTCTCCTCTTATGATGCCAAGGGTCAAATCATATATGTTCTTTCTTATTCCACATTCATCCATTCATTATGCATTGTTGAGTTGCCACCCTCATTGCAGGTTCATTGGGTCCATGATCACACAAATAATAATCAGATACAGCAAATGACAACAAATGGAATTCAAGAGAATTGGATGGCACACAGTTCAATGTATGCATGCTTGTATTTATGATTGAATGGGTAAGTTACATTGGTGGTTGTAACTTTCTTTGTCAGTTACTTTAAGACATAAATAATGCAATGTCATTACATCAACGTAAGCAATAAATGCCTAGGCAGACAAAGTGTAGCCTAACATTATATTTGTTAGCCAATGTACTGGCCCTTATTGTAATATTAAAATAACAACTCTATGGCCCTGGATATAAGGACCAACATTGCTAACAGCTCTGGAAAGATCACAATTGCATTTGTGATTTTCCTTTGAATTATTACCGAGGTACAGCTCCCTCCCTAACTATCCTTATCTTTTAAGAATACGCTTTTTACCAGAAAGCAGAGAAAGGCAAACAAACACTGATTCATAAGAATGAAACTAGTGTGACAAAAACAAAGAAACCATTATTGCAAAAGCTCAAAGACTCAAACAATAATGACCAGCGCATATAATGTTAAAGGATTAATATGATTACAAATAAATGAGTATAGCAGCAAGAAGTTATTCTACACAGAGAATAAGTTTGCATAATCCTTTTAGCCAACAAACTAATTTGACAAACACCACACCCAAAACTCGTAATTCAAAGATTAGAGCTATCTGCAATCATTATTAAATTGTCAAAATATGTTCCTTTTCCCCTCAATTACACCACAGTGTATCAAAGAAATCCGGACCTCCATAGAGTCGTGTTGATTGAATTTTATATCAAAACCCCAATCTTGAATTTTGGCAGTTAAAATAACAGCCATCGGATTGAACGACGGGTTCTTGCCAGCTAACATCCCACTTAAAGAAGCTGATAAACTAAGAGAATTAATGATTAGGGATAAACATCATTACACTGTCTCTTCAGTTGGATTTGACAGTTAGCCAAAGCGTTTCTAAATCAAACACTGCTGCGTGTCCAACCATACTTGCAAATGGTGCAATTTTCAAGGCCTGAATTGAATGAAAATGCATGTCTTCATAATTCCATATGTGCGAGCATCTAGATGAAGAGGCAACTTGAAATTTTCATAGCAAAACCAATGTTTGTAATAAATTTTTGTCACATCAGCATTAAATTTACAAGCCACATCACTGCCTCTTCATTCACCTAGTCCCAAGGAAATCTCCAGCTTGGATTTGCTTCCTGTTTTCTATAAATTCATTGAGAAAGACCTTCATTTCCACATTTTCGATTACATTCTTAGAGATGGAGAGTGTTGAGAGCGACATTGCTTTGAGGAACGATTTCATTGTGCTCGAGGACATAGAATGCAGTCCGATTCACAGATTACTAAAGGACCAACTGAGAGAAGCATTCACGGCCCAAGACGATGCGGAAGAAGATGTACTATGCATGATCCTTGGGGAAATATTCCTAAATCGTGTCCATGTCCATTATGCAAAGCTCCTAGAACACTTCATATACACTATAGTCTGCACTTCAGGGAAACATTATTGGGGCATAAGGGTGGCAAGGCGTCCGGTTCGTCCTAAATATCTGATGAGTGTACGGGCTGCCATTGAGAACTAAGCCAATTCCCCAGAACCAGCCTCATAGGTGATGCCATATGCATTGCTACTGCAATCTAGCATGAGGTTACAAAGGAGGCAATAACTCTTCTCCGTGCAGGGCTGGTGCGAAATGACATGGGGCTATTTGCCCACTTTGTGCAGCCATAAGAGAACCTGTTTTCGCTTGCCCAGATTGAATGCCTGCATGAGGTGGTGGAGGGGATACGCGTCCTTATGTTTTTCCTCTATATTTAGGAGAATATACTAATGACTTTTTGTTTTGAAACACAAATGCCATTTTATTATACCGAATATATACACATATATATATGAATATAATATGAAGCTTTTTGTATTTCGACATTGTGTCTTCTTTGCATCTGAGCATTTTCCTTCTTTAATTTGTTACTGTGTCTGATAATGATATCTGTGTATGTTATACTCCTGCACGTTTGCGTTTTAATGGTTGCATTTGCTCAATCAAACATTTTCTTGCATTGACATCATTCATTAAGGAAAGTTCTAGAAAAATCTTTGAAATCCGCCACACTTACAAAAACTCTTTACTTTATTGCTTCGCTTTCCTTTTCAATAAGATACTTATATAATCGGCAAAAGGAGGGGTTTGCAAAACCCTGTCGGAGACCGACAATGGTTTCCAAACCTATCAAAGATACCAACGACACATAGAATCTTCCTTTTCATTCTTTAACTTACATTCACTAGCAGACTTTTGAAAAGTTATGTAACCTTTGGTACCGGTCAACAACTTTTAAAATATTCAGACTTAGACGCTCCCACAAAGCTTTCGGTGTTTAAGAAAGTTACGATAACTTCACAAAAGACCAACAATGCACAAACCAAAGGATAAGGCCAAAGACTTAATAAGGGACGTCGGCAAAAGGAGGAGTTATAGTAACCTTGGCGGCGTCCACCGAAGTTCATAAAACTTGAGGAAATACGAACAAAGCCTGTACTTAGGAGGATTTTCAAATAAAACCAAGGTTTGGAAGAAATGACCAAAACCGAAGTAACAATATTATATCTAATTACAACACAAATACTCATAACCATTTGGTTCAAAAATACTCATACCTGTTTGATTAAAAAAGTCATCAAGCAAAGGCTAAATCTAAAACACCTTCTTTGATTTTTATACAACAGACTATAGAAGAACAGTTTACAGCGAAAAAAGATCATGCTCATCCCCAGGTTTGTAAGACAATTATAACACCTATGTAGCAAGTAAAGAGTGCAATCAGCAATGTTCTTTTTGACACAAAAAATAAACATTTCCTTAAATTTTAAGCAGAGATGAATCAGAACCCATCTGTTCAATAATAAGTGCTATCAATCCAGACCTGAACCAACAAGCCTACTTTTCTTCACAAAGCGTAGGATATAGGGAATACAACAGCTTTAGAAAATGCAAGCATCACCCTTTAAATCGTATCATTGAACAAATTTAGTATCCAAAAAGATACATGGAATAAGAGTTTAAGCATAGAAAAATATTAAACCACACCAACCTTTATTTGGTGTAGAGTAGATTATACTAAATCACTATCAATGAGTACAACTTTTGACAAAGTGTCTCTTATCATTGCACCTTAAAGGCAATTAATAAAGCCTGTCTCTGATGTTTATTGCAGGAGCAAAAAATCCCAACATCCCACTCAAAATATAAACATTAGCAACTGCTCCTCATAGATATATCAGGAGTTCTCTTACGTGAACAGGCATTTTGTATAATCTAACTGATAACAAAAGCAAAATATACCTTGTTGATAACAGAGAAAGCACTGCGCACTGGATAGTGATTATCCATGAATGCCACCCCACATAGTCCATTCTTATTGTAACAATGCACCAAGTAATCTGCATCCAGAAAAAATCAACATTGTTTTGAACATGTTATTCAGCTTCCACAAAGAAACAGTAACTTAAAGCAAAATAAGAATATTTTTGTTCTATCTATAAAGAAATAAGAAGGGCCCAATGTGTTTTCAAATGATTGGAACCCTTCCAGGATTTATGCATTTCTAGTAGGGATTCTTGATTCTGCTCTAGGAGGCTTTCAAGTCAGATCAGTAGATTTGAATTAGTGATTTTGCTTGCTTCAGAGAATGGTAGAGAATGGTGATGGACAGTGAGTAAAGTTCCCCGTCTCACAATTTGTTCAGGATGAATGGTATGGAAACATTAAGTCTATCCATCTCTATTGACATTGTCATGAATTAATGGCAACTGCTAAGATTGTTCTTTGGTTGTCCAGCATAAATCCCAAACCCTAACTCAACAAACATGGACAGCTTCCAAAAGCCAAGAAAGATCCAAATAAAACCAAAGCGAAAAATCAAAAAAATGAATATGGAGAACAAAGAAAGCCCAAATCAATTAAGTAAAGAGAATACAAACAAGAACACCAGAGAGGAAGCGCCTTTGCACCTCTGGAGGAGGAAGACCTTGTCCCAGAGATTTAACATGAACTTAACAAGCATGCAAGTATTGAGGATACATTGATGGGAGGGTATAATTGAGGATATTTTCAAAGAATAAACTGGAGTAAGATGTGGAGAACAATAGGCTCCAATACAATGAAGGAGAGAGAACCATGGAAAATGTCATTGATAGCTGATAAGAGCAATACAAACTGTCAGATTCAGAGGTAAAGGAAAGTAAACATCAATCATAAAGTAGGAAGAAATCACCAACAAACAAGAAACTGAGGATTTAGCACACATGGCACATTAGAAAAGGAACCTATGGTGGAGATCAGGTAAGCTCAAGATCTCAATCTCAATTTGAAGGAGTGATAAGTATGGACAAAATCATTAATACTTCCCAATCAAGAAGAGGGCAGGATAGAGCTAACTTATATCTCAGCCATGCAGACACAAATGAAATAAAATGAAGGGGTCTAATCTCAATACACATTTTGGTATTAGACATGTGAAGCCATTCAATTCTCCCATTGCTTCGTGGCACCCTTTTGTGACATGAATGTTTGATGTGTTTTCTGTGTTTTCTTTACATAAGTGAAGCCTGCATATATAGTAAAAAAGGATTACAATGTCATCAGTATTCTTAGCTATTTACACACTTTTATTTATGTTTATCTAACTTTTATAGCTGTTCCAACTGTACATCAACCTTTTAAGCTTTTCAAGCTGTCCACCTACTTTTTAATCTTTACAGGTGTTCTAGCTTTCCACCTACATTTTCATTTATTTATATGATATCCATCCTTGACAATTATTCCAGCTGTCAAATACTTTATTTCTAGCTAAGCATACAGCTTTCTTAGTTTTACTTTATATCTATCATCCAACTTATATGTGGACTATAGTTATCTTTCTAAATACATGGTTCATTAATTGCTATCTACTCTCTACAGGTGTTCTAGCTTTCCACCTACCTTTTCATTTATTTATATCCATCCTTGATGGTTATTCCAGCTGTCAACTATTATATTTCTAGTTAAGTATACTGTTAACTTACTTTATTTTATTTCCATCATCCACTTGCATATGAACTACATTCAACTTTTTAAATACATGGTATGTCCTCATCATCTTCTCATTGCTTACAGGAAATCGCCTCCAATTTTGCCAGACAAATCAAAACCGCCTTGCTGGCTAAATGTGGAGAGTGTGTAAACCGAAATAATGAAACGGGAGTCCCCAAACACATATAATCCAAATGTTGAATGAGATAAGTTTGAAACGCCTACAAATGAAATATTGTGGAGACTAAAATACTCTTCACTGCAAAGAGTGTCCTTGTATGAGGATCAAAGTTCAAAAAGTTAATGATTTGCACTAAGATATTTGAATTAAGGAGATGTTCTTGTAATGAGAATAGCATTGGATCCAGGGCATAGAACTCTATCTTAAGAGTCTATCTTAAGAGCAGAACACACAGAATGCAATGAAACCCAAGAAGTTGCCATAGCTGAAGCTACAAAGAGTCTATCACAGAGTTCTAAGGAAGCTTGCTTAAGATCAAGACCCACTGTCAACTAAAGAATGCAATGAGCAATATGAAGATGGCCAGAGGAAAAAGATTTGAATGTGATTGGAGCAATGGGAATAGGCTCAATAGGTGTTGATGGCCTTGTCATATGGATGCAACCACTAAATGAGATAGCAGAGTGGTGAGGTGGTGGTCAAAAAACTCCATCAAGAACTTGTTGTAGGAAAGTTGTAGTCACCAAAACAATCCTCACCTTATGTCTCCCAATAGTCTCAAAGTCAATCATCTGAGAAGTGCATGGTGCCTTGTGGTCAGGGTTGTGAGGATCCTATCAAGACGGCAGTAAAAGACAATCATCTGAGAAGTGCATGGTGCCTTGTGGTCAGGGTTGTGAGGATCCTATCAAGACGGCAGTAAAAGACAATCATCCATTTACTCATATTACGAGGCAAAACCATTCTTGAGATGCTGTATAGTTCTGTAGGAGGTCTGATCAATAACTGGAACATGCTCATCATTTGCTACATAAATTGGAGTTGAAATGCCTCTTCTTGTTGCCGTCAGTTATCTAGCTCTTGGATGAGCAACTGCACTAAATCAGGTTTTGAACAGCACTTGAAGGACTACTTGGATCATCTATCAAATAAAAATTAAAGATTCAAAGTACAATGATACAATAGAAATCAAATCTAATAAACTGATGTTATTACAAGAAAAAAGTCACAAATTAAAAAGCTTAGTTCAGTATCACTCCAAACTAGATCTAAATTGAAATTTGTTGTTGTTGGGTTGTGTACATCTAAACAACAATCATGAAATTTGAAATCAGAAATTTAAAAATCTGAAATCTACAACCATGTATGTCTCTATAAGTAATCCGAATTCTGGTAAATAACTACGACATGTATCTTAGCTATAGAAAGAGAACGCAAACTACTGAGTAGAAATCTCACATTTTAGAATCAAACAGAAAATTTCAGAAATTCAAAGGGTGGTGCACCCAATTTACACAAGGAGTATATCAAAGACTCAGCAATCTGAAATTTGAAAACACTCATAAAATATAGATATAGAAAGGGCTGGTCATTAGGAGATGTTCCAGATATGCACAAGCATATCAAGGGCTGAATAATCTAAATTTTCAAAACACACAAAAAGTTTCAGATATGGCAAGGATTAATCATTAGGCTTTGACACCAGTTGATATTAGCTATATTACTATATGCATTTCTCCATGTTTTTATTATATAAGAGAACCCTGCATAAATAAAGTCTTACAATGTCATTCAGTGTTCCTAGCTGTCTACCTACTTTTATTTATTTTCATCTAGTCTTTTACAATTGTTCAAACTGTCCATCTACCGTGTATTTGCCATATACTCTTTACAGATGTTCCAACTGTCAACTGCTATATCTCTAGATAACCAAATAGCCCTCTTACTTCATTTCTATCATCCTACCTGCTTGTGGAATGTAGTTAGCATTCTAAACACGTCATGCATCCCCATCATTGTGGAAAGCTAAGTCACAAGTTTCATGTTTGTGTTCAATGATGATAAAATTTAAAACAAGTTCCCATGGACAAAAGTTAGAAAGAAAAAAAAATAGTGATTAAGTTTGATGAATATAATTCTTTTATTTTCAAAATAATAAATAAATGCACAAAAATGTTGGTGTAATTAAATATTTAATTACACTTTATTAAGTTTACTTAGGTCTTAATTAGGTTTTACCTTTAGGGTTTTGCATATTGCTTTATAAAAGCAAATCATCTCATGTAATTCATTATTCCCAATAATATTATTTGCACATCTTTTGCAAATTGCTCTTGCATCTTTGTTTTTTCCCCTTGTAGAGAAGGCTAATCCAGGTTTTGCAGGTGATCTTGGTTTTATGGAGTTTATTGGAAACTCTAACATGGTATCAAAGGACTGATCTGCAAGCCCCTTCTCAGATCCGAGAGAAACTCAATCAAAGAATTCTTTTTTGGGGATCCTCAACGGATCAGCCTTGAGCAATTTTTTGGTGCATTTTAGATCAAAAACGGCCAATATGTTTTTCTTCATGTATTTTTGAGAAAATTTATTTCTGGGTTTTGTTTAAGATCATGAAATACCATCTAGTTATCTCCTAGATTTTGCAGATAGTGAGCAAAACTTGTAGAAACGGCTGTCAAAACCACAGCTATTTTCCTTGAAAGTGAAGTTTTTGATTTTTACCAAATCGCATGTTCTGTTTTTTGGATTCAAAAACGCTTTATGTGTTTTGTTGGCAGCACCAAAATATTATTTGGGTATCCATTAGTTTTTGCATGCAACAAGTAAATTTTTCAGAAATCAAATCAGAAGGGTTGTGTTTGCATTGTCGGTTGGCAAAATTTACGTTTTTTTTTCGAAAATTCATAACTTGAGCATACTCTGTCCATTTTTCAAAAACTTTATATCATCGGAAAGCTGATTTCATCCTCTACGCAGATCTGAGGTCAATTTTTGTATGGAGGCAGATGTGAATATTAATCCTTGCATGCAATCTTTCCTTTTTGCATACTTTATGTTTTCATTTTCTCTTTGATTTCTACATGTTTTGCATGTTCTCTTTTAACAATCTTGTGGTATTGTAATAAATGAACTTCAATAAAATTCCATTACGGGGGTTGCTTGCATAATAATTTGATTAGAATGTAGATGTATGGCATGCACTTTGATCCCATCTTCATATTGATGACAACTCGCATGAGTTGTATCTGGATTCTATAGTTTCTTTTGGCCACAATCTTGCTCATAACTTGACACATTTTGGTTCGCATCAGTTCATATCTCAGATTGAGAGCCTATGGTTAATGATCCTAAATCGCATCAAATTTTCATCGGGTCACATCTCAATTTGAGGGCCATTCATTTTATGGTTAATGTTCCAAAATCTTCATGGTACTTGCTCCTATGTATCAATTTTAGTCATAGTTCAGCATCGACATCGAGATACACATAGCTTCCAAATTCTTTCATCATATTTTTCCCTCTTATGGGGGGGGGCATTTCTTATGTATCTACATGATGGATGGGATGGATGGTGTACTTGGGGGTTCTTATGGAGTCCTCCATCTTTCATCACTTGGTCACATTCTCTTTCTTTTGCATTGCATATGTACATGGGTACCTAACATGGCCTTGTAGCCGGGACCCATTCATGCTTTCATGGACCCATCCTTGCATTATCTGCAAGTTTCTTATTCTTCGTAAGTTGCACTTAAGGGGGGGTGTTGGTGTAATTAAATATTTAACTAGCTATGGCACCTTGTGCAATGGGTACACCAAAGAGGTGTGGAAGGTGAATTAGGAAAAAATTGGTTTATTTTTTGCACACATTTGTGTAGTAAATGAGATCAATTGATAGGTCATTTAGAAAATGATTTTAATATTAGTATTATTTTTTTTTAATTTTTATTATAGAATAATATTATTATATATTTAAAACTAATTATTTATTATATTTTATAAAGGAAAGGATGTCGTAATGTTAAAACCTAAATGTGCTCATTATTAGGGCGTAATTTTCATTTTAATAAAACATACTATATTAATTATGCTAATTTATACTTAACTATGTAGGGTAAAGGATGTCAAAATTTTAAAACCTAAAATATACATTATATATTAATTATGCTAATTTATACTTAACTACACAGGGCAAAGGATGCTGTAATTTTAAAACCTAAATTTGCTCATTATTAGGATCTTTGCAGTAATTTCCATTTTATTTTAAAACCTAAACGTGCTCATTATTAGGATCTTGGCAATAATTTTCATTTAAATAAGCATACTCTAAAAGCCTCGTCAAAACTTTATTGTCCCCGTGCCCCTCATTTTCAGGCTGCAACTCACCAAATTGGAGTGAAAGGTTTGGAGGAGCGAACCAATAGCAGCGAGGAAAGCAGAACCAATAGCGGCAGGGAAAGCAAAACCGATAGTGACGGGGAAAGCAAAAAAGCACAGCGACAGAAAAGCATGGCAGGGAAAACAAAAAAAACACGACGAAAAACAGCCAAAAAGTGGCGAAAAATGGACGGCTAAGAATCGTTTTACTGTGAACCATGTCGTGTAACTCCATCTTAACCGTCAAAGGGGAAAATAAGCTTCGAAAGCTCCTATAGGACATACCTTCAGCATAATTACACTTTATTAAGTTTACTTAAGTCCTAATTAGGTTTTACCTTTAGCGTTTTGCATATTGTTTTATAAAAGCAATTCATCTCATGTAATTCATTATTCCCAATAATATTATTTGCACATCTTTTGCAAATTGCTCTTGCATCTTTGTTTTTTCTCCTTGTAGAAGGCTATTCCAGGTTTTGCAAATGATCTTGGTTTTATGGAGTTTATTGGAAACTCTAACAAAAAATGTCAAAATAAACAGATATATTACTAAATAGGTTTGAAAATTATATAAGATGTCAAATATATAAAATTACCAAAACAGTTGTAGTTTAATTGGAAACAATGATGGTATGTTCTTTAATTATGCCATCCACCAAGGTTCAAATTCTCCAAAGGTACTATTGGTCTAGGTTCAACCCTAAGTGACTTTAATGGATTGGATCCCCCTACTTGTGCCAGCTTTGCCAAAATGCAACTTCTGGTTTAGATGTATGCTCCCTCATAATGAGGTAATCTGCTACATAAAGGCAGAGAAGCTAATATCTATGTAATCCAATTGTTTCCATCAAATATATAAGTGTGTGTGTGTGTGTGTGTGTGTGTGTGTGTGAGAGAGAGAGAGAGAGAGAGTTTAATTCATAACAAATAAAAATAAATAACCAACCAAATTTCAAATTTTTAACAATCATATTCCCTAAGTAATGAAACAATAATACTAAAATTTTGAATATACAATAATGATCCAAAATGTTGAATATATGGCATCATCAACCAAGAATAGGAATTTTGAAATCTGAGATGAGCAGGAAAGTCCAAACCCTAGGGTGCAACAGGAGAGGAGGATGATGAGGACGATTGGGACAAAGGCGGCCAAGATTTCAATGGTCTAGTAAATGAATGGTGTCATAGTTAGGATGAGGAAGATGAACACTTGCTTCACACTTCATTAGAGGCCCAATAGATTGCCAATGTTAAAAGGGATTCTTCTACTACCTCAATTACTTTACCGAGAATCCTATTGTTGCAAAGGTATAAGAGTTGAATGTTGCATCTACTTCACAAAGGCGTTTTTTGTAGAGACCTCCTTGTATAGGATAATGTTTTATGGCCTAAAGCGGTTGACTTTCCAATGGTCAATGATCAAGTCAAGGAGGTCATTTTGTACCCTTCATGTTCTATTGTCAACAAAGATTGTGATTCAAGTAAGCCAACTACTAGACAAACTTGACCTGACATTTGTCCTAACATGGGAAATCCCTTGAACTAAGGCTCCCCTAGGTTAACTAGAGTTGTCAAATGTGAATCCCCTAGGTCCCTTGTAAAGACCAATGGTCATGTCTCTTGTGGATCTACAATGGGATCTATTACTCCTAGAAGTGGTGCCAATGTTGTCGATTGGTTAGTCCCCTAGATTAAAGGAAGGGCAAGGCAATTGTGTTGTTATTTTGCCAAAAAAGGACAACATTCTAGTGGTCGAGGATTAGGTTGGAGAGGTCATTTTGTGACCCCCTATTCCACTAACAACAAAGTCTAGAGTCAAAAATTCCTCGAATTGCATCTCCCCTAGGTTGGCAAGGGTTATTAGATGTGAACCCTCTAGGCCCCCTCTACTAACCTACGGTCCCATCTCTAGTGGGCTTGCAATGGGTTCTATCACTCTAGGAAATGGTGCTAATGTCGTCGCTTGTCAATCACCTAGACTAAAGCATGGGTTGGACAATTGCACCAATATTCTCAAAGGTAAGGATTGTCATATCCTTGTTTCACCTCTCCCTTTGGAACCTTGTATCTCTAATGATGGATGGCATTTTAGGGTCCTTGATTCCATGGTAGATTTCCAGTCTCAAAGGTTTGAAAACTCTCTTATTAGTAACTTTTTCAGCTTTAGGCCAATCATTGATGTTGTTATACACTGGCTTTTCAGGAAATGGAAACTTTGTAGACACACTAGTATTCACTATGGTGAATGGATTCTTCTCATTTCCCTTCTTGACTCATAAGGACTGTGCTCAGATTCTTAATGGTGGACAGTGGTTCTTAGGCAAAAATGGCCTCTATCTTTGTAAATGGAAATTGAGTTTCAATTTGGCGTTGGCTTCCATTTCTTGGGTCCCCATTTGGATCAAACTTCCAAGGTTATCTTTAAAGTTGTGGGAGAAGGAGATGTTGATTGCTATTGCCAATTCTTTCAGTCATCTGGTGACTATTGATGCAATTACAAAATCTAGGTCACATTTGCTCTTCGCCCAATTTATGTGCTTATATTGATAAAGATAAACCACTCATGTCTTCAGTTGTTTTTGGCATATGAAAGTATATAAGTGTGGTTGAAAATTTTAAAGCTACTTGTCTCATTTGCTGCAAAGCAGGCCACTCTTCAACAGCTTGTATGCCCAAAATTGGTTCACAAAAGGTTTGGGAAAAGAAGTCATCTTGTTCACTTCAGGTTGGTGCTGATCAAACTACAACAGCTGGGACCAACCATTCTGAAGAAAATGATATTGTGAAGAATTACAATGCCGCTATTAAGGATTTGTCCCCTCCCATTGGGCCCTTGCCTGAAAATGAAATGAGAAATTTGGGGTTGATGACCCCTAATGTTTGTGGTTTGACTCTAAGCTCCAAAGCTAGTAATGTCCCATTTCATTCCTAAATGTCTGCAGCCTATGTTTCAAGAGAAATCAACAAAGATAATTAATATTACACCAAACTGGCATCAAATAAAGATTAAGGTGTTAAGAATGGTCAACCAGCATATGAAGGGTTGTGTCCCTTGAGAAGTAGATCTAGAAGGAAAGGGAATGGTGGAGGAATTATTAGGACTGATTACAAGTAATAGACAGCAGCACTAACAAATTAACTTATTTAAAATTAAATTATTATTCTCCAAATGCAGTGATGAAGAGTTGTAATTATTGAAAAGGCAATAGAGGCAAAGAGGTGTGACTCCCTCAAACTTGAGATATAAAAGGGAGAGCATTTCATTTGAAAAAGACATCCATAACATCATTCAATAATTCAATTGAGAATAGAACCTTATGTGACTTTGCAAGTAAATTAAATTATGTTCTCAAGAGTAGTGATGATGTGAGAAAGGATGTGACTACTAATGTGAAAGGTTGTGACTCTTTCAAATGTGAAAGGTTGTGACTCCCTCAATAATAAGATATAAAAGGGAGATCATTTCTTTGAGGAAAAATCATCTATGGGGAATGAATCAATCAACCAGTTTGGAAATAAATTATCATTCTCAAAAGGCAGCAATGAAGGGTGGTGACTCATTTATTGTGAAGGGTGGTGACTCCTTCGATAAATGGATATAAAGGGTCAATCAGTTCATTGACATTCAATCAGCAATCATCACTCATGTATCCATCAAGAAATCAAGCAATCAAAATATCAAAAAGATCAATCAAGCAAACAGCAATAAATCTATCAATACATTGAATCATCAAATCATTCAAGCATCCAATCATTCAATCATCGAATCATTCAAGCATCAATCATTCAATCTTCAAAACATTCAATCATCAATTCACCAAAGTAACACACATTCAAATATCAATTTAGCATATCAATCAAGTGGGAAAAAGGAAAAATAAGAATAAAAAAATATAAGACATCTCTTTGGAATAGAGATTGAGAACAGCCATTGGTAATATTTGGAAAAATAAATTGGTGCAGTCAATTAAGACTAAATTTATCGTCTCTTTAAGAGGTATTTATTTAGAAATATTCTATCAAATTCCTTGGGGAATCATATCTTGAATTTGTGAAGTGTCTTGCTAATAGGAAGGTCGTTCAACCTTTCAAGTTTGCGAGAGCTGAAGGACTAGAAATTCTTTATATCAAGCACGCCACCCCAAGATGGATCCATTGCCTTGTGAAGTGTCTTGCTTATTCATTTGGTTTTCTGTCTCCACTGCCTTCTGGTTTTATGTAATGGGTGCCAATGATCTATTCAATATCATATAGGTGATGCTTAAAATGGGCAATTTTCTTATTGAAGCTTATGGGATTCGTTCTGTTTGTATATTTGTCTCTCTTTATGACTTGTCATGTAATTTTGGTGCATTTGTTCATGGCAGGCTTGGGATTAATTTTAATGTCCCACTCATGAACACTCAGTGCACTATGTAGAGGATGAGCTCAGAGACATTGACATGGCTACTGTAATTCATAGCAGAGGCGTCACAGTTTGATACCCTGCTATAGTTTATTCCCTTCTCACACTTTTCCTCTTCTGTTCCCCCATCTCCCATATTCCCTAAAGGGCAAAAGGTTTGAATGACACTGTTCTGCTGCAGAAAACAAGATCCATTTTGAATAAGATTACAGATCTCCTTTTGGATTACACATCTTGTAATAACTTACCAAACATTCCATTATTTCTATTGTCTTGTGGAAGGAAAATCCCAAGACGAACTAATTAGGCATTTTCAAAATGAAATTCTACTTAATCTATTCCATATTGTTAAGGTTGATTTTAATAAAAAGATCATTTTTATCAGATTCTCTTGCCCCTTACATGCCCTCTTGTTTGTAAGGCTATCCTAAAAAAATCCGCCCTTTATAAAACCACTATATGCTCTTTAGATTATTTGCGTCATCAACAACTTGATAATTCTAGAAGAGGGTTTGGTTAGAATCTTATAAGAAAAATTTAAGTGGGTAGTTGTATTTCAACCACCTCTTCTCTCACTTATGGAGCCTTGTGAAATGATTTTATTTAGTCTTGCATTGACTAAGGTCATTTGGAACAAGGTTTGAGAATCCAATCAAGGTCCGTCAAACCAAGTAGCTTGGAAAAATCACACAACCAAGTAGTGTTGAACTTAATATTATTATTTTAAAATTGAACTTGAAGTTTGAATGACGAATATTTATCATGCATGTTTTAAATGACTTTAAAGTTTATGGTGGCTTTTTTGTTTATATGATGCTGTGTGATATTCTAATCCCAATTCATGCTTCTAGGCTGCATCTTTATATATATATATATATAGATGCAGCCTAGAAGCATGAATTAGGATTAGAACATCACATAGCTATATATATATACACACACAGAGGCAAATCTCTTTTTTTTGTTTTTTATGAAAAGGACATATATTAAAACAAATGCGTTACAAGACTGAGAAATGCTACCCCATCTGCCAATGCCACCGACTAAAATTTTAATTTTAAGTACTTACCGATTCATTTTTTGGGAATCTTAATACAGCGTTAGACCAGAGATAGGATCTCAAGCATAAATATCCATCATTCTATTGTAAGTGCATAGATCTTATTTAGTAACTCATCCAAATAGGCGCAATGTTCATCACAAAAGTTAAAATGTCCCTGATTGTCAAACATCTCAAGGAAAGAAAAGTATGCCCTGTATTATGCAAACACCGATGAGTTATCAATGCTTTTAGCCAAAAAGATATAATAAATCGTCAATGTATGGCAATCCACAAAGATGTGAACCATTCCAAATTGCAATTTTACTTCTTACTTTTGCACAATTTCATGAAATTGAGCCTGATAGATCGTTTCTAATGCATAAATATGCACCCAGGGATACACAACTTAGAAAATGAAACGGAAAAATTACATTTTAACTGATGAGCACCTGAGGTTCGAATTCTCTAGTAAATTGTTGAAGAGGTTGTGGTGTAAAAGTAATGAAGACCTGAAGTGCGTGACCCGTGTTCAATTCCCACCAAAGAAAAACAGGCCATGAGGTTGTTGTGGAAAATTTATGAAACACATGAGAACTTTACCCATATTTACACATCTTAAGCATGTAAGATCATGAGCGCATGCCCATAATCACTTTATAAAAGGTATAAATAATAATAATAATAGAAATTTTCTTTAGGGGTCAGGGGTTCCAATTTTTTCAGCCACATAGAGATGCTTCAATTAAATCTGAATTATGCGTTCTAATGTGGCATATTAAAAGTAAATTGCTGGAAATTGACATAAATAAAAATACAACTGACCTTCTTGCTGTACGGATTGTCGCTGTCCCGGGAGAGTTCTGCTGGCTATGGTGCGGCTTACGAACATGATAAATTCCTTGGCGCTACTGCGTTGAAAATAACCAAACTGGCTTAAATTTGAAGCGCTGCTGAGCAACACAGGTTCAGACCCGGAACTAGAAGCAGATCCAGAATTAGGGTTAGGTTGCCCTTTCATCACCACAAGAGCCGTGATCTTCATGGCTGCTCTTCTCTGGATCGCTAAATTGTCAGTTTTTAGAACAGATCGACCAAATGCCCGACTGTTAAAAGAGGATTTGGTCAAAAGATGAAATATTTTCTGCTGTGGTCACCACATATTCGTTTTTATGGCCACAGGGAATATGGAAAAGATCAATGGAAAAGCTAATAAAGCTTAGAATTTTAGGAGATTCGGAGGTTCTGTGGAGATCGAGGCTAAGATCCGCCTAGTTTGTACATTCGTATTGGCGCAAATTCAGCTCTTCTCTTTTTTAATTGAAATAGGAGATACTCAACCCCAATGCAGTCAGCATCGCCATTCTGGCGTATAGATTGATTTTTTTTTGTATTTATTTTATGTACTCTTCTTCGTTAAGGTATCGGTTAGAATAAACTTTAGAATTGAAGAGTAAAAAAAATGCACTCCTTAATATTTTTTTAATTTTGTTTAAGTCATTTTTAGTTGATGTTTTAGATATATAATTTGATTATTTCGATATTAACTTAAGACTTATTTTTATTTAATTTTTTTCCTGATTTAATATTAAGTAGTTTATTTACTTTAAATAAAATCGTGAGATTGATTATGTTATAATTGTATCTTTAATTTTCAATTTTTAAATTCTTATATTCCAAGGCTTATAACATTTGGATCTAATTATGGGATCTAACAATCTCAAATACCAACAATTAAAAGTTGTGTTTCTAAGATTGTATATTTAAAGGCATCATCATTTAAATCAAATTATTAAATGTACATCTAATGATCAAATGATCTAAGACACATTTTGAAAAATCGTAAAAAACTCTTCTTTTCTTTTCAAGTATAATCCATCAATCATCTTTTGTCAAAAATAAGAAGCAATAATTGACATTCATTTTTAAGGCACATTTAAAGTACATTCTTTGATATACTAACATATCAATGCACATAAAGCAATTAGCAATCAACTTGAACACATTCACTACCATCTTGCGTTAACATCCATTGTCACCCATTCATCACTTTTATTTTTATTATTAATTCAATATAAGGGCTTGACTAAGGCATGAGGAATTTCTAAACTTCAACTCTTACACAACAAGCCCCATGGTGCTCTTTATTGTCACCATTATTTTCGTTCCTTCAAATATCATTAGGTAATCACTTCAATTTTATTTAGTGAAAAGGTGCTAGGAGCAATATTTTTCATTTTACACCTCATGCCACCAAATTGACTATGGCAACATGTCTAAGTGAGCTAGTTAATGCTAATGGAGTCATTATTTCATCATCCATTCATCCCAATTCTTCTAGGCTACATCAATCTAGTGAAGTCTCTTAAGATCCATGAGACCAAAAAGTGTCAAACTTTGGTAAGACTATTCTCGTAAACTTGCACCCATGAAGCTCTTATTAAACCTATAAGTGGACACCAATTCAACCAATAAAATTTATCTATATTTTTCTCAACTTAGATTCATTTTCTACAATGATAATGAGCATAATGTTGCAAAGTGCTTCAATTCCATTTAGTGAAAGGGGGCTAGGAGCTATATTTTTTGTATTCCACACCTCATGAAGACAAATTGACTACAACATGTGGCATAGGTGGGTTGTTTAATGCTATTAAAGGTACCATTTTTCTTTCAATTATTGTAATCCTTCTAGGATACATCAATCTAGTGAAGTCTCTTAAGCTCACTCAGAGACCAAAAAAGTGCAAAACTTTGGTACAATTATTCTCTCAAACCATGGCACCCAAGAATCTCTTATCTAAACCTACAAGTGCATGTTAGGTCCACCTAAAAAAATTATCTCAAATTTTCTCAAATCTAATTATTTTGCATGTGGCATTGACACTTAATATTGTAAAATGCTTCAATTTTGTTAAGTGAAAGGGTGTTAGGAGTGATACTTTACATCTTGTACCTTATGATGCTAAACTGATTACACCAACATGTCTAGGTGGACTAGTTAATGTTAGTGGAGACATCATTTTGGTGCACAAGCATCCTAGTCCTTCTAAGCTACTTGAGTCTAACAAAATCTCTTAAAATCCCTTGGACCAAAAAAGTACCAAATTTTGACATGACTATTCTCTCAAATCATGGAGCCGAAGAATCTCCTTTAAACCTGCAAGTGGACATTGAGTCCACTTATAAAATATTTTATTTTTTCTCAACTCAAATTCATGTATTTGTGATGGCAATAAATGTTACAAAATACTTCAATTTCATTCATTGAAAGGGTGATAAAAGAATTACATTTCACACCTCATGTCACCAAGCTAACTACACCAACACATCTAAGTGGGGTAGTTAATTCTAGTGGCGGTATCATTTCTCTACCCAATATTCTTGATCCTTTTGGACTATATTAATTTAACGAAGTCTTTTAAAATCCATAAGACCAAAAAGATGTCAAACTTTGGCACCATTATTCTCTCAAACCATGGCACCAAAGAATCTCTCATTTGAACCTATATGTGACATTAGTCCACCTACAAAAAAATATCTCAATTTATTTTAACTTTATTTTATTTTCCCATAATGGTGACAAATACAATGTTACAAAATGCTTTTTTTTTTTTATTAGTGAAATGATGCTAGGAGCACTATTTTATGTTTTGTACCTCATGGCACTAAACTAATGGTACAAACACATTTGGTTTGGTTGATTAGTGTTGGTGGATGTGTTATTTCACATCCCAAGAATTTTGGTCCTTATAGGCTACATCAATCCGATGAAGTCTATTAAGAGACCCAAGACCAAAAAAGTACCAAAATTTTCCATGACTACTCTCTCAAACCTTAGTACCAAAAAACATCTCATCTAAACCTACATGTGGATGTTAGCTCCACCTACAAAAACCACTCTCATTTTTTAAACTAAAATTCATTCACCCAAGTGGTGACAAATATAATGTTCCAAAATGCTTTAATTCAATTAGTGAAAGGGTGCTAGGAATGATATTTTATATTCTACACCTCATAGAACTAAAATGATATATTGATGTGACATTCAATATGTTGAATTTCCTATGATTTTCTAAGTGCCATAGGTTAGAACGATAAAGGTTCCCCTACTTGAAAGGTGGCTAGAATCAATATTCTTCATGAAATGGTTATGAGGTTTACCAAAATATCTCTACTCGAGAGTCCTTTGGCTGGTCTATTCAAGGGGCTACAATGAACATTAAGAATCACATTTGGAGAAGAGGCTCACTTAGTGAAATTAACCCACTAGTAGTTGATGTAAACCTTCTACTTCAATTTTAAAGATGATAATGGTCTTCAATTTATATTTTTTGACTTCTATCAACATCAAATTTACATTTAAAATAATCAATATGTCTTTCAAAATCATAATTTTACAAGTTGGAATATGAGAGGTCATCTGTAAAATTCATTCCAATTTTCTAAAATTGAAATACGAATTTTAAGACAAGTTACACATCATAATTATACAAGATTTCATCATTTGGAAGTCACAACATATTTTCAATTTTATTGCTTTTGTGATTGACCTTTATCATTAAAACTACATATAGTATTCATATAAAAATGACAAAAATATAGGTGAGAAGAGAAAACAAATCTAAATTTATTGTTGATCCTCTCGTACATCATCCCACAAATACAAAAAATTGTCTCAAAACCAATTTCCATTGAACCTATTATTAGCAATCCAAATATGATATGGCATGATCTCTAAAGGAACTATAAATCATGTGCACCATTATTATTGAATTTTAGCATGCATGGATGTGTTCATGTGACTGTACAAAATACCTAACCATTAATAAGGAATCTATGGTGTAAACATATGTTGATTTCATTGTTATTTAGTGAATTAAATGTATAGACGTATGGAGAAAGAAGATAAATTTAGAGCTTGAAAATATTAAATAATGAAGACCTAAAAATGAGAAAATTTTGGTATATTATATTCATAATAGAGTTTAAATGGTTTTCTAACATTTTCAACCCTTTACAATGAGTTTCACATGATAATATACAGGCACATTTGGATGTGGAAGACCAATAGTATTCCATCTAAAAGTCACAAAAGATAAAAATACATTAGAATATGAAGATTCACTTTGACTAACCCTTTACATTTTATTTCACTTGTAGATGCATGTCGCAAAGCTAGTGCACATTTGCCAAGTGTCATACACTCACTAAAGATCATCTTCTATGAATTGCTCTCCTTGTTCATAATCCTCATTTTCACTTATCAATTTTTTTATACTTTGCACTCAATAACAAAAAAGCATTAAATTCATTTAAATAAAATCATCAACTAATTAGACCAAAATATATTAATCACATAAATCATTTTCAATTAAGGCCTCTACACATATTTGCAAGAGAAAAAATAATTTTGTATTTATTAAGTCCTTGTGAAATCACATGCTTAAATTTCAAAGCTAAATTAGACTAAATTTATAACTTTCATAAGGAAAATGATCAAAATGAATATTTTGTTAATTTAGTACAAATTAGGGCTTAGGCCTAGCTTGTATGTTGCATTTCCTAGGGTTTAGAGATAGTGTGCATTATAAATTACACACTACACTAGAAGTGTAAAGTACAATCAATGGTTAGGGTTCACTCATGTTGTATATTTGCAGTACAAAATGTAGACTACAAAGAAATGTGACTTGTAGTGAGGATCAAGGTTTACTTGCATTTTGATGTTACACTCTAAATTGTAGATTACACCAAAAATGTGAATTATGGGTGTAAGTTAGGGTTATCTTGCATAGTGTACCTTGCATTGCAAACTATAAATTGCAACGAAAATTTGAGTTGTGACCGAAAATAATAGGGAATAAAAATAATATTTTGCAAGAGATTTTAAAATATTTCAACTAATTTTTTGTGAGGATTAAACTATATTTTAATCATTAATAACTATTTGACTAAATTTTAAATATCGGGAGACTAGAAAAATAAGAGCACAATAGTGTTTTAAGCCACATATGCCCTAAATGAGAAAACCTAGGCTATGACATAAAAAATTAAATATAAAACTAGGAGACAAGCAAGGATTTCACATAATTTAAAGGTAACTTTCAGTAATCATAGATAATGCTAGAATAAATATAATATTTCAAACACATAACCCTCATAAATAAGAGGGAAATGAAGAAAACCTAGAAAAATGTGATAAATTGGTTTAAAATAATTTGAGAGGTTATAGATTGTATAATTTTGAAGGGCATCAAGGAAGTTAAATTGCCAAATTATTCAAAAAATTGAATAATTTCAACCCACTAGACACTTTGGGGTTTCAAGAGAAACATCCACAAAGCATTATTTCAGATTTTGGGATTTTGAAGTAGTTTTGCATTATTGTGGACCGAGGATCAAAGTTTATTAGCAACTTGCATATCACTATTAATAATCCAACTCTATAACCATTGAAGAAAATAAAATGACTTTTGTTTTCTTGATTTTATATTTTTAATCAACAAGATACAACATAAGACCCACCATAGAAAATTTTAGCAACAAATTAGCATAAAAATATAAGATAGAAGATAAAATCACTTTGAATCACCTTAGAAACAAATCATAAAATCACCATAAGGGTCCCCACATTCAAAAAACTAGTGCCATGTTATGGAGGTCACAAAAAATACCCCCTTCATTAAAAAATAAAATGATAATCTTGATCAAAGAACATATAAATTCTTTATTAATGTTAATTATCATGTTGGAACATAAAATTGATCAAAATTTTACTTTTCAAGACACCATCCATACTGGTCAAATCCTAATAATTTTGTAGTGAGAAAATTGTTGAGGGAATAGTGCTCAAAATTCAACATTCAGGTACATGGAATGATGTTCTTACAAAATCTAGAATAGGTCAACCTTATAATGCTTTCTGCACATTTTTCAACTAGATTTTTACATGTGATTCATTTTTTCTTTCCTATGCAAATATCAAGTATAACAACTTTAGATATCATTTTTTTATAACTTTAGGATTCAGTTAGGTTGAGGTCTTCTTTAGATATGGTAGTGTGTATCATTTAGACATGTCTAATTATCTAGACATAGTTTCATTGCTAGCTAGGCATCTATAAGCCAAATAGAGTTTCATCTAGTCTCATTCTAAATATAGCTCTATTTCCAACTAGGTGTCCATAGCCTCAATAGAGATTACTTAAGTAACATAAAATGAATAAGCATTTGATTTTATTATATTTTTACTTTCTCATTCCACAAGCATTAAGCCCATCTCTATATTTGGGTCCATTACAGTAATCATTTTTTCTCTTTTTAATAATAATTTATTTTAGACTCAATATCCTAAGTGTAGTCACCTTTCTAGATATGCAAGTTATATCTTAGAATTTCCTATACTTCCTTAATCATAAAATCAAATCTACAAAACCAAAAGAAAGATTATCGAAAATTAACCTATCATGCATGCAAAAGGAAAAGATTACAAGTGAAAAAATTTATGAAGGAAACTCAAATAAATCTTCAAGTATTTTGTGATCATGTCATTTAATAAAGAACAAGGTCTTTAAAATCATATTGACATTGGTGAAATGGTGGAAATAGGACACCACTCTATAAGATACCAAAGCTCCAAAGAAACAAAACCAAAATAAACAAATGGAGCAAAAGAAAAACCAAAAAAAAGATAAAATAAAACACAAAACAAGCCAAAATTTCCTATCCTACCTAATAAATGTAAACTTGATGGTTGAGGGATATGGATAGAAAAGCTTCCATTTCTCCATTTTCTAACATTATCAACCAAAAAAAGCTTTATGGTTGAAGTCTTGAAAAAGTCTTGGTTTGCCTTTAAATTCAAAAGAAGGAAGCTTGGACTGATTTGAGTGTAATTACATGGAAATGGAGAACCAAACAAGAGTCTTAAGTGGTCATTTTTTCTTGAAATTGGTAAAAATTGATTTTGGATGAGAAAATGAAGATAATTACACTCAAAATTTGAAGATGTGACAAGAACAAGAGTCTTAGTGTTCTAAATCTACTTTCTAAACTATTAATATTTTTTTGAAAGTGGTGGAGATTAAGGGGTTCATATAGGGGGATCGCAAAAATTGCTCTTATTTTTGTCAAAAAAACATAACATGGCATTTGGTGTGCTCCCCCTAAAATGTTAACTTAATTTTACTATATTAAAAATTATTTTGGTAAAATATTAGCTAACACTATGTAGTTCATACTTGATTTTTCTACTAATTTTTTTTATGAATTATTGATTTTTATCTAATTTTCAAACTGGACACATCTTGAAAAATAAAAAATTGAGCATGCTCCCACCTAATTTTTTTGGAAACTAAAAAATTGTTTTTTTAATGTGCCAAGAATATAGTCTAGAATATAAAAATGTAATATTTTTCAAAATTTGATGAATAGATGAAAAATGGAACCAAAAATACTATATATAAGTTTTCAACAAAAAAGGAAGACACTAGCAAATAAAATAAAGATCAAAACCTTATCATATTCAAAATGTAGAAAAATTACATGGTTAGAAAGGTAGGAGAGAGATTTATGTTATTATGGTATTTTTTCAACTCAACATTAAAAGATGTACAAACCTGATAGAGAGCACACTCGAGATTTGGTTACTTTTTATAATTTATAAAAAAAGCATGCCATTGGACATTGATATGTAAGGCCAACCCTTTAGACTAGGTTCCTCCAACCCTAAGGGTTGGCAATACCCAAGGCAAATATAAATTCAAGTATGTTATAGCACAGTCATGTTATAACATGCTCATGTTAAATGTGAAAAGAAACATGGAAAAGTGAGATAAAGAGGAAGATTTAGAAAGGAAGAGTGAGATATATAGATATAAAGAGATGGAGAGATAGAGATAGAGATAGAGATAGAGATAGAGATAGAGATAGAGATAGAGAGAGAGATATCTCTCCCTTTATCTCTATCTCTCCCTCTATCTCTTTATCTCTCTATTACTTGTCTCTATCACCCCATCTCTCTCTTGGAACACTCAAATTAGGTATAAATGCAAGCATGTATTATAGCATGCTCACTTTTGTTGAGAAGAAAAATTCCAAAAAAAATGGTAAAAAGGCATGTGGATCCTATGATTTTGGACCCACATTCTTTGTTTTACTCTACAATCTGTGTTATTCAACATGCAAACACACTTTTCATGATGTTGATAAAATATCAATCATTGTTTAAAAATTCTACCACTTTACTTGTTTTGTCGATACAAAAGAATCAAATCACATGTTTTTAGATTGAATTTGATATTATGAGCTATAATTTTCATGTTTTGAATATTTTTAGTGATAATTATCATGTTTTGAATATTTTTAATGATTATTATCATGTTTTGTGTCTAAATTTGATAACATGCAAAAAAAAAAATCATATTTTATATTAACTCTATTAGTATTGATATAGAATTGAACATCACACCAAGGAAGTTGATGAAAAACTCAAATTTTGGTGGAGTGCGAAGCTAAAAAAGAATGATACAACATTGTACACTTAATAAATTAAATACTTAAGTTTAAGATAATCCTCTTTTCCTTTCTCCCTTTTTTTCATGCCCCCTTCTCATAATAGTTCATGCACGCTATATATCCTAGTGATAATTCACTTCATTGCAAAATAATTTTTAACACTTACATGATTCATATCCCTTCTCAAGTTCCAATAATTTTGGTGTTGTCACTAATTCTTTAATTCTCATGAATTTTTTTATCGTGACACTCACTTAACCAAGCTAATATTAATCAACATATAAAATTATTTTCCAACAATAAGATTTGAAGTGTGTTATCAACTATACAAGTGGATCGATCTTCATTTGTTCTAACATTAGGATGAGTGGAAGCAGGTGCAGGTGTTTAGGTGAGAGCAGGGGTTTGAACGACGATGGAGATTCTAAGGAGGAAGACGATGTAGAAGCGGGGGTCGTTGGGTTCCCTCTCAACATTCTTTGCAGTTCAAACCTCTTTGCATTTTGTGCAATGAGCAGGAGTTGGCACGAGGGTGTGGCCATGCTTTTTGACAAGGACAGGGTTGGTGTTTTTGACATTGCTAGAGCCATAGTCTTGGCATACACCATGATGGGCATAGGCGGGAAGCAGAGCTATGAAGGAGGTTTGAACTCTTCTGATGAAGAGGGAGATGGAATCTCGGTTGAGGATGCAAATGATGGTGTGAGCTACCTTGAGAATGTTGTTTGTTGCTTCCTTGTGGGTAGGGCACCTGTTCTTTCCACGCGAGTTGTTCTTGGGCCATTGTTGTGGTCAGATGACTGGGTGTGGTGGCTCTTGGGGGCTGCTTTGAGCCCTTTAGTTGATGACTATTGCTGCTCTTTTTGGATGCGTTGGTTAAGGAGAGAGATGAGATCTGCCTTATCCCTTGGCTATGGTGTTGTGGGCTCTAGTTTGGAAGGGGACTTCTCTGTGTCTTGGAGGCTTGGGGTTAGCACAACTTTCGGTGTTTCCTTTTGGGGGACAACTTGTGTGGAGCCTAAGGATGCCGAGTGTGTAGCTATTGGAGGATGTTGGCCTTTCCTCTTTTGTTTCTTAGTCCTGGTGGTTCCTCTTGTGTGGGATCTCGTTGCTTGTTGGTGGAAGTTTTTTTTGCTTCCCTCTTTGCCCTTTGGGTTTTTCTTTCTCTCTTGCCTTTGGGCTAAGCTATTTATGATGCTTTTCCTTAAGGCTCAGATGGGTTTGTTGTCCCTTTTTGGGGTTGTGATGTTTATGTTGTTGGTGAGGCATGCCTCTTTGGTGGGTTCTTTGTGTTCAACTTTGGGTCCTCCTTTCATAGGTCTATGTTTGTCAGTTGGGGTCCTCTCTGGTTGCTTATTCTTGTGGGGTTGTCCCTCATTGGCTTACTTATATGTTGTAGAGTTGTATTGTTTCAAAAAGATTCTCTTTTAGCTAGGCAATTTTCATGCATTTTTTCTTGCTCCCAGTTGTTGTTTTCTCTTGTTTCTGGTTTTTGGCTAATGGCTTGGCTTCTTTTCAAGATTTTCTTGAATCCCTAGATGTTTTTTTCCCTTAATCTTGTTATGATGAGTCTATGGCTATTTTTTGGTTTTAATCATTTTGTCCACAACTTTTTCCTGGTACAAAGGTTACTAAAGGATGCTATGATCACTTGTTTGGTTGTTGTGTTGACTTTCTCCTCGGACTCTATGGAGGTGGGTTCCTTTAATTTTGAGGTGGAAATGGAAGGTGAAGGTTTTTGGTTCCCTTAGTTGTTGATCCTATTGAGGTGGTCGCTTCTCCTATGGAGGTGGAGGTTGAGGGGGTTGGAGATTACAGGCTGCAGCAAATTAGTTGGTCATGATATCCTCTCCAATAGAGAGGAGCTCTCTCCTTTAGAGGTGGAGGTTGAGTTGGTTTCTTGGTACCAGATTAGCTTGTGCTACAAGGATGTTGAGTTCTTTCATTTTTTTGTTGCCTTCCCCTTACCACCTTTTGTGGTGGGCTGTTGTTGCAAGTTGGTTGTTGGGCTCATGTGGTCCATTGTGCTATCTAACTCCACTATTAAGGTGGGATTGTTGGATTTGTTGGTGTTTTTGATTATGGGTTTGATGTTGTTCTACACCATTAAGTTGGTTATCTCTTTTGGCTCAGTGGTGTTTTCCATGAGTGGCTAGTTTGTTGATTCTTGGCAGATGCAGACGGTTTCTTTGTGTATCTAAGGGTTTCTAGTCCCGGTTAAAACTAGGTTGTTAAGGGTTCTTGGAGCCTTGCTTGTTTGAATGATGCACCTGGTGTAGTCATGTATTATCTTTTACAACTACTATTGGGCCACTAATTGTATGCATTTTATCTTATTTGCAGCTTGCCTATCTTTGATAGGGTTGCGGGTCCCTTCAAAACCGTTATGTACTGGGTTTTGGGTCCCATCAAAACTTGTTTCCCCCATAATAAAAAACTATACAAGTGGACATAGATCTTGTTAGCTCTCAAAAACGTAGGTAAAGATACCTCAAGAGGCTGCCAATCTCTTGATACGTTCTAGGGTAACATACAAGGTCAAAAGAACTCAACCTTCTACTCTTCAGGTGCTGCTGAACCTAGGTGGGTGTACCAATCTGAATGAAGCAGACTTAACTTATGATTATCTTCCTTGCACAATGATTTTTCCACAATGGCAGATAGAAGTGAACAAATGAAACCAAACTTGATAGCATTAACGATCCTCTGATCTAAATCCTAAAATGCTTAACTAATAGATATAAAGAAAATGAATGAGTTCAAAATGATGAAATGCAGAGACCAGTGCCTTGTTGGGTATGCAGAGTCAAATGAGATCAAGATGAGCAACACTTCTCTAGAAAAACTCAAATTATCTGGCATATATTATGTTTACAACTTGTATAAACATGCAAAATATGATTGCTAAGCTCTACTTGAACAATCTAGATGATTCTCTCTGATTACTGTGATCAACTAAAAAGATTTAATCTTTTCTTGAAAGAACCAATCAATCAATCACACAGATACAACAAATGTGCACTGATGAATTATATATAAACTTGTCATATCAATTCAAACAACCAGAAAGCCTCAATCTTGGAGACAACTTAGCAATACTTTCATTAGATTCAACAAATAATTGACACCAGAGAAATGCAGCAACATCGACTGATTTTCATAAATACCTCCATTCTGAAATCATGCAACAATAGTCTCTGATCTGATAATTTTATTCTACTGTATCTATTTGCTGTGTATCAAAATCTAATAGCTCGTGGTGATTTTACAATTACAAAAAATGTTAATTTATACACCATCATCAAGAAAATAGATCAAATTGAAAAACCAAGTTGGCTCTCCATAGAATTTGGGTTCCAATCATGTTGGTCCGCAACAGTAATTTATCACTCGCATGTCGGCCACAGTGTTTGTATTTCTGTTATTTACCAGTGAAACAGTCGCTGAGACACCTCTGTGGGTATGCTGAAGGCAATTCAGTCGTTCCTCGCTCTGTGGTGTCTATTCTCTTTTGCTGAGACTTGCCTGAGTCGAGGAGATGTCATATAGAAGACATTATGTTTCATCGATATGCTTCTCATAATGTACCATTCATTCGCTGAGACATTGGGAACTTCTCACCGAGATGCACTTTTGTTTCATTCACAGTCGTTGTAGCATTCATACATTGGAGAGACCTCATGCAGACCACACCGTGTTACATCGAAATCCCCTTATTCATCTCGTGCATCGCTATGACAAAACAATCTTCATACTGACAAGTCTCCACTATGCCCCATCGGCAAGACCCGGGTACTTCGCCAAGATCACATACCGAACGTATAAGTCTCACCGAGCAGCAACTTTATTATATTCATCCTCGCTAAGACATCTAGATTCTCTCACCGACTGAGTTCCCGTGTGTATTATCGGCGAGACAAATCAATGTCAGGGAAACCTCATGGAGATTGAATTATGTTATACTGAAGCACCCCAAACACCATCTATCACCAAGAGAAAGTGAAACTCACACCGACAAAATCCCTCATTAAGTTCCATCGGTGAGACCCATATCTATTTGCTAAGACTTACTCTGACCCACCATAGTCTCACCAAAAACCACTTGAAAGAAACTCCATGCGTAAGGTCGGCGAGACCAAAGGTCACTCGCTAAGACCTTACAACGATAGCCATATCTCTCACCGAGCTTGATCCTTTAGTTGCCGGTCGATGTAACAAAATGAAATCGCTATGACATAATGCCGAAACTCCTAACTCATGTCGATATCGCATCCCCTTATGTTGTCAATAGATGAGACACAACAAACCTCTCACCAAAAGTTGTTTGAGAGAAACCCTTTGTACTCCGTCAGTGAGACATATACGCCTCGTTGTGATCACTCACCGAAACCTTTAACTTTTGTCAATGTGCTCATTCTACCATCGATCGGTGTGACACAATGAGTTCGTCAAGCCATCATATCGATGCTGCAACTCAAGCCAAAAAGTGTATCATGTTCCTCCAGTCAGCGATACATGATGTAATCGATAAGACATCCCAACGACTGTATAACTCATACCGATATGAAACAATAGATGAATTCTTGCTGCCATGACAACAACAAAGTCTTGTCGATAGGCATCTCGGACATTTATCAATATAGAACACACAATGGACCAGGGAGACCCAGAAAGACCAATGTCGATATGAACCCTAATGTGAAAATGCAGACCCGATAGATTTTATGGGAACTATATGGGCAAAAAATAGATGAAAAATGCATACGGTAGGACCAAATCAAGAAATTTATGAGTGAAAACATATGTAAAAGCATCAAATTTTACAGTCCCAACAGTGGCTCCATCTGGGGATGAATGAGAGTAAGATCATTGCAACGATCCAGATCTTTGGGTGAGCAGACTAGACATAGAGTGATGAACCAGTGAGCAGAATGGAAATGAGTGGCAATGGAAATGAAGCATGATGGAATGGAGGGAAAGTGAATGCAAAATGGAAAAGAATGGAAAATGAGAGTGAAATGGAGATGGACAAAATCCTAGACTACTGTGCATGGAAAATAATTTTAAAGAGGATAAGCAAGAGTTGTCCATGCACTGGCAACCCTTAATCCTATGTGTTGCTTCAAGAGAAAAACTGCTTCAAGAATTGCCCATGAACAGGCAATTCCTAATCCTCACTAGCCATATTCTATAGATAGTATGAATCTTCACCTTTCTTTCCAACAACAACAAAAGGTCCCAGCCATAAAGCTTCAAATTTACCATGTTTACCTTTCTCCTGACATCTTGCGTTCCACATCAACACCAAGTCATTTTCTTCAAATTTTCTATCCTTTGCCTTCTTGTCAAACAAATACTTCATCTGTGTCTGTAACTTCATGTTTTGGCTTTGAGCAACCCTCCTTATTTCATCAAGTTCAACTAGTTGCTCCATTCTTTCTTCCATAGGTTCAAGAACATCCAAATCTTCCTGAAGGACAAACCTGTAGACTGGCAACAAATTCTACAAAGGCATCCTGGCCTGTGATCCATACACCAACTCAAATGGGGATTTTCCAATTGCCTTTTTAACAGTAATTCTATCAGCCCACACAACCAGTTTCAATTTTGAATCCCAAGCCTTCTTGTTCTGCCCTAGCATTCTCCTTATAATCTTCAAAAGGCTTTTATTGCTAGATTCTACTTGTCCATTAGCTTGTGGATGATAAGGGGCTGCATAAGAAATACTAATGCCATACTTATCACAAAAGCTTTTGAATTCATCTGACCTAAAACACATCCCATTATCTGTGATCAACCTCATTAGTGTACCAAATCTGGTGATAATGTTGTCCATCGGGAAATTATTCACTACCTTACTTGTAGCCTGTTTAGTTGGGATTGCCTCTACCCACTTGGTAAAATAATCAGTAGCAACCAGTATCCACTTGTGTCCACCACTTGATTTTTCTTGTATTTCTCCAATGAAATCAATTCCCCATTGACGAAAAGGGGCATCAGCCTGCAAGGGTCAAAGTGGCAAAGCACCCTAATACTTCAATTTTCCAGAGAACTTCTGGCAAGCTTCACATCTTCTTACATGTGTGAAAGAATCATTAAAAACCTTAGGCCAATAGTAACCTGCCCTGATAATTTTGTGTGTAGTAGTTTTTGTTGAGTAATGTCCTCCACAAAATCCTTCATGCATTTCACTTAAGACACGCCTGGCTTGAAACTCATCCAGACACAGTAACAATATACCATCTTCGTTCTTCCAAAATAGATCACCATCTATGAAAACATATTTAGATGCTTGCAACTTTAGAGTTCTCTTCTGGCTGTCACTCAATCCCTCCGGACACTTCATGTATTTAAGGTAATGCATAATATCAGTGTACCAAGGAGTGTGATCAATGCTAGCAACTGTAGTCCCTTCCTCTACATTGCAAATTTGGTTTGCTTCAATATTCGACTCTGCCATCAACCTAGCCAAGCCTTGACCTCTCACTAGTTTAGTAATTTGTATCTCCATATCAAACTCTTGAATCTTGTTGATCCATTTGCATCTTTTTCCTGTTACTTCAGATTGTGCCAGAATATCTTTGACAGCAGCATGAGGGACATAAGCAATCACCTTTGCTCCAACAAGATATGGCCTGAAGGCCTGAGTAGCTTTCACCAATGTAAAATCTTGCTTTTCCATTATATCATACTTCAATTCATA
Source organism: Sequoia sempervirens (assembly GCA_007258455.2). Taxonomy (NCBI): domain Eukaryota; kingdom Viridiplantae; phylum Streptophyta; class Pinopsida; order Cupressales; family Cupressaceae; genus Sequoia; species Sequoia sempervirens. Next base: position 10,270,321 of record VDFB02109042.1, read on the forward strand.
CCCTTGTAATGACTTACTAAAAAATGACACAAGCTGCTCATGACCATCCTCATTCTTCTGTAGCATAACAACAACAATTGTGTGCATTGAAGTAAAAGAGAATATTTGAAAAGGCTTTGCAAAATCTGGAGACTTAAGGACAGGAGCCTCTTTGATAGCCCTTTTGATGGATATAAAAGCTTCCAAGGCTTCTGCAGTCCATTCCATTTTCTGTCCTTTTTTCAACATTTTTGATATGGGCTTAATGATCTCAGTAAAGTTAGAAACAAATCTCCTAACAAAATTAATTTGTCCAAAGAATGACTGTATAGCCTTAACAGTTTTAGGAATAGGAATTTTATCAATAGCTTCAACCCTCTTGGGGTCAATTCTAATTCCTTCTTTTGAAACAATATGTCCTAAGAGCTTACCTTCTCTGACTGCAAAATGACACTTCTTAGGATTTAAGCTGATACCATATTCTAGAGCTTTAATAAATACCTTTTCTAGATGTTGTATATGATCTTCAACCTTCTTTGAATAAGCAATCAAGTCATCTTGGTACACCACCATGATAACATTGATTAAATTAGCAAATGCCACATCCATAACTCTTTGGAAGGTCGCTCCCGCATTAGTGAGACCAAATGGAATTCTTCTGTATACATATGTTCCCCAAGGAGTTGTAAATGTTGTCTTATATTGCTCAGATTCTTTGACTTTAACCTGGTTGTACCCTAAAAACCCATCCATCATTGACAACAACTCACACCCTGTCCCCTTATGCAATATAACCTCCATATTGGGTAGAGGATAGTTATCCTTGAGAGATGCCATATTCAGATTCCTGAAGTCCACACATAATCTGATATCTCCGTTCTTCTTCCTCATAGGGACCAAATTTGAGACCCATGTCGAGTGCCTGATTGGTTTGATAATTCCTCCATCTCTAAGCTTTGTCAATTCATCTTGCATTTTAGGCTCCAGTGTTGGATTTATGGGTCTCTGCTTTTGTCTGAATGGCTTAGCATCTAGCTTCAATGGTATTTCATGCTGAAAAAAATCTTCCCTGTATGCTTTTAGATCTTCATAAGACCAAGCAAACACATGCTTATACTTTCTCAGCAACTCTATCAGCATTCTTCTAATTGTAGGGCTTATCTTCTTTCCTATGTACACTTTTCTCTGTGTTATCTCAGTCCCCAAATTAATCTCTTCAATATCTGCTTTTCTAACTGGGGTTTGCTTCATGAGGGACCAATCATTTCCATCATATAGCCTCTCCAATGCCACTAAGCCCTTGGGAAGCTTCTTTTTTTTAGCTGTAAGATTTCCTTTCCAAACACTATTTGCTTCCCATCCACTTCTTCAACAAAAGCATTGAAGTCAATTTCCTGGGCTTCATATTGATCTATATAATTGAGGAATTTCAAAAAGTTAGTATCATCATTGAAGACCTGCCAATTATAAATATTATCAGGCACAGCAAGCCTTGTCTTGAACTCAATCTGTGACACCCCAGCCAATGTGATATCATCTCTTTTCAATGCCACATTTGCTAAAAAATTAGCCATTATGTTCTTTGATCTATCAATCCACTCAATTGAAAATGCATCAAACAATTCTATTGTATCCCATACAACATTCCTATATTGTTTTAATCTTTTGTGCTTTGCTGCATATTTTGATTTGACTTGTGAAACAACTAACTCAGAATCGCCCAAAACAGCCAGCAACTTGATTTTATGTTTCACAACTATGTTCAAGCCTGTCAATAAGGCTTCATACTCTGCCACATTGTTCATACACTCAAATGCTAATAGAAATTAATATTTAAAAGTAATACCTTCAGGCAAAACAAATACAATCCCAGCTCCATTTCCTTCCTGGTTGCAGGCACCATCAAAATACATCTTCCATATGCCATCACAATTCTGTATCACATGATTTTCAATTGGATCACTATTGATTAATTCTGGCTGGGATGATTCAATCTTAAAACTTCCAAGATCAACATCACAGAAAAAACTGATCTGATCTTGAGGCACACAGTCAACAAGCTGGTTCATTCTTGGTTCCCTGTAAAACTTCACTTCCTGACCATTCACTGGAATAGTAGCATAAGATAGATCAAACTGGACATTTCCACCAACAACTGTTGTCCATTGTCTTGACAAGAGCATCCCGAATTAGGGAGGAGTATCAATGACTGTTATATCTATATTATAAGCCACCTATAGATAAGTAGCCAGCTTGACTTCAACACCTCTCATAATACCTACCACAGAAACAGGTTTGTTATCCATTGCATAACACTTGCCTCCAGTAGTATCAACCCACATGCCAAGCTGCTTCATAACTCCTACTGGCATAATGTTTATAGTAGCACCAGAGTCTATCATGCAATTCCTCAACAATTTATTATTGATAAGCAACATAGTGAAAAAAGGATCAACTTGAGGGGGAGTTGATAATATATCACTCGAGCAGACTTCAAAATTATTTATTTTCTCCTGCCTACTGATTATTTTAACAACTACTTTGCTTTCAAAATTCATACATTTTTCATTTCCACTTGTTATCAATTGAACAACAGTATCCCTATACTCTTTAATCTTCATCATCTCAAGTAGTGGAACATACATTTTTACCTGGGATAACGCCTGAGTGAAGTCAAAAGAAGAGCTCTCCACCTTAACAGTCTTTTTCAGTTTTGGCGCATCTCCTTTGTTTTCTTCCTTTTCTTTTTTATTAGGCTGGCCAGACGCTTGTGTCTCTTTATGTAATTCCTTCACTTCCTCCTTAACTTCCTATTTTTGGATAAGATTCTATTCATCTTTATCAGGCAATCTCTTTTCTGGCTCCCTCATAGTTCCTTGTGTTGCCTTCTGATCTTTCATAAAAATTCCCCCAGGAATGCCTTCTACATCATTTACTTTTTTATTTCTCAACCAGTATTTACTTCTTGCTTCCTCGACTGCAGCAACAATTATTCTCTCTATTTCATCTTCAGTAAGTCTCCTCACATTACATTGAGCAGGTGCTTCAACCAAATGTGGCTCAGTATAATCTTCATCAAAATCATGAAAGACCTATTGTTCAGCCATATGGACATTGTACTTCTGATTTGAAACATCATATTCATAGCCTTCATCCTCTAAAGATGAGTATCTTTCCTCAACATGGTGAGAAATATTTGAAGTCAAATACACTGTGTGATCTTCTTCATTGTTTTCCATCAACATTCCCTCTTCTTGCATCCTTTGAGCTACAACACAATAGTCTAGAGAATGTGGCTTATCACAAGTTTCACAAAAGTAATTATTACTCACCATGTAAGTTCCTTTCTTGCTCAATGGATCAAGAGTCTCTTTGTTTCTTGGCCTAGTTGTTATAGGTTTTTCATCCTTCCAGTCTGTATTATAAGGCATATCATGCAACCTCAGCATCTCATTTCTATTCTCACTCCTGTATGTATTTTCCTGCCTGTACTGATAATTGTTACTTTGCTAAGGAGGCCTCGGGTTGTCTCTTTTACTGATTATACCAGCAGCCTTCCTGTTGTTTTCAATTATCAGTGCTATCCTTTGTGCTTCAGCCAAATCTCTTGAAAATCTATTCCTCAATTTGTACCCTGTTTTAGGATCAAATGCATTTAAATAAACACTCAAAGCTACAAAATCTGGCAACCTTGATCCAGGAGGTACCTTAGTCTGCAATTTATTGAATCTTTGGTTGAAATCATAAACTGAGTCATTCTGATTTTTCTAAATTCGCATCAATTCATGAAGAACTACATCTGGTGCATTTAGATTCCCATATTGCTCCAAGAATCGGTCCTAGAATAGCTGAAGAGAATTGATTGAGAATGCTGGCAAGATATTGAACCAATCCCTGGCATCTTCAACGAGTGACATCATAAACAACTTCACATGTAAATCTTTAGATGGCACATCTATGTCTTGGATGAAAACATTGAAACTCCTCAAGTGCTCTTCAGCAGTGATTGCATTACTTCCTGTGAATTTGGGCACCATACCCCTCCAACTGCCATCCATAGGGTAAGGGTACAACTAAAAACCTGCTAAATCAAATTGTCTAATCCTGGTTGTATGCTGGTGAGGGGGAGGAATAGGTGGACACTGATGCTGGTGCATGGGATTATTATACTGTGCATTATGCTGTGGGATGTAATGCTAACTAGGAGGTGGATGCATACCTATACGCTATGAGGAAAAATGAGGTGGAAGATTCTGCTGTTTATGGTGATTCCCTGTCTGATGGTGAGGAGACAATGATGGATTTGAAGGCCCTACACCATGATTACCCTGCTTATGAGGTGGTACGTACTTCGGGGGGGAGTTAGCCGTCTGAGCAGTAATTTGAACTTTCAACAATTTGGCCTTCAGATCCTCTATCTCCTTCCTCTATGATTCAAACTGTGCTTTCGCTTCCTCAGGAAGCTTATGATCCATAAAGTTATTTTGGTTACCTTCCATTTTCTGATCATATTCATGCTGAATTCAGATTCGTTCAACTTCCAGTTCAGCTCTAAACTCAGCCTGTTTCTGAGGATCGAGAGAAAAGAAATGATTTCTTTGATCTTTCGGAGTACAAGGCTCTGCACTCGAATTGTTTCTCCATGTATCATAGCGATCATTTGCTTCACAATGTGCCCTTGGTGCTTTGTCTTTATCTGTTAGGCACATATCCTCACTTATCCCTTTTCCCTTATCAACCTTGTCATCTTTGTGTGTCCACTTACTGCTACAAGCAGGAGCTCCAGTATGACCTCCCCTATATTGAGATCTTCTTCCATTCATGTTTGAACAACAACAAAATTCTATCAAAGTCGCCACTCACTTTTGTCAAAAATGAGAAAATACTTGATGTTTCTTATTCCCAGCGGAGTCTGTATAAAGTTCCTGACTCTATGATTAAGGCCTTGATTCTGAATGTATCCACAGTAGAGTCGCCAATTTTATAGCTCTCAAAAATGTAGGTAAAGATACCTCAAGAGGCTGCCAATCTCTTGATACGTTTTAGGGTAACATACAAGGTCAAGAGAACTCAACCTTCTACTCTTCAGGTGTTGCTGAACCTAGGCGGGTGCACCAATCTAAATGAAGCAGGCTTAACTTATGATTATCTTCCTTGCACAATGATTTGTCCAAAATGGCAGATGGAAGTGAACAAATAAAACCAAACTTGATAGCATTAACAATCCTCTGATCTAAATCCTAAAATGCTTAACTAACAGCTATAAAGAAAATGAATGAGTTCAAAATGATGAAATGTAGAGACCAGTGCCTTGTTGGGTATGCAAAGTCAAATGAGATCAAGATGAGCAACACTTCTCTAGAAAAACTCAAATTATCTGGCATATATTATGTTTACAACTTGTATAAACATGCAAAATATGATTGCTAAGCTCTACTTGAACAATCTAGATGATTCTCTTTGATTACTATGATCAACTAAAAGGATTTAATCTTTGCTTGAAAGAACCAATCAATCAATCACACAGATACAACAAATGTGCACTGATGAATTATATATAAACTTGTCATATCAATTCAAACAACCAGAAAGCCTCAATCTTGGAGACAACTTAGCAATACTTTCATTAGATTCAACAAATAATTGACACCAGAGAAATGCAGCAACATCAACTAATTTTCATAAATACCTCCATTCTGAAATCATGCAACAATAGTCTCTGATTTGATAATTTTATTCTATTGTATCTATTTGCTGTGTATCAAAATCTAATAGCTCGTGGTGATTTTACAATTACAAAAAATGCTAATTTATACACTAGCATCAAGAAAATAGATCAAATTGAAAAACCAAGTCGGCTCTCCATAGAATTTGGGCTCCAATCATGTCAGCCCACAACGGTAATTTATCACTCGCATGTCAGCCATAGTGTTTGTATTTCTATTATTTACCAGTGAAACAGTCGCTAAGACACCTCTATGGGTATGCCGAAGGCAATTCAGTCGTTCCTCGCTCTGTGGTGTCTATTTGCTTTCGCCGAGACTTGCCTGAGTCAGGGAGATGTCATATAGAAGACATTATGTTTCATCGATATGCTTCTCATAATGTACCATTCATTCGCTGAGACATTGGGAACTTCTCACCGAGATGCACTTTTGTTTCATTCATAGTCGCTGTAGCATTCAGACATCAGAGAGACCTCACGCAGACCACACCGTGTTACATCGAAAGCCCCTTATTCATCTCGTGCGTCGCTATGACAAAACAATCTTCATACTGACAAGTCTCCACTATGCTCCATCGGCAAGACCCGGGTACTTCGCCAATATCACATACCGAACGTATAAGTCTCACCAAGCAACATCTTTATTATATGCATCCTCGCCAAGACATCTAGATTCTCTCACCAACTGAGTTCCCGTGTGTATTATCGATGAGACAAATCAATGTCGGGGAAACCTCATGGAGATTGAATTATGTTATACCGAAGCACCCCGAACACCATCTATCACCAAGAGAAAGTGAAACTCACACTGAAAAAAGCCCTCATTAAGTTCCATCGGTGAGACCAATATGTATTCGCTAAGACTTACTTTGACCCACCATAGTCTCACTGAAAACCACTTGAAAGAAACTCCATGCGTAAGGTCGGCGAGATTGAAGGTCACTTGCCAAGACCTTACAACGATAGTGGTATCTCTCATCGAGCTTGATCCTTTAGTTGCATGTCAGTGTAACAAAATGAAATCGCTATGACATAATGCCGAAACTCCTAACTCATGTCGATATCACATCCCCCTGTGTTGTCGGTCGGCGAGACACAACAAACCTCTCATCGAAAGTTGTTTGAGAGAAACCCTTTGTACTCTATCGGTGAGACATATACGCCTCGCTGTGACCACTCACCGAAACCTTTAACTTTTGTTGATGTGCTCATTCTACCACCGGTCGGTGTGACACAATGAGTTCATCAAGACATCATATCGATGCCGCAACTCAAGCCGAAAAGTGTATCATGTTCCTCCAGTCGGCGAGACATGATGTAATCAATAAGACATCCCAATGACTGTATAACTCATATCGATATGAAATAATAGATGATTTTTTGTCGCCGTGACAACATCAACATCTTTCCAATAGGCATCTCAGACGTTTATCAATACAGAACGCACAATGGAATGGGGAGACCCAGAAAGACCAATGTCGATATGAACCCTAATGTGAAAATGCAGACTCGATAGATTTTATGGGAACTATATGGGCAAAAAATAGATGAAAAATGAATACGGTAGGACCAAATCAAGAAATTTATGAGTGAAAACATATGTAAAAGCATAAGATTTTACAGTCCCAACGAATCCTTAAATTATCATTGATGCACTAGGTATTAATTTTATTACACACTAATTTGTGTTATTATCCATCATCTAAAATCCTATGAAGAGACTAAGTGAGCTAGAGCCCCCTTAACTACTTTATTTTGTAGGGTTTTGCACATAGATTTGGTGATATTAGATCAAATATGAAAAAAAGATGAGGAATTCGACAAAGTTCTAAGAAAAATATTTTCTTAAAATAACCTAAGGAATTTCCATATAAATTTATAGGCTAATTTAACATATTGGACTAGGCACCAATTGTAGACATTGCCACTAAATAGGGCACTAAAAAAGGACATTGCCACCAAATAGGATGCTACTTATTCAAGTGAACTTGTCCTTTCAAATATTTACACATATTTATGTAATAGGTGTCTAATAGTTCTTAAATCTTAGATTGATTGATACAAGATTAAACAACCAAATAAAATCTTTCCTTTTCTCTATTTTTCATCATTTCTCTCATAGTTAAGTATAGTTATTTTTCTATTAGTTTCACCTCTATTTCTATGTATTGATAGGCACTAACTTTGTAGAAGTCTTTATATATTTGTTATCCTCCTTAAACTTGTTTACACCTATACCATCTAAATTAGGTGAAATCATTCCTTTTTCTCCATTTTTTAGGATATCATGCAACCAGGTCTAGAAATACTAAGAGGAGAATTTATTTCACCAAACAAAGAAGCTATTGGTAGAATCTAAGGGATGATAAATGAAGTGTAAGGAACCCTAAATATTTGTGAAGTGCTAATTTATTGAGTGTACCTAGATCTATTCCTTCTGTCATATCTTGATTTTATTTTTTGCATTTTAAATGTTGAGGAAATTGGATTTGGAAAATAGAAATTATCATTTTTATTTATGGATTTGATAAATTGCAAAGACGAAATTGAAAATGAATATTATGCAATTATGTGATTTAAGAAACGATTTCATGAGATTATCAGTTAAAGGTTACTGATAAGTGGACAAGTGTAAGAATGTGTGTGCAAGAACAGGTTGAAGGACGAGAGCTTGATTGAGGTCGGCATGCTTAGCCAGATGACCACAATAAACAAGAATAGAATCTAGAATCTCACACACCACAATAGATCATGTCATATGCATATGTTTGAAAAGATGATAATTTCATTTATATTCGATGTGAGAATTTGAATTAATGAAAAGAACAAATCAGTGCATTCTTGCCTTACCTTGTAGATAATCCAAATTGATCATATTCAATAAAATTGGAAAAGAAACTCATTTCATCAAATACAATTGTCATATGAAAAATGATTGCATTGTTTGTTCTTTTAGAGGAATTTGAATTGTATTTCGAATAAGGAAAAGAAATGGATAAGATAGATATGTAAGTTGAAAAAAAAAATCTTTTGAATATATGTGCATAAGTATATAGTCTTATGGAGGTGAATAGTATATATATATATGAGTATATGAATGTTTTTCCTCGGTTTAAATTTTTATTTTCATGGAAAATAATGGAATCATGAAATAAAATCTATAACTACCATCATTAATGGGATAGGGGCCAACCCCTTCCATGACAAAAGCTTCAATCAAACTTTAGAAAGAGGAGTGGATAGCTAGGTAAGGTTATGGAGACAGAGGAATTCAAGATCACTATCTCCTAAAATTAGTAAGGAGAGATTTGAATGAAAGAGGGGAGAAATTAAGCAACGAACAAAAGGAGAGAAAAGAGCAAGAAAAATCAAGAAGGACCGATCAAGGAGGAAAAAGCAGAGTAATTGAAATGTTGTTGCCAAATTTCATCACCAGTTTCATAGAGAAATGAGGTAATGTGAAAACCCTTATTGATATTGCTCGATATCAAATACACTTTTCTTCATTTTGCATCTATGTTATGCATTTGTGCGAGCTAGATTTCATATGTTTACCTCTGTTGGTCAATTGTATCGAACCATGATAGCTCACTTGGGGCTGAAGCCTTCACAACAAGCTTATGTTATGATATGTCTTGCATGTGTGGGTATTAGCTAGACGACTTTGATGGGTTATACTTGTATGCTCATCTTTCAGAGGGTTGAGGCCATTCGGCCGACCTGTGTTAGTGTAATGTATTTTAATAACCTCTATGAAGTAATGCATTTTCTTGCATGACACCGTTTGGTGATTGACTTGTATTGTATTAACATTGCCTTGTGGGCGCCTTGTTCTTATGGTTGAGCGACTCATATCGCTAATGGTTTCCAATGGAGAATGGCATGAATCGTTTGCTTATGTCACCCCACCATTTTGGTGATAAACCGTGGAAATGACCACGTATGGCCAAGCTAAGGCTGTTACTATCATTTGTTGTAAGAATTCATTATGCTTTGTGAATGATAAACTATGAAGAATGAAGTATCATTCTATGGAAACCTTGGTTGAACGATGATATCATTCGATGAAACTTCTCAAACGAACGATCCACTGTTTGTTTATGTTTAAATGTTAATATAATTTTGTGAAATAGTATTCATCCTCCTATGGCCGCAGGATATAGAATCCCTTTGGCTTATCATGCAAACGAAAATGCATGCATATATATACATATATGTGTGTGTGTATGCATACTTTATTGTGTTATCACTATCTGTTACATCCCTTACATTGAGAATATGTGATTAGTTATGTATCTTGAATGCAATGTTAGTTGCAAGTAACTGCTTTCATGTGATTATGACATTGAGAATGCAATAGTTGTTTAATTTATCGTAACTGTAATTTGTTAACGATCTTTATATTCTGCAAATGAATTTCTTGTTCATGTGAAATTGAATGAGATCATGAGATTAAATTTAAATGTATATTTATATAGCCGTTGAGAATGATCTAACCATAATACCTGTCAGTGGATGTAGGATTGTTGACGCCTTGATGGAAAAGGAGATGTCATAAGGGAGAGGATATGGTAATGAGGATCAATTTTATTGTCTACCTCAAGTCGATGTATGACAAAGAATCTAAGTCGTAACTTGGCCATAAACAATTCAATATAATTATTTTATAAGCCAATTTAAATATATATAAATCTTAAATAATTTAAAGAGATTGCTATTGATAATAATTGATATAATTAAATATTATAATATTGGGAGAGGAGCGAATCAATTTTGTAAATATATTTTGCAATCAATATTATATACCAAATTAACATTTGGAAATATTAATTTTGGCCTCGAATGGTTTTTCCTTAAAATTATATGAAAATAGAAATAGCGTCAGACCCTTATGGCGAGACTTTCTGTAGCTCGCCACCCACATTTGGGGAAAAGCCCAAGATTGGGCAGATGAAGGGTTTCTTGGAACTGACTTGGGAATTCAAGCTTCCTTAAGGAAATGGACTTTCATTCTTTATTGATCTCTCTTACAACTTCACTTCTCCCATTATTCTTTGAGTTGGTCGAGCAATTACATGTATTTTCGTTCATGATCTCTGTTGCAATTTTTAATTTAGTTCTATCCCCAAATTTTCCTTTCACTATGTGGTAAATCTTCATTCTCACATTTAGAAATATCTCTTCCTCTATAGTCGTCAGCTTGGTTGGAGCTCATTCATTTTTTTTTTTGTCTCTCTGCTGTTAGCAACTTCCCAAGAATTTCATTCTTATGACAAAGCTTTGTTGAAGCCATAGCATTGAGTTTGGATTTTTGGCCTTACAAATCTTCAATCCAAGGAGTGGAGTCGAATTCTTGTCTCACGTCTTAGTTCTCTTCCTTGTTTGGAAGCATCAATGTTCTCTTGGCTTAATAAAGTTGCAGGGAAAGAGCTTTGATTTCAAGTTCAAAATTAATTTCTCAGGCAAGTAACAAATAAAATCCTTCCATGTATTTGGTACTGATGAATTAATCTGGATCATGTTTGAATGTTGTAACAATATGGTTAGTGTTACCAGCTTGTAATTGTATCTTTCTTTTGCGTATTAGACTAAATCGAATTGCAACACTTCCTTTTGCATAATATAAAATGGATTGTAAATGCATGAGTAATTTAATCTGAACTGGGTTCTCTGGTTAGAATGGTTGGATTGTTACCCAATCTCTTGTGCTCAAATCTTATTCCTCATTGGGTCTGGAGGAACACTGACCCTGATGTCAATCATTTAATCAAATATACATTTGATTTACCTCTGTCAATTTAAGGGTCTAAATCGGATATCTTGATTCTTTATCTGATGAATTGGAATTGGTTTATGAGACTATTCTTCCTCTCCTTTATGAAGTCAAGTCTGGATTAATAATTTGAGACTGCTGGGATATAACCTGAATTAGCTATCAATATTTGGAATCTTGGGAAGGTAAATAAATAATTCTGACAATCTCAAACTAATCAGTAAACTGATCCATGACATTGTTTCATTCTTCCTGCTCTTTGGAGTTCTTTTGGATATTTATATAAGTACAAAATTTTAGAGGTCTGGAAACCTTTTCTATTGAAAATTATTTTCTAATGCATTCACACAATGGTTAAAATATAACCTGATCCTATTGGAATGAGAATCAAAATGACATTAAATCTATAACCTTGAGACATAAGTAAACATGTCGAGCAAGGGTGAGAGTGTTGATGACACAGGAGTGCCAGAGATATTGGCACAGGAGTGCCAATAACACTAAAATCCTTGCCCAAGGTATGATGCCAGTTAGGCAATAGTCAGCTATGATGATCTAGATATACTTATGGTTAGAATGATCCTTCCAGTTAGGAGGTACCTATAGAGGAGGGATTGACCAGTGGTATAGGTTCATGACACCAGGCTTAGAGGCATGATGATAGATTGATCCTTGTTAACTACCCTCGTGAAGGGATGGGTTCCTTCAGTTGAAGGAGCATGAGAGACTAGTAGGTCTTCAGTTGGGTGGTAAAGCCCCTAATGATATCTCTTTTTCCCATGAAAATTGTGCCAAGATCAAGTGCTTTAGCTTCTTAATTGTAAACTCTTGAAACCCTTTTTCTCTTTCTTAAAGTATCCGCAATGAATACTTAGCATAAAATTGATTAGTTGTAGTCTTATACATGAAAGCAATGAAAAGTTAGTTAAAGATCATTGTTCTATTAGAAAATTAGTTAGATGTTCTTTTCAGCTGAAATTGAAACTTATAAGTTAGTTGAAGAATGGGATATTATGTATTTACTTTTATTTGAAATTCTTCTCAATTGAAATGCAAAAAGGATACCCTAGTTCGTTATCAGTAAATGAAAGTTGTGAGTTAGTTAATGATGCACTAGCAGTTATTCTCTTTTTAGTTTGTTATTTATATTTTGTAAAAACCCTAGATTGTTAGTTATTTAGTTTTCTTTCATCTAAAGTTGACAAGATAACTGATTTTTTGTTAACTGTAAGATGTTAGTTGTTACACTGTCGATTTACTCCAGTGCTATATCCAGGGTCGAAGAATGATCCTCTCTATTAAATTTATATAAGAAATGTGATGGGTGATTCCATACTATTGAAGACCCCACTGAGGATTAAATGCTATCGAATGTAATGAAGATCATGTAGTGAAATCAATGGCATGTTATCATTTTCAGGATAACATGCCTATCAACCACTTTTTCTTTGAAGTGGAAACTTGTTTGATATAATAGAACAATTATGTTAAGTCGATTACTAATGTTCTTTTAATAATTGTTACAATGGCAATATCAAATCAAATGACAAACATGCATGATTAACCTGAAATAGACAACCTAGAAATAGAATTGAAAAATGATTGAACGTATTCTTCTTTTCAGAATGAATTGATATTTCTCTGGTATTGATTACTAGGAATATTATAAGTCAATTGTGTTGTCTAAATGTATATGGTTAAATGTCATTGAATTACTAAATGGAAATTTTGAACTAGTTTATGTTTAAACTTTTCTAAATATGGATTTTTTGGTATGTAAGGATGATTTATTTCTTTTTCTATTCAGAATGTATATGCATTTTCCAACTATGTTCACTTAGGCATATGTGCACGTGCATGAATGCTTCATTTATGCACATGCACATACATGTATTATACCTTATGATTCATTTTGATTAATCTTTGAGTAAGATTATTAAAATTTGATTGCAAGAAAGGAATTGTAGAGATAAAACAATTTGGATTTGAAACATGTAAATGATTGGCTATGATGGATGAATGAATGGTTGTACTTGATTAAAATGACTTATTTTTGGTCAATTAATGAAATGGAATGATACATGAATTCAATGGTAGACTATAGCACACTAGAATATGTTGCTAATAGATGGTCTAAAAGGGAGGGATACCCCTTTGATATGATAAGATTTCCTTTCAGGAATGGGTGCCAGGGAGTGTAGATTTGCTTTTCCAAATTAACCAGAGTTGCATTCTATGCAGCATGAGCTTGGCCAAACTTTGCAGTCATTATATATATATATAGACTATTTTTTTATTCTCTCTGATGTATTTGTTTATCTAACATGGAACTTGCATATTCAAAAAGTAGATAGAAATGCATAAAGTTAGGCATGTACAAATTCCACCTTGAAAACTATATCTCTTGTTAAGTGTTTCGTGCAGGGTCGGGCATTCTTCGACTGAATAAAGAATTTTGGGGAAGCATTGCTTTGTGGTTGGGTGGAAAATCACCTCAATCATGTTCTCATCCACTAGTGAAGGAGAGCTATAATAAGAAATCATATCAAAATTAAATGTATCATTAATGAAAAATAATAAATTGATGTAATAGAAAGAAAACTATGTAATTGAAAATTGACTTTGAGGTGTTGAATGCCAAGTCAAACTTGTATGTAACTATTGACATTTGGAAATGAATATTATTTTATTTAAGATTTATTGGCGATTTATGAACATAAAAGTGTTAAATGGAATTAGCTATGGAATTTGTGTCATAAATATTAATATTCATAATGTCAATTCTTAGTTTTAAGGTAGAAATCTAGTTGAGCATGTTACATCTTCCTCTATTAACACTTATCTTCCAATGTTGTATGATGTAGATTTTCTCAAAGTCTCCCTCGATTAACTCTAACCTTGTGATAAGAGCTCTCCTCTCTAGCTTGAAGTTAGAATCTATACAAAGATAACATAAACTTAACAAAGCTTCTAGGCCATCCTTCTACCTCCAATATATTTATGGGTAAGTTGACATGTTCATTAAATCTTGATCAAAGTACTAAGTGCACTTCACATCTCTTGTAAGGAGATCAACTATCCTTTACATCGATATGGCTACATCACATTCTTGCAAGCTAGTTGAATGCCCATTGCAATGTCCAATTACAAGAGGACTATAGTGTTTTAAAATTTGTCCAAATGTAAAAAAGTGGTTAGTTGCACAAAATTAATAGTGGCTTTAGATAACTAAAACATTTTTTGCTATTAGTTGTCTCTTTGGAATTTATCAACTAGCAATAAACACACTTACTAGCACATTATTTTCACATTATAATAGTAAATTATAGTTTTTCATCCTAAAGCTAATCTCGTCATAATAAATGTACAATATATTATGAAATAAATAAGGGTTAAAAGAGAGAAAACAAGCCTCTTTTATGGAGAGAAGAATTTTTCCCCTGTTGAAGAGATCAATTCCTTATAAAAACCAATACTTGTTTAATTAGTATCCACTTCTCTATCATGGTTCATATAGATCTACTTTTTCATATTTTCATCTCTTTTAGTCATTTTGTACAAGTTTTCACTTCCACTTTAATTTTGTTTGTCCATTCCCTTATGGAAATCTAGTCCCAACTCTCATTAATTAGGTAATTAGTGTTAAAATTAGTTTTTCTTGCACTATTTTACATACACAATTTTTTTTTTAAGACTTATTGCCCATTCACAAAGTTAAACCAATTCATATTTAACCATGATGCAAAAATTTATATTATATTTGATCTTCTTACATTACCTCTTACTCATCAACTTGATACTTCTATTCCTCTCCCTTAGGGTTATGATTTTGAGATGTTTGTGAATATCGTTGGGTTACTAGACATGAAACCCAATGATGTATATCCTTAAAGCATAAAATACAGGGCCTAGAATTGACTAATATTGGTCATGTTAAATGATCAAGGCAATAATTTATTGTGTCAACCAAACCAAAATATATAGAGATGACTAATTATCTTCAACAATTACCAAGGCACTAATTATCTTCCTTTTTATTTTACACTTACTTTACTTTGCACTCTTATGGGCTCTTTAGAATCTTGTGGTGACATGTTGGTGGTTTTCATTATGAATTAAATCTTTGTTTGGTTGTGATTTGATGCTTTATTGTACCATGAATCAACTAATCCCTATGTATTCATGATTGATATATAATTCAACATCATGCCAATGAAATGACTAAAGAAAGCATTGGACAAGTATGAAGCCAATAATGCAAAGAAAAGGGAATGGATGAAGAAAATTCATGAAAATAAGAAATTGAACACCATAGAGAAAGATAGATCATATCAATGGAAAACATAATAAACATGAGATGAACAAAACTTTTCTAATGAAACAAATTTATGTCAAGAAGTGAGTTTATCATTGAAAATACCTCCTAGAATTTTGCATAGAACATTTTAATATCAATGTTTGATAATATTTCTAAATGTACTTGTAGAAGAAATATGAATAAAATATGCAAATTATTTTTTGAGAACTTAAATAAAATAGAAAGATGCCAATTGCTTATTGAAATGATAATAAATATTAAGTTTAAACCCATTATAAAGACACTTGGTCTAAGAATATCAGATACTAATAGTGAAAATTTAATGATTACATATGAAAGTGTAGGTTTAAATTCACACACCAAACATAGTAATGTTACACAATGTACAATTACATCGGCTATAGTAATTAATCAAATAAAAAAAGGTCACCTAATAAGAAAAACAAGTTAAGCACTAAACATAAGTAAAAAACGACAATGAAAGTCATTGGGAGACATGAAAGAGTTGAGGACCCAAATAACAATGAAAAATGGGGACTCTGGTAGAATCCCATGGAAAGATAAAGTTATAGTTCAAGCCTTGAAATATATAATTAAATAATTTTGAAAAATAACACAATAATAGCACCTAATTAAAGAGATGAACTGTAAAAAGGAGATTTGATTGTCCAAACCATGAGCCACATCTAAAATATTTTGTATGACAAACATATTTTTACTTCAAATTTGTAGAGATGTATCTTCAAATAAAAATTATTCAAAGGTATTTTAAAATGGAAAAAACTTTTTTATGTCAAAATAAATCACAAACGCACAACTTGTTATTATAAAGTATATATTAAAAATTTTATCATTATAATTTTTATTGGCATATATGTGTAGGTTTGCATACTAATGAGATTTCTCAAGAGTGTATAATAAAGGATTCACTTAGATCTTCAATATATTTCATTTTGATTGTTTTATTTGAAAGAGTGGATAGACAATTATTTTATAAGAAATCATATTTGGATGGAACATGTGATAGTTGCAGTGACTTGCAACATTTGAAAAATTATGTACACATGGATAATACACATGTATTGGAAATGAACAAACAAGTTTTAGAAAATATAAGTCAGTGTCATACATTCTAAAAGATGATAAAAAGATAAAAAAAAGTGTGAATTGGTGAGTGAAAAAATACTAGCATATCAATTTATGTCTATTTTCTGAGAGAGTATAATGTATAAGTATGAAAATCATACCCATAGATCTCAATGGTTAGAATTGCAATTCAAGTCATGCAAGGAAACATTTCCACTTGGTACCATCAAATTCAATTGTATACTTTTTAGAGAATTATACGTTATAGCCACATAATGATGTTCAATTACAATAGAACACAACTCCACTCAAGTTGCTATATTTATGCACATAACATTCATTCATGCACCTGGTAGTATAGAGGAAGACATGAAGGTCTTGAGGGAGTATCATTTTTATGTCATTGATGATTTCACACATTCTATAGAGTTTGTGCGAGGTTGCTTTGGGATGTTCTATGGTAATTTTGCTAGAAGAAACACTACATTTGATCAACATATCATATGGTCAAATAATTATGCATCATAATTCAAGAACTCATAGATTTTTTATTGGTTGAGTAGGATTCATAATATGAGTGGTGTTCAATATATATGACATTTCTCTAAGGTTGGGCATGAAAAAGGGGACTGTGTATTAAAAGAGCCTTAGCTAAAGAAAAGTTGATTTGTACAAAGATAATGCAAAGCTGAAAAATGCAACATATACTATCAAATGGTGCCATATTACAATAGTTTTAGGTAATGAAGGTAAGTCTATAGTTCATTTTTTTTTGGTTGGTAGATGAAGCTAACATTGCAAAATATGAGGATTATTGTACATTGACAAGATCAAGTGAGCTTTATTTTTTTAGCTCAAATACATGTTCATGGACTATTCATATGAGGAAAATTATATGATTTTATTCTTCATGCACAAATTTTACTTGGAACGAGTGTGATTTAAAAAGTAGGTTGATGAATGTTGTGCTAAAACTATAAGTCTGCTTGAGACATATCAACTTCCAAGAGAACTACAATTCACAAAGATGGAATCATTAGCTGGCTTTGACCATATTTCATATCTAGTTAAACCAAGTATTATAGATGCATTATTTAATAGAATTCAATATTTTATCTTATTTTATAGTATTTTTGTATCATTTCCTAAATTTATCTTATTAAATGCACAATCAGTGTAGAGCATGTTTATGGAAAAAGACAATGAAGAAGGAATGGATTATTAGTGTTGAGAATAGGGTGTTGTTTAATTGCAATCCTAAACACATTTCATGTATCTCCTAAGTTCTTGGAAAGTGTTCCCCAACACTAGGATTAGAAAGAGATTAAATTTGAATGAAATGAACATGTAAATTGACATTTGTAATTATTCCTAAATGATAGGAACATGTGGGGATGCCCAAGAAGAGCTCCTAAAAAATAGGAGCACATGGGACACTCACATGGAAGGTGGGACCCACCTTGTTTACGTTAATTGTTTGGAGAATTGATAACTCTTATGTAATGCATGTCTAGTTCCTACAAAATAGGGATTGATAATTACAATGTATCTGGAGTGGCACTATCAGTTCAGTTTTAATTCAGTTCAGTTTAGTTTTAGTTTAGTTTAGTTTAGTTATGGTTTGGTTATCTTCAGTTGCATGTAGTTAGTTTGAGTTGCATGTAGTTGAATTCAGTTGACTCGAGTTGCATGACTAATGACTTTAGTTGCATGATAAATAATAGGTTGATAATTTTAGTTAAAAGGGGATGATCAATCATGCATGATGTTTGCATGAATGGATGGAGAGATATGTTTCAATTAACTCAAATTGACTTGGACCCACATTGGACACCCAAGTTGAGATCTTGGAGTTAACACCTTTGCATAAGAAGATATTTACAAGGCTCAGTTAAGTGAGGTCCATTCTTGGGTGCCAACTTTGAGGAGAAGCTTACAAGATATCTTTGAAACCAACAATCAGTTAAGTCTTCAATTTGGGGCGCCTAAATTGAGGAAGGACTTGGTTTGACTTTGGATTTCACAGAGGAATTCTACTTTCCCAATCTAGGCGTAGATATTTGTGAGGAGCTTTATCCTCTTGTAATTGTCAACTCTTTGAAGTTTACAATGTTCATAATTATCTATTTAATTACAACAAGTTGAAGAGAGTTCTACATCAGAGAGTAATTTTGTGAAGCATGGCATGGGATGTGTGGATTCATGCTTGGAGACATGAGAGTTTATTGCAGGTTGTGAAGAAGAATTGTTGAAGGAAAAATAAGCATCTCAATCAGGGATTGATACAGTGTTAATGTAATCTTGTTATAAGGTTAAATAATACAAGCACTATTGATTATGGTGGAGTTTTTTCCTGAAAGGGTTTCTCCACGTATATGTTGTGTCACTTCTATCTTCTTGTCTCATTCTTCTACAATCTTCTGTCTCTTTCTACAATTGGTAAAATTGATCTAATCAAATTAATCATACACAAATAATTGTGACAAAGAACACTTAATTAAATTTACAGTCACATAGGTTTACAAGTTTACAAGCTACAATTTTACCTTCAATTTTCCGACATTTGGTATCATAGCTAATGGTTGGGTAGAGTTTGGAGCACCTTTCTCTTAAAATTTTGAAGGTTTTTTGGTTGTAGTGGAAGTTTTACTATTGTGTTATTGCAGATTTGTAAAAGAAGTACGTTACAATGTATTTGGGCTGATAGATGTAAGACTTGGTATGGCTTGCTCAATCCCTGAAAACAAAGGCCTGGTAAGAGAGGAGTTCTCCCAGGTGGTAAGGGGAGGGAAGTTGGGTTAAACTAGTTCTTGGGTTAGAGTTAGTGGATTAACCTTTAGTGGTGTTCAACACATGGTTTTGTGCTAGTTGTATTGGTCCATGGTTTTGGAGCTCATGGTTTTGAGCCCATGGTTTTGCATGTATGGATGATCTTCATTTAGGAGATGGTTATCACGATGTCATGGATAGCTTGGTTACATGTTTCATTGGGAGCTTTTATCAGTAATGGTATTGATGTTTATCTTGTTGCCATGTATAGCTCGGTATCACAGGTTAGTGGGAGCTTTGGTAGGATATGGTTATCTTCATGTGATTTGAAGAGGTTTTAACATCTTGTTTTATGGAGGACCCTTAGAGTCTTTGGTAAAGGTGTTATTGTCCTTCCTTTGGAGAGGATGTAGTTCTTTTTGGTTTTGAGTATTAATCATTTTCTTGTAGCTTCATGATTATGTAGGTTACATTTGAAGTTGGCATGGATTGATTGGTGGGTGCTCATGGATACTAGAGAGACTTGGGTTAGGCTAGATATTTCTTATGTTAAGAGATATATGTTGGAATGGTTACTTGTTATAAAAGTTTTTTAATAGTAAAGACCGAGGAGCCTACATCTGGAAATGGATGTGAGTCCATCATAGACTTGATAAGAAGGTTGTCTTTATTGAAAGCCTATATTGATTGGTGTTGTAATGCACAGAACAATCTTGTATCACTCTTGGTCTACTCGGCAAGTAAAATGATCTAAGAGGTGTTGCTCACCTAATTATTAGAAGCATTGTTTTTATGTATCTTGTCTTCTCTTATGCATTAGTCTTTAAAATTGAGTTCTGAGGGATTGTTGAGAAGTAGATGCATGATTTTATCTATTTCTGTTGTTCTCCTTGTAATCTTGAACTTGAGTTAGTTTTGAGGATTTGGGTAGGAGAGGTACAAGAGATAGTTAGTGGCTTTGGGCATATTCCCTTATGTTGTGGGAATTTTTGGCTAAGTTTGATCTACTTTCTGAGAGGTTTACATCTAAGTTCTACCATGTTTCATTATAAGTTGAATGATTAGATGTTAATATCCTTTCAGTTTGAGAGTGTTGAAGGAGATCTTACTTTACATAGTTTGGCGCATGTTAGTGTGGTATAAGAACATGGTTTGATTTGTAAGTTCTCTCTTTGTGGGAATATTGTCTTCTTCTTGAAGGTTCTTATGTTATGAGAGATGCATTTTGAATATCATTATATGCTTCTTTGACACTATGATAGAGGAGTTAGCCACATATTCTATGTGAAGTGCTATGGGAGGACTTGTTAATTTTGTGATCTTGTTTTCAGATTTGACATTACCTATGCAGTGGGAGTTCTAGAAGGCATATGTGTTCTGTATGAGAGGGTCACCTCTCTTGGACTAGTTACACTTTACTACAGTGAGTTACTTCAGATGTTTTTTTATCACATGTCTATGTGTATTGTTACCTTGGAGTCTTATTTTATAGGATGGTGGATATGCAGGGACTTGTTTGCAGATTTGGGTTGCTATGTTGATAGCATGAAGTTCTACCTATGACAGTTTTGGATGAGCTAGAAACTTGCTATGGTTGCTATTCCAATTTGGTATGAGTGTGGAAGTCACTCATAGTCTTTTGTTATCATTTGATGATTGTGTTCATGTATAGATTGGTGTAGGTTTTAGTGACAAAAGAAATGGTTACAAAGACTTGGGAAAGGTATTGTTTCTTGGTGCAGGAAGGCCATTGGCCTTGAGTCCTGTACTTGATTTATAATAATGATTCCTTGTTTAGAATAATTGCAATGTATAATGTCAAGTGGGAGAATGTTGGGAATAGGATGCCATTTAATTGCAATCCTAAACATATTTCATGTATCTCCTAAGTCCTTGGAAAGTGTTCCCCAACGCTAGGATTAGAAAGAGATTAAATTCAAATGAAATGAACATGTAAATTGACATTTGTAATTATTACTATATGATAGGAACATGTGGGGATTCCCAAGAAGAGATCCTACAAAATAGGAGTGCATGAGATGGTCACATGGAAGGTGGGACCCACCTTGTTTAATTTAATTGTTTAGAGAATTGATAACTTTTATGTAATGCATGTCTAATTCCTACAAAATAGGGATTGATAATTACAATGTATATGGAGTGGCACTATTAGTTCAGTTTCAATTCAGTTTAGTTCAGTTATGGTTTAGTTATCTTTAGTTGCATGTAGTTAGTTTGAGTTACATGTAGTTGAATTTAGTTGACTTGAGTTGCATGACTAATGACTTCAGTTGCATGACTGATAACAGGTTGATACTTTCGGTTAACAGGGGATGATCAATCATGCATGATGTTTGCATGAATGGATGGAGATATATGTTTCAGTTAACTCAGATTGACTTGGACCCACCTTGGGTGCCCAAGTTGAGATCTTGGAGTTAGTACCTTTGCATGGGAAGATATTTACAAGGCTTAGTTAAGTGGGGTCCATTCTTGGGTGCCAACTTTGAGGAGAATCTTACAAGATATCTTTGAAACCAACGATCAATTAAGTCTTCAGTTTGGGGCACCTAAATTGAGGAAGGACTTGGTTTGAAATTGGATTTCATGGAGGAACTCTACTTGCCCAATCTAGGTGTAGATATTTGTGAGGAGCTTTATCCTCTTGCAATTTTCAACTCTTTGGAGTTTACAATGTTCATAATTATCTATTTAATTGCAGCAGGTTGAAGAGAGTTCTACATCAAAGAGTACTTTTGTGAAGCATGGAATGGGATGTGTGGATTCATGCTTGGACACATGAAATTTTATTGCAGGTTATGAAGAAGAATTGCTGAAGGAAAAAGAAGCATCTCAATCAAGGATTGATATAGTGTTATTGTAATCTTGTTCTAAGGTTAAATAATACAAGCACTGTTGATTCTGGTGGATTTTTTTCCTGAAAGGGTTTCTCCATGTATATGTTGTGTCACTTCTATCTTCTTGTCTCATTCTTCTACAATCTTCTATCTCTTTCTATAATTGGTAAAATTGATCTAATCAGATTAATCATACACAAATAATTGTGACAAAGAACACTTAATTAAATCTACAGTCACATAGGTTTACAAGTTTACAAGCTACAATTTTACCTTCATTTTTTTGACATTTATTTGTATCATTGTGTTGAGCAAAAACATAAATTGGGTGGCCCTATCATAGATGGAGACTGAGACATTGAGTATCCTATAGGATTGGTAGTTGTTATTGGAACATGAATTAGAATTTACCAAATAAAGAAGTCTGATGTATGGTTGTTTGAGTATATTGACACACATAGGCAGATTCTTCATTATCCTAACATTTTTGTGGCATAAAATGTTTAATTATTCAAATATGGGGGTATATCATTGAATAAGAACTTATGGAAAGTTCATGATTTTGACCACAAGGTAATACTTGACATAATAAAGAGTAGAGTAGAACTACATGGTTTGCTGGATTGAATTGGTTGAATGACTCAAAGGTTGTGCATAGTTTGTAAGTAAAATTTTGTATTTTTTAATTTATTTTATTTTAGGTTGCTTTGCACTTTGTAATATAGGAATTTCATTTGATCATGTTATTGAATTCTTAAAATGCAGGTTAGTGGTACCAAAATAGCTTCCACTTTCTTGTGGTTGCTGCTATTAGTAGAGAATTTTATATTCTTGAAGCAAAGAGAAGCTTTTGGTTTTAGTGATTGAGTGGATCCCTAACTCTTTTGGGTTTTATTAGTTAATTTCCAATCCATCCATGATTAAAAAAATCATTTTTTTAGGTATAAGTTCTTCAACTTATTAATTTGAATTTAAATGTAACACTTCACATTATGGAGCACTAGTATGTTGTCCATTATTTCCAAGGCCTCCATCTTTGTTACCCACTCGATTATTCCCTTCAGGTTATAATTTTTCTAAAGGGGAACTATAGCTTCCTTAGTCCATTTCCAATCAACCCATGATAATTTTTTTTTACTTTTAATAGGTATAAGTTCTTCACTTTCAAGGATTATAAGGCCTCTTGTTGTAAGGTGATTAAAGGATTAGGACTTCTATTACAATTTTCACACATGCCCCATGATTGCATAAGAAAAATAGGGACCTCCATTTTGATTTGATCTTCTAAGTTTATTTCTAGCCCCTTTTGGTTTTTAGCTAGTCTAATGAGCTTGGTTTTATATTGGTTGTTCAAGTTGGCCTAGGTCCTAATTGTCTTGATGGATGCATAAGTTCCTTTTGTGGTATCAAGTGAGTGAGTCAAATTTCCTTGTTCATATAGGTTCATGCTCATTTTTTATCATTTGTGGGATGATTCATTCTTGCATAGGATTTGGAGCCACCTTTGATTCCTTTGGGTTTGTGTTTAGAGGTGTTTAGAGTCTTGTTTTATCATGTTAAACCTAGTCAACATTTGGTATCTTACCTTTTTGGGATGTTGTCCTACATCTCCTAGGTATATTCATCATTACACACCTCTTTTCATGAATTTGAGGTATTAATAAAACTAATAACTCTTCCTAATAGGCCCACATGTGTGGATCTACAACCGAGGCATGAAGATAATATACGATAAATGTAAAACTTTATTTTAATTATAAAAAAAAAGACATTTTACCCTCTAAATAGTTGGTTGCATTGAATTTTTAACTCATACATAGCTATAAAAAGGAAAGATAAGTGCCTAAATATATATTTGTATCCTTTAAGCATATTTAGTTGTACATACAAGGCTCTTAAGCCACTTATTTTATCATTTTTTTCTTATTTAAGCCTTATTTTGCTAAGGATGTGTAATACCCCTTGTGTTGTTGTTAGGACTTGATACTTTCTATGGTTTTGCTTGACACTTTGAGACTTTGATAGTTACTGTTTGTTGGTTAGATTGGTTGACTGGATAGTTTAGACTACTTGATGATTATGCTACTTTATTTGATGACATGGATATTATGATTACATTTGATTTGGTAATGCTTTAAATGGATGCAGTATTATATTGTGATGTAGTAGACTAGTAATTATTTCATGTGGATATGACATGTTTGGTATAGTGTAACAATGTTACTTTACATTTGTTGTTATAGTTGTGATTATGGTTTTGGTGAGGGGACAGTGTAGCACCACTCATTTGTGAGTGCCCTACTACGTTGCGATTCCTTCTCACGATGTGATGTATTTGATTATATATATGTTGTACACAACCTTGTTTGTATGCAGGATTGCATGAACAAAGTCTTGATTCCACCTGCTTTGGCAGGACAAGGCGAGCATTAAATTATCCCAATGGGGATGGTGTTGAAACATAGATGACAAGGAAGTCACCTTGTCCCAAGTCTGTCAACCCATCATGTGTCTAGTGGTATTATGCATCTTTGACTTTGGTTATTTCGGTATTATGTGACCGTTGTCTATTGTGAGTTGTATTTGTGTTATTTATTTAATGTTTGTGTTGTTATGCATTTGGGTGGATTAATAGTATTATTTAATTTAAATAATTAAACAATTAAAATAAGTGTTATTAGTTAATTATTGGAATAGCTTTATTAAAATTTAAAAGTATTAAATTAGAAGTTATGTAATTAATTAAAGATAAATAAATTGATAGTGTAAATAATATTATTTAAAAATTGTCATTTGGATAATTTAATGAAAATAGTAAGTTGAGAATAATTAATAGAATAAAATATTTAAATAATTTAAAAAGTGTCAACTATGAGTGGAAACTAGCAAAATAGAAATTAAAATTAAAGATTTTAATTTGAATAGAAAAATCAAGAGAAGAATAAAAAGAACCAATGAATGTTTAGATTTTGTTTTGAAAACTGGTGAGGAAATAGAAAATTGCCTTTTCATTCTGATTTTTGGGTTTTCAAAAATAGAAGAGAATATTTTTAATTAATATGAAAAAGAAGAAGTTTTATGCATGGGAAATTTTTTACAGAAGCTTCAAAATACTTTGTTCTATAAAAATCTTCTTCCTCTTTCATTGTCTCTGGAAAAAGGCCATTTAAAAAATAATAATAATAATAATAATAAAGAAAATTAAATTGAATAAACTTGTGAAGCAGTGCTATAGAAGGAAATAGATATTTTTGAAGAGCCGTGTGGGAATCAAAGGAGGGCTTCGTCAACTCCTTTGCAAGCGCAGGACTCCAGGTTCCCATTTTATTTCATTGATATTTCAAAATCAGTATAATAAACATGTTGTTGGTAAAGGAAATTCAATTGGGAGTTTTAGAATAAATGTACTCTTATCAAATTATTTATTTGTTGGGTATTTGTTAGAGGGAAAATTATTATTTGAAGATTACTGGAAATTTTCTTGTGTGTTTGAAATTTTAGTTTTGAGATATCTCGTTCTTCTTGGAAAAATAAAAAATAATATATAGTTATATAGTTATATTTACAAAAGAGTAATCATGTATTTTTACAAAGATTGTTTTTGTGCCAATTTTATGCATATATATATATATTAAAAAAAAGAGAGATTAAAGGAGGTTGGCCGACTGTAAAAAAAAACTATGTCAGCATTTTGAAGGAGTAAAATGAGGTTGAGGGGGGGACGGCTGGCCTGTACCCTCCCCTCTTCCCTTATCGACAGTTCTGGGCTGCTCACAACAGTCTATGGATTGTTGTGTGCAGTCCACTGCGTACCGTGCTTGTGGTTTATTAAATTAAATTAAATTTTTGATATTATATATATATATATATATCTGGGTATAATTAAATACCCAAAAAAATCAATTATTCAAAATTATTTAATAAATGAAAACAAATAAAATATATATGTATATATGTTTTTATATGTATATATATGCATAAGATTTAATATTTTAAATGTATATATATATATATATATATATATATATATATATGGAAACATTTATATATATATATATTGATTTTTGTGATTTTGAATTTATGAGACTATAATTTATTAATGGAAAAAGGAAAATTATATAATAGATTTATTATCAAACTTTTTAATTTCAAAATTATATCATGGAAAATAGAATTAAGTTATATTAGTTAGGGTAAATGAAATTAAATGAATTGTTGTATTTAAGAGGTTGTTTTCGTTATAACAAGTGTACAAAAATTATTATGTTAATTTGTATTTTGGAGGATGGGTTCTTATAAAATTTGAATTGGCTTCCTTATTATCGTTGTGTTATTATTTTTGGCCTTAATTGATGTGGGAACCCAGTATGCCTTAGGAATCCCGCTTAGGGTTATTGTGAACTTTAGTCTTCCAGAGGCATGAGACAATTTTCAGTTGATGTTTTATCTTTTCTTTGCTTTTATTGTGGCAATTTGTTTGGCATCATGGTTTTGGAAGGGTTGTACCATGTAAATGGGAATTCTGTATTGTGATTTGGCGAGATGGGTAATGCCTCACATGCATTTTAGTTGAGATTGAATGTTTTGTTCTTTGTTGGTACAACCCTTGGTTTGACTTATGTTTTGGGTCTCTAGGGAGAGTGGCTCTTCGTGAGGGTCTGCGCCTTAGGTAGGAGGAACGACCAGGATAACCCACACAAGAGTTAGAGTAAAAAGTGAAAACTTAATTAAAGAATTTAGGGGGTTGGGTAGTAATAACATTAATAAGATAAAAATGGATGCCTCGTCTATTCATTAGGGCTCTCGTAGACTAATGGTGGACTAAGAAGGCCATGGTTGGCAAGGTCGTTACCTCATCCTCATGAGAGGTTAACAGCTCTACATGAGTCACCCTATGGGGCCGGTGCCTCAGGTAGGAGGAAGGGCCAGGATAACCCATGTAGGACTATGTGATGACACTCTCCCCTAGTACCCCTTATGATTTGTTATCTTTGCAAGCCAAGCAATTCATTGATGTGATGTTAAAATATTTATTGTTGCTATGTTTTGGAAGCAATCTCTTGATGTTATGTATATGATTTATTGTTGCTATGTATGGAAGTGGTTTATTGTTGATATGTCTTGGAAGTGGTTTATTGTTGATATGTCTTGGAAGTGGTCTATGAATTATTTTTCCTTGTGTTTTATTGATGATATGTTTAATGATTTAATATTGTTATGTTTGGTTTCTTCTGATGTGTTGTTGTAATCTATGTGCTCTTATGTTACTATTGTGGAGTTATGTCTTGTTATTTTTCTGTTGACATCCTTGGTCGAGGTTTCTTTCCTATCATCTTCGAGGTGGTGGGTTTTTATAAAACCCACGTGGTCAGGTGGAATGTGCTCCGCACCCTATTGGGTTCCCCATCAGTGTTCATTTAGTACAGTGCCATCTATATGGAGCTTGAGCCAGAGTTTTTTTGTAGCCAGATGTTCATAATGTATCTTTGATATTCTATTGTATTGATGTATCAATCCCACATGTATGGGAGGTTATGATGTAAACTCATGTATATGAACCATGTAATGTACTAAAAGTTGATGTAATGTAAAATGTACCTTTGTAATCATTTATGACTTATGATATTGATCATGGTTTTATAATATGTGGTGTATTTATGTATATGTGTGTATGTAGACTCATTGGAATTAGCCTTGGTTTATATTTTGTAATTGAACT
This sequence comes from Sequoia sempervirens, assembly GCA_007258455.2. NCBI lineage: Eukaryota > Viridiplantae > Streptophyta > Pinopsida > Cupressales > Cupressaceae > Sequoia > Sequoia sempervirens. The sequence goes on from VDFB02109042.1 coordinate 10,298,548, forward strand.
TATGTAGTGATCATGATGAAAGCAAAAGTTAGTTAAGTTATTTGGCATCTATGTTTATCTTTCGTTATGGGTTAGATTTAAGCAATGTAACATTGTGTGCCCCAAAGGACTTAGGTGTTTGAAAGTGTATCATGCAATGTAATAATGTATAATGGTATTTTATATGTTTACTTAATATGTTCCTTTGTATTTAAAAAAAAATTATGTGCATAATAGTTGTCCTTGGTTTGCACGACGGGCGTTACAAGATGGGTGATGGTTTCTAATTTTTCTAGCTTTTTCATGTGTTTTTTTATTTATCATTGCATGGCATTAATGGTGGAATCACAATTTCTCTTATTTTCATTAGTTTAGGACTTATAGGAGGTAGATCATAAGAAAAAGGTTATGATCTTATTTATGATGTAGGGACAATGATGGTTAAGGTCTCAATGTATTCAAGGAATTATGTAATTTAGGATTGCACCAAGGTTTGTCACACATAATTGATATATCTACCATTATTATTGATAGTCGTGCATTCACAAAGAAGTAGTAATGATGTTGGTTGGATCTTACAACAAAGGATTATCTTTTCTCTAAATTCTAGGACTATTTCAAACTTCATGATTTGCATGGGAAAATAATGATAAGGGTCTAATTTCATAGAATAATCCAAACCCTTTTCATTATCAGATCTCCTTATGAATTCTCTAAACCTTGGGGATGTCATCTCCCAAACAAGTCATTGCAAAAGACCAATCCAACTACCAAGCTTACCATTATCATCCTAAGCAAGACTATCGTGCCACTCCCAATTGACATGTAACTTCATGTGACCATTATAATACTTATTTATCAAAAAAACATTGATTGATAAATATTACAAGGTAATGGAGGTAAATATCAAACATTAATGAGGAGGCACCATTATATGTGATATGGGGCTGAATTGATAGCATCGCCATGTCTAGGTGGCTGGGTGAATGGTGGGGGAGGCCTTGGTTTATTCCCCTAGTCTCTCAATCCTTCCAAGATACATTATTTTGATGTCGTCTCATAAGAGCCCTATGAGAAAAAAAAATATTAATCTACGATAGAGTAGTTCTCAAAGTTTGTGGTAGTTAAATTTTTTTCTTCTATACATATGGTGGATGTGGGGTCCATCCATAACAACCTCTCTAAATTTTCATCAAATTGACATTGTTTGACTATGCCAAGAACAAATGCATTCTTGCAAGAGGTGTCAATTAAGAGCAATGTAAATGTACCAATACGAATATTTTGTGTTTTGTGCATCATGGGGCCAATCTGACTACACTAACACATCCAAGTGGGTAGGTGAATACTAGGGGAGGACCTTGTTCATTTATTTGATCTCTTGATCCTCTTAGACTAAATTATTTGGAGGCAGTCTCTCAAGAGTCATGCGAGTGAAAAATTTGCAATCTATGACAGAGTAGGTCTCAAAGTTCATGGTAGCTACAAATGTTCTAGCTATATCAATAGGTGGACATGGGATCCCTCCATAATGACCTCTCTCAGTTTTCATCAAATTGACACTGTAGACACCGAAATTTGGTTTAGGCCTGCGACTTCAATATTCTTCATAATTCTTATTCTCTATAGTCTTCATTTCTTCTATTGATTAAATAATCTTAATTATTTAATTATTCATTAACATTAATTCTTCTATTGATTAAATAATCTTAATTATTAATTAATTCATCTTAACATTAATTCTTCTATTGATTAAATAATCTTAATTATTTAATTAATTCATCTTAACATTAATTCTTCTATTGATTAAATAATCTTAATTATTTAATTAATTCATCTTAACATTAATTCTTCTATTGATTAAATAATCTTAATTATTTAATTAATTCATCTTAACATTAATTCTTCTATTAATTAAATAATCTTAATTATTTAATTAATTCACCTTTCTTTATTCTATTGATTAATTAAATAAACATTTTTATTTAATTATGTTACTAATTAACCTTATTCTTCTTGTCAAATTAAATAAATTCTTATTTAATTTATTCTTTATCATTTTCAACTATAATTAAATAAATTCATTTATTTAATTATTCATTTAAATCCCTTCATCATTTAATTAAATAAATCTTATTTATTTAATTATTCTTCGAATATTGAGTCTTGAATTAAATGAATTATTTAATTCATTAATTCTATTTTAACGCATTCTTCTATATTTTAGATAATTATGTGAGTTATCTAAGTATTCACTTTTACTCGACTCGACATCTATTTTAATCGTTCAGTTAACTATTGACTTGATGTCTGAGTGGCGTCTTTGAGTAATCTCTTCGTCAGATCATGCAATCATCCAGTTCTAACTCATTTGCGTGCACATGCATATTAATTAAATATTCTTATTTAATTAATTAAGTGTTGTGCGTGCATTCGAACAGAGAGTCGTTATAATCAATCTTTATATTTGTCATGCAAAGATAATTCTTATGTCTTCGAATGCCGAACTGAAGATTAAATCATTTATTTAATCTTTAATTCTATTTCTAATTTGAATCACTCGTGTCATCACTGTCAGTTAACATAATGCATGTCCAATCTCTCAATCTCAATCGTCCGTTAATCTTTCAATCTTGACCTGTTGTTCGAATAATCAATTTTCTATAAATTGATTTGTCATTCTTCATTCCAATCTCTCTCGCGAATTTTGTAACTTTGGAGAGCACTTTGTCTTGAATCTTCGATATTTTGCTAATCTTTATCAATAGGCTATACTTGCATGAACTTGAAAATCTGAGGGCAATTATACTACACAAGCAAAATGGAGAAGGGCAATCGAGATGAATCATGGAAATACGTTTGGAATTGATTTTTCATACGGAACGACGCATGTGAAGTTTCTGCACCGCAATTGACTTTCTGAACCGCATGTGAAGTTTCTGAACCGCAATTGGATTTATGAACCGCATTTGACAGAGAAACAACACATCTGACAATTCCTAAACCGCAACTGGTGTCCCGAGCCGCAACTGAAAAAGAAACGATGCATCTGACTGGTAACGAAGCGACGCAATTGATTGGTAAAATTTTATTTCTGCTTTCGACAATCTGGAATTTTCAATTGATTTTCGTGTTACTGATATTTTATTTTTAGCTTGTGGCCATTTGGAGTTAACAAGCTTTTGCAGGACGATTGACGAAGACAATATTGAAAAATTACTAATGATATCTTCTGCAGGACGCTTGTCAAAGACCCTAGTTAAATTTTGAAACAGATTGTTTGGTAGCGTAGCAAATCTTTCGTTTGGTTAAAATTAACAAGTGTCTACTGTGTTTGGTGCGAAAGCACAAGTCTGGTTACCCTTACGATTTGGTATATCGAAGTATCCTCTCCCCTTGCGCATCTGTGCGAACCTGGGTGTAAGAGAAACGGTTACCAACTCTAGAACTTGGGCCTGCTGGTGGGAAAAGTACTCACCCCAGATTTACCCAGACTTAGCACCCGAACCCGAGGGACTTCAGTGGTATACAAAATGGGTTCTTGGGGAAACCCAAGAATCACGAAAGTGTGGTTCGACGAGATGGATCCGAAAGGGGACTCGTGCGTATGGATCACACCCTCACGAACAATGCCCGAATTAAATACCCTTTGTTTTAGAGACCAACCTATTTGTGGTTGTTGCTTGGTATCAGTGCAGGGTACAGTATCATGCTCGAAGATACTCACTACTGATCCCCTTGAGTAGAGATAGCAGTTCTTGGGAGGTCATTGCCCAAAGAATTTAGAATTGGTGTGCTCGAAAAACGTTAATGAGCCGTGGAGGGGAGCCAATGCCACCAAATTCCTAAGCTATCCGCTCTCGAGAAGGAAAGGTGTTCATCACAACCGGGGTATAATAGGTGGGCTATACCAAGTATACAAACCCTAGGCCTTTGGCCTACTAGGATGTGCTTGTCTGTTATCACTTTAAACGTTCTTTGAGTCCAAAATTGAAACTGAAAACACTGTCTTATGATTGTCTTTGATTGTCAGAATTTGATCACGAAAAAGAAAGTCAGTTTAAATTTCATGTCACTGAAAATTCACAGAGAGTCACAACTGTTCACCAGAAACACGCATCTAATTTTTAGAGTCGCATCTGTTATTTTTGAGTCGCAACTGTAAATTCTGAGTCGCATATGTTAATTTTGAGTCGCATCTATCATTTTGGCTCGCATCGGATTTAGAAAAATTGCATGTGTTATATTCTGAGTCGCATCTAGTAATTCTGAGTCGCATCTGTCAGATTAGACCGCAACTGTTAAAATTGAACCGCATCTGTCTAATTACCAGAAAAACCAAAATTCACAATCACTGTCCAGTCATCACGTCTGCACCAGTTTCAGTTGTCTTCACACAAACAGTCTTTGAAATGGAAACCTGAAATGATTTGCTCAATTTTGCATCCTTTAGGTTCATTCAGTCCTTACCATAGTTGTCTTCAGTTAGAGTTTAGTTTCATCTTAGGGTACATATCACTTTGCATTAGACTTCTAGAAAGGTCACTTTTATGAACTTTAGGAGTAGTCCACCATCTATACTCTAGAAAAGTCATAGTGTCAATAGAATTTGTCATTGAACCTAGTCTTATCATCTTATACTTTTTCCTATAGAGAGTCCTCCTAGCTCATCAATCTAGTTAGGAAACTCAACTTGTCTTTGATCCTCATCCTACATTGGTTCCTTGACTTAACTAAATTGACACCTTGGTTTGACTTTAGGCAGTTGGTCCCTTCACCTTGGGTTTATAGAACTGATCACTTTAGGGTCTTGCTTAGACTTTTGCATCTTTAGAGTCTAGACTAGTGTCATTCTAGAACATCCCTTATTTTGCATTCAGAAAATCCCAAAAAACATAGCTTAGGTTGCATACCTTAGACTTAAGTCACTCTTTGCATTGTCATACCTTAGTCATTCTCCATCTTTCATCATAACCTCACCACCATGTCTGCAATTTACCTTGATATGCGTGCTAGTCAAGTTGAATACCAATTACTCCGTAATGGTCAATACCAATAGGCCCTAGACTTCAAAAGACAATTTATCCAATCCACATGTCAATCAACATCAACCCATGGTCAACTACCCACATATCATTCCTACCAAAAATCCATAAGTCCTAGTCCTCCATCCATCTACCCTCATTATCAAGAGTCCCTTAGCATAATCCATGCCATGAATCCACAAAAAATGTCCACTTATCACCCTTATCCTAACCTTGACAAGGGATACCAACCTTCCACTAATCCCTTCCAAGCCTCCATGTCCTACCCTAGTCCTTCATCCATTAATTCGTTCCAAGCCTCCATGTCCTATCCTAGTTCTTCATCCACTAATCCATTCCATGCCACTCCATCTCACTCTACATTTAGTCATGACAATACATCTATTCATGGTCTCCAAAGTCACATCCCATCTACTAAACTTGAGGATACATGTCAAATGGAAAGTCTAAAGCATGACTTCATGGCTTCACCTTCATGTCAAGATCAAAGTAGTCTATCCCACAACCCTATCTTTAAGTCCATCCAAGAAGTCCTAGATAATCATGGCATCCAAAATACACCTATCCTTGACCAAGATTCCATTCCCAACCATATTATTCAAGAAAAACCCGTCTTTGATCAAGACACTACTATTGAACAAGAAGTCCAAAATGATCCACTCCTTGACCTTTATGCCATTCATGATCGAACATTTGAAGATGACCCTATCCAAGTACCAAATGCATCCATTTCCCAAAGTGAGACACTTACCTCCTTTGAAAGCATCGATGATATTCCTCTAGAACGAGAGTCTCCTACTCTAGACATATTTGCAAATGATCAAGCTATAGCTGAGTTCATTGGACTCTATGACAATGACCATAAAGACGGTTTCAACATCGACTTGGAAGCACCAGTAGAATCCTCTGAATCTGATATGTCACAAAATCACACCAAAGGTATCCAACATGTTAATGAAGATAAGAGATCCTATCAACTAGGATCATCCACTTTTATCAAATCAGGCTTTCTTGTAGATGAGGAGATTCCAAGTAATAGTTTCCACAAACACAATGATGGGTTAGCATCTTGCTTTCAAAACAAAAAATACCCCATCGCAAACAGAATCTGTTAGAGCATGCTGTATCAAGGAAAAGGACTAGGCATACATGAGCAAGGAATTCTAGAACCAGTACAGTTTCAAGAAAATCCTAGACATCAAGGTCTTGGTTATCCTTCAGTCAGCAAATCTAATGATGTTAATGTTACCTTCTCGATATTGGGGGAAACTTTATCTGATACAAACATCAAAATGGAGGCCATGAGTAGTTCTTACCATAAGGTTGTTGCCAACACTCCTTCCATCCATACCATAAATTGTCATTCCAACATGAATAAACCTTCCATTTGGAACCAACAAAAACAAAAGTCTTACAAATTCAAAGTTCAAAATCAAATATCAAAGGCCATTGAATCAATCAAAAATCCAAGTGGACAAATAAAGTTAAAATGGATCCCAAAGAAAAATGGATCAAGCAAAGAAAATAGTTCAAAAGTAAAAGTCAATCAAAATGTGGAGCCACAAGAAAAGAGGACTCCCACATATAATAAATGTCCACCTCCTTCAAAATGGTCATCATACAAGTCATATAAAAATCATGGTTCCAAACATTATCCCAATATGAAACCCAATCTCCATCATCCATCACCCCAAGTTTGGAAAATAAAAATTCCTACATCTAAATTGTCAAATACATCTCCCATCATCCGTCATAATCCTACATATCGTCTAAAGTCTAAAAATCCTACGTCACAAATCCGTCGCATCTTGGCAGCAACTCTTTATTGTAAGGACTCCCATGGCACTCTATCGTGATGTGCGTATTTTGATAAGGCCAACTCTAGTGTCAACAAGGATCACAATGACATCAATCAATTGTATGCAAGTGCTATGATCCTGACAAGGCAACTACTTCATCAAGGTTATTATTGGCATATCATGGCACCAGTCTCTACATCAACACCATCAATGGATTCGGCACAATCAGTGATCATCTAAAGCATCAAGGCCATCCAAAAAAAAAAAAGTCACTTTGATGAAAACCTGGCAAACAGGCATCTTGGTGACACCAAAAAGAAAAAAAAAAGTCAAGAGAAAAATTTCATCCAATAGTGAAAACCATTCTTATGGCGCTTTGGATAAGTACCATGATGAAAACCTGGCAAACAGGCGTCATGTGTAAGAAATTATCTATGTGGACTATCACACTTGGGGGCAAGTTGTCTCATCTCCCATACCCTTCGTATGACCTTTCCATCTATCCATCTTAGCCCTACCTCTCACATCCATTTTCCCACCTACTTTGATCTTGATAAGGATGGGTACAAACATAAATCATGCTTTGGAAAAACTCTTGACATGTCTATCCTTTGGTCATACACTATCCACGAAATATCATGTCATAGCCTTCATAGCATTTTTCCAAACGAGTTATCATTATACGCAATACCTATCGCATGCCTTGGTTTTTCCCTTGTCAATGGTCTAAGGATCTTCCATCATCCCATCCAAACTTGAAAAGTCATTCCAAATGCAACAATCCCAATCCATACAATCTTTCTATGCATTCTAGTGCATCATTCAAAACATTCATTGGCTTTGTTTCTAGCATGGCTGCAAATCTTGATCCTTTAGTCACATTATCATCATCCTCATGTTGTTTCGGGATGTGTCCTTCCTACGTCAAACAACATTGTCACCATCCTCATCACCTGTCAATTGGTTTTCAGCTTGACTAGGGGCAAGATCATGGTTGTCCTTGGATTCTTGTGCATGCTTGCTTGGTTGCTTGTAGGAATCACTACCCTGTACATAGTCCTTATCATTGTATATAATCCACTTCCCTATACATACTACCTATCCCTACACATATCCCTTATCTTTCATACCCATCACTTGTATATATCATTCGTAATAAGTGGTAGTCTTTTTCATAACTTGGAATGATTGACATCGAGAGCATTTCATATCCCCCCTCTTACCCTATTCATAATCCATTGGTATTATACTCGACTGGGGGCAAACACTTGACATGTGTCATATTGGTTCTTACATCGGTTGTGTTGAAGACGTAAAACCATGGAAAATCCACGAACATCACAAAATGACCTAAGAAAACAAAAAAACATCGAAAAACTTCAAAAATCCAAAAAAATAGAGTCGAAGTCAGTCGCACTTGTCAGTCTTTGTCGTTTGTCGAACTACGTTGCCTCTGCGACTGGACGTAGGCAAGGCCATCTGCCGATGTGCCCCCGAGGCATTAGCTCAGTCTGTTAGGTTTGTCTGTATAAAGTCATAAGTCAATCCATATGTCTATATGACAAGGTCATTGGTCAAGTCGAACTACGAGGTCTCTACATGTACAACGTAGGCAAGGCCATCAATCGATGAGCCCCCAAGGCCGTACTAGGTCAATCCATTAGGGTTCATCACATTCACTTTCACACACGTCTTCTATTTGTAATCAGTCTTGTCGGTCGCAATCAAGTTGAACTACGAGGTCTCTACATGTACAACGTAGGCAAGGCCATCAATCAATGAGCCCTAGGGTTTGTCGTCACATGCAGTTATTTATCCCCACGTCATATCAAGTCATGCATCAATCTGGTGAACAAGTCAGCAATATCTCTAAGTCAAATCAAACAACTTTCCAAACAAAATAATTCAAATAGATCAACCAACAGTCTGCTACAGGATGTGTCCTTGGAAACAGACGTTATCAAAACAGTCAACCTATGTCTTATACAGGATGAGTCCTTCTTGCATAATCGACAAGGTCAAACATAGCCTTACACAGGTTATCACATCAACGGCATCTGACTCAACGTCTTATACGATACATGTCTTTCTGAAACTAGGCTTTGTCATGCCTTATACAGATAGTCATAACATCGAAACTAGACTCACAGTCTTATCCGGTATGTGTATCTCCTGCAATCAGGCTCTATCAATCAATCCTTTTTATCAATCAAAACAAATCAAACAAACAGATCAAGTTTTGGCAAATATTTTTATTGGCTTTTTGACTTTCTGACTTATTTATCTTATCATTTATCTTGGATTGATGACTAGGATTCATGTTACTAGCTTTCTCAAGGATGTCCCATGAAGGATTTAGAGAAGCAACAACGTATCAGAATTCTATTTTCTTTGACTGTTGTCTGTCGACTGTCTTTTTAAATTTGATTTTGAGTCATGTTACTAGTTTCCTCAAGGATGTCCCATGAAGGATTTAGAGGAGCAATGACGTATCATGACCCGTCTTTTACTTTGTTTGCTGTCTGTGGTTTGTCCTGACAAAAAGACTGGGGCAACTTGTGCCCTTCGTATGAGTTAATGACAATCCTTGTCTGCGACTGTCTGTTATTAGCAAGTGGATGACCTCGCACACTTTGATATGTGTCATATCATGGTGTTTTTCTCCATTTGTATTAGTCCTGCCCAATGATGATAAAGTGCAATACCTTTTGTGATACATCAAAACATCGAAGATTGCTAATACTAACATCTATCTCCTGTCTTTCGTTCTTTCTCGATCTTTCTTTTTGCACTAACATTTCTTCTTTTCTACATCTTCACCACCCTTATCTATTTTCTTCTATCATTTTTTCTTTCATCTTTTAGTTCTCTCATCAATTTCGAGAGCACACTCATGTTCTTTGAACCCGCCTGTCCTCCCGAGGGGGCATACCTTCACCTGTTTTAATCTGGAGCATTATGGGGGCATAGTTTTATCAATTTTCTTTGACACAATGCCGAAACGACATTGTATCAAAGAGGGGAAAATGTAGACACTGAAATTTGGTTTAGGCCTGCGACTTCAATATTCTTCATAATTCTTATTCTCTATAGTCTTCATTTCTTCTATTGATTAAATAATCTTAATTATTTAATTATTCATCTTAACATTAATTCTTCTATTGATTAAATAATCTTAATTATTTAATTAATTCATCTTAACATTGATTATAATTCTTACATCTTTAACATTAATTCTTCTTATTGATTAAATAATCTTTAATTATTTAATTCATCTTAACATTAATTCTTCTATTAATTAAAATAATCTTTAATTATTTTAATGAATTCACACTTTCTTTATTCTATTTGATTAATTAAATAAGCGTTTTTATTTAATTGTGTTAATTAACCTTATTCTTCTGTCAAATTAAATAAATTCTTATTTAATTTATTCTTTATCATATTTCAACTATAATTAAATAAATTCATTTATTTAATTATTCATTTAAATCCTTCATCATTTAATTAAATAAATCTTATTTATTTAATTATTCTTCGAATATTGAGTCTTGAATTAAATGAATTATTTAATTCATTAATTCTATTTTAACACATTCTTCTATATTTTAGATAATTATGTGAGTTATCTAAGTATTCACTTTTACTCGACTCGACATCTATTTTAATGAGTTAACTATTGACTTGATGGAGTGGCTGTCTTTGATAATCTCTCTGGATCATGCAATCATCCAGTTCTAACTCATTTGTGTGTGCATATTAATTAAATATTCTTATTTTAATTAATTAAGTGCATGCATTCAGAGAGGTTATAATCAATCTTTATATTTGTCATGCAAAGATAATTCTGTCTTCGAATGTGAACTTGAAGATTAAATCATTTATTTAATCTTTAATTCTATTTCTAATTTGAATCATTTGTGTCATCACTGTCAGTTAACATAATGCATGTCCAATCTCTCAATCTCAATCGTCATTACTTTCGATCTTGGCCTGTCGTTCGAATAATCAATTTTCTATAAATTGATTTGTCATTCTTCATTCGAACTCTCTCGCGAATTTTGTAACTTTATAGGCTATACTTGCACGAACTTGAAAATCTGAGGGCAATTATACTACACAAGCAAAATGGAGAAGGGCAATCGAGATGAATCATGGAAATACGTTTGGAATTGGTGAGATTGTTCTAGTTTTAATTACGTTTTTACTTTCCCATGTTCTTTGTTGCTTAACGAATGAATTTGCATTTTAGATTTTAGTATTGCATGCATGTGTGCTTCTAATCAATCTTCTTTGTTGTCTATTGTGCAAAGCTTTTATTTGGCGTTACAGACACCATTTTCCCAATGCCAAGAATGAATGCACTCTTACAAAAATCATTAGCTAAGAGCAATTTACACATACCAACATGCATATTTTGTGTTTCAAGCATTGCAAGGTCAAATAAATTTCCCCAACACATCAATGTGGGTAGGTGAATGCTAGGGAAGGCCTTGGTTTATTCCCCAAGTCCCTCAATCATTCTAGGCTACATTATTCTAGGATAATCTCTTAAGAGCCTTGAGAGCAAAAAAATTCCAAACCATGATGGAATAGTTCTTGAAGTTTATGTTAGTTATAAATATTTTTTCTAAACCTATAGGTGGATGTGGGGTCCTTTCATAATAACCTATGTTTGTTTTAGTCAACTTGACATCATTTGAATGTGCCAAGAATGAATTCGTTCTTGCAAAAAGCATCATTTGAGAGTAGTATAAATGTGCCAACAAGAATATTTTGTGTTTCGCATGTCATGGGGCCAAACCAATTATTCCAACACATCAAGAAGGGTTGGTGAATGCTAGGGGATTCCTTTTTAATTCCACGGGTCTCTTGATCTTTACATTATTTTGGGGTGTTGCTTAAGAGCCCTAAGAGAAAAAATTTGTCAAACTTTTTCTTTCATATTATCTCAATTTGTGGCACATATGAATGTTTAACTATACCTTCAAGTGGAATTAAGGTCCGTCTACAACAACCTATCTTAGTTTTAGTCAGATCCAAACCATTTGATGATGCCAACAATGAATGAATTCTTATAAAATGCATCATTTGAGAGCATATAAAGGTGCCAATATAAATATTTTTTCTTTCACACATAATGGGACTCAAAATAGCCATGCCAATACATTGGGGTGGTCAGGTGAATGCTAATGTAGGCCTCAATTCAGTCCTTGTGTCTTCCAATCTTTCTAGGCGACATGGCACCAAGGTAGTCTCTTAAGAGCCCAAAGAGAAAATTTCCAAACTTTTGCTTGCTTATTCTCTCAATTTGTGGTAACTAAAAACTTCTTGTTTACACCTAGAGGTGGAGGGTATCTCTATAGTAATTTAAGATAAGTGCCAACTTCAAAACATTTAACCTTGCCAACAATGAATACATTCTTGTAAAATATGTAATTTTCAAATGCATCACTTTGATGTCTGGTTATATCTTAGCAATTGAATTGAAAAATTAAGAACTAATAATATATTAGTTCATAGAGAAATGTAAAGGTGTCAATAAGCATGATTTTCCTTTCACACCTCATGGAACCAAACTGACTATGCTAATACATCAAGGTGGGTGAGTGAATACTATTAGAGGCCTCAATTTGTTTGCTTAGTGTCCTAATTCTTTAAGGCTAAATTTCATTGAGGCAGTCACTAGAGACATGTTATCCCAAGGCAACCACTATAAATGACCCAATAGACAAGTGTCATCTAATTCTTCAACATGGTTATAGTCTTGCAATTAATATTGATGAGAACCATGGGTTGTTTGATCTTGTGTGCTTCCCATCCAAGAAAGATAAACAAGATGAACCTTTACCTTTGGACACATATTCCATAGGATTACTTGAAAATGGTAATGATGTTGGTGATAAATCCCACATGCATAGTGACTCTATGGTATGGTGTCACATGTGCTACATGGATGATAGGGAATGTGTTACTATAGAGGATTTTTGTTATGAAAATTTTCCCCAAACTAAAAATAAAATTATGAAAGCACTAAAGGAAGATATAAAATAAATGATAATATGATCCTTTGGTTAAAATGGAGATTAATGAAGAATATTTGTGAAAGCTCTTCTAAAAGAGAGGAATAATTATATTTATTCAATAACAAAATAAAGGAAACCTTTATGAAAGGGTGTGATGGTTTGAAAACCACCCCTTAAGTCTTATATAAAGCATTCACTTGAGACTTTTAAATATACATGGAGATACCCAAGGAAGAAAAAGTGGTTAATGGGGATATGGGTATTAGAGAAGGGGCACATAGGAGTGTCCAACTTGGGGTACAAAGTATGCCATAATTATCCTAGCTAGGGCTTTGTGTGAGTAGACACACCTTTTTGTGTGAGTAGGCAAATACTATGTTTTTACACGAGTCCTCCAAAGTGTGTCATAGCAAGATCCAATATCACTGAAATATTCATAGAGTCAGAGTGACATTTTCAAGTGCTTTGATTGTGTTACACCCCAAATTATGAAGTTACTATTTTACCATTACTAGATAGGGTAAAAGTGAATGTAATGTGAATTCTGGAGATGAATTAACGATGCTTAAACCTTGTTATCAATATGAATGTTATCTCATTTTATTTTGTTTCAATTGATGTTATCTCAGTTGATGTTATTCATTGTGATATACTGCATAAATGAGAATAGATGGTTAAAGAGTAATGTTTATTCTAAATTTTGAGATGTTTATATATACTGCTTATGTTGTGAACATATGACTTCCGAAAGCGCGTGTCATTGGATGTAGGTATATGAACCATTCCTCTAGGCAAAGGGGAAGTATCACTCGGGAGAGGAGCTTGGTTAAATAACTGGTAAAAGTAAACTATCTGAGCATGCACACACATCACTTAGATTGAGTAAGCTGAGTCAATTTGTGTGGGTTATAGGTAAGTCATCTATAAGCTTGTATGTTTGCATTAGGTGTCTTGTCTAATTTTGTATGCATTTATAAGTGATGTTTATCTATGTATTTGTCTTGTGATATTACGATTCATTATGATGGTAACATTAATGAATGTAAGTAAATAGGAAGTGGACATATATACATGTATATAGTATATGCACGTATCCATATGTATATACATATCGATACAAATGTATGTTGGCAGACATATATGCTCATACAGATACATCGATATGGTATACCTACATATACATGCACATAGAGGAATATATACGGACATATATACATGTATATATGCACAAAACCTATATTATGTGGATATTAATAATATTATATTATTATTGCCTGATAATTCTACATATACATATATATGTATATATACATATCAGATATGCTGACTGGCTTACAATATGCTTATAGTGGGATATATATAGACATATATATATGTTTTGATTAATAGGGAAAAGCAAGTTGACATATATATATATATATATATATATATATATATATATATATATGTAAATATATATTAATAATATATATATTATTGTAAAATAATACACATGTGCACATATATATTATATGAGGCATTTAAATACACACACACACACACACACACATATATATATGTATATTATTTGTTACTTTAAATATATATCTATTAAACTCTCATAGTTGGAAATCGAATTATTTCCCATATTGATTTAATATTAATCTTTTAACTATGGGAATCGGGTTATATCATATTCAATTGAATATTAATCATCAGACTATGGAAATTGAATAAATTGAAATATTTATCATTGACAATGGAAATTGAAATATTTTATTCACTCTTATGGAAATCAAAATATTTATGAGGCTTAACATTTGTAGTAAATATTTATGATTTAAACTTTATGAAATCAATTTATTTATGAAATTACTCGATAAAATTTGGTGTATATAGTTTATTTGACGAGATGCGGACTTGAAACTTTCACGGCTTTGTGAGGAAGTCATGCGAACACATGTAAAATTAAATGTGATCAAGTCTGAGTCTAAGGTAAGACCGAATCCAACACAACTTGATTACTAGGCTATGTGCACACAAATTAACATTGACCTTTTCCCTGTTAAATGATTCATCCACCATTTTTGAAGTTTGGAGCCACATCTGGGAAATGAACCTGTAGGTGTCAATTTAGTAAAATTCACCATGTCCAATGGAATTAGTCTCCATTTTGTTGTCAATTACTGGAAGCCGACTCACCATGTTGAAACTGAGTAAGGGAGAGAAATGTGCCACATACATGTTGCATACTTCACATTTCTGTGGTGGAAAACCACATGCCTCTTTTGAAGGAATTCGTTGGGGTTGGGGCTTTATAAATAGTCATCCAACCTTCATTACTTAATGAATTTTTGTGTTGAGAAATCACTCTTATTTTCTGGAATACGCATTCTCTCATATATTCTAAAATACACATTTCTCTGTGAGTTGAGTTTGAAATCATAATCCCATCTTCCATTATTGAGATATTAGAGCATCATATATTTTACCAACTGTAAACAATCACCAGTTTAATTATCTATTTTTGAGTGTCCAATTGTGAAGGCGTGTTATACCAGAACACACGTTTGTTGTTAATTACCTCTATGTAATTATCAGTTTTGAGGATCTATTTTTGTGTGAGGAAAAGTGGACTCTTGAGAGTAAGTTGTCAATTGTCTGTGGCATTGGAATTTATTAAGAGTAAAGGATGTGTCATCAACATTCTATGGAAAAGAAAACTACAGGCATGGGATAATCTTCTACTATCCATCTCTATAGTTATTCATTTAAATACTTGTGGAATTGTATTTTTTGTTTGTGCATAAATGTTGTCTTTTGGAAAAAGGTAAATGAAGCAATCCTAGCTATGTTTTACATGTTTGTAATGATCTCCATAATAGGAGAATGTTGTTTGCATGGTTACTATTTGTTAAGCCTGACCGCTTTCAAAAAAGGGAATTGAAGCCTTAGAGCTGCTCTTATAATGTGTTTTTAAGTACTCCATGAAAGGAGAAAGTACTTGACTGATGAATTAAACTATATTAGATAAGGTACAACATAAGTATTAATTATACTAGCTATTTTTGAACATGGGATGTTTAATGTTTGTATTACTGTCTATACATAGGAAATGAAATGTTGCATTCTAGTTGTATTCTACATTAATTGTATGATCTCCATATAAGGAGAGTACTAGTTGCATTAGTTACTATATACTAGGTTTGAAATGAAGGCATGAGTCAAGTAAAGATCCACAACTAAGTTATTTGGTTAACTCAGAGGAGCTTGTGATACTCCTAGGATAAAGATTTCCAATATAGGAGGGAACTTGTGAAATACTTGTTATGCTGATTCATTTCTAGTAG
The DNA here is from genome assembly GCA_007258455.2 of Sequoia sempervirens. Classification (NCBI taxonomy): domain Eukaryota; kingdom Viridiplantae; phylum Streptophyta; class Pinopsida; order Cupressales; family Cupressaceae; genus Sequoia; species Sequoia sempervirens. The sequence goes on from VDFB02109042.1 coordinate 10,314,726, forward strand.
TTAGTATGGTGATAGGTTATCTGGGATGATGGACTATCCATTGGAGGATAAACCCATGCATAGTGTAAGATATCCCTAAGTCAAATTGACCCTGAATAGTGTATGTGATAGATGACTCTCAATCGTTTACTGAATTAAAACTCTTTGATCAAAGTAGTGTAGTGTACAAAACATCCACTTAGATTGTGTGATGATTACATTGTCAGTTCATCGTGATCCCGTATTACATTCTAGATCGAGGGATGTCATATTGCACAAGATCTAGTTATGTAGGACACACCACTATGCTCAGTTGGTTAACAATATTAGTTACTCTACCAATCTCTTCATTGAAGGAAGGGCCATCTATTGAATAATAGATGTGTGGGGGATTGCATTATAAGTCTGTGGTTGGCAGAAAAGCGCCCAAGTGATGTTTCTCCTCCATAGTAGGCTACTGAAGTACCAAGATTTGAAAGGAAGAATTCCTGGACCTTCTTACTACTATTTGTTATAAAGCTCATTGGAGCTACATTTGTAAAGGTATGTATTCTTGTTTCATGTACTTGTGAATTTATTATAATGAAATGGAAACTTTATCGTAATTGATATGGCATCTTGTTCATGTTTTATCAATAAAGAAAATAATTTTTTTATTGTAGTAACTTGTTAACACATTTATTTACTCACATGATGTAAATAAAGAAATCTTTACTTAATGAATGGATCAGGTTTTTACATGTGCTATTAGAGCTACCAGGTTTTGCACTAAAATCTATGAGCTCATTATGCAACAATGTGTAAACCTTATCAAAAGATAATGGTTGAAAATGTTCTTATGCCACTAAAGCGAGAGAAAAAGAACTAAGGGAAAGGTGAAAGGAAGATGAGATTCCTAGTAACTTGTTAACTTGTTTAAAGTAGGGACTAGTTAAGAGTCATCCCTGGAGTTAGGAACTTCTAAAACCAACAAATTATAATAGTACCTACGATTGCAGAATATTATGCAATCAGGTTATGTAGGAAGGTTAGGAAGAATAACCTGTATATACCTTATCCTACAGAATAGTAATATGACTCTAAGGGAAAGGGAAGAAATGAGATAACCCTTTTATAGTTGCAAACTATAGTTATTAAGAGTCAAGAACTTTTGGATTTGGTAAAAAAACACTACGAATCTATGTGTATGCAATGTCAACATTAACTAGATCGAAGTATAAATTCAACAGAGGTATCCACAAGGGTTGGATAAATATTGACATAAACCTAATTCTTATGTAAAGATAGGATCTTGCAAGGAAAGAGTTAGTATCTAGGAAAAGAGAAAAGTTTAGAATGGTCTGAATTAAAGTAATCAACAAAGTGGACAAGGTTCCACTAACCAAAATCAATTAGATTATTGGGGTTATAATATGAAAAAGAGACCAAACAAATTTGGTATCTCTAGAGGTTAAAGAGAATGAGATTCCAAGCATTGGAATTAAGTCACTTGAAAAGTGATTGTGAGAAAGAAACTTTAAGTGGTAAAATTAGGTTAGCTTGACAAAGGTTTGGATAGTACATAGATTGGTTGGAGTAATAAGGTGAACTCACCAACATGTCAACAAAAATAAAAAATCCCAACATTTATATTTAGAATCTCCAAAAGGAAATGGAATACAAATAGACACTATGTGTCTGATCAATAGAAGTTGTAAGGAAAAACAACTTTCTAAGTAGAAAGGTACATCAATCAAAAAAGTTTTGTGGATATGGATTACCCTCCACAAAAAGGATGTTGAAAAGAGAATTGGATTAATGGAGTGTCTCGTAACTTGTAAGTTGTTTATCATTCATTAGATCTCCTGTTGGATGATCCAAGTTATTGAAATCTATGAGATAGAAATCAATGACGAATCTAACTTTGGGAAAAGCATATTCGAGGTATTCCATGAGACAAGGTAAAGGAAATAGAAAGAAAACATCAAGGAACGACAAATCCTTTCAAAAAGAAACAAGTGTTTGCTAGGATTTCAACTTTGAATAAGTTGAAAGTTGTGGAAACACTAAGGGGGAAAGTAAGAGAGTGGATTGACTCGAGTTAAGTACCCCACCCAATGAAAAACATAGATAAGTTTCTAGTTTGAAAGAACTAAATGACTTCTTCTCAATCATAATGATAATTAAGTCATACATTCTATGAACACAAGGAAAAGGTATTGGGATTTTGGTAAAAGATAAATGGAAAGGTCAAGGATTATGACCTATTATCATTCCATACCTTATATTTATTTGATTAGGGAGGATCAAATGATATTATCATTTGATTCCTAGGAAAAAGGATAGGTGGATAATTTGATCATAATAAGAATGATCATTGCCTATGAGATTGGAAAGGGAAGATCTAAGATACTCATGAATGGAACAATGTGTCTCTACACTCCTATATACCTTATATGGAGAATTTAGATAACGATGTCATTTCTATATATAAGTAGTAATACTACATATTATGAAATATATCCATGTTGAGAAGTGACTTGACATTGAAGCTTACTGTGCTAAGAAACTTGAGGATGAAAAGGTTTAACCATAAACCATAGAGGTTGAATGGAAAATAAGGTAGGATACGATGCTATGAAAATGCATCAGTTATCTTTACTAGATTAAACACTTGATCACTATCTTACTCTTTAATGAAACCATAGATTTGTAATAACCTAATTGGGAAAAGAAGTTCATTCAAATAAAGAGAGAAATCTTAGAATAAGATTTAACCTATTGTGTTAGGGTTATGTACTCAACTACTCTTTAACACCTATAATTTGGAAATAACTTGTTTAGGTTGAGTTGTACATTTGGTCTTGATTAGGACATATATGATAGAGAAACCTATAAGATCAGACTAGTCATCAATTGGGAACTCTATCCTAAGGAATTGGAAGGGAATATTGAGTTTGAGATTCACCCATGAGAATGTGTAAATCACTTGAGGTTATATGGATGGAAACATAGTTGGGATACCTAGCGAGTTAAAGAAGCTACTTTACACTCTAGAAAGGAATTCATAGTATTAACAAGACTCTACTTTGAGTGGCTTTTATATTAAAAGGGATACACTCTCAAAAGGGAAGCATCTATTGTATGTCGGGACATCATAGAATTTTCACTTAGCAAGAAATGTTGAAAATTATATTGAGTAGAACATCGGGGTTGTTACTTGTACTCAAAAAGGATATATTGAAGTTGGTACTCTCCTATATGATTAAGAAAATCAATGGAACCAACGAGAAACATTCATGCTTGATAATTAGGAATGCAATTAAAATTGATATCTTCTTGGGATCAATATGATTGAACAAGGATTAATAATTGAAATTAGTACCAATTTTATCGAGAAAATTTGATTGAGTTAAGGGATGGAAATCATCTTTGAAAATAATCCAAGGACAAGAAAAATCCACAGTATGGATTTCCTAATAAAAATGGGATTTATCTCTGCAAAACTTAAAACCATTATTACATGGGAATTAAAGGTAGCGTGAGACCAAAATAGTTTTTCAACTAGTCGAAGAATAGACTATTATTTGATATAAAAGAACCTATGTACCCAAAATTTTGAAAGATTTGGGAATGAAACGAGGGAATTAATGTCAAATTTAGGACATTGGAATGGCAATGAGAATTTTCAAATGAGAAACCACTATAACCTAGGAAAAGATAGAGTAAGAGGCTACATGGAATGTGGCAAGGTACTGTCTAGTATGCTAGGAAATGAAGAGTGGATGTCATCATTGGTAGGACATGTATACTATCTTATGATTCTAGAAGGAAAGGGGTAGAACACAAGACAAGTCAATCTGTCTATGTTAGTAGAACTAACATAATGTTCTAAGTGGACAAACTCATCAAAGTAACCAACGCTATTTGGAAAATTGACTTACAAGATTTTGGTCCTAAATAATATATTGTGGGAACGTAGTTGTTTAGTAATCTTGAGAGGTTATTTTAGTTTAGCAAGTAATGATAGGGTTGTGTAAACCATGATCATAATTTGAAACATTCAGTTGAGCGAATGTGCAATATATTATTATAGTCAATGATCGAAAATGGTAAACTAAATATTGAATGATTTATAAACTTCAAATATTGAAGTTTGGACCATTATATGAAAGGAAAGCTTGGAAACTTTATTAAGCTAAATAGGCTTATAAATAGAGTGAACCCTAGACTTGATAGAATGTCAAACAAGAGTAATAGATCGATGAAAATTTGATGATACAAAGCTTAGGTATGAAGCAATATTGAGATTTGACAGGTGTCCAGGAGCAATGTTGTGCTCTAGATGAACAATTAATCAAGAACAAGTACTTCATGGTAAAATGGATGTGTAAGTGATAGATGAACTCAGTTTATGAGTTGTCTAAAAGTGTAAATACCAAAAGAGAAGGATTGGACCCACGATGTAGTGCACAATGCATCGACATTCCTTTTCTATTTGGATTATACTAAGGATAAATTCATGGACCAATTATTTCTGATCACTGTGTGTTAGGTGTTATGTATAGTTAATATTATATCTTGGATGTGTATATGTGTTAAAACTCTTTGGGAGAGTAAGTATGTGTGAGGCATACGAGATTTCCCTATGCGATAGTGAGGACACTCGAAGCAAGGTCCAGGAAGGAAAAGATTGCTACATAGGATGAATGTTTTATAAACCTTACACATTTTGAAAATTGTAAGTAAAAATTTACTTGACTTTTACTATATGTTAAAAGCTTATAGATCATCAAGGACGATGATTCATAAGGGGGAAGTATGTTACACCCAAAATTGTGAAGTTACTATTTTACCATTACTAGATAGGGTAAAAGTGAATGTAATATGAATTATGGAGATGAATTAACGATGCTTAAACCTTGTTATCAATATGAATGTTATCTCATTTGATGTTGTTTCATTTAATGTTATCTCAGTTGATGCTATTCATGGTGATATACTGCATAAATGAGAATAGATGGCTAAAGAGTAATGTTTATTCTAACTTTTGAGATGTTTATATATACTACTTGTGTTGTGAACATATGACTTCCGAAAGCATGTGTCATTGGATGCAGGTATATGAACCATTTCTCTAGGCGGAGGGGAAGTATCACTCGGGAGAGGAGCTTGGTCGGATAATCGGTAAAAGTAAACTATCTGAGCATACACACATGTCACTTAGATTGAGTAAGTTGAGTCAATTTGTGTGGGTTATAGGAAAGTCATCCGTAAGCTTGTATGTTTGCATTAGGTGTCTTGTCTACTTCGGTATTCATTTACTGGTTGAAAAATCATTCTCAAAACCTTAAACTCACAACTTAATCTTACAAGATAAACCTTAAACTCAAAACCTTAACCTAAAACTAAAAACTAAAAATATAGCTTTAAAACCATTGTATTTTGTGGGAAAACAACTTATCTAACCTTAGTAAAGAGGAATTATTGACTTATGACATGATGGGATCAGGGAATAGGCTTTGATGGAGCCTACAATACAATCCTTATAAACACAATGGGGGGTTTGTAGCAAGAGAAGCCTATTTGTGTGACATTTCTAAAGTGGCACTCAGTGCAATGAAGTTTATCATGTGATGGTCAAGTAACACAACTCAATGCAAGGTACTATCATTGGGTGAGTAGTAGTTGGCTTGTATATTATTACTAGATCAATTGAATGACACTTAATAACTAAGTACTTGAATTTCTTTTCATTGAAACTTGATAAATGTAAGATTATAAAGGTAGTATTTTTTTTAATTGAGCCTATACTATGTTACTCAACTAAACCCTTAGACTCAAGGACATGTTGAGAATCACATGTTAGCACCATTTCTAATTGGATCCATGAATATCTTGATATTTTAAGGAAAATAATAAGTCCATTTTTTTCTCTAGAAAATTTGAAGTATCTTTGTAGTTCTTTAGGGATAAATTTGGTTTATGAGACTTGACTATGTGCTCTATCCATAAGTTTCATCACCATAAAAAGGTAGGGGTTTAATTTTATGGGTCAATCTAGTTGAAGTAAAGAAAGAAATCGACATGAAAGTAAAATATTTTAGAAACTCATAAATGATAAAAATAGAAACATGTCTTCAATATATTCTCCTTGTAATTAGTTCTCTATCTTGAAACATACAAAACTAAAAGGAACCAAATGTGTATCATCTAATAATCATATGAAATATAGGCACTAACACAAATGTTTGACAATGTCAACAATCTCAAGGTAAGTGCATAAAGTAAATATAATGGGTGGGGTGAATCCAAGATGTCATGAAGCCAATAACTATAATCATAAAAGGAGGAGGTGTTAAAACTCTTAGTAGATCATTATAACCATCCTAAAATATCAAAAGATAGTGCAATAATTCTAACAATTTATTTTAACTAAATACTTGTAGATCTTACAATCATTATGTTAGGAAAAATAATAGAGCTTGCTATGTTAGGAAAATATAAATATAAAAATAATTAGAATGAATAAGAACATAAGACATATATAAAATACTTGCATAAAATGTGCAATAAAATACTTACCTAAGCCTTCATTTTATAACAAATATAGGAAACATCATTAAAACAAAATTGTACTTACTAAAAACCCATATATATCCATACAATGTTATATGTCGGTAAAACTATAATATATGCACATAAATCCATATAGGCATAAAATGAATTCATAATATAATTACTCCTCTCTATTGGGATGGAAGATTCAACAACCCTTTGAGGCAACCAATGTGGGTTGCTTTCAAACTTGCTAACTTGACCCCCTCTCTATTTTTTTTGGATTTCCACCTAATACAATAAAAAATACACATTAACATTAAAAAATGAATTATGCAATGACATATAAGGGAATAATAACTTGCCATCAATTAATAGTCAGTCTCAATCATTCGTTGCCTCTCTTCATCCATATAAGGGGTAGGTGCATGATCTAAAGTTGTAACACCCTGTGATAAGCATCAAGAAATAATATACTAGAAATTAATATCATTCAAATTCACACTTATATATGTGGGATAGAATAAGAAATAGAATATGAAATTTACTAGTTTGGATCATACATTTATCAAAGGCATATAAGATAAAACTACCACAATAATGCCCACCTCCATTCTACCATGAATATCAAGATGAGTTTCAACTGATGCCATTAATTAGAAATTAAAAAATATATATATTTTAACAATGTATATACCTAACATTATTTTAAATTATAATGAATAAAAATAGTTAAGCTTACCTTAGTAAAAATGTATGACCACTTCCATCAATAGCTCCTAGTGTTGAAGGTCCAACATCCACCTGTTGATTATCACATATGAATGTGTGTACTATATTTACTATTTATTTACTAATTACATACCTATCAGCTCAACATAGCCACATAATCGAGAGTTGATAGGTTGATTGGAATAGATGAACACTCTTACCCTAAAATTTTATTACATATAATTTACATTAATTTTTAATCATCATAGATGAATATAATTTATCTTATATTTCAATAAGAAATATAGTAAATTGTATTTAAACTTATTCAAAATTACCTATCCATCAATGCTAAATGTTATATATAGTAGCTCATCTATAATACCATATCATCCAATATGGACGTGTTTTGCGACATGCCTCATGCATCTTAAGCATCCTCAAGTCCATAATCACAGATATACCTAAAATTTTAGTAAAGGTGAGGTGATCTTTGAGACCTATGAACCTCACCCTCCTTCGCTAAAGGCTTGTTATGTTGTAACAAGGTCTAAGTGAGGGAGTTGATGGACTACAGAGTCTCCACCTAAGAACTCTCATTCACAACAAAAGGGATTGTGACTTGTTGAATGTCTAGCCTTGAAAGGGGTTTGTTGGTTCTTCTTCCAACAAAACCTTGAAATCCTCTAAAGGGTAGCCAACCCTTATGCTTAAGAATATTCAAAGTTAGTGGCCAACACATGGGAGATTTGATATGTAACCATTTCTCTCTTGCACTTTGGGCTCTGTGAAACCCAAGAGGGTGATCCCAACAATGTGTTTATAAATACCAGTGTGTCTAGGCATCAAACACAAAGTACACAGATGAATCTCCTTAAATTGTTTAAAATACCTAGTTCCCTAAAGGTTTGGCTGACCTTCATGGTAGTGTCTAACTCAAACAAGAGAACATGTAATTCATTAAATTTCAAACACACCCATAATAAGATTGATAAGTAAATTGATTTTAATTTTGTGATCAGTTGTTGAATTAGCCATCACAATTGCATTATAATTACCTTACTTAAACTAGTGCCATATTCTTGGAATGGAGTCAATCCTAACACCCACATGATTTGACAACAATTTTCATACATGACAATACACAAAGCCTTGAAAACACTGCATTACAATATTCCCACTTAACATCTCAAACATTCACTTCTTACTAGCATCCTCATACATGAATTATTACAAACCTACTGTTATACTCAAGCATTTACATACATTCATTGAATTAATGAGCAAGAATAGAGCAGTACATCCATTAGAAACCAACATAGACAAATAAGATAACCATTGATTATATTATTCATAGTTTGTGAAACTAGTACATAGGAGAGAAAATTGTAGAGACTTTATACTACTTTGTTATTTATTATGACTATCATTATTAGAGAAACATGTACATATTGAAAAACTTCCTCCCTAAAACATACTCCAATAAAGTTTAGTATTTTTCTATTTATGTGTGACCCCTTCAAAGAAAACTACCCACTGACCTCTCTCTGTAATTAGCCTTGAAATCCCTTTTATAGAACAAGGGCGCAACAAGCATCAGGTTGAATTACACATTACATTTCATATTCATTTCAAAATGAATTTTACCATAATGTAAAATATTCCCCATACAATTAAAGAGTAATCATTTGTAAGAAAAGGGAAAGAAAAACACAAAATTCCAAAAATCGTTAGTCAAAGAAGACCCACCAGCCCTGCAAAAGGTGTTGTCACAACATCAAAACTTGCACATCCCCACCAAACCAGGAAGAGTCACCATTAACACCAAAAGAAAAAATAAACATACTAGTCAAAAGAAATGAGTCAACACAAAGGACCAAAAACCAAGCACCAACTTAGAAAGAAAATGACGTGCTACCTTGCTTTCTCAGCAGCAAAGTAAGTACACCCGCTTGGTACACCCGCTTGGTGTCCTTATTGAAATGGGAGAAGCTACCACCACCTCATCATTAGAGTCCATCAAATCAGTCATGGCCGCAAGATATTGGTGATAGCTTGAATCAGTTTCAGTCTCACTATTCGAGGGATCATCTGAGACTTCAATAGGAGAATAATGCTTGCCTAGATAAGCTCAATGGTATTTTTTCTTCCTCACTGCCTCCCTCTCAAGCCTATCAGGTTTCTTCCCTTTTCCTTTAACCAATTCCTCAAAAAAAATTGTGCTTCTTAGATGATATGCACGCTTGAATACATTCCACACAGATTTCTTACCTGCTTTTGTATTCTTCCTCAGAGTTATAGGAACCTTAGGGATATCCTGCTCACTCTTGGGAGTGTCACTTTGAGACTCAAGGAGATTGAGTCTCCTAGACCTTCAAACTGTGATGATAAACACACTTAGTTTATCCATTTTCAACAAAGTAACTTCACCAAGACACCACTAACAACGTATGAATTCTATCAACTCAAGAACAACTATCTCCAAGTCTGTGATTACTAGGAACAACTCCACATGCTCCTACTCAGATTCTCAACTCTCAAAGACATCAAATGGTGAGAATAAAAAGCAGGAAATCTTCATCAAATAGAGTAATTGGAGAGTGTCTGCATTAATGTTCCAAGAAATCTTGTGCGAGAGAGCTAATAATCAGCTACTTTTATTTTTGAACCTCAGTGATTGATCGCACATTTGAGACAAATCAACAGATAATCAATCAGAATGATTAATTATGTCAAAGATAATTGCATGTGCTTGATGCCTTTCCCACAAATGGATAAACACCCACTCTTTCTGCATACTTAATCACATACTTAGCATTTAATAGAGCCTGTCATGTCATATTTACCTGCTCACCCATGGGAATTAATTTTCTTGCAATTCATCACAATAAGATAGTGGGAAGTGATCATGATTTGGTCTCAGAATATCAACCCGTACTCTGTCTTACTTCAATTTCACCTTCCCATGTACGCCAACATCTGATAGAATTGACGACAGCAATCAAAAGCATTTCCCAAATCTCCAACACGTGCCAAAAGAAACTAGTTCTAATATGGCACCTATTTTAATCTTAGTGCCATCTCGGCCAAATTTTAGCAACACTTTATCTCCACTAAAGTCCATCCCAACCCTTAAAATAATCCACATGGTAGTCGCCTGCTTGCCCACTAAGGAACGAGAGGTACAAGTGGGCCCATCATGGGGTGGCAGGGAGTGGTGGAGATTTGAACACGTCACCCAACAACCATCGTAGATTTCCCTTTGATACCATTCAACGATCATCAAAAGATATCAGACCCACCTCATAAAGGCAACATGCGTCTAGTGCCTGCTAGCCCGTGTGATAACTTCACCTCAATACACAGAATGGACGTACGTGTGGGGAACGACCTAGATGAAGAAATGTGTTGCGATACTGGTTGTTGATCTCTCTCATAGATTTGTTTGCTGAACCTTTAGAAGAAGTGGTCTCACCATCAGACATGACATGTGGAAAAATCCTGTCAATTCACTTGATTATTTTAATGAAAAATAAAACAAAACGAGCTCGTGGGGAGTGGCCAAGATGTAGCCACATTACTAAATGACAGTCGTTGATATTCATTTAATACCACCCGCTATCTTCATCGAGGGGACCGGGCCTGCCAATGCATGAGATGTGTGGATTACGCCCGCTAGCCCATGAGAATAAAATAATAAGTAATGAAAATGCTCTAGCGCATGGGGAATGGCAGTGATCGACTCGTGATGATTGGATGGTTGGTGCAAAACTTAATTCTGCACATGTCACAAACATTAGTTTTCAAAAGAGGGTCATGACTAGGAAGACGATGGTCGGGGAAATGAAGACAAGGATTAAGGCCCTAGGAAAATATTAAAACTCGATCATAGACCTAGGTACATTTTCACAAAATATTTCAGCCTTGAAAAATAATGATAATAATTTAGAACAACCACAGGCACCGACCAATATCATTAGGACTTAGGGGTCGATAAAAGAATGATCTTGATAGCATGAGACAACTTAAATGACCAAGAACCTACATTAGAAGGTCAACAATGAAATAGAACGTCAATAAGTAATTTTAGACCCAAAAGTTAAAATGGAAGGGTTTTGACAACATTAACCCTAAAACAATGATGGAGAACATAACCCTAAGCCTCAGGTAAAAGGATTAAACCTAATTTTGAAAGATTTTAAAATGGAACCAAAGAAAATTTTGAGGGGTTCCATTAGTGGCTCATGTTGGGGACACATTCCTCTTGTAAGCATGGTGAGATCCAAGAATCTTAGGTTGAAGTAGACTAGAAACACACAAAGAACCAAAAGCAGGACCTACCTGGACCAGGCAAGAAGACCAGACCAAAACGACCAACATATATATACAATATTTACATAAATTACAAGATTAAACCTAAAGATTCAATCTCTATCTTCTTTAAAGCCTTCCTCTGAGGTGTAAATTTTCAATCTGCACTCTCCAATTCCATCAGGCTTCAACTTTCCTGGTGGCCTCAATCCCCCAAACTTAGGGCTAATACTTTCCCCTATCAAAAACCTTTTTTTCCACTATCTGTATCAAGTTAAGGCTAAAAATATTCTCATGAATTTCCCACCTACTGATCATGCTGCAATCACTAGATTTAACCACTACGGACATGTGTCTGAATTTAGTACTATCATGATTAATCCTGTCCAACTGGAAACCGCAATCAGATGCCAACTGGAATCCATAATAAAAGTAGCATTCTATCTTGTTTAGTTCAAAATAATACCCTAGCAAGTTCCCCTCTAATAGGATAGGGAATTGGAAACACTCATAATCCATTTGATCACTATCCCTATAAGGGATAATATCAGATTCACTTTATGTGATGAACAAGAAACATTCATACATAGGCTTTTGTTCAAATTGGTGTTTTTGTTCATCAGAGCAGTATAAACGAATTATACTGCCATATGATTCACTTCCTCAGGAAAGTGATTCATCGATCCCCATAGCATTTTTACTTTCATTCAGATTAGGGTCAACACTATCCATACCATCCCAAGCACCAAAAAATACTTCTATTTCAGGTTCATTGATATACTCTAATCCTTTCTTCCAATCATTGCTCAACTTGAAACAAAATGTTTCAAAGGATGGATCAAGTAATTTTGGATTGATATGATCATCAATAAGATGCTCAAGTGTATCATCAATGGATAGGTTTGTTGGATCATGTGTGTAGGATTTTTTGCAACTTGAACATTTCCTATTTTTAGTTGAGCAAATCTCTTCAACACATTCTTTGTTGAAAATAATTATGTCCCTCTTCGATATGAGATTTATACACTCTATTTCTGCTTGGCACTCAGAAACGGGACCCTGCTGACTAACATCAACAACCTCATTTTTTTGACACTAACTTTAGGCCCAAGATCATGAATACATAAATTCTTATCTTGAAATTCATCATTTACCATATTTCAGGACAATCTAACTCTGATATAGTTGAATTACATTTCAAGAATCCATCATATGCAATTTGTTCATCTACTGATGAGAGCAAAGCCTCATGAGTATTGATACAATTGAATCCTTCATGCAAGAAGAATGCCTTCAGGTCAACCTCACAAAAATATTCATTTTTCTCATGAGAGTAATCATAATTCTTATTTTCATCATCTTGGTCACCAGCCTTCAAAGGTATATCAGTAGTTCCTGCAAGTATGACAATATCATCATCCACACTACTAGATATATATTCTTCTTCTGGAACATCCTTATCCATTTCTTGGGTAAAACCCTGATCATTGACAATAGGATGAGCACCCCTGTCATCCTGAGACATCACCTTTTGAATATATTCACATTTAGCCTCCTCAACAATTTTGATCCAACTAATTATTTGATCAAAATCCCGAGGTTTCAATTCCTTGGGCAAGGCACTAAGCCCTGGCTCATAAATGTCATAGAATAGGTTAATACATATTGAATCTTCAGGTCATAAAATTTTAAGGATTTCTAACAAGGAATCCAAGATCCTTTTTAACAATTCACAGGGAAACTACCCCTTATGTTTCTTCATGCTAGATAGTCTGGACAATACCTAGTCATTATCACTCAGACTTTGTTGAAGATCATCTTGAATTTGTTCATCACAAATATGCTTTGAAGGAACAAGATAAGGTATCAAAAAAATAATTACCTTGATCATCTCCTTCATCCTTATCTATTCCATTCGTATGATGTGCATTAGGACAACAAACACTTGCAGCCATACATCCCCTCATCATTGAGTAATTTATAGTATTTTCAATATCCATGGAAATGTGACATGCCTGATATAATGTTGTGGGTTCCTTATCCCTTATCAAATAACTCATTTCATTATCAAATGCACCTAGGTATACAATAAAATAGTTTGCATCACTAGGTCTTACATGCTCAGGAATATCCCTTACTACTTTTGTAAATATGAGGTTAGAAGCAGGAACCAACTCATCTTCATTTCACTGAATTTCATAAATCTTTTTCTTATCAAATTTGGACTAATTATTTCACCAAATTGTTCCACAAATGCTATCATGAAGTCATCCCATGAAGCTACAAAACACACTGGTAAATATGAGAACCAGTCTCTAGCAACTTCCTTTAAAGATTGAGCAAAAAGCTTCATGATAATATCCTCATGATCTACCTCAAAATCACCCATTAAATCCATGAATACATTTAAGTGTTTGGAAGCTGACTTAGAATTTTTCCCTTTAAATTTAGGCAAATGTTTCCTAATATCATTGGGTATCTTATTAGGAAAACCTTGAATACCACTAAAACTCAATGGCTTATGTCTCTCTATAGATAATTCCATTTGATGGCATAATAAAGGTTGCATACCCTGCATACTACTACTTGATGTTCCACCAGGTGATGCAGGGGAATGATACATCTCTCTTTTATCCCTATTCAGTCCTTAAATATCAACTTCATAGTTGATTATCCACTGTCTTATTCCTTTATTTAATCATGATTTTCATAGCTCAAACTCACTTATGCTTTAAATATTTCTTAAAAGGAAGATTTTAAAGATAAGCATACTTCTCCAACACGACTTAGATATTACAAATTTCACCTTAGAAGTATGTAAAATGACTACCATTCCCTCTATTTGTGCTTAATTCACATAATAGGGAAGCAAAATTTCTCACCAAATCATTTCAATATGGTTTTCACATGGATTTATTTTTTCTTGAAAACCAAAATATGGGGAAATACCTGGATATACTACAGTTGTGTTATCAAATTTTCACTTACAACTCAATTTGAAAAAGTTGATTTGTTCAAGGATTCATCTTTTAAGGTGAAAATTTAAAATTAACCTCTATAGATGTTTAACCATTGCAAGTGTTGAGTTATTATGAAGTTTAAGGTGCAATGTGTTTGAGTTGTCTAATTCAATTACAACATTAAGAATTGCATATATGAAAAGAGATGCTTTCATTCTGTATTCAGTTGCAATGTTCAAACATTTTTTTTGCATAAAGGAAAAGATACAAAATTGAACAAGTGATTTACAAATGTTGAATTCATTGAGTAATGGAGACCAAGTGTCCCACACAAGTTGTGGGAGTAGCTATGATAATGTATCAACAAGAACATTCTACACTATTGAAGATGAAAGAAAAGAAGACACATAAGAAAGAACATAATCATCATTTCTTGTAAGTCTTCAAGTTGATTCCGGAATGGTGCACCATCCTTGTTCCCGAGCTCCTGATAGACCTGTAGAAGATATAAAAAGTTGTTAGAGCACCAACTATGAACATTCCTATGTGAATTATCAACAATAACGGAGAATGGTGTTAATGATACATTGAAACAACTAGAAAAGAGCAAGAAATATGCCGGAAGCCAAGGAGGAAACATCAAAATAATATATTATTTTTATCTAACATTGTTTGTTTCCATGTGCAGGTATAGAAGAAGCCATGTTGTTGCTCAAATTCAAGATCACAAAGCATGTGGTGTAAAACGGGCTTCCACAAGGGTTGAGACCCGACATGCTTTACCTCAAACATCCAAAGAGGGATTGATGAAGAAACAAATCCAAAGTGCTTAGAGAAAAGCATCCATCAGATAAATGCATCATAAAAGCCAAGAGACTCAAATAGTTGACCATTCAAGACAATCAACTCTCGAAGTGTAATGAATTGAAAATTGTGAGTGATCAACTGTTCAAGTGCATGATCTCATAATGTGATAGTAAACATGCATACATAATTCTTGTTTATTAACCATCAAGTAAAACTAAAGCAATGAAAAGCTCCAAGAACATCATAATCAGGTTTTATATTTTAAAATCTTCCATGCGAAGAATGCATTCACATCATCATGGTGGCTGTCTATGAAGTTTGAAGATCAAAAGGTAACTTTGTACACTGAATTCTGAATGTACACAAAGAGAATATACAAAATGTGGGTTTGTTTCAATTCTTGTTGATGCTATAGCTATGAAGAAAATCTGATTACATGATTCAATGTTTATATGAAACACCTAATGAAGCATAAGAATATGAAAAAGAAATGAAAATGTGCATGTTTTTAAAGCATGATATGCATTGAAGTCATGATAAATGTATACAAATGAAACACGAGAAAAGTTATGGAAGTAAATCAAATTTGTCATGAAAAAGCGTTTCTAGAATGTCAAAATGCAGTCCAAAACAACATCAAAAGTGAATAAAGTTTTCAGAAGGTGTGGATTGTTTCAACACTTCCAATGGTTGAAGCAAAATCAAGTGATGTGGTCTCATTTTAAAATGTGAAATTGAAGTACATTCTGAAATTTTCAAGTGTAAATGCAATCAAGTGAACACAAGCAACATAACAGTGGCATCCAAGAAATGCAATCAAAAGTGCATGAAGTTTGTTTGATAAGTATTCAAAGGTGACAAGTAAACGAAGCTTCTATTATGCATTGCAAGCTATAGAAATAGAAGGCAAATAATGATCATTGAAAGCATAAGAAATAAATCTGCATTTTGTTAAGGAAGCTACAACAGTGACATGAGCATACAAATGAAAGCATTTTTCATGTATTCATACTATAGAAAATCTAACCATAAAGCCATGGTTTTAGAAAGCTCAAGTATAGTGGTGTTAATTTGGGTTTGAAGCAAAACCCCATTTAGAGTCTACATAGAAGTGTGCACGAATGAAACGGGTTTACTTCCAATTCATAGAATAGAGAAAACCCAAAGTGATGTTCTCATACTTACAGCTTGGAGAGGCCAAGTCTTTGCTCTAAAGAGTCTCAATACCCAGTTAGGGTTTCAAATGCAAATACAAACACAAAGGAGGATGTCAAGGGTTCAAGCCCTTAGTGAAATGATTTCAAAACTAAAAATGTAAGCTACAGGCTTGTAGCCATGAAGGTCTAAAAAACCCTCAAAATAGAGAGGCTTACTCTCAAAATGTGTTTCTATTCAAATACAATACCTATGTTTACATTTTGAAGGACGAGCCCTCAATATTTTCATTCATCAGTGAAGGAGGAAATATACAGTGGCCGCAACGTATGTGGATGGACGAGCTCAAAAAGCCCATAATCTTTCATTTTATTTGTAAGAAAAGCTTAAGTAAGCTTTATTTAAGAGGGAGATGAAATAAAATAATGGATAAATGAAAGCTTACCTTCAGGATTTCATGGTGAAGTTTAATGGAAACCGTGGCCAAAGACTCACAAGAACACTCTGAACATTCTCTCCAATGTCAGCCATTAGAACGACAAGATGTCAACACAAACAAAGCACAGAAAGAGGCATCAAAAACTACAATAGTCACGACCTCTAAGGCCATTTTTTCCATCAAATAAAGCAAACAAAAGAACAAAAGTGTAGGCAATGCTTACCACCAGAGGAGGAGAGTCAAATACAGTTGAAGTTTGAAGGAGAGGAGTCTCAATGAAGGCACAAAATGCAACCCTAATTCCTCCATGGAGGTGCACAAGCATGGTTCCTTTTCTTCAAAAGACGATGATGCAAATGATAGTTGGAATGAGCATTTCAAGGCCTTTTGTGTGTTAGGGTTTTACCCTTATCTACCATGTGATTTTTATCACATATATTTTATTTTTCAAAGGCCATCATTTTCATGTGCCTAGGTCAAAATTAAGCCTATGGCTTATATTTTTCCTTTAATTTTTCTTAGAAAATCAAACATATATGCTCATGGCCCCTTCTAGGTTAACCCTCTTTCTTGCCTTAGAAAATTTCATACCAAGCTGCCTTTGGAATTCAAGCGATGACTTTAGGTCATCAAACAATTTTTTTGTCCAAGAGGATAGTGGTAATATTTTTATGATTTTTTTATATAAAAATTGATCATGTAAAGGAGTATTGAATGTAATGTGTTGATTTGGAGGCGAAATTAGAAAGATCAGATGTAACAACCAGGCCTTCTATTTTTGTATTTTTGAAAACTGCAAAGTTGTAAAACACTAGCTAAGCAATGTTTCTATAAATTGCTTAAGTTAGTTGTTATTTTAAGCAGTTTGGTGATGCACTTCAATTCATATTAGGACTTTCTATTCTGGAGATATTTCTTGGGCGGATTTGGGAAGAGGGTGCAAAATAGGAGTTTCTATTTTCAGTTTCCAATAGTTGGAGCCTGATTTTGAGTGCTTTTTTGGATCAACTTTGGGTGATGGAAAGTTTCTAGATTTTTGAGGCCATTTGGAGCTGTTTTGAGGACTATTTTTTAGGCTTTTTGAAGGAGCTTGAAAATTTAGATGAAGTTTCCTTTAGAGGGACAACAACTTGAATTTTTCTATTTTTGGCACCATAAGGTCACATTTTGTCTATAAATCTTAGAAAACTTTTTTTTCTCAAGGTTCAAAACCATACAATTTCTTGCTTTCTTAGTGATTTTGAGAGCTTTGTAAACCAAATTTTGGATAAGATTTTGATGCCTTATTCCTCCACTTGGAATAAAGCAATAGATTTCTCCTTCTCTCCCTTTTGTCATATTCTCATGGTGATAGTGTGAATTTATTATGATTCAAATTGTCGAATCCTTCTTTGTCCTTTTATTATCGATGATTGTCAAATGTTGCAATAGTTTTAGGTTGCACATTGTATTTTGTCCCAAGAATCTTTGTGAAAAAAATTAATGAATTGAAAGCATTGTGGTGAGTTGTGAGAGTTAAGTGTTGTCAATGAAGTGATGTGAACTAAGTTTAATCAAGATCTCATTTTCAACTAATCATCTTAAGTTAAAGGTGTTCAATTTTCAATTTTTCCCTGTCCCTTTTCCCTTGAAATTGCATAGGTTAGGTGGTTAGTTGAAAGGGAACCAACCCTCTCCAGAGATTCACTCTCTCCAATTGGTTTACCCACAAACTAGAGAGTGATTCCATGTTGCGACAGGATAGACAAGTTCTACTTTCCTAAAGGGCGCAATCCTGATCGCCAACAGTTTTTGGCACACCCAGTGGGACCTCAATAGCCTTATTTTCAGAGTTTTCCATGTTTGCAAGTTGCTGTCTAGTATGTGCAACAATGTTTTATGCCCAAAAGAAGTCTTGAAATATATACTTGGTGACTGTTAACTCTGGTTTAATTGCAGATTTGTTGCTGAAAGCTTATGAGCAATATTCAACTAGATCAAGCCCGATACCTTTTGAGTATTTGCAACTCTCTCCACCGAGAAGGAGAGGTAGAACTCTAAGGAAATTTTTTGATCCAATAAGAAGAGCTAAATCTATTCCTCTTGAACTCAGCCCAATCGTGTCTATGAGAAGTACCACTCTAGTATCCCAAGTACCTACAATGGCAAGGCAGTTTGCCTTTGCACCATTGAATGGAGGCAGTCCATTGCTACTAGCGAGACATGATGATATTCTAGTGGTTGCCTTGAAGGGGCTACCATATTTTACTGGTGAAGATCATACAACCCCGGTTGAGCACATCCGGGATGTGGCTACACTTTTCTTGGTGCACAATATAATGGAGGAGAATGTGGCCTTGAGATTGTTGGCTGCCTCATTAAAAGGAAAAGCTCTAAAATGGTTTCAGGGGCTAGCAACTAATTCAATAGCCTCTTGGGATCATCTTGGTGATGGTCTACATAGATAATTTGTAGAAAAGTCAGACCTTTTGTCTCTATTAGAACAATTGAGTACTATCAAGCATGCTCCACATGAGCACTTGACTAATTTCAACTACCATTTTCAACGAACCTGGGATAGAATTCCCTTGATTGTCAAACCCTCACTTGAGCATGCATTTCTGTTTTATCTAAAATCCCTACACCCTAAAATTTCAGTCATGATCCAGTCAATGGGGGGTTACACTTTGCCTAATGCTTATGAGATTGCCATAAGAGCTAAAAATTATCTTATTCAAGTGGGTAAGATTTCCCTTAGACCGCCAATGCCTATATTTCATGAGATTCAAAAACTAGTAAATTTGCCACCTATAGCCTCTATACCTGTTGTCCCAGTAATAGGTTATCAAGCTACCAACCAAGAAAATGTTGTCCCTGAGCAAAATAGGGAATTTCAAGAAATTAAGAATATGCTGCAGTCTTTGGGAAAGACTTTCAACAATGAGTTTGTAAGCTTAAAAAATAGGTCGGTCAAGAACAAAGGCCTAACCTGGTCCATTTTCAACCAAGTCAACAGAATAGAGGACCCTTCCAAAATGATTATCAAAAGATAAATCCTAATCCTAGGACTTTCAGACCTTATGATCCTAATATTTATGGCCCTTCAAGAGAGCTTGTACCTCAAAAGAATTTGGCCCAAGAGAAAGAGTGGTGTTACCCTTGTAATCAGCCTCACAATCAGGCTGAATGTATGAATAAAATGGAAAATCAGGCTCTAATTGTATAGAGCAATTATGTTGGCCAAGGGAATGTATCAAGTGGAGATGGAGAGCAACAAAGGAGTTTTGAAATTGCTTTGATGAATTGGAAGAGTGATAATTTTTGTGCGGTCAATCATTATCAAGGCATGAACCAACAAGGTTCATCTGTTGTAGTAAATACAAGGGAAAAAAGAAGAGCAATGGATGTTGGTCAACAAGCTGTAGGTGCAGAACAACAAGCTAAAAAATTAGGCCAGCAAGCTAAAAGATGCCAAAATCAGGCCATTGCATCACAAGCTATCCCTGCAATGCCCTCGAGGGTGCATATTCTACAGAGAGAAAAGAAAAAATCAAGTGATACAACTGCATATGCCAGTCTATAGAAGGTAAATTCTACATCTTTCAATGTAGTAGAGCATTTAAAGAAGGATACAATGAGCCTATCTATTATGGATGCACTTCATATCCCTAGACAAAAGGAATTGTTGTAGAATGCTTTGTCTGAATTTCCATCATTAGATTCATCAAATGCAGAAAAGAATAGAGTGGTGCTAGCCAACAGTTTAGAGGACGAAAGCGAGCAACAAGGTAAAAAGGTGAGGCAACGATTGTTGGCTGTCAGATCTGAGCCAATAGCCAAGGTCTATGCCAAACCATGTGATGCCAGCTCTACAAATAACAACCAGCCAACCACTCATGAGTTGGAAAGCTCATCCATGGCCTATGAATCTAGCCCACCCATTAAAGAGGAGAATTTGGATGACTGGGCTGCTAAAAATCAGGACCTCAATCCTTTTAGCCATACTGAAGAAGTTGAGTTGGGGGTGTATGTTATTCATGAACTAGATATGATGATCCCAAACCTAATCAAGGATCAAGAGTAACCTGAGTAGCATGAAAAATAGCTTTGGAAGCTGTACTTCGACAGTTCGAGGTGTAGAATAGGGGTTGGTGGAGGAGTAATGTTAATTTCACCTAAAGGTGACAAGTACTACTTGGCCTTAAGATTCATGTTCAACTGTACCAACAATATGACAGAGTATGAAGCCCTCATCCATGGTCTGGAATGGGCTCGAAAAAGGGGTATCAAATGTTTGCAAGTTCATGGTGATTATGAATTGATTGTGAATTAGGTCAAAAATTTAAATTCTATGAAAAATGATACACTCAAAAAATATAAATATAGAGTGTGGTATTTAATAGAATATTTTGATGCATTTAACTTGCTCTCCATTCCTAGAATTCAAAATACGCATGTAGATAGGCTTGCTGCCCTAGGGGCTCAGTTTGATATTCCTAAAGAAGTACATAAAGTAGAGAGGCAACATTATGTAAAAGTTGTCGTTAGGCCTTCAGTACCTAACAATAATTTGAGTTGGAAAGTGTTTGACAGTGATGAACATATCGTAAACTTCTTGATAACTAAAGCATAATTTGCTGAAGAAAATCAGTCAAAATGGAAAAAGTAGTACAATGATCAGATTATACAGTTGCAGTCAAATAAGTTGCTGAAGGGATTAGTGACCTTAGAGTCAGTTTTTAACTCTGATGATCAAGTGAGGAAATAAAAGGGTGGCATGATTTTCAAACAAGAAAATTATGAAGCAATCAAGATCTTCAAAGGAAAAATCCTCAAGTTGGGCAAGGTATGCACTGAAAAAGAACAACAAGCTTTTGTTGTTTTCTGTCAAGAATTTAATGATATATTTGCTTAGGAATACAAGAACTTAAAAGGTTTTGACCCTGAGCTAGCCCAACATACTATAGAGTTGGAGCCTAATGCAAAGCCCGTAAGGCAAAAGCAGAGGCCGTTAAATCCTAAGCTAGAACACTTGATGAAAGCTGAGCTAAGTAAGTTGATTGAAAGTAATATAATTTTCCCTATCAAGTATACTTCATGGGTCTCAAATCTGGTTCCAGTTAGGAAGAAAAATGGGGAAACTAGACTTTTTGTTGACTTTAGGGACTTGAATAAGGCAACCCTTAAAGATCATTATCCGCTCCCATCTATTGAACAAATTATGCAAGTTGTGTCCGGTTCTGATATATTCTCTTTGCTTGATGGATATTCAGGACATAATCAGATTATGGTGAAAGAGAAGGATCAATATAAAATGGAATTTACAACTAAATGGGGCACTATGGCTTACAAAAATATTCCTTTTGGCTTATCCAATGCGGGAGCAACATTCCAAAGAGCAATGGACATGGCCTTTTATGGCCTGATGAATACGATAGTGCTCGTTTATTTGGATGATATCACTATGTTTTCAAAGAATGTTGATGAACACCTTGAGCATTTAAGAAAGATATTTCAGAGGTGTAGGGAGTATGGAGTCTCTCTTAATCCTAGAAAGTGTATATTTTCCGTCCACGAAGGTAAGCTTCTCAACCATATTATTTCAAAGCATCGAATTTTTATTGATTTAGAGCATGTTTTAGCCATCTTAGAATTGCCATTACCAGCTCATAAGGGATTACAAAGTTTCCTTGGAAGAATCAATTTTGTAAGAAGGTTCATACCTAACAATGCAGGTTTATTGCAGCCCCTCACAACAATGTTGAAAAATAATGTGTCTTTCTAGTGGACCAAAGAGGGTAAAAGGAGTTTTGAGCAAATAAGAGAAGCTCTTTCAGCTGCCCCAACCCTCATTAACCCAAATTATAGTAAAGAATTTATCTTGTATGCTTTTGGGGGCATTGATACTATTTCTACCATGTTATTTCAGCAAAATGACAAAGGTTTGGAGTAGCCCATAGCCTTTTTTAGAAAGTTACTACATGATTATGAAGTTAAATACTCATTTGTAGAGAAACATGTGTTTGTTGTAGTTAGAAGTCTTAAGAAGTTTAGAAACATGCTATCAAATAATAAGATTCACATGTTGGCTTCCCATCCAACCATGAAAGATTTTTTACTTAACAAGGACATGAATGATAAAAGGACCAGCTGGATAACAAGGGTAATGGAATTTTATGTTGACATCAAGGTCACTAAGCTGGTTAGGGGCAAAGGATTGTGTGAATAGTTGGTTGAAAGTGCAAAAAAAAACATAGAAGAAGATACAAACATTGCAATGGTGCTTAGTGACAAAGAGAAAACTGCAATTCCAGCCCCTAATAGAAATTGGGTGCAACAAATGACTAACTACTTGTAGATTGGTGAGTATCCCAAAGGCCTTGACAAAGCCAAGAGGAGATATTTTAGGTTACAAGCTATTCCTTATACTATTGTGGATGGTGTTCTAGTTAGACGAGACTTTCAAGGTGTATTACTGAGGTGTATTGAACCTAACCACACAAATAGGCTGTTAGAAGAACTCCATGGTGGTCTTTCAGGAGGTCACTTTGCAGCAAGGACCACAACCCTTAAAATCATGAAGGCTGGTTATTATTGGCCGGACATTTTCAAAGATGCTTTTGCTTGGGTAAGGAAATGTGAAAAATGCGTGTTGTTTGCAAGAAAGAAAAAGTTTGTCGCTTTTCCTTTAAACCCAATCTAGGTTGAACAACCCTTCACCAAGTGGGGGATTGATTTTATTGGGCCAATTAATCCACCTTCGAGTGCTGGCCACAAGTGAATTTTTACATCCACCGATTATTTCACCAAGTGGACAGAAGCTGCTGCACTAAAAGAGGACAATGAGTCCTCCATTCTAAATTTTTATCAGGAATTAGTGTCAATATTTGGTGTTCCTAATTCTATCACATTTGATAATTCCTTAGCATTCATTGGTTTAAAGATTTTTGATTGGTCTGTAAAGAACAATATCTTTTTAAGCACCTCATCTAACTATTATTCGCAAGGTAACGGACAAGCAGAGTCTACCAATAAAAAAATTATTAGAATTACCAAGAAGACTATTGAAGATAATCAAAAAGTTTGGCATGAAAAACTGAAATTAGCCCTTTGGGCTGATAGAATAACTCCTAATAAGGCCACTGGTTGTTCTCCATATGTCCTTACATATGGAAAAGAGGCCAAATTACCCATCTCCATTGAGCTACCAACTTTGAGCTTCATCAAGGAGCTTGAATTATTAGAAGGGCCCATGGAGGTGAGACTTGTAGAATTGATGGAACTGGAGGAGACCAGAAGAGAAGCATGGAAGGGACTTGAAGTACATCAAGCTCAAATGAAGAGTTCCTTTGACAAGAGGGAAAAATTAGGAGAGTTTGTTGTTGGGGACTTTGTCCTCAAATGGGATGAGCAGAAGAGAAAACCAAGAAGGCACTTGAAGTTTGATGCATTCTGGGATGGCCCTTATGTCATAATTGAGTGCAAGGAGAGAAACTCATTCCAACTCTCTAAATTGGATGGAGAGATATTTCCAATCCCAGTTAATGGGATTAATCTGAAGCATTGAAATTTTGAAGTTTGAAGTACTGCCTTTGTATTATAGTAGTGTAGCTGTTGTCAATAAGTGTTGTTGGAGCATGTTTCTTTCAATTTTTTTTCAATAAGTGTTGTTGCACGTGTGTTCTAGCCACTAGGGCCTATTTTGTTGCTCCTGTTTTATTTTTGTTTTGTTTTCTGCTATTGGTTGGAGGGGTGTTTCAGTTCTGATTCTTGGTTTTCTAAGTTTTGAAGGGTGGAAATGACTCCATGCCCAATGAATTTGCATAAGGAAACTAGCCTGGTGCTTAGCAGGCAAGCATCTCATAGAGGTCACCAAAAGTGTTATCAAATTTTCACTTATAGATCAATTTGACAGAGTTGATTTGTTCAAGGATTCATCTTTTAAGGTGAAAATTTAAAATTAACCTCTACAGATGTTTAATCATTGCAAGTGTTGAGTTATTATGAAGTTTAAGATGCAATGTGTTTGAGTTGTCTAATTCAATTACAGCATTAAGAATTGCATATATGAAAAGAGATGCTTCATTATGTATTTAGTTGAAATGTTCAAACAATTTTTTTGCATAAAGGGAAAAGATACAAAATTGAACAAGTGATTTACAAATGTTGAATTCATTGAGTAATGGAGACCAAGTGTCCCACACAAGCCATGGGAGTAACTATGATAATGTATCAACAAGAGCATTCTACACTATTGAAGATGAAAGAAAAGATGACACATAAGAAATAACATAATCATCATTTCCTGTAAGTCTTCAAGTTAATTCTAGAATGGTGCACCATCCTTGTTCCCAAGCTCTTGATAGACTTGCAAAAGATATCAAAAGTTGTTAGAGCTTCGACTATGAACATTCCTATGTGAATTATCAACAATAATGAAGAATGCTATTAATGATACATTGAAATAGTAGACACCTAAATTTAGACACTTAACTTATCCAAATTTATCCCCTTTCGTCTAAGCATCCCCTATTTTTGCATTAATTAATACCTCTAAAGTTCTTCTAATCCCTAAGGTATCTAGTTAAATAATTAAATACCTTCCCTTTTGATCAAATGAATTAAATAAATATGACATTTATTTAATTCCTCACATGTCACATCCCTTTCTTAATCCTAATTATTCTCCTAATCTCATCATTAGGGATGTGCACATGCCTAATCCTTGATTAGGATGTGTCACATCCTCCAACTTTTGCAAGTTGGCCTCTAATCTCTTTTAGCCACCTAACCCTCCTCTAATCCTTCATTAACTAGCCTAATCAACCTCTCAAGGAATTTTTAATTCATTTTATCCTTCCAAGGAATATTAAATTCCTTTTTCTCTTCCCCATGTGATCTTTGACTTGTCACATCAAGTCACATGTGAACTCTTCCTAATCTCCCACTTGTCTCTAATATGTCATTGATTTGTCTAATTAGGTATTTGCACAACCTTAATCACTTAATTAGGTCAACCTAATCTCCATGTCATTTATGGAATGTGTCCTAAGTCAACCCTATTAAATGCTTTCTCCTTTTCGAGAAGGCACCCCTTTCCCCATGTGAATTTTTAATTCACATTTAATCCCCCAATGCATTCCAAATAATTTTAAATTCTTTTTCTCATTTCCATGTGGATATTTGAAGAATTTTTAATTCCTCACATGTCCTTTCACCCACATGGTGACAAGGACCTCCTTTATGAGGAGATCTTGTCCAATCCCAAGGTACTATGTAGTACCTCCATGTCATGTACTCTCCTTCCACCTCATTTACACATCATCCTTATTGAGCCACTTCACATGCCACATGTCAAGATGTGAGGGCTTGTGAGTTCTCAACTCACCATAGCCCTACATCTTGGCCTTGTTGGTTTAATCCTAGCCGTCCATTTCTCTAGAAAATTTTGGATTCTCTATAAATAACCCCTCTTTTCTCTCATTTTGAGGAGGAGATCATTGTGCTAGCCGAACTCTTACAAATTTTTTCTTTGAGCCATACTTAGCCAAATACTTACATTTGCATCCACTTTCACCCATTTTCCATCCATCTCACAATCCACACTTGCATCTTTTCCATCAAAGGAGCATACACTACATCAAAGATCGAAGGGCCAATTAAAGGACAACTTAACAAGGTAAAATGTTCCATTTTGTTTTGTTGAGTTAAACGATTGCCCGATCTTGAGGTGTAGGGTGTTTTTATTTGTTGTTTGACTCTTTTATTTGCTGCTCATTTTCTAACAAGTATTTTCACCCTATCACATTTTTGGCACGCTCGGTGGGACCCACAAACGGGTTTGTATCTTTCACGTTTGCTATTTTTTTCACTTTTTGTAGGTGCAGGTTGTAGAGGGGCGGACCTGACCTACAGAGGGGTGGAATCGACCATCTAGGGGTAGACCCAACCTGGAGGGGACAGGCAGGTGGACTTGACCTCCCGGGGTAGACCTGACCTTGCCCAGGGGTGAACTTGCCCTCCACAGACTCCAAAAATTGATTTTTTACAAATTTTTCACAGAGGGGAGGACCTGCCCTCCAGACAGGTGGACCTTCCCTCCAGACAGGTGGACCTTCCCTCTAGACATGCAAAATTTCCCTCTAGACAAGTAGACTTTCCCTCCAGACAGGCGAACTTGCCCTCTAGACAGGCGGACCTGACTTGGAAAACATTTTCTAGAAGGTGAAATTTCAGTTTTTAGCACTCCTTTTGGAAATTTTAAGTGTTTCTAACCCCCTAACATGTCTTGTGTGAGTCTGTGCAAGCATCTAATTGATATTTGGCGAGGAACAAGGACAAGATTCACTAACAATTTTTCTTGCAGGGTTAGTTACTTATCAACCACTACTTGTTGTATTGCATAACTTAGACACATAATCTAACTAGGGGTGTCAATGAATCTTGTTTGTCATGATTGTTGGTAAGCTATTTGATGTATCAAATCCCCTTGTGCCATTTGGTGATCCTAGGTGACGAGAAATCATAGCTTACCAAGTCCTTTTAGTTAGTCATCCTTTTTATTTTCTTAGCGGGACCTATTTGGGGATTTCATCACCTCAAGGGACGATCCCAACCATGCATACCAGTGGGGTATATAAAGGGGGGAGCGAAAGTTGTACCTCAATCCAACCACGTTGTAATTGGCAAAGCGTTGGGATGATGTGAAGAGTTGGTCCGAGCCTCTAGTATCTCACTAGGGTTCCCGACTCATGCTTGTAACAGGTTGGTGTTCACGGTTTGGGCCTCACGTACCAGGTGTATATTGAGGACTCCTTAGAAACCATGTTCATCATAGAATAGAAGACTTTGTCAACCATACCCCTTATAATAGACTTAGGATTGTGCTATCTGAACTATCTTCTTTGTGCGAAACTAGTAATTATCTGTTTAGTTGAGTCAGTCGTATCCTTTGATTGATGCTTGTTGTGTTTTTGCATCTTTTTCCTTAGTCTCATTTTCAAAACTCAACTTTAGACCTATCCAAGGGTGGACCTGACCCATCCAGGGGTGGACTTGACCTCTGAACCAGCCCCTTTCGGCCTGTTTTAGCCAAATTTTGACTAAATTTTGTCCAACAAGTGGACCCGCCCTCCACAGGTAGACCTTCCCTCTGGACAGGTGGACCTGCCCTCTAGGGGTGGACCTGACGCATCCCAGGGGCTGACCTGACCCTTGGCCAGTCAGTTTTATCATCTGTTCCATCAGTCTAGACACCCATTTCATTGTTTTGTGCACTTGTTTCGCCATTCCGATCACTCGTTTCCCTGTTTCGAGTGAACATTCACCCATTTCAAACCTTTGTCTATTGTCTTGAACTCTCGTTCTACCATTTCGATCTTTTGTTTACTTGTTTTGAGTGAACATTCATCTATTTTACATCTTGTTTCATCATTCCAAACTCTCATTTAGTCGTTCTGATAATTCATTTACTCATTCTGATTAAATGTTTATCCATTTTGAACCTCCCTCTCATCGTTTCAAGAGTCATTCACCCATTTTGAGTCATTGTTTACTCGTTTTGAGTAAACATTCATCCATTCTGAACCTCTATCTCCTCATTTTGAGAGTCCTTCATCCATTCCAAGTCACTATTTACTCGTTCCGATTACTCATTCACTCATTTCGAGCACTCATTCACTCCTTCTGAGTTTTCCTCCCCTTGTTCTGAGAGTCATTCATTTGTTTCGAGCACTCTTCCATCCATTCTGAGCATCCATCTCCTCGTTTCTTATGCCCAAACAACTATTTTTTTTAATGTTTTCACCCAGGGGCGGACCTACCCTCCAGGGGTGGACCTGCCCAGCCATGGGTGGACTTGACCTTTTCCATAGGCGGACCTACCCAGGCAGGGCCAGACCTGCCCTTCAGGGGCGGACCTGCCCAGCCATGGGCAGACCTGACCTTTTCCATAGGCGGACCTATCTAGCCAAGGGCAGACCTTTCCTCCAGGGGCGGACCTAACCTTTGAACCAACACTTTTCAGCCTGTTTTGACCAATTTTGACCAACTTTTGTCCGACAGGTGGACCTACCCTCCCGACAAGTAGACCTGCCCTCCAGGGGTGGACTTGACCCATCTAGGGGCAGACCTAACCTTTGGACCAGTACTTTTAAGCCTGTTTTGACCAATTTTGATCAACTTTTATCCGACAGGCAGACCTGCCCTCCAGGGGCGGACTTGACCTTTGAACTAGCACTTTTTAGCTTATTTTGACCAATTTTGACCAACTTTTGTCCGATAGGCGGACCTACCCTCCTGACAGGTGGACCTTCCCTCCATAGGTAGACCTTCCCTCTAGATAGGCAGACTTGCCCTCCAGGGGCAGACCTGACCTATCCCAGGGGCGAACCTGACCCTTGACCGGTCATTTGTATCATCCGTTTCATCATTCCACCCTTTGTTCAGTCTTTTCGAGCACCCATTTTCCCGCCATCAACACTTTTATGAAAGTCATCGTTTCATTACAAAAATCGCATAAGTGATACTTATAAAATCATTAGAGTACATATCCATCATCGGATCATCCAACCCAATCACCTAGACTTCGTTTCGAGAGTTTTGATTTTTGTGCCGAAACTTTCAGGGGCCATAACTTTTGACTCGGGTGTCTGTTTGAGCTGAAATTTTACGGGTGGTTGTGTTATGAGGTGGCATGTGGATTCCCAATTGAACTTGAGTAGGTTGGACCCTGTTTCGTCACATTTTCGGGGCCTCAAACTTTCATCTCGACCCTCAAAATTGGAATTTAGTGTTTTTTTTAGTTTTTGAAAAATCATTTTCGTTAATAACTCAAAATGCATGTCTCAAATCTGGGATGTTAGTTGGAAATTCATCCTATCTTAGTTTTGGGTATTTTTTGGGAAAAACTGGACTCTCAAAAGTATGCCTGTGAAGTTTCCTAAAATGGCAAAATTTAATAATTTTTGAAAATTGCCAAATCTGGAAAAATTTGATTGTCAACACCTTACATCCTTTAAACCACAGAACTTGGTGTAGAATCAATCCCATCACATCCTACAATCATTCTAGGCTTCAATCCAACCCTAATCTGAGCTTTAATCCAACCCTAATTTGAGCTTTAATCTAATCCCAATCTGAGCTTAACCAAAATCCTAATTTGTGCTTTAGTCCATTTGTAGTCAAGGTCTTTGGATATCGAAACAAATCTTAAGATCCTTCTCTCCATCTTCTTCAATTTCATCCTATTCAACATTTCATCCATTCTGAGAGTCATTCTCCCAATCTGAGCGTTCATTCATTCATTCAGAACATTTGTTCATTAGTCCTGATCAATCATCTACTCGTTTCGAGTAATCTATCATTCATTCTGAGCTTTTGTCTTATCATTCCAAGAGTCATTCATCTATTCTTAGCAGTTTTTTACTCATTTCAAGTATTCGTTCGTCCCTCTTGACCATTCGTTTACTCGTTCTGAGTAATCTTCCACTCGTTTCGACCTTTCATCCATCCATTCTGAATATTCGTTCTGCCATTCCGATCATTCGTTTACTTGTTCCGAGTAAACATTCATCCATTTCAAACCTCCTTTCATCATTTCAAACTCTTCTTCTATCATTCTGATCATTCTTTTACTCGTTCCGAGTAAACGTTCATCCATTTCAAACCTCCTTTCATCATTTCAAACTCTTGTTCTATCATTTCGATCATTCATTTACTCATTCAGAGTAAACGTTCATCCATTTCAAACCTCCTTTCATCATTTCAAACTCTTATTCTATCGTTCTAATCATTTTTTTACTCGTTTCGAGTAAACGTTCATCCATTTCAAACCTCCTTTCATCATTTCAAACTCTTTTTCTATCGTTATGATCATTTGTTTACTCGTTCAGAGTAAATGTTCATCCATTTCAAACCTTCTATCATTTTGAACTCTCATTCAATAGTCCTGATCAATCTTTTACTCATTTCGAGTAATCTTTCATCTATTCCAAACCTTCATCTTCTCGTTTCGAGAATCATTCATCTGTTGTGAGTAGTCATTTACTCATTCCGAGTAGTCATTCATCTATTCCGATCAATTGTTTACTCATTTTGAGTATTTTTTCATCCATTTTTACCATCTATTCCTCCAATCAAATCATCGTTTTCCCCATCCAAATCCTCTAAAATTCATTTAAGGTGATTATCCAAATTGACCTAAGTGTCTGATCTGATCATCATCATCAAAATCCGCTTAGGATTGTCATCTGTCCTAAGTTAATCATTGTCATTGGCCCAATCAATCCATTTTCAATCTCAAAGTGGATTCGGTGCCGCAATCATCCATTTATCCTTTAATCTTATCAATTAGTATCTTAAGTCACCTAGGGTAATCTCTGAACATGGTTTTCCAATCCATCATTCAATCTTATCAATCACTGATCAATCCAATCCAATCCAATCCAATCCAATCCAATCCAATCCAATCGTATCCCTATCCAATCACCTTTGACCCAATCAATCTACTTCCATCTCAAAGCAGATTCAGTGTCGTAATCATCCTTTGATCATCAAATCCGATCATCAAAATCAATCCCCATCGCATCATCCAATCATCCTAATCTGAGCTTTAATCAAATTCTGATTTGAGCTTAACCTAAATCCCAATTTGAGCTTTAGTCCATTCCCATCCCAAAATATTTGATCCATCCTCTTTATCCTTTAATCACCATGAATCCTTATCCTCCATCAATAGTAGTCAAGGGAAATGCTTAATATGTCGACAACGATAAGGAAAGTCTTGTCGATCAAGAGGAATATGACATAGATTCCCTTGACACTATTATTGCTACTAATGTTTCTCCACCCACTTTCAAAAATCCAATCACCCCTTCAAGTTATCACATTATGTCTTCATCTATGCCAAATCATGCTCCTTATGCTACCTTTGACAAGGGATATCCATCATATCCATCATATCCTTCATCTACATCATCCTCTTATCCCAGTCTGCTATCACAATACCCTTATCCTAATCCCCCGTCCACATCCTCCTATCTCAATCCTTCATCCGCAAATACCCACTACCCTAATCTTCCATACCAATTTGCT
Organism: Sequoia sempervirens; assembly: GCA_007258455.2. Taxonomy (NCBI): domain Eukaryota; kingdom Viridiplantae; phylum Streptophyta; class Pinopsida; order Cupressales; family Cupressaceae; genus Sequoia; species Sequoia sempervirens. Next base: position 10,346,697 of record VDFB02109042.1, read on the forward strand.
CACCCTAATCCTACATTCACACCTTCCTATCCTAATCTTACGTTCACCCCTTCCTATCCTAATCTAACATCCACATCTTCTTATCCTAATCCGACATCCACATTTCCCTATCTCAATCCACCACCTCAATCTTCCCATCCTAATCCACCATCCCAATACCCTTACTACAATCCACCACCCACATCCTCATGTCCTAATTCACCATTCTAATACCCCTATCTTAACCCTTCATATAATCTTAATCCCCCATCTATTCCCAATCCTACATCCAATCCCATTCCTCTATCTAATCCTTGTCCACCAATCCCTAGTCCTAATCCCCCACCAATCCATAATCCTTCATCCACTCCTACCACACTATCTCAGCCTAGAGTATTCAAGTTTCTCACTCCAGAATTTCTCCAAGGACTTATAACAAAGAAGAAATCTCCCACTCCACACCTTGAAGTTGTGGAATCATGCCATCCCAACCCATCATCCACGGTCATTAGTGACGAGACCCTTCTCCACCCAACACCTATCATTGATGATACCACTGCTAGCGCCACTCAAACCATTGAAACCATCACATCCTCTGAATCCACTAAGCCCCCATCTCCTACCATCACATCTACCGAATCCATTGAAAACCCACCTCCTACTCCGAGTGCCATCAAACCCATTGATGACACCCAAATCCAATCCCCTCAAATCCATTCCCATGAATGTTTTGAATCCTCTATCCCTCCGTCTTCCCCACTTAAAGAGTCCCACCAAGACTCCATTATCATGCTTCCCGCACACGATGAGTCATGTGAAGAGCCTGATCCAAAGCATGCCAACATACCCCCTTCTCCAGATCAAGATCCTACCATCCCATCTAGTCCACCTCAAGATCATAGTCACCCATCCATTCCATCCCACAATTCCCTTGTCATTCAAGATTCCATCACTCCATCTCCATCTCCATCGCATGAGCCCACTACCACAAATCTAGATCCTATCATATCCCCTAATCTCTCTCCTAATACCACCCATCCAAATGCTGCTATCCCATCATCGCCTAAAACTACTATCCCCACACCGCTTGCATATCCCCTTGGTACTCTCACATTATTCCATGGTTGTCTCCTTGTAGAAGAAAAACATAGTGTATATACCACCCATCATCCTCTACCTAATAAGGGACTCGCATCATGTTTTCAAAATAACACAAATTATATCATGGATCGCATGCTCAAGAAAATGAACTATCAAGGAAAAGGTCTAGGCCTTCATGAGCAAGGTATTTTAGATCCCATCCAAGTCAAAGAACAAATCTGCATGCAAGGTCTTGGACCTATTTCCAAAGACTCACAATCTAAAGATGTTGGTACAACCTCTAGACGTTCTCAATGAGCCTTTTCCAAAAGAAATGTTGGCTCTTTCCATCGCTCCGCCAAATCATATGTTGTCATCCCTCCTCCTCTATCGTATCTCCTCAAAACAACCGTCCATTTTCCTCCTTCATCTGCTCCATCCATTTTGGATCCTTACATCCCTCCATACACCATCTCCCATCCTTCATCTACTCCATCCATCTTGGGTTCTTATGTCCCTCCACCCACTCCGTCTGCTTTGGGTCCATATATCCCAAAATCACCTCCTCCATCTCATCCTTTCATCCATCCAACACCTATCCATGTCATCCATCATAAAAATCCATCTCGCATGTCCCCTAATCAGGATCAACAAAGGCACATACCTACACATTCTCCATCTACACATAATCCTCATAATCCTACCTCCATTGCTCTACATCATCCATATCCTTGCACCCATCCCATTGCTACTAAAAGCACTTTGGATGCTAAAGTAAAAATACATAAATCCAAACATCCACATGAATCTAAAGCTCCCCATGTCCCCTCTAAAAGACATGGCGAGGAGAAGAAAAATCTAAATCCAAATCAGATCCATAGGCAACAAAGGCCCACCAAAGAAAAAAGATGCAATGCCATCAAATGAAAAATCTGTAAGAACATCCAAAGTTGTTAATCCAAAAGCTAATCATACACCCCTTTCATCTCCTAAGTCTGTTTTGGGCCCTTATGTCCCAAAATTCACCATCCTATCTCCTCCATTATCCCCACATTCCCCATCCATTAATACTCCTATCTTTTCACATTCATCACCATATGTGCCAATGTTGTTCCTGAACTCACCACCCCATCACACATCCACCCACTCATTCTATCTATACCCTTTCCAACATCCCACCTATTACCCCACATATCTCCCCCATCAAATCCCTCTAATTCATCCTCTTGCATAATCCATTTATCCTAATAAGATTGTACTAATGTCCAACAATCACTTCGAATATGGGCTCTTAATACCTTGTATAGAACTTGATGCTTGAGTCTTTCATCCATCTCCTTATCACATGTCTTCTAAATCCACTTATTTTCCTCGCTATCCTTATCCATCTCCTTCCACATAGTAAAAAAAGTCAAAAAAGTAAAAAAAAAATAGTAAAGAGAAATAATCCGTCCAATGGTGAAAACTTGGCAAACATGCGTCATGCGTAAATCCCCATCTGCACTTAGGGGTAGCTTCCTTATATGCATTCCCTCCATCTACTATGCTTCCTACTATGCTTCTAGCTATGCACCTGTCTTCCTCTTATACATCCTTTTCGTTCATCCCCTCCATCCTACCTATCTTACACCTCTTGCTTGGCATATATCATTTATCCCAATCCTTCCATCCTCCTTGTGATCTTGATAATGATAGGGGAAAACATATAAACAGGCTTTGGACACCTCTTAGCATACATTCCCCTCATCTGCACACTATCCTACTCCTCATTCGCACTCGTCTACCTTCCTTGTCCACCCGTCATGCTACCCCCAATCTCCCTTCCTTATCCATGCATCCTATCTTCATCCATTTCACTCCTTTATTTTCCTATCCTTCTCTATTGCATCCTTCATGCCTCCTCGCACATGACATATCTAGAGTGGGGGCATCTATCTTCCTTTGTGATATAGTCCTTGGAGACATCATTCATTCCATTAGAGCAATCCCTTCCATTTCCCTATCCTCATATCCTTATCATTATATCCATCTTCCCATCCTTATCTTTTATCCCTCCAAATAATCCTTCTATCCATCTCACCATCCTTATCTTCCTATCCTTCCATCATAACATCCCTTTTCATCTATCCATCTGGTAACCTTTTCCTCATCCAAACAATCCTTTTCCTCCCCCAATCCTCTATCCTCATCCCATCTCATAATCCCTTGTCAATGGTATCTAGCTATAGGCTACTCCCCACGCAATTCAAGGCCATCTACCTTATCGTCATCACTTTTACTTCTTTTGCACATCTTTTCAATCTCCTCTCCTTTTTCATCCCTCATCTCTCCATCATATCATCCTCCCAATTCATTTTTTGATGATTTGGATAGCTATCCCATCCCTGAGCTTTGTGTATTCACCATCATCCGATCCAATCCAATAGGTCTATCCTATCCCATTGTGTCGGTCCAATCATTTTATCCCCTTACCTAGGGTTATCTCATCATCCTTTATCCATCATTTGTCTTTGGTCCTTTTGTCGAACTACGTTTCCCCTACACTTTCATGTAGGCAAGGTCGATCATTTGATCCGCCCCTGGGGTTCCATCATCGATCTATATTGTCCACTTTACTCCTTTTCTCCATCCTATATTTATCATCCATTGAAGTCTCCATCATGGTTTGTCGTCAGCCTTTTATCAAACTACGAGGGCTTTGCGCTTCCACGTAGGCAAGGCTAATCTTTGATTGGCCCCTGATCCCCTAGGTCACTAGGATGTGTCAGTCTCCTCTCTTGTGTCATGTCATCGAGCTATGCCCTTATTTAGCTGGTTCTTAACAAACGAGATCCACTTGTATCAGTAGATCCAATTGGTTTTGAATATCCTGCGTCATATCGATCTTTTAGTTTAGTATCCATCATCGGTCTCAACATGATGCATCCTTCCTAACAAACCTCAACAATCCAATCCATCCCCTTGATCCTATGGCAAATGACGTTTTAAATTGATTGTGATCATTTGATGCTTTTGACTTTTGTTTATCATTTGAGCTCCCTATCATCACTTGTCAAGGCCGCCATGATCCATCATATTATGGTGTGTTTTGATTGGTCAACATAGGGGCATATTTTGATCTTTTTATTTCTATTTTTTTCTTCTTGGTTGCCCCATGTAGTACCCACCAAGATCCCTAAGGTCTTGTGTTACGTTGGGGAATCATTTTGTGCTTGTGGTTATCTCAATACTTGGCCCGACCAAGGTCTTCGTGACTTTGGGGTGTTGAGATAGCCTTCTTGTCTGTTGTGTGTGTTTTATGTATTAGACACAAATTGACCTTGGTTCTCCATACCTTCGCATCTCATGTCTTATGTTTTATCAAAACTTAGTGCTCCAAAGATGGAAAATTGCATTAGGATTGCATTTCATTTTCCATTCTATCATCTTGCATGTATCCCCCATCCCTCATCTATCAAAATCCCCCCATCCATTCATCCTTCATCCTCATCTCACATCTCTATCCAATCCCCATCCATTCCTTTTAGCCTGAATCATCTAATCTCATCCTTGGTCTTGTCCCCAGCCTTGTTACAAGCCTCGATCCAATCATCCTCATCATCATCCTCATTATCGGGATGTATTCTTCCCTATCCTTTGGTGTTGTTTCAGGATGTATCCTTCCCTCATCAACAACCCTTTTTATCAGGATGTATCCTTCCCTATCCTCATGTTGTTTCGGGATATATCATTCCCTCATCGATGACACTCCATCCATCATCCACCCATTTTCACTTGTAGCTTGAATGGGGCAACACCACCTTCGTCCTTGCATCCATTTGTGCTTCCCAACCTCATGTCGCCTTTTCATCCTTTCATACCCATCCCTTTCATATACCCCTTGCATCATCTCCATTTCGAGAGCACACTCGTGTTCTCTTGAACCCACATGTCCTCTTGAGGGGGAATCCTTTATCCCTAATTTTCATCATTTTTTCCCTTCCTAGTCATTCCTTTGAATGATTGGGGCATCTTTCCCAATCTAACCATCTTCTTCTAGGTTCTATGTTTTAATATTCTTTGAAATGATGCTACTTAGTAACACCATCTCAAAGAGGGAAAAAATGTAGACACCTAAATTTGGACACTTAATTTATCCAAATTTATCCCCTTTCATCTAAGCATCCCCTTTTTTTGCATTAATTAAGTAATATCACTATTATTTAATTAATACCTCTAAAGTTCTTCTAATCCCTAAGGAATCTAATTAAATAATTAAATACCTTCCCCCTTTCATCAAATGAATTAAATAAGTATGACATTTATTTAATTCCTCACATGTCACATCACTTTCTTAATCCTAATTATTCTCCTAATCTCATCATTAAGGATGTGCACATGCCTAGTCCTTGATTAGGATGTGTCACATCTTCCAAATTTTGCAAGTTGGCTTCTAATCTCTTTTAGCCACCTAATCCTCCTCTAATCCTTCATTAACTAGCTTAATCAACCTCTCAAGGAATTTTTAATTCATTTTATCCTTCCAAGGAATATTAAATTCCTTTTTCTCTTCCCCATGCGATCTTTGACTTGTCACATCAAGTCACATGTGAACTCTTCCTAATCTCCCACTTGTCTCTAATATGTCATTAATTTGTCTAATTAGGTACTTGCACAACCTTAATCACTTAATTAGGTCAACTTAATCTCCATATCATTTATGGAATGTGTCCTAAGTCAACCCTATTAAATGCTTTCTCCTTTTCGAGAAGGCACCCCTTTTGTGAATTTTTAATTCACATTTAATCCCCCAACGCATTCCAAATAATTTTAAATTCTTTTTCTCATTCCCATGTGGATATTTGAGGATTTTTAATTCCTCACATGTCTTTTCACCCACATGGTGAAAATGACCTCCTTTATGAGGAGATCTTGTCAAATCCCAAGGTACTATGTAGTACCTCCATGTCATGTACTCTCCTTCCATCTCATTTACACATCATCCTTATTGAGCCACTTCACATGCCACATGTAAATATGTGAGGGCTTGTGAGTTCTCAACTCACCATAGCCCTACATCTTGGCCTTGTTGGTTTAATCCCACTCGTACATTTCTCTAGAAAATTTTGGATTCTCTATAAATAACCCTTCTTTTCTCTCATTTTGAGGAGGAGATCATTGTGCTAGCCAAACTCTTGCAAATTTTTTCTTTGAGCCATACTTAGCCAAATACTTGCATTTGCATCCACTTTCACCCATTTTCCATCCATCTCACAATCCACACTTGCATCTTTTCCATCAAAGGAGCATACACTACATCAAAGATCGAAGGGCCAACTAAAGGACAACTTAACAAGGTAAAATGTTCCATTTTGTTTTGTTGAGTTAAACGATTGCCCGATCTTGAGGTGTAGGGTGTTTTTATTTGTTGTTTGCACTCTTTTATTTGCTGCTCGTTTTCTAACAAGTATTTTTACCCGATCATAGAAACAACTAGAAAAGAGAAAGAAATGTGCCAGAAGTCAAGGAGGAACCATCAAAATAATATATTGTTTTTTTCTAACATTTTTTGTTTCCATGTGCAGGTATAGAAGAATCCATGTTGCTGCTCAAACTCAAGATCACAAAGCATGTGGTGTAAAGCGGGCTCCCACAAGGGTTGAGACCTGACATGCTATCCCTCAAACATCCTAAGAGGGATTGATGGATAAACATATGCGAAGTGCTCAAAGAAAATAATCCATTAGATAAATGCATCATAAAATCCAAGAGACTCAAATAGTTGACCATTCAAGATAGTCAACTCTCGAAGTGCAATGAATTGAAAATCATGAGTGATCAATTGTTCAAGTGCATGATCTCATAATGTGATAGTAAAATGACATACATAATGCCTTGTTTATTAACCATCAAGTACAATTGAAGCAATGAAAAGCTCCAAGAACATCATAATAAGGGTTTTATATTTCAAAATCTTCCATGCAAAGAATGTATTCACATCATCATGGTGGCTGTTTATGAAGTTTGAAGATCAAAAGGTAACTTTGTACACTAAATTCTGAATGTACACAAAGATAATCTACAGAATGTGGGTTTGTTTTAGTTCTTGTTGATGCTATAGCTATGAAGAAAATATGATTACACGATTCAATGTTTATATGAAACACTTAATGAATCATAAGACTGTGAAAAAGAAATGAAAATGTACATGTTTTTAAAGCATGATATGCATTGAAGTCATGATAAATTTCTACAAATGAAACATTGGAAAAGTTATGGAAGTAAATAAAATTTGTCACAAAAAAGTGTTTCCAAAATGTCAAAATGCAGTCCAAAACAACATCAGAAGTGAATAAAGTTTGCAGAAGGTGTGGGTTGTTTCAGCACTTCCAATGGTTGAAGCAAAATCAAGTGATGTAAAATGTGAAACTGAAGTACATTATGGAATTTTCAAGTGTAAATGAAATCAAGTGGATTCAAGCAACATAATAGTGACATCCAAGAAATGCAATCAAAAGTACATGAAGTTTGTTTGATAAGTATTCAAAGGTGACAAGTAAACAAAGCTTCTATTATGCATTGCAAGCTATAGAAACAAAAGACAAATAATGATCATTGAATGCATAAGAATTAAATCTGCATTTTCTTAATGAAGCTACAACAGTGATAGGAGAATACAAATGAAATTATTTTTCATGTATTCATGCTACAAAAAATCTAACTATAAAGCTATGGTTTTAGAAAGCTCAAGTACAGTGGTGTTAGTTCGGGTTTGAAGCATAACCCCATTTAGAGTCTACATAGAAGTGTGCACGAATGAAATGGGTTTACTTCCAATTCATAGAATAGAGAAAACCCAAAGTGATGTTCTCATACTCATGACTTGGAGAGGCCAAGTCTTTGCTATGAAGAGTCTCAATACCCAGTTAGGGTTTCAAATGCAAATACAAACAAAAAGGAGGATGCCAAGGGTTTGAGCCCTTAGTGAAATTATTTCAAAACTAAAAATGTAAGCTATAGGCCCGCGTCCATGAAGGTCTGAAAAACCCTTGAAATAGAGAGGCTTACACTCAAAATGTGTTTCTATTCACATACAATTCCTGTGTTTACATTTTGAAGGACGAGCCCTCAGTATTTTCATTAATCAATGAAGGAGGAAATATATAGTGGCTGCGACCTATGTGGATGGACAAGCCCCACAATCTTTCATTTTCTTTGTAAGAAAAGCTTAAGTAAGCTTTATTTAAGAGGGAGATGAAATAAAATAATAGAGAAATGAAAGCTTACCTTTAGGATTTCATGGTGAAGCATAACCACGACCAAAGACTCACAAGAACACTCTGAACATTCTCTCCAATGTCAACCATTAGAACGACAAGATGTTAACACAAAAAAAGCACATAAAGAGGCATCAAAAACTACAACAGCCGTGGCCTCTAGGGCCATTTTTTCCATCAAATAAAGCCAACAAAAGAACAAAGTGTAGGCAATGCTTACAACTAGAGGAGGAGAGTTGGATACAGTTGAAGTTTGAAGGAGAGGAGTCTCAATGAAGGCACAAAATGCAACCCTAATTCCTCCATGGAGGTGCACAAGCAGGGTTTCTTTTCTTCAAAAGCCGACGATGCAAATGATAGTTGGAATGAGCATTTCGAGGCCTTTTGTGTGTTAGGGTTTTACCCTTATCTACCAATGTGATTTTTATCACATATATTTTATTTTTCAAAGGCCATCATTTTCATGTGCCTAGGCCAAATTTAAGCCTATGGCTTATATTTTTCCTTTGATTTTTCTTAGAAAATCAAACATATATGCTCATGGCCCCTTCTAGGTTAACCCTCTTTCTTGCCTTAGAAAATTTCATACCAAGCTGCCTTTGGAATTCAAGCAATGACTTTAGGTCATCAAACATTTTTTTTGTCCAAGAGGATAGTGGTAATATTTTTATGATTTTTTTATATAAAAATCAATCATGTAAAGGAGTATTGAATGTAATGTGTTGATTTGGAGGCGGAATTAGAAAGATTAGATGTAACAACCAAGCCTTCTATTTTTGTATTTTTGAAAACTGCAAAGTTATAAAACACTAGCTAAGCAATATTTCTATAAATTGCTTAAGTTAGTTGTTATTTTAAGCAGTTTGATGATGCACTTCAATTCATATTAGGACTTTCTATTCTAGAGATATTTCTTGGGCAGATTTGGAAAGAGGGTGCAAAATAGGAGTTTCTATTTTTAGTTTCCAATAGTTGGAGCCTGATTTTGAGTGCTTTTTTGGATCAACTTTGGGTGATGGAAAGTTTCCATATTTTTGAGGCCATTTGGAGCTTTTTTGAGGACTATTTTTTAGGATTTTTGAAGGAGCTCGAAAATGCAGATGAAGTTGCCTTTAGAGGGACAACAACTTGGAATTTTATATTTTTGGCACCAGAAGGTCACATTAGGTCTATAAATTTGAGAAAACTTGTTTTTCTCAAGTTTCAGAATCATATGGTTTCTTGCTTGCTTAGTGATTTTGAGAGCTTTGTGAACCATATTTTGGATTAGATTTTGATGCCTTATTCCTCCACTTGCAAGAAAGCAACGTAGTTATCCTTCTCTCCCTTTTGTCATAATCTCATGGTGATAGTGTGACTTTGTTGTGATTCAAATTGTCGAATCCTTCTTTGTCTTGTTATTGTGGGTGATTGTCAAATGTTGCAATAGTTTCAGGTTGTACATTGTATCTTGTGCCAAGAATATTTGTGTAAAATATTAATGAATTGAAAGCATTGTGGTGAGTTGTGAGAGTTAAGTACTATTGTCAATGAAGTGTTGTGAACTAAGTTTAATCAAGATCTCATTTTTAGCTAATCATCTTAAGTTGCAGGTGTTCGATTTTTAGTTTTTCCCTACCCCTTTTCCCTTGTAATTTCATAGTTTAGGTGGTTAGTTGAAAGGGAACCATCCCTCTCTGGAGATTCACTCTCTCCAATTGGTTTACTCACAAACCATAGAGTGATTCCATGTTGCGATAGGATAGACAAGTCCTACTTGCCTAAAGGGTGCAATCCTGATCGCCAACAAGTTGTTTTGAATTGTGATTTTGACTAGAAAACCTTGTAGATCTACAGTTTTTCTCATGTATTCATTCAATTCTTTTCATAGAGTCGCCACCTCCTTTGTAGAGGAAAAAATTCAAGAATATGAAGTTTCTTTCACCAATTGATTTCACTATAAGCTTTCTTAATCAATAGAGTCACACATTAGTTCTCTATACTTTTTTTATTTTGTCTCCACCAACCTTTCATTCCATTTCATTGGAGTCTCTCCAAAAATTCATACTAGTACAAAGGTTTTCGAATTCGTCACCCACTTTTAGTGAGAAATTCTAAAATTATTCATGGACTTGTAGTAGATCTTGACAACATTAGCAAGTATTAAGAGGAGACACAACAAATTCCCTCAACATCTCAGAAGATTGACTCACTGACACAAAGCTAGACTTGGCAATATACTTCTCTAACAAATATTTGACTCTTTAAGGAAAGATGATCTTGTAGCATAATTTTCTTAGGTCTGTCCCTAGTAGAGTCTTCATTTATGTTTTTTTTTTTCCAGTAGAACCTTGAAATACTCTAAAGGGTAGCGAGCCCTTATGCTTAAGAATATTCAAAGTTAGTGGCCAAGACATGGGAGATTTGATATGTAACCATTTCTCCCTTGCACTTTGGGCTCTGTGAAACCAGAGAGGGTGATCCCAACAATTTGTTTATAAATACCAGTGTGTCTAGGCATCAAACAAAAAGTACACAGATGATTCTCCTTAAATTGTTTAAAATACCTAGTGCCCTAAAGGTTTGGCTGACCTTCATGGCAATGTCTAACTCAAACAAGAGAAAATGTAATTCATTAAATTTCAAACACACCCATAATAAGATTGATAAGTAAATTGATTTTAATTTTGTGACTAGTTGTTGAATTGGCCATCACAATTGCATTGTAATTACCTTACTTAAACTAGTACGATATTCTTGGAATGAAGTCAATCCTAATACCCACATGATTTGATAATAATTTTCATACATGACAATACCCAAAGCCTTGAAAACATTGTATTACAATATTCCCACTTAACATGTCAAACATTCACTTCTTACTAGCATCCTCATACATGGATTATTAGAAACCTACTGTTATACTCAAGCATTTACATCCATTCATTGAATTAATGAGCAAGAATAGAGCAGTACATCCATTGGAAACAAACAGAGATAAATAAGATAACCATTGATTATATTATTCATAGTTTGTGAAACCAGTACATAGGAGAGAAAATTGTAGAGACTTTATACTACTTTGTTATATATTATCACTATTATTATCAGAGAACCATGTACATATTGACCAACTTCCTCCCTAAAACATACTACCAAAAAGTTCAGTATTTTTCTATTTATGTGTGACCCCTTCAAAGAAAACTACCCACTAACCTCTCTCTGTAACAACCTTGAAATCCCTTTTATAGAACAAGGGAGAAACAAGCATCAGGCTAAATTACACATTACATTTCATTTTCATTTCAAAATGAATTTCACCAGAATGTAAAATATTCCCCAGATAGTTAAAGAGTAATCATTTGTAAGATGAGGGAAAGTAAAACAAAAAATTCCAAAAACCGTTAGTCAGAGAAGACCCACCAACCCTCCAAAAGGTGTCATTGTCGCAGCATCAATACTTGCATGTCCCCACCAAACCAAGAAGAGTCATCATCAACACTAAAAGCACAAATACATATACCAATCAAAAGAAACGAGTCAACACAAAGGACCAAAAACTGAGCACCAACTTAGAAAGAAAATAAGGTGCTACCCTGATTTGCCAGCAGTAGAGTAAGTACGTTCACTTGGTGTCCTTATTGAAATGGGAGAAGCTACCACCACCTCATCATCAGAGTCAATCAAATTAGTCATGGCCGCAAGATACTGATGATAGCTTGAATCAGTTTCAATCTCACTATCCGAGGGATCATCTGAGACTTTAATAGGAGAATGATGCTTGCCCAGATAAGCTCGATGGTATTTGTTCTTCCTCACTACCTCCCTCTCAGGCATATCAGGTTTCTTCCCTTTTCCTTTAACCAATTCCTCTGAAACAATTCTGCTTCTCAGATATGCACTCTTGACTACGTTCCATGCAGATTTCTTACCCGCTTTTGTATTCTTCCTTGGAGTTACAGGAACCTTAGGGATATCCTGCTCACTCTTGGAAGTGTCACTTTGAGAATCAAGGGGATTGAGTCTCTTGGACCTTTGGATTGGGCTGACAAACACACTTAGTTTATCCATTTTTCAGCATAGTAACTTCACCAAGATACCACTAACAACGTATGAATTCTATCAACTCAAGAACAACTATCTCCAAGTCTGCAATTACTAAGAACAACTCCACAAGATCGTACTTAGATTCTCAACTCTCAAATACATCAAATGGTGAGAATAACAAGCAAGAAATATTCATTAAATAGAGCAATTGGAGAGTGTCTGCATTAATGTTCCAAGAAAGCTTTTGCGAGAGAGCTGATAATTAGCTACTTTGATTTTTGAACTTCAACCGTTGATCACACATTTGAGAAAAATCAACAGATAATCAATTAGAATGATTAATTATGACAAAGATAATTGCATGTTCTTATTCCTTTCCCCCAAATGGATAAGCACCCACTCTATTTGCATTCTTAATCACATAATTAGCATTTAATAGAACCTCTTGTGTCATATTTACCCGCTCACCCGTGGGAATTTATTTGCTTGCAATTCATCATAATAAGACAACGGGGAGTGATCATGATTTGATCTTAGAATATCGGCCCATACTCTACCTTCTTCAATTTCACCTTCCCACTTATGCCATCATCTAACATAATTGACGATCGCAATCAAAAGCATTTCCAAAATCTCCAACACATGCCAAAAGAAACTAGTTCTAATATGGCGTCTGTTTTAATCTTAGTGTTGTCTAGGCCAAATTTTAGCAACACTTTATCTCCACTAAATTCCATTCAAGCCCTTAAAATAATCCACGTGGCAATTTCCCGCTCATCTACTAAGGAACGAGAGGTACAAGTGGGCCCGTCATGGGGTGGCGAAGACTGGTGGAGATTTGACCATGTCACCCAACAACCACCGTAGATTTCCCTTTGATACCATTTATTGATCATCAAAAGATATCGGGCCCACCTCATAAAGGTAACATGCTCTAGTGCCTGCTAGCCCATGCAATTACTTCACCTCAATACACAGAACAAATGGGCATACAGGGAACGACCCTGATGAAGACATGTGTTGTGATATTGGTTGTTGATCTCTCTCATAGATTTTCTTTTTGACCCTTCAAAAGAAATGTTCCCACCATTGGATGTGACATGAGACAATCACCTATTTTCCCACTTGATTATTTTAATGAAAAATAAAACAAAACGGGCGCGCGGGGAGTGGCCAAGATGTAGCCACATTACTAAATGATAGAGACTAATCTTATTTTAATACCACCCACTATCTTCATCGAGGGTATCGAGCCTTCCAATGCACAAGACACATGGCCTACACCTACTAGCGCGTGAGAATAAAATAATAAGCAATGAAAATGCTCGGGTGCACGGGGAACGATAGTGATCAGCTCACGATGATCAGATGGTTGGCACAAAACTTAATTCTGCACATGCCACAAATATCAGTTTTTAAAAGAGGGCCATGAATAGGTAGACGATGGTAGGGGACATGTAGACAAGGATTAAGGCCCTAGGAAAATATTAAAACCTGATCATAGATCTAGGAATATTTTCACAAAATATTTTAGCCTCATAAAATAACGACAACAATTTAGAACGATCATGGGCACTGACCAGTATCATTAGGATTTAGGGGCTGGTGAAAGAATGATCTTGATAGCACGAGATACAACTTAAATGATTAGGAACCTGCATTAGAAGGTCAACAATGAAATAGAATGTCAATTAGGAATTTTAGACCCAAAGGTTAAAATGGAAGGGTTTTGACAACTTAAACCCTAACAAAATGATGAAGAACATAACCCTAAGCCTCAGGTAAAAGGATTAAACCTAATTTTCCAAGATTTTAAAATGGAACCAGAGAAAATTTTGAGGGGTTCCATCAGGGTCTTCATGCCTTGTATTGGGTATGACGCGTCCCCTCTCTATTTTGTGCAGAGACCTTTCCTTTAACCTAGAAGTTATGCATGTTAGAGTAATTTAGGATCTCATTGAGGAAAACTTGCAACAAAAAATATTGTGGGACCTTATTTTTACTACATAGAGGATGCTCACATATTTTCCATCACATATCCTATTTTCCTCTATTCCTTGGTGTTGGCACCAATGGACAGGGAACCTCTTTCAACTAGTGTGTCAAGGTGTATTAGTTCATGGATCAATGAGCAATGCACATAAATCATATTTCAATATTTTATTTACTTTCACTTGTTAGTAAAACAATTTTGAGGAATAAAATTATTGTGCGTTCTCCTTCTCTTATTGGACCACATGTTAATTTAGCATCTCACAAATTATATGAGATGATAGATTCCAATGAGGTGGCAAGGGTTGTCTAATGGGAACTAATTGCATTTGAATTTTTCAATCTATCAAGTTCCTTTTATTATTTTAAATTTGACATATTAGGTTTTCTTGCATTTAGGGAGGATGTTGAGGAATTGATAGATGAGTTTGTTGAGGGTTTATTTTTCCATGCTCTTCACTATTTTTTGAAGGATTTTCCATTATTAAAAATTAAAAAATGAATAAAAACAATGGAAAAATTAGTATTATATTTAATTTATACACTTAAAAATAGAAAAACCTACCTCCTCAACCCCATGGATGTCATGGTGGCTTGATCAACTCCAAAATATGTATGCACTATTCCTCACTTGAGTTTTCTTGTTGCAGAGATAAGGGGTGCTTGTCCTCTTTTCTTTTTTATTTTTATCACAAACATATAACATGCACTTGTTATAGCTCGGTAGTGATCAACCTAGACTTAGTAAATACTAAGCAGTAATGTGAGCATGTTATAACATTAACACATTGTAATACACTCACATTATGCCCTTGATGGACCCAAAAGTGGTTGTGGCCAATTGTTGGTTCCCCATATTTCTATCAATTCCCTTGACTCATACTCAATATTATCTTCAAAAGGGACTAAGAGTTGAGGAAGTCCACCTCCCTCACATGCTCTAGCCACAAACATGTTATTTCAATTGAATCCCCATAATTTAAAAATAAGAAGGCTTGGCTTTATTCTTTTTATTGTTCAAACATAATTTAATTTTTTGATCAACTATTGTATCTTTGCAATAATTGAAATGAGCATTCTTATTTTCTAATTATATTTAGAATTAATTTTGTTGGTAGGTGATAGATAAAAAAATCATCTTTTATTACCATCAAAATAGATAAAATATGATGAATGACAAATAGGAGAGGTTTAGAAGACTTTTGTATCATGGTGTCATCCATCATGGATGGATGCCTATTACTCCACATGTATCATTCCTTGATATGAATTTCTTCATTCAAGTTGATAGGATTGTTGAGTACATGCACATCATAAAAGAAAAATTTAATCTAACTTTGTGCCAAACAAGGTTTAATCAATAAAATATTCTTTAATGTAACCATGATTTACATCTAAACTAACTTTTAAATTTATAGAATGCACAAAGTTTTCTTTCTTTTTAAAATTAAAATAGAGATGATTGTCATCACACTTTGTTTCTTTGATTAAATCATTAAGATCTTTCTTTATCCTAATATCCACTTCGAATGATATATCCAATTTCCTAGAATCAAAATCATTTTTCTCATGCTCAAACCATAGGTTATTATATATTTTAAAGTTGATTAGGGAAGGATCATTCAAACCAATTTTTTTAGATGTGTCATTTCATTCTTCATTGACGATCTTGGGGTTATTAAAAAATATTAAATCCAAATAAAGATGAATCAGTTAACTTTCCCATCCAAATTCTTTTGTATATTTCTCACTGAAGTTTATGGTTGAGGTCATCTTACTAGATAATTATAATCAATTCTTAAGTATATAATTCCATGCAACTATTATCTTTCACATTCACAATCACATCCAAATAAAGTGAATTATTAATTATTGGCTCACTAGATTTTTGGTAATCTTGCTACAAAGGTACCAATAAATTAGCAATACCATCATTTAATCCTTCACTTCTTGGAGAACACGACTCTCCATTTAGATAAATTCTTGTGTTTAAATGTTTGATTAATATGACATTGTATCTTTGCACTTGAAGTAAATTTGAGTGTAAATTCCCTTGTTCATAAGCATTTCTCTCATTTAATTTCAAATTCCAACATTGTTGTCATGAAATTTGTCATCACATACCTTAAAATCATTTGTTGTATTTTAATTTTCACATTTTTTCCTATGTTCCCTAGCATCACAAATTGTCACTTCTTTAATTTTGAGTACTATCCAATTATCTATAAAATCAAATCAATCTTGGTACTAATCATTTTATTCTATTTTTTTGGTTGAAACATATTCATCAACTTCTTCATTTGGTGAAACAATGACATCTCCTTGTCTCTCAAATTCTAAATTTATTGAATCTCCTTCCTTTTTAGTTCTAACATTCATCATTTCGTTGAGAGACATATCCAACCTCATTACTACTTATAGACACATGACTTATCCATGCTTAATTGTGCTATGCAAGCAAAATTGGTCATGTAAGCTTATTTTTTTGAAAGTTCATAAAATTCCAAGGACTTGCATATCATGATTCAATTTCTCAATCACCCATTCATGATTGACATGGTTGTGCTATAGAATCATGTGTTCAATTAAAATTTCTATTATATAATATCATTATATTCTTTATGTTTCTTGAGATTTATTTCTTGCTCAGTCTTTGATATACACATGCCTTTGAACATTCTATTTATATCTATATTTTCAGTTGTTTCTTGCTTTGTGTCAACTTTTTTGATAGGTTTGGTGATTTCACTATCAAAATCATCATAGATTTAGATTGATTTACTTTTTCATTTTCATGTGGAATTATCACAACATAGTTTTCATTATTGTTCATATTAGTTACCAAAGGAAAATAATTTAATTTTTTTTGGTTACCTCGTTGAAGTTGTTGGGACATAAAAATTAAATGAGGGTAATTGCTTGTTTAACTTGGTTGCATTAAATATGTATTAATGTTTGGTTAATATAGCTTTGGATTCTACAATGAGATGCAATAGGTCTAACTTTGTATTCCTTATTGACCATATCCTAAGAGGGATAATGTTGAAGCTCTTTGAAGCTCTTTGAGAAGTAACTTCTAGTATGATTACTAATAGTGTATCTCTTACAAGTGCAAAAAATGAAGGATCTAATCCCATAATTAATGATTTTAAAAATTAATTTGATTTGGCCTATGTTTAATGTTTACCATTATCAATGCTTGGTATTTTTTTTGATTAAACTAAGTAATACACTCATCAATTTGTCTCCTTACTATTACAAATTACAAAAAGAATATCGAGGATCCATATTTTGCCTAAATTATATCAATAAATAATTTCTACTTCTATCCAATAATGTATGTAATTTAGTGGAATAAAAGCATACCATTGACATAATGCATCATGAAACATGTTAATGAATAACTTTTTGAAGTCAACAACCAAGATCAACAAATTTACAACATAAATAACCTTCCACACACAAGAGAGAAGCAAAATATATATTATTCTACCAAAAAAGGAAGTGAGATCCAATATACAAGCACACATACAATATTCACAAGATTCTCAAAATGCATAATATACAATATAAACGTTGCTTATAAAGGCAAGGAAAGACCTCATAAACTATAGAATCATGACAAGTTTCATAATCATATGATACGAGACACAAGATAAGTATCTGAAATGGTGGAAAAGGGAACCTTTAGAGATTTTCCTTTAAGGTTTGGAAACCTTTTCCAAATTTCATTGAATTGAATTAGAGTGGGGGTTTGATTGGATTTGGACAAGATATATGATTGACTTATAACTTGAAAGGTGAGTCAACTAGCCATGGACTAAATCTAAAAGTGACCTAAGGATGAAATGCAATGATTCAATTGACCTAATGATGCAAATCACTATTATGATGTAAATATAGTAGATTTAAGAAATCAAAGATAGAAACAGACTACATAAATGGTTTGAGCTAGACACTGTGCACCTGTGATCTAAATTTGGAGCTAAAAATGCTAGACATAGGTGCCATAGGTGCCACTGTCTTTATAGGGATGATTCAGTTTTGATTCTACAATCCTTTGGTACCAAATCAAAGCTTTCGTTTCCCGCATGTCGCATTGTCGAATCATTGTCGAATAACTATGTAAGTGAATTTTTCATGAGTTGTCAAGGTGTAGGGTTTTTATTGCAATAATGAATAATTGACCTTCAAAATTCCTTCAATCCTCCTTAGATATGAGACTTGCAAATTCAAAGAGGGAAGAAATGTTTTTCCATTTTAGGGGCTTGCCTTATCCAAACCT
>VDFB02109042.1:10365414-10506244 GCA_007258455.2 Sequoia sempervirens
AAAATCATTTTTCTCATGCTCAAACCATAGGTTATTATATATTTTAAAGTTGATTAGGGAAGGATCATTCAAACCAATTTTTTTAGATGTGTCATTTCATTCTTCATTGACAATCTTGGGGTTATTAAAAAATATTAAATCCAAATAAAGATGAATCAGTTAACTTTCCCATCCAAATTCTTTTGTATATTTCTCACTGAAGTTTATGGTTGAGGTCATCTTACTAGATAATTATAATCAATTCTTAAGTATATAATTCCATGCAACTATTATCTTTCACATTCACAATCACATCCAAATAAAGTGAATTATTAATTATTGGCTCACTAGATTTTTGGTAATCTTGCTACAAAGGTACCAATAAATTAGCAATACCATCATTTAATCCTTCACTTCTTGGAGAACACGACTCTCCATTTAGATAAATTCTTGTGTTTAAATGTTTGATTAATATGACATTGTATCTTTGCACTTGAAGTAAATTTGAGTGTAAATTCCCTTGTTCATAAGCATTTCTCTCATTTAATTTCAAATTCCAACATTGTTGTCATGAAATTTGTCATCACATACCTTAAAATCATTTGTTGTATTTTAATTTTCACATTTTTTCCTATGTTCCCTAGCATCACAAATTGTCACTTCTTTAATTTTGAGTACTATCCAATTATCTATAAAATCAAATCAATCTTGGTACTAATCATTTTATTCTATTTTTTTGGTTGAAACATATTCATCAACTTCTTCATTTGGTGAAACAATGACATCTCCTTGTCTCTCAAATTCTAAATTTATTGAATCTCCTTCCTTTTTAGTTCTAACATTCATCATTTCGTTGAGAGACATATCCAACCTCATTACTACTTATAGACACATGACTTATCCATGCTTAATTGTGCTATGCAAGCAAAATTGGTCATGTAAGCTTATTTTTTTGAAAGTTCATAAAATTCCAAGGACTTGCATATCATGATTCAATTTCTCAATCACCCATTCATGATTGACATGGTTGTGCTATAGAATCATGTGTTCAATTAAAATTTCTATTATATAATATCATTATATTCTTTATGTTTCTTGAGATTTATTTCTTGCTCAGTCTTTGATATACACATGCCTTTGAACATTCTATTTATATCTATATTTTCAGTTGTTTCTTGCTTTGTGTCAACTTTTTTGATAGGTTTGGTGATTTCACTATCAAAATCATCATAGATTTAGATTGATTTACTTTTTCATTTTCATGTGGAATTATCACAACATAGTTTTCATTATTGTTCATATTAGTTACCAAAGGAAAATAATTTAATTTTTTTTGGTTACCTCGTTGAAGTTGTTGGGACATAAAAATTAAATGAGGGTAATTGCTTGTTTAACTTGGTTGCATTAAATATGTATTAATGTTTGGTTAATATAGCTTTGGATTCTACAATGAGATGCAATAGGTCTAACTTTGTATTCCTTATTGACCATATCCTAAGAGGGATAATGTTGAAGCTCTTTGAAGCTCTTTGAGAAGTAACTTCTAGTATGATTACTAATAGTGTATCTCTTACAAGTGCAAAAAATGAAGGATCTAATCCCATAATTAATGATTTTAAAAATTAATTTGATTTGGCCTATGTTTAATGTTTACCATTATCAATGCTTGGTATTTTTTTTGATTAAACTAAGTAATACACTCATCAATTTGTCTCCTTACTATTACAAATTACAAAAAGAATATCGAGGATCCATATTTTGCCTAAATTATATCAATAAATAATTTCTACTTCTATCCAATAATGTATGTAATTTAGTGGAATAAAAGCATACCATTGACATAATGCATCATGAAACATGTTAATGAATAACTTTTTGAAGTCAACAACCAAGATCAACAAATTTACAACATAAATAACCTTCCACACACAAGAGAGAAGCAAAATATATATTATTCTACCAAAAAAGGAAGTGAGATCCAATATACAAGCACACATACAATATTCACAAGATTCTCAAAATGCATAATATACAATATAAACGTTGCTTATAAAGGCAAGGAAAGACCTCATAAACTATAGAATCATGACAAGTTTCATAATCATATGATACGAGACACAAGATAAGTATCTGAAATGGTGGAAAAGGGAACCTTTAGAGATTTTCCTTTAAGGTTTGGAAACCTTTTCCAAATTTCATTGAATTGAATTAGAGTGGGGGTTTGATTGGATTTGGACAAGATATATGATTGACTTATAACTTGAAAGGTGAGTCAACTAGCCATGGACTAAATCTAAAAGTGACCTAAGGATGAAATGCAATGATTCAATTGACCTAATGATGCAAATCACTATTATGATGTAAATATAGTAGATTTAAGAAATCAAAGATAGAAACAGACTACATAAATGGTTTGAGCTAGACACTGTGCACCTGTGATCTAAATTTGGAGCTAAAAATGCTAGACATAGGTGCCATAGGTGCCACTGTCTTTATAGGGATGATTCAGTTTTGATTCTACAATCCTTTGGTACCAAATCAAAGCTTTCGTTTCCCGCATGTCGCATTGTCGAATCATTGTCGAATAACTATGTAAGTGAATTTTTCATGAGTTGTCAAGGTGTAGGGTTTTTATTGCAATAATGAATAATTGACCTTCAAAATTCCTTCAATCCTCCTTAGATATGAGACTTGCAAATTCAAAGAGGGAAGAAATGTTTTTCCATTTTAGGGGCTTGCCTTATCCAAACCTCGTGTTAGTGTTTCCACTTCCACAATGGCAATGTCAATGATAAAAGGATAAATGATATGAAGGAATGATGAATCCAAAAAGTGCTACAACTCACCACCCTTCAATGGCTTCCTTGAAGGATTGAATTCATATGCATCTCTTGAAGGCTTGGATCTTGCTTGTTTGAATTGCTTAAATTTCTTGGAGACCCACAAAGGGTTAGCCTTCATGAATTATATGATAACATAAACATGAACACACACTCACATACACTTTGACATGATTTTTGGATCTTGAATTGATGTAATCAGTTACTGAAATGGATGCTCTTGACTTGCTTGATAGTTCTCTTGACAATAGTTTCTCTAAAAATTGCTTGTTAGATTTTAAATGATGCAATAACTATGTATTTATATGATATTATTCTAATTTCCTAAAAATTAAATCCCAACAACCAACTTTAGATATTTGAATTTCAAATAATAAAATTCTGACAACTACATATTTGAATTTGGAGCCAAAATAGGGGAACATAGGTGCCTTAGGTGCTAGTGTCCTAGATCTATTTTCTAAAACTTAAGGAGTCAAGGGAAAAGTATTAAATGAGAACATTTATTTTATGCTTGCAATTTGTCAGTAAATGTTTAAAATGGGTTGTGGAATGCATAATATAAGAAATTAAGTGCTTAATTAGGTCCAATAACTTAAAGGGGAGTAAAACATAGTGTGAAATTATCAAGGGTGACACTTTACAACACTACATTATCATATATGTACCTAAAAAAGACCCAAGTAAACTTAAGAACTAGATCTGAATAGGTCTTAGAAGGAAACCGTTAAGGGAATAAACATTTTCATGCCAACACTCCCCTTAAGTGAAACTTAGGGATGAATAAACCAATGAAAAGATAGGTCTCAACAATCAGGCTTGATGAGGTATAAACAATCTCTCATGGACAAAGAAAATTAGAAAAACCCATGGGGAAAAATCCTCTTCAAAAGAGAGAAAACATGAAAAAGTGAAGGAATGAGGACTCAAGAAGACCCCCAAGGATAACTTCATTCACCTCAAGCATCAATCATAACTTAATATGGTGAGGTAATGTCAAAGGCTTAGTGAATATGTTTGTAACGTGTTCCTTATTAGGAAAGTACTTTAAGCTAAGAGTACCATCCTAGATGAGTTGCTGGATGAAGTACATGTGGATCTTGATATTATTAGTACAATGATGCTTCATTATGAAATGTGAGA
The DNA here is from genome assembly GCA_007258455.2 of Sequoia sempervirens. Lineage (NCBI taxonomy): Eukaryota > Viridiplantae > Streptophyta > Pinopsida > Cupressales > Cupressaceae > Sequoia > Sequoia sempervirens. Next base: position 10,369,377 of record VDFB02109042.1, read on the forward strand.
TGTAAATGGCATATGATTATCACATCAAAGAGTAGTGCAATGTTTAGAGGGAAATCCAGACCCAATATTCAACTAATGAAGCCAAAGAATCTCTTGACTATCCAAAACTACACCTTGATACTCAAACTCTATCAATGATAATGCAATAGTTTTTTTCTTCTTGCATGACCATTCAATCAAAATAAAACCAATATAGAAGAAAAATACAAAAGTAAACTTCCAATCATTAACATCACTAGCCCAGTTTGAGTCAATGAAGCCCACAATATGAGAATATCTTGATGTGTAGTGAATTTCAAAGTGTGATGTGCCCTAAATATACCTTAAGCTATATATTTTTTGTTTTGAATGTCTCTCATGAGGATCTTGAGAGAGACAAGACAAATCAAACTATAAGGGAAATATAAAGATGGTTGCGTGTCAAGTACAAAAGACTACCAACTAACTGCCAAAAAATTAGCATCAACTATAGGAGTAATACAATTGGTAGAAAGTAAAAAACATGATTGGAAAGGTATTGGGGAAAGATTTCAATCATTCATGAAAAATATCTAAATAAAATATAGATCATAATTCTACTGAAAAATGAAGATCCCTTGAAGAGTCTGGTGAACCTAAAGTCCAAGGAAGAAATGCAAAATATGAAGATTTGTCATATCAAAATGCTCCATCAATACTATTTGAATACTTTGGATAATGGGAGTCAAACTCCATGTGAGAATAAAATCATCCAAATATAACATGATAATCAAAATATCCCACGATTCTTCTTAGTGTAAACTATATGATTGAAATGGTAACACGTGAAACCAAAAGTAAGAAAAAAGCTATCTGTTTTCTCATACCGAGCTTGAGGGGTTATGTTATGCCTTGCATAACCCCCCCCATTTTAAACTTGATTAAAATGGGTCCCCCCTTTCTATTTTTTTTTCCTTTGGTCTTGTGTTTTGTGCCTTAGGAGTTTTCTTTCTTCCTTGGGCCTTTTTCTTTGTTGTTTTGGTAGACACGGAACGCAGACCGAAACCGAACTTTGGAATTTGTTACAAGTTCCAGTTCCTGTTCTGGTTCTGGTTCTGGTTCAGCCTGTTGCATTGGTTTTTCCTTTTTGTCCTTGCATTTGGTTGTGGGGTGTTTTCTTCCCTTCTTTTTCTTTCTCTCGTCTCTTTCTTCGTCGTCTCTTTGTGTGTTATCGGAGGCAAAGTCGGGATGGAAAATGAACCTGTAACTTGGAAAAGTTTTAGGGTTGGGTTTTTGTTCCGCCTCTGCCCCCATTGGGTTCCAGTTCTACTTGTTGCGTTCGTTTGTTTGTTGCTTGTTTTCTCTTCTTGCGGGGCTGGGTTCAGAAGGGATTTGGGATCTGGAGTCTTTTGCCGAGTTCTATTTCCTCATTTGGTTCTGACTCCGATCCCACCCACCCTGCTGTGAGTCTTGGAGTTTCTTCACTTTTGCGGATGCAGAACTAGAATGTGGGTTGAACTTGGGGATGTTGGTCATTTCTGGGTTTAGTTTTTGTTTTGGCTCTGGTTTCGGTTCCGATTGCTTGGTCAATTGGTCGAGTTTTGGTTTTTGCACACTTGCTTTCTTGCGAGGTCGGAGCCAGTACGGTGCGAAGAATTTAAAGTTAACGAATAGTCTTGTGTTTTGTCTTCGTTCTGACTTCGGTCCTGGTTCAAATTTCATTTTGGTTCCCATCCCACCGGCATTAAAGGTAAGTCTTGTTCCTAGTTCTGATTTGATTCTTCCTCCACCAGAGTTAAGTTTTGTTAAGTATGAGAAAGGGGAAGGTATGAAAGGTAAGATGAAGAATGATATTTTCTATGCTTTTAGAGGACTGATGAGGATGTTGTTTTGCATGGTGTTGGGAACAACAGATGCTACTTCTTAGGGGAGTCAACCTACATAAAGTTCTACACAGAGAGGAAAACCTAAGGGGGGAAGAAGCCATGAGTCTTAATGACAGACGAGACGTCTACTGGAAAAAGTAGATTGACATTAATGACAATGCTTCAGAACAATCAAGGCAACTCTGCAAAGGAGTCTCGAGGTCAAGGATGAGGGCTGTGAGTTAATGATGGTGGTTGTAACAATCTTGTAGTGTTGCAGGGGACCATACCTGTGGGAGATCCTTCACTAACATGGACAGGGTGCACGCATTTAATGCACCTTTGACTTTGTTTCGAACTCTTCTAGGGCTGACTTCTTCCATGACTGACTGATTGTAAACCCTAAATTGTGCCGACGCATCTGATGGGTTTTATAAAGATGACATTTCACCTCTTTTAAAAGGGGGGGTTAGATGGGTTTGAAAAAAAAAGTTAAGAAGGGTGAAGAAGATTCAAAAGGTAGTAGATAAAAGGTCAGAAATAAGCAAGTTAGGGTTCTTGAAGGAAGTTAGACATTTTTTTACAGTTCGACAGGAGGAGGAGATGATATATCTTCTTAATTTTCTTAGCATAGATGAAAATAATTTGAAGACATGGGTTTTATGTACACTGGTGATCTTGCCAGATTTGTAAATGTTGCTTATCTATTTCATTAACAGTAGGAGCAGTTAGATTTAAACCTTCTTTGTATTATGCTCTTAAATGGTATTCATTTGGTGTTAATCAGTTTGATTTAAAAAGCTCTCAGGGAATGAAATTTTATCTCATGTTTTGTTTGAATGATGATTTGCAATCTACTATTAAAGTTTGCACTGTGTGTGAATGAAACTTTGTATCAATTACAAGTTAATTTTATTCTGCAAGTTTAGGAATTCCCTGGAAGGCAACAAGTCTGATTATTTTGAATGAATCAACATTCTCTTCAATTTAAAAATTGTGATCTATCTTTTTTCTATTTCTTTAAAACCACTGGTTAAAGTAGGTTTAGATAGATGTTTGATCTTGCAGCAATCCAGAAGCTCAAAACCAGCAGGCCCCTTGAACATTACAACCATATTGACCACTTTTTGAAACAACAACATTGTGAACCAATATCAAAGACCTTGGGAGGTGATTAGTTTGATTACTCTCTTTCAAGAGAGGTGAGATACTTTTTCTTTTATCTTACCTGCATGTTGTGGGTCAATTTGGCACCATCAACAGGTTATTTGACACCATATAATGAATGGAGAAGCCTACAAACAAGTGAATAATCCTACGCAAAACCAAAAAATTCTCCTTTTAGATCTCTTCATGAATATCACCATGCAATAAATAGCTCTTTGCATCCATCTACAAAATTAACCATCCTTGAGATGTAGCTAAAGAGAGGAAGCCATCTTGGTGATAGGAGCAAAGGTCTCAAAATGGTCAATACCCTTAACTTGTAAAAACCCCTTAGCAACAAGATATTCCTTGTGTTTATCAATATAATTATCTATTATATAGATGGTATGATACACCCATTTGTACAAAGACAACTTTCTTTCCTTGGGAAGAGGAATGAGATCCTAGGTATGATTCCTCATCAAAGAGGAATACTCCTCGACTATAACACTATACCACTTAGGAATACCTAAATAATTTGAAAAAAGAGAGGACCAATTGAAATTCCATGACTAAAATATTGACTCGTGAAGTCTATGAACAAGTGCAGTGAGCATCTATGAGATCACCAAGAGGAGTTCCAACCTCTTTAAGAATGGTACAAGCCGATTGTGGACAAATGTGTAGCTAGAGGAGGTGAATTAGGACCATTGTCTATATCAACCTCAATAAGCGCAATATCCTCAAGTGATGGAGAAGGACAAGTAGGTGGCGATGAAGAAGCAAAGGGTGGAGTATCCAACTATGTGAAGAACTCATCAAACTGAACATCTCAATGAAAGTAGACATCCTAAGTGATAATATCAAACAACCTATTTACCCTCACATCCTCATAATAGCCAACAAAAATCAAAGGTTGACTCTTCTCCATTAATTTATGTTGACCATATAGAATGAATGCCCAAGCCTCACTACCAAATACTCAAAAGAAGGAAACATCAAAATCAACAAGGGATTAAGTCTCCTTAGGAGTCATATTCTATATTTCCTTGTGAGGCATATAATTTTGAATGTATTTAGAATAATTCACAACTTCAACCTAAAATATTAGAGACATGGTCCTAGAATGACACATAAAATTGGCCATCTCCCATAAAGTCATATTCTTCCTTTGAACCACAATATTTTATTGATTAGTGTAAGGAATTATGTGTTGATGTCAAATACCATGATCATTATAAGAATCTTGAAATTCTTGGTTCACATAATCCCCCCATTATATATTCATATTCATCTAAGAGAAAGACATTATTTCTTCTCCACAAATTCCTTGAAGGTCTTGAAAGTGGTGAGAACCTTACTGTTATACTTACGAAATTACGCCCGTGTGCATTGTGAAAATTCATTAATAAAGTGAGCTTATACTTGGCCCCTAAAAATGGAGTAAAACATGAAATAAGATCACTAAGGAACAGCTCTAGAAATATTGTAGCACACATGTTCTTACCCTTAGGAAAGGGATCCTAATGATGTTTTCCAAGAACACATACTTGAGAAACTCCCTTTGTACAATAAATGTTGAGAAGACAGGCCATTAGGCCATATGTGTTCAACTACTACAAATACATGTAATTCAAGTGCTCAAACTATTCACGCCAAATCTTTCTCAATGAATTAGCATGATAAATAAGAGACAAAATTGATGAAGACTTTAATCCAATAAACCTAAAAAAATGGGTCTCATGATCTAATGTCTCTGAAGCAACAAATTTCTCAAGATTCTATAACTATTGAATGATCACATCATGTGGAGAGAAATCAATTGTCTTCCCATCCCCAAAATGAAAAATATGACATATGCAAATAAGGTTCATGAAAATATTAGGCACAATAAGAACACATCAATACAACCATCATGTAGTTGAATGGAGATTGTTCTCAAAACTAGAGTTTTTGAAGAGTTACCCAATGTCATCTGATAAAACATGCTACTAAAATGAGACTCAAGGAGATAATGTGAATTGGTCTTGTGATGTGAAGCACTTGAGTCAAGTATCCAACTACTTGTAGATGAATATAAACCTTGTGCATAAAGAGCTTTCCCTTTTCTTATGGAAGAGGACTTAGGAACTAAAATATTACATCACCTCACAACTTCCTCCAATACCTCTAACCTCTTAAAATAATGAGGCTCATCATGACTAGGTTTTCCACAAAAAGAGAAAGTGTCTCTATTTTTCTTCGTTTTCTTATAGGAAGACTCACAAGAGTGGAAAGAATTAGGAGGAACTTGAAAGTATAACTATTATTTTTCTTTGGATTGGAGGGAGATTCACTACCTAAAGGATATTCGATCTTAGGATTCTTCAAGATTATTCTTTCTTCTACCCTTGGAATATTGAGCCATCAAAGCTTGGGTCTTAGAATTAGGAAGTGCATCCATCTAAATTAAATTGGCTTACTCCCTATAATGAAACTTGTAAAATAAATTAAATATTGGCATCTTAAATTATTTCCCAAAGGCATTCGTAATAGAATAGAAAGTAGATAAAAAGACTTGAAATGAAGCCTTCAATTTTGATAGAATCAAGAAGATACATTTCCTATCAAAATTTTCATGTCTACATCCTTTTAATTATGAAAAAATAAACTTTATCTATAAATGGTAGGAAAATCATTTGGACAAAGTGATGTCAAATATGCCTCTAGTTTCAAGATTCATAACTCATTAACTATACCATACAATCTATCAAGTTTATCCCAAACTTTATTAGGTTTTGTATACTCTATATTATGAACAAAAAAAATCAAATAAATGTAATCCCACAAGCCCTATGGCTTCTTCTAATTCGTTTCTATGAGAAATTTTCAAACTCCTTAGTGAATTTATATTGTTTGTCATTTAACATTTTCCAAAGTTGTCTCATTTTTAATTTCCATGTGTGATAATCATGTGACATGAGAAGCTCAATAGTCCTTAGTTCCACCATGATTAGTAGAAAAACACCAATATAATAAAGACAAAAGGGAACTTTATTGTACCTTACACCCCCCAAAAATAAATTAAATATTATTTACATCACTCTAGCAAATTACAATAATCATTTTTTGTAATTTGTACAAATAATAAGCTTAAATCAATTGTTTGTAACACAATTATTTATAATTTTTTTTATAAAAAATACTTATCAAAATGGAAAATATAGGTTACAATTAGTTTTCTTGTGATTTTTTGAGTGATTTCAAAATATTCAAAATGTGACTTTGTATGCAAAAGTTATGCTAGTTGCAAAAAAGAACGAAAGATGTACCTTTAGGCTAAAAATAAAAATAAAAATAACAAAATATAGAAAAATCACCTATACAATAGAAAATTACATGGAACTAGCTTTCCAACAAATACTTGTTTGTAAAAATATAATAATCTAATGCAAAGTTATGTTTTGTCGAAAAAATAACTCAAGGGCTATGTAGTGGTGGCTTGTGGGTGGCACCACTAGGCTAAGTGGCATGTGGGTGATCTCTAGCGGTGGAGGGGTGGAGATATGGGTAGAGGTGGAACTAGATTTAAGCGATTAAAGTATTGGGAAATAAGCATGTATGCATTAGTGTTAAGAACATGCACTAAACACTCAAAATGACAAGGAGGATGCATGGGTTGATAATACCTGATCAAACCTACAAAATTTATGTACAAAAAATATTACGCGTATATGTTTGTAAAACCTTCACCTAGAATAAATGAAGATCCACATGATTTTTTTGAATGATGCTAACAATAGATCTAATGATAGGGTAGGGGCCACAAAATTCCCCAAATCTGACTATTACCAAACATCATGTTTAAAATTGATCCTAACAGATTTTTCCTTTCAAACTCAACCATTGGGTTAGATCTAATCTAGGATGAACCTAACAAAAATTAATGCATAAACTCTCAAATACCAAGAAGAGGATTGTAGTATTCAAAACTTTGATACCATGTTGAATTCAATAATCGAGATTAGTAAATCTACAACACCAAATAACCTTCCACACACAAGAGATAAGCAATAAAATATGTTATTATACTAAATAAGAATGCAAGATCCAATATAAAAATGTAGATACAATATTTACAATATGCTCAAGTTCATAATGTACAAGAGAAGCCTTGCTTATAAATGCAAGACGAGACCTAAGAAATGGTAGGATTATGATTGTAGACATTGAAAAAATGTCTCGAGCCTATGAACGATAATTTTACACTAACTTGCATCTTTTCCACATAAAATATTTTCTAATTATTTAATTATCCCCTAATATCACATTCTTATATTAATTAAATAATTTTATATTATTTAATTAATTCACTTATCTTTATTCTTCCTTGATCATTTATGTTATTAATTACTTTGTTCTTCTAATTTAATTAAATAAATTATCAATTTAATTAAATAAATTATCAATTTAATTAAATAAATTATCAATTTAATTAAATAAATTATCAATTTAATTAAATAAATTATCAATTTAATTAAATAAATTATCAATTTAATTATCCATCATCACTTTTTATCTATAGTTAAATAATTGTTTTGATTATATGGGAAAAATAGGTTTTGAATGGACCCATAACCATTTACAAACAAGGTTTGATGGGACCCGAAACCAAAACTAGGGCGATCATGTTGCCAAAAGAAAAAATAATGAACAACCAACAATATAATATTAGAAAAACTTAAAAGGATCAACAAGACAACCCAAACCTACAACAAAACCAAGCTGCAAAAACTAGTTTTGGAAGGAACTGGAAACCAAAAGAATCAAGGTTTTATAGGAACCTTAAACCCAAAGGTTTTGAAGGGACCTTAAACCCTTTACAACCAAGTTTTGGCAAGGACCTTGAACCCATAAATTTATAGGGACTATAACTCAACATACAACACCAATAAAGATGCAGGGAGAACTCATCACCCCACCAATCAAAGCCCAACAACCAACAACTTAGAAGGAAATCCATTGATCCAAGGAACACAACTGCCAAACAAAACTGGAACCACCATCTCATCCAACTGAAAACACCAAAAGGAACATGCAGGGAAACAAGAATCCCCTTGAAATCCTGGCCAACCCAACATGCTAACTGAATCTCCACCTCAATAGGAGAAATTTCCCCTTTATAGGAGTGGATGAGATGAACACACCTTCTGCCAAAGTAAGACATCTCCAACACCCACAACCTCCACTTCAAAAGGAGAAAAATCCACCTCAAAAGGAGCATCAAAAGTGGGTAACCAAAATGAGAGCTCCCTACTACCTCCACAACAAAAAAATACACCTCTATAGGAGAAGGCTCCACCTCTACAGGAGCAATCTTCACCTCCATAGAAGACCAAGATTGTGAAAACCAAAAGAAATCCACTACTTCAGAAGAAAGGGAATCTATCAAATCCATAAGCTGCAAGGCCGACAAGAACAATAAGAGAAATAAGAGACCAACCCTACCAACAACAAACCCAAGCCCTCCATCACAAAGGAAAACAAAGAACTCATAAAACCCAAGAAGAAAATAAACCCCAACTGAAAAGAAAGCTTCAAACACCACTAGGGGTTCAATAACTCTAGGAACAACAATCCCAAACAACTCGCATAAAACAAAAAGGGAGGCTTCCCAAAAAATCCTGAAGAGAGAACACCTCTATAAAAAAAGATACATCCATAAAACAAAGGAAAAGAAAAGATAGAAGGACCCAAAACCACCTCAAATGAGATCAACAACAACCACACACCAAAAGACCCCAGAACCATCACAACCCAAACAACCCAACAAGGAGCCAAAACCCACATAAGATTGGAAGAATTAAACCATAAAAAGGATGGAAGGGGAAGAATGTTGTTACTGAGATCCAAAAATGAGACAATAGAAGAAACAATCCCCACATGAGACCCCATCAGAAAGAACAACAAAAAGAGAGTCTCCACATAGAAGACCAAGAGACCAATCACAACTTCCAAAGAGAAACAACAAAAGAAACATACAGGTTGCGCCAAACAGAGAACAAAACACCAAGACCATGAAGAATAGGGGAAAAAGGAGGGGAGAGGCAATAGAATAAGCAACCCAAACCACCTCACACCTCTCCACCAGAAACCCAACAACACAACCCCGATGGCCTCCTCTAAAGGACCCAACAACAAAAGCCACAACAAGCAGGACGCCTCCATAGAAGAGCTCAAACCAACACCAACGAGAATGGTAGGAAGAAGAACAACCTCAAGAATACCAGCAAAATCCCCCACTTCATCAACCACCATAGAAGTCATCTCATCCACATTGAGTAAGAGAATGAAAGCCGCCTCAACACCAAAATACCACCCACTAGTGAGCAGCACTGAGCCTGCCCGAACAAACCAAGCAACCAAAGGAAAAGGAAAAAACACGAGCTTAAAAACAAGAAAGAGGCTCACAAAGAGAATGATGGTCTCAAGCGGACCAGGAAAACCATCTGTTTCACCTCCATCCTCCAAATTTGCCTCATCCTCCCTTGAGCAACCTTCAGAATTCAAAAGAACTCTCTCGCCTCGCCCGCTCGACCGTTTCGCCTCCATCTACTCTTGATTAATATGTTTTATAATTAAATGATTGTTCTTAATTATTTAATTATTCATTTCTTCCACTTCATAAATTAGATAATTATTTCAATTATTTAATTTATCTACATTTATCTTCTCTCTAAATAAATAAAATTATATAATTTTTTAGCTCATCTTGCATATGCAATAATAACTAATTATTAAACATTCATGCAAATTCCACCTCATGTTCTAACTAACACTCTCTTCCACTTCACTTCTCATGCAACTAGTTAACTCACACTCAATTTGAGTTATTTTCCACATAAATAATTTTTAATTATTTAATTATTCTTTTATTCCATATTCTTCTAATTAATTAAATAAATCATTATTTATTTAATTATTCATTATGAATTTTCAACTATAATTAAACAATTTATTTACGCTGAAGGCCTATCCTATTTGAAGAAGACAAAGCTAACTTGTTAGATCGATGGCTCAAGTTGCACGAAAAAAGATGTAAGACGATTCAAAAAAATTCCACCATTCGATTTTCGTAGTTTTCATTGACCCATTTCATTTAATGCCAGTATGAGTTATTTTGATAGTGCATGGGAGATATTTGAGGGAAAAGTCACTTTCAATATTGAACCAATCACATACAATATTCTATTGGGAAAAGGATGCCATTTAATTGCAATCCTAAACATATTTCATGTATCTCCTAAGTCCTTGGAAAGCATTCCCCAACACTAGGATTAGAAAGAGATTAAATTCGAATGAAATGAACATATAAATTCACACTTGTAATTATTCCTAAATGATAGGAATATGTGGAGGCATCCAAGAAGATCTCCTACAAAATAGGAGCACATAGGGTGCCCACATGGAAGGTGGGACCCACCTTGCTTCAATTAACTATTTGGAGGATTAATAACTCTTATGTAAATGCATGTCTTGTTCCTACAAAATAGGGATTGATATTTACATGAGTGGAGTACCACTATTAGTTTAGTTTAGTTCAATTCAGTTATGGTTAAGTTATCTTCAGTTGAATGTAGTTAGTTTAAGTTGCATGTAGTTGACTTGAGTTGCATGACTAATGACTTCAGTTGCATGACACATAACAGGTGGATACTTTCAGTTAAGTGGGGATGATCAGTCATGCATAATGTTTGCATGAATTGGTGGAGAGATATGTTTTAGTTAACCAAGATTGACTTGGGCCCACCTTGGGCACCCAAGTTGGCATCTTTTAGTTAACACCTTTTGCATGAGAAGATATTTACAAGGCTCAGTTAAGTGGGCCCATTCTTGGGCACCAACTTTGAGGTGATGCTTGCAAGATATTTTCTTAACCAACGATAAATTAAGTGTTCAATTTGGGGCACCTAAATTGAGGAGAATTTGGTTTTGACTTCATGTTACAGTGTGGAACTCTACTTGCCCAATCTAGGCATAGATATTTGTGAGGAGCTCTATGCTCTTGTATTTGACAACTCTTTGGAGTTTACAATGCTCATAATTATCTATTTATTGCAGCAAGTGTATGAGAGTTTTAAGGAGAGAGAATTTTCTGCAAGATAGTAGGTTGAGCTTGTGCATGTGTGAGGGTTTGAAGCATGGCATGGGATGTGTGGATTCATGCTTGGTCACATGGAATGCATGGATAATTGCAACAAGTCAATGAGAGTTTATGGCAGGTTGTGAAGAAGGATTATTGAAGGCAAGGAAGCATATCAATCAAGGATTGATACAATATTATTGTAATCTTGTTCTAAAGTTAAAATATACAAGCACTATTGATTCTGGTGGAGTTTTTTCTCGAAAGGGTTTATCCACGCATATGTTATGTCACTTCTATCTCCTTGTCTCATTCTTCTACAATCTTCTGTCTCTTTCTACAATTGGTAAAATTGACCTAAATAGATTAATCATACACAAATAATTGTGACAAAGAAAACTTAATTAGATCTACAGTCTCATAGTTTTAGAAGTTTTAAGCTACAATATTACCTTCATTTTTCAACATATTTGGCATCAATTTTTTTCAACTTTGCAATCAATTCTCCTGCCTTCACTTGATGAATAAACACTTTACATCCCCCTGTGGTTTCTCCAACACATCAACTTGGTTTTTTTCCTAAGGATAATATTTTGACGAGAAAAAATCAGTTTGTGATTCTACTTGATCCAATCTTTCTACTTTAATACCAATTTTTTTCTTTTTTGTTGTTGTGAAGCTCTGCAAATTTCATCTATTGTTCGAGTATTGGTATATAAGATCATTTGGTTTCAAATTCAATTTCAATGAGCTTTGTTAGTTTCACATAGTGGCTAGCACTATTGTATTTGGGGAAAATGTAGAAGGACCCACCATTGTATTTGTCTTTACATTGGTGAAGTGGCTTGAACCTAGATCTGTTGACAAGGTTAATATTTTTTTTTTTGAATTTGCATTTGTTTTAGTGAACTTCTCTCAATCGTCCTGACAGATTGATACATGAGGGGTTAAAGGAATCATTCACTTAATTGTTTTCCGTATTGTCTCACATATGAAAAAATATCCATGCATCTTTTCTTTTTAAACTTAATACTGCATAATGAGCTCAATCATCGACATCCCATTTTATATGTCTACATACATAGGTATGTACACCCATGTCATGCTTGATGATATCCACAAAGGAACATATTGCCACAGATGAGGTGACTTTAATATTCTTCCCAAATGTTTGTAATCATTTTTACAATGATCTATTTCAAACCTACACATTTAAATTACATTTAAATTTCCATTGTCCCCGGTTAAATATAAAAGTGGTTCTCACATGAATGCAATATATATTATTTTATTTTAATATAAATTGGTAAAGATATTATATTAATTATATTCAAATATATATTTTTCCAAATTCAAATAGCTTTGTGAATATTCAATATTACTCTTCCATGATATGTCATAGAACTTCTCCCTTTGAAAGCTGTCATTTATATTAATTTTTATGTATTATCAATTATATTTATATTTTGTTGATAGGTTACATATAGTGTGAGATTTGAGTTTGAAACAAGTCTCACACCTACAAACAACTGTTGAGTTGTGGGAGAACAAATTTTAGCTACTATTAAATGGTAAATCAACTACCGTTTAATGGTAAAAGCTTCCAAAATATCAGGGGAAACCTCCAAAATCTCAGTTATCATGTAAAAGCCAAATAAAATTGATTTTACAACTAGATGAGAACATTTTATTTTATTTACCTTGTGTTGGAACCTCAATGTTTAGGCTAACACAAAAATTAAAAAGAATCAAAGAAAAGGTCAAAGGGTGGAACAAATACGCCTTTGGGAACATCTTTACCACTGAGAAAGAATTGAATTTAAAAATTAAGGAAATTCAAGATCAAATGGAGACTGGAACTTGTGATGATGACATCTATACTAGAGAAAGGAAGTTGAGAGCTCAATGGCACAAATAAGTAAGAAGGAGGAAATTTTCTAGAAGCAGAAATCTAGGATTTAGTGGCTTCAGGAAGGAGACAAAAACACTAAGTTTTTTCACCAGTCTACTTTAAAGCATAGAGGAAGAAACATGATAAGATCCCTAACCACATCAAATGGCACCCGATTGGAAGGGGAAGAAGAAATTGCATGGGAGGCTATTTATTTCTTTTCAAACTATCTTGAGCCCCTTAACATTGATAATCAAGAGCTCGAGGAGTTACTATAGGTTATACCTAAAATCATTACCAAGGAAGACCTGGAAGAATTAACTAAGACTATTTCCATGAAAGAAGTAAAGGAAGCTATTTTCTCCTTTGGTGATTTCAAAGCACCAGGACTAGATGGATTTCCCTTAGTTTCTTCTAAGTTTATTGGGATATTGTGTCCTCAGACCTCTTTATTGTAGTCAAGGATTTCTTTAGATTAGGAAAACTCTTGAATTAAATGAATACTACTTTTTTAGCACTTATTACCAAGACTAATGAGGTTGCTTCAATGAATGATTTTAGACCTATAAGTTTATGTAACACAACATACAAGATTTTCTCAAAAATAACGTTGTTATATGGAGCCTAATCAGACTCAAAGGTTAAATTTTCCTCACTTTATTGGTGCTGTTCCCCCCAAATTATTAAATGGGGGTTTGGGGGCGACACCCCCAAGACGAGGTCAAGGGGAAGTGCCCCTTGCGAGGTCTAGGGGCAGTGCCCTTGGCACATTCCTTGTCACAATATAGGGCAGGGTTGAGGGGAAACACCCTCGAAACCTCTCACGATTTTTATTATTTTATAAAGGTGTTGGGTGTTATTTTTTTCTACTGCCTGACATAAAAAACCCTATTTTGTAACCAACATAAGTCTTGATAAAAGGCTAAGGCTTAGGGTTTCCATTGATATTGTTGTAGCATTTGTAGTGGTATTGAGTTGCAAGGATTACTAGTTGTAATCAGTTCGATTTGGTGGATAATAATATTGGGCTTTCTATTGGTGGATGTAGCTCGAGTATGGGTGAACCATGTTAAAAATTGTCTCTCGTTGTTATTATTTCTATGTTTTTCATTCTTCTATTTAATATTTATTTTTATTTAATTGATATTTTTTGCATGCAATTCCTAACAAGTGGTATCAGAGCGGGTTGTGTTCGATTATCATCTGCAGGAAGGTCTCACGGTTGAGTGGGAGTATCACGGTTAAGTGGGAGTGATGGAAGACAAGGGTAAATTGAAGGTAGATAAATTCAATGGGAAAAACTATCAATTATGGAATATGTAGATGGAGGATTATCTATATTAGAAGGATTTATGGAGGCTGTTGGAAGGAATAACCAAGAAACCGACAACAATGAGTGATGAGGATTAGAATCTTCTGGATAGAAAGGCATTGGGAGCCATTCGTTTATGGAGCACAATCGGCGGAATTCAATAGTACAACAACAAAGACAACTCAAGAGTTGATGGAAACCCTAGCAAATTTATATGAAAATCCTTCTGCTCTAAATAAGGTATTTCTTATGAAGCATTTATTTAATATGAAAATGGCGGAAGGTGGGTCAATTGCTGATCATTTAAATGAGTTTAATATGGTTACCAGTCAATTAACTTCTATAAATGTAAACTTCGGTGAAGAAGTTAGGGCTCTTTTGATTCTATGTTCTTTACCTGAAAGCTGAAATAGCTTGGTAATGGCTGTTAGCAATTTTGTTTCTGGTTCGAATACATTAAAATTTGATGATGTTGTTGGTGTTATTTTGAGCGAGAAAGTTCGTAGGAAAAGCTCAGGTGGAACATCCACTTTAGGTAGTGTTTTGAATGTAGAAAGAAGGGGAAAAACAAAGGAGAGAGGAAACAATTCTAGATGTCATGGGAAGTTATGAGGAAAATAAAAGGACAAAAGGTTCCAATCTAGAGACAAGAAGGATTCTTGGTACTATGGTAAGTCGGGTCATTTAAAGAAAGATTGCTGGTCTCGGAAAAATAAAGGAGACAAAAAGGAAGTAAAGAGGAAAATATGGTAAGTAACAAAGTTGATGAGGATGCTTTGATTCTTTCCCTTGATAATGTTGATGATTCATGGGTTTTAGATTCAGGGGCCTCATTTCATGCTACACCCCATAGAAGTTATTTTCTTGATTATGTCCAAGGGGATTTTGGGATGGTTTATTTGGGAGATAAAAAACCCTGTCAAATTGTTGGAAAGGGAATAATTAAGATTAAGTTGCATAATTGGAATCATTGGATACTACAAGAGTTAAGGCATGTTCCAAGACTAAGTAGGAATTGAATTTTAGCAGGGCAACTAGGTGATGAAGGTTGCACAGTTACTTTAAATGATAAAAATTGGAAGGTTTCAAAAAGTTTCTTAATAGTAGAAAAAGGTGTGAAAGTAGGCACCTTATATATTTGTATAGGTCATACTGTTCCTTCTACTTTAGTTGTTGCAGAGAACACACAAACAGGTTTAAGAATAGTTGCTGCGGGTTTGCAGGAAGAGACTAAAACAGTTGTTACAGGTTTTGAGACAACACTATGGCATAACAGACTTGGGCATATGAGTGAAAAAGGTATGAAGGTAATTCATTCTAAGAAAGTTTTACTAGGACTGTAATGCATTAATATGGATTTATGTGAAAGTTGTGTGTATAGAAAACAAAAGAGAGTTAGTTGTCTCAAGGATAGGAAGCAAAAGAAAGGTGAAAAGTTGGAGCTTGTGCATATAGATGTATAGGGATTGGCTCAGGTATCTTCTCTCAGTGGCTCTTGGTATTATGTTACATTCATAGATGATGCAACTAGGAAGGTTTGGATTTATTTCCTTGAGTAGAAATCTGATGTATTTGAAACATTTAAGAAATGGAGAAGCTTGGTTGAGAATGAGACGGGTAAAAGATTAAAATGTATCAGATCTGATAATGGTGGTGAGTATTGTAGCAAATAATTTGAAGATCATTGTTCCTTTAATGGAATTCGTAGGTAGAAAATAGTTCTAGGGACTCCACAAGAAAATGGAGTGGTTGAGCGAATGAATAGAACAATAATGGAGTGTGCACGGACTATGAGATTTCATGTTGGATTCCTTTAAACATGTGGGAAGAGGCTGTAAACACTATTTTTTATTTAATTAATAGAGGTCCCTCTAATCCTTTGGGTTGTGATATTCCAGAGGAAGCATGGATAGGTAAGAAGGTGAGTTATTCTTTTCTCAAGACCTTCGGTTGTGAAGCATTTGCACATGTAGATTTTGAAAATAGAACCAAGCTTGATGCAAAATAAAAGAAATGTATATTTGTTGGATATGCCATTGATGAATTTGGTTATAGGATTTGAGATTTTGAAAATCAAAAAATTGTGAGGAGGGATGTCATATTCAATGATAAAGTGCTGTACAAAGATCTGTTGTAGCAACATGAGAAGAAATAAAATGATTATGTAGTGGTGGATGATACACCAAAAAATTATATTCCAGTGGTTCCTCATGATCCATTACAACAACAACAAATACCACAAACTCCAGTGAATTTTAGATGGTCAACACGACTCAGTAGATCTCCTGAAAGGTTTTCTCCCTCTTTGTATTCTATTTTGTTAATAGATGTTGGTGAACCTGAAGGGTATGATAAAGCTATGCAGGTGCACACAAAGGCTTAGTGGGAGCATGCAATGGAATAAGAAATGGAATCCTTGTTGAAAAATCAGATTTGGGAATTATGCAAGTTTCCTGTAGGAAAAAAGGCTTTACCAAAAAAATGGGTTTATAGGCTAAAAGAGGAAGATGGAGGTAAGAAAAAATTTAAAGCCAAGTTAGTTGTAAAAGGATTTTCACAGAAAAAGGGCATTGATTTTGTTGAGATTTTTTCTCCAGTTGTTAGGATGACTTCTATTCATACTATTTTAAGTATTGTGGTTGTTGATGATTTGGATTTGGAACAATTAGATGTGAAAACAACCTTTCTCCATGGTGATTTGGAGGAGGAGATATATATGGAACATCCCCAAGGATTTGAGGTCAAAGGTAAGGAGAAATTGGTGTGCAAATTGAAGAAGAGTTTATATGGCTTGAAACAAGCGCCTCGGCAATGGTACTTGACATTTGATAGTTTTATGGCTGAGTAAGGCTACATCAGGTGTAATTTTGACCATTGTGTTTATTTTAAGAGGTTGGATAATGATAGCTACATTATTTTATGTTTATATGTTGATGACATGCTTGTAGTGGGGTCTAACATGGATCACATAAGTGAGTTAAAACAATAGTTAGCAAAATCATTTGCTATGAAGGATTTGGGGACATCAAAATAAATCCTTGGTATGAGAATTTGCAAAGATAGGAAGAATATAAAATTGACTCTATCTCAGGTTGGTTATGTTGAAAAGGTGTTGCAAAGATTCCACATGGAGAATGAAAAAAGCATTCTACACACCTTTCCCTAATCATTTGAAATTGACTAAGGAGATGTGTCTAAAGACACAATAGGAGGAAGACAAAATGTCTAAGGTACTATACGCTTCAGCTGTAGCAATTTTAATGTACGCCATGGTATGCACAAGACCGGATATTGCACATGCTATTGGAGTCATAAGCAGGTATATGAGTAATCCTGGATTGGAGTATTGGAATGTAGTAAAATGGGTTCTCAGGTATTTGAGAGGTACATCCAATTAATATTTATGTTTTGGGGGCTCTAATACTGATTTAGCAGGTTATGTAGACTCAAATTTGGTAGGGGATATTGATACCAGGTGAAGTACTACAGGTTATGTCTTTACTATAGGTGGGACAATAGTAAGTTGGATCTCCAAGTTGTAAAAGGTGGTTGCTTTTCCACCATGGAGGCAGAGTATGTAGCTACAGTAGAGGCAAGCAAGGAGATGATATGGTTGAAATATTTTATGGAAAAATTGGGAAAATGATAGGCCAACAATTATTTTTTTATAGATAGCCAGAGTGCCATACATCTTGCAAAGAATTTTTCATTGCATTCAAAGACCAAACACATATAGTTGAGGTATCACTTCATTCATTCGGTGTTGGATGATGGAAAGTTAAGGCTGGGAAAGATACATACAGATGACAATCCAATGGATATGTTTACAAAGGAAGTGCCAAGGGAGAAGCTGTGCTCCTCTTTAGCTTTGGTTGGTCTTCAAGACTGAAAATAATAAAATTAGAACAATAGGGTCCAGGGTGCTTATTTCCAGTGGGAGCTATAGGGTCAATGGTGTTATGATCAATCTCCAAGTGGAAGATGATATGGGGTGGAGTCTGATCAGTCTCCAAGTGAGAGATTGTTGTTATATGGAGCCTAATCAGAATCAAAGGTTAAATTTTCCCCACTTTTATCGGTGCGGTTTCCCCCAAAATTATTAAATGGGGGTTTGGGGGCAGCGCCCCTTATGGGGTCCAAGGGTAGCATCCCTGGCGTGTTCCTTGTAGTGATATAGGGTAGGGTTGAGGGGCAATGCCCCTGAAACCTCTCACGATTTTTATTATTTTATAAAGGCGCCGGGTGTTATTTTTTTCTACTAGCTGACATAAAAAACCCTATTTTGTAACTAACATAAGTCTTGATAAAAGGCTAAGGGTTAGGGTTTCCATTGATATTTTTGTGGCATTTGCAGTGGTATTGAGTTGCAAGGATTACTAGTTGTAATCAATTTGATTTGATGGATAATAATATTGGACTCTTTGTTGGTGGATGTAGCCAGAGTTTGGGTGAACCATGTTAAAAATTGTCTCCCTGCTATTATTTTTGTGTTTTTAATTCCTCTATTTAATATTTATTTGCATTTAATTGATATTTTCTGCATGCAATTCCTAACAAATCATTGTTAATAGGTTGAAACTGGTTATGGGAAAATTGATTGCAATAAATCAGAAGGGTTTTGTGCAAGGAAGGAAAATATTGGATACAACAATATATATTCATGAGATATTGCACTCTATGGATTACAGTAAAAAACCAAGTATGGTGTTGAAATTAGATATCTCCAAAGCCTATGACAGGGTCTCATGGAATTTTTTATTTGCTATTTTTGAAAAATTTGACTTCACTGGGAAATTCCTTATTTTGATAAAAGTTTTTCACTTCTCCAAAGTATTCAATTATGATTAATGGTATTGCCCATGGATTTTTCTCACCTGGAAGAGGTTTGAGATAGGGGGACCTGTTGTCTCCTTACCTATTTGTTATTGTGGCTAAGGGATTAGGGTGAAACATACATAAAAAACTTAATAATAAAACTTTGAAAGGATTTTGTGCTACCTCTTCCTTACTCCCTGCTTCACATCAACAATTTGTTTATATTATTCTTATGGGAGAAGCTTCTGTGGTCGAAGCTAAACATTGGAGATCTATTCTAGAAAAATATGCAAAAATTTTAGGCCAGTGTATAAACTACCAGAAAAGCAAGATCTATTTTTTTAATTCTAGCCTGGCTATGAAAGAGAAAGTTATATGAATCTTGGAATGTTAGGAGGCAGAGTTACCTGCTACCTACTTGGGCTTACCTCTTTTCTCTCAAAAACTGAAGAACAACTATTGGAACTATATAGTGAAGAAATTCCAAAGTAAATTGGCTGGTTGGAAAGGTAAATTGCTAAGCTTGGCTGGAAAAATTCAACTTTAAAGGCTTCACTATAGAACACACTAGTATACTACCTATCTATGTTTAATATCCCAACATACAAAGCTGAGAGAATTGAAACAATTCAAAGAAGATTTTTATGGTTAGGGGTAGAGGGAAATCTAAGAGATTGGCACATATCAAATGGGAAAAGGTTTGTGCTTCAAAGAAAGTTGGAGGATTGGAAATTAGGCAATTAAAACTCTTCAATAAAGCTTTGGTGGAAAAAATGGGTTGGTTCCTCCTGGAAGATGAAAAAGATTGGGCCAAAATATCTTAGAAATAAGGATGCTAGCTGTTTTATTAGGAAGAAGGAGCTTCCACATGGATTTGTGTTATGAAATAATCTTCTCAAAACAAAAGGAATCTTGACTAGAGGAGAAAAGATAAGGGTAGGAAATGGGATAAATACTAATTTTTGGGATGATATCTGGTCCACATAGACCCCTTTGTTGACTTCTAAAGACCTACAACAAATCGGATTCAGACTCAAAAGAGGTATTGGAAAAAAAGTCTCTAATTACTTAGTTTGGGAAGATTTGAAACCTAGGTGGATAGGATTCAAAGACTACCTAAATAATGTCAGCTTAAGAGGAAGCATACAACAAAACTGGGATGCTGCTTTAGGTCGACTTATGGAACAAATTGGAAATCCTAACTTTTTCTCAAGAAACAAAAAGGATGAATGGATCTAGACTAAATGTGCTAGTGGTAGGTTCTCTATTAAATCTGCCTATGATTCCATAATGCAGCAAAACCAAAATTCAGGTTCTTTTGACTGGCTCAAATTTTGGAGAAAAAAATTAATCTCGAAGATAAATTGTTTTTGGTGGATAGTTATTCATGGTAAGATCCTTACTATTGACAATCTAAAGAAAAGAGGTTGGTATCTTGTCAATAGGTGTAGTATTTGTAATGAAGAAGAGGAAACTATTGTTCATCTGATCTTCCAATGTTCTTATGCTGAAGAAGTTTGGGATTTCTTTCTTAATATGTTGAGGGTGGATTGGGTCTTCCTGACCAATGTTCAAATGTTTGTGGATGGATGGAGCTTTTTTCCTTATTCCCATAATATAATTAAGGACCTTTGGGAAAAAATCCCCCCATTATTGGCTTTGGGCTTGTGGAAAGATAAATAACAGGGTATTTAGGGATACAACAAGGACAAGTAAGGAACTATGTATGATTGTAAAAAGATAAATTCAAGAAAATTTGGAAAGTTGCTCATATAGCTAGGCTAAGAAAGGGCCAATGCAACAAGAACTAAGTATAAAACAACTATGGGGGTTATCCCATGACTTAAACAATATTAAATGGATGAAGCAACTCATAATAATGAATATTGTTTGGATCCCCTAGATCTAGGATGCGTGATGTGCAACTTTGATGGCTACTCAAAAGGAAACATGGGATAGGCTACTGCTGGGGGTGTGATCAGGGATGATAAAGGCACCTTTCTAGGAAGGTATAACAAAGGCCTAGGAACAACAACGAAAAAATATGCTGAAGCTTACGCTATTTGGATTGAAGTAAAACATATTAGAGAGAAGGGATACATTAAAGTCGTTATAGAAGGAGACTCTAAGTTGATAATTGATTATCTTAATGGTGTGACTCAAATCCCTTGGGAAATCAAGGATATGTTGGAAGATTGTAAATATATGATACAAGATAACCAACACTATAAAATATGTCATTCCTTAAGGGAAGGAAATAAGGCCACAGATGCTATGGCCAACTTAGGAGTTAATCAAGATATTTTAATTTTTTGGGACTTCTCTAGGTTACCCAACCGAATTAGAGAAATTATGGTGGCTGACAGACTTGGAGGAAGAAATATTCAAATAACAAAATTAATAGATGGGAATGTTAATCATTGATAAAAGTAATAGGTGGAGGGGTCTAGTGATGATGTGGACCAAATGGATGCATGATGGCAAGCTGATAGGGTGCGAAAGGATGCACATTGTTAAAAGATTGTTAAGTCTCGATGAGAGGAAAGACCAAAATTGGAAAGGAAAAATGGGCTATAGAGTTATGTACTTTGACAAGATGGATTTAATTAAGGAAATAAATGGCATGAGGAAAAATATGGAGATTGATACCCGATTTGATGGATGGAATCGTATGTACAATGGAAATAAAAGAAATTTTAAAATTGGTGTTATCATTGTAAGAAAGGGAGGCGAAGTTGTCACTATCATTAATGATGATATGTGAAAAGGTGACAATTGAGGCTTTAGTTCTTCGATACTTTGGAGAAAAAACCCTAAGCTGCTAATGTTTCAAATGAGTAGTCTCAAAGTAGCCATTAGGAATGAGATAGTTGAATTATTTGTAGCTAGCATTGAGAACGACGAAGGCCATATAAGAGATTTCTTGCTTGTGCCCAAAAATTTCCAGAGTCAAGAAAGCACCATGGGAGGTTCGAGGAAGTGAATAGAACCCCATAAATATGAGTCGCTTCGAAACAATGAGGAACTTTGGGGTCTCTTTGAGAGGGTAGGTTTCAATCCTTATTTTGTTGCTATGGAGGGTTATAATGAAAAACTAAGCTACAAATTCACCAATGCTTGGAGAGATGGCAAGGTTAATTTGGGTGGCATTCAGTTTAAGGTGGATGCAAAGTTAATTGCACAAGCTACAAGACTGGCTTATGAAGTAAAGAAAGTGGCCAAGGTCAGCAATGGTAAGTATCAATATTTCATTGAAAAGTTCTTTGAAGATAAAGAAAAAGTAGAAAGATTTCAAAATGGCTATTCTAGAATTAAGCTTCTGCCACCATATCATAATGTTTGTTTTATAGTTATGAAATATTTCACCCTTGAAGGTCGCTACCAGTCCGTCCATGGGTATCATTTCCCCATCCTCAACCATATAAGACATTTGGAAAAAATCAATGTTCTGTTCTTTCTGTTTTCTTCCTTGAACCAGAGTTTAACTCATGGAGCCAACCCACCTTTACACCAAGGACTCATTAGAGCCATTTGCAAGTTTGTTTTAGCCAATGCTCTCTAGAGAAACCCTACCCTTAAACTGATTGAAAACCCAAAACGTCAAAGCTTGGTGAAAATTGAGCTTATTGAAGACACTCCCCAGCCCGCGGCTAAAAAACCTAACAAGGAATCTCCTAAACCTAATGAGGCTTTGTGGAAGGATATATTGGTTATTACACCTGAAAAGAGAAGGGTCGACTCCATGGACCTAGGGGCTAAAAAGAAGAGGAAACTATTGTAGCACTAATTGGGGGTGGAATCGTAATGATTACCATTCCTGATGACAATGAGGTGAGAGGATCTAACTTGGGTGGGAGAAGGTCTAAAAGATTGGCTTTAGCAGTCGAAAGGTCAAGACAATAACAAAAAATCATAGAGCCTTGAGGAGAAAAACACCCACAGTCCACAAGAAAGTAAGGAAAAAGAGGTGATGGAAGAGGTCCCAGACAGCTTGGGCAAGGATTTGATGGAGGAAGATTCAGAAGTGGAAAGTGATGATGGAAATGAGAATGAGGATAAGGATGAGGACTTGCAGCAAGAGATGAGTTGGGAGGAGGATGGTGGTAATGCTATGGATAGTCAAGAGAGGACAAAATCAGAAAACAAGGAGGAATAAAAGGTCAAAGATGATCGTAATGAGAGGGTCAAAAAATTGGAGGAAAGGTTGAATGCCTTGGAAAAATGGAGGAAAGGGAAGGTTAAGGATGGTATAATTCAAGTTGTTGAAATCATTGAGAAGAGAAAGATTGAGGAAAGACTACAAGTTTTAGAGGAAGAAATGCAAGAACAAGATAAAGACAATAGAATTCAAACCCTAGAAAAGGATATTAAAAGTTTATGCTCTGTGGTTGATGCTGTTATGAAGAAGGCTATAATGGCCATTGCTTCTGGAATTCGCAAAATTAAAAAACAACAAAAGAAAAAAGCAACGAATGAGAAGGAGGACTTGGTTGGGAAGATGGAGCCGAAGGAAGTAGTGGAGGACATGGTGGAGGACCTACTGATAGCATGGAAACTAATTGAGGAAGCATAACAATGATGCTTCGTGCTATTCTTTATTTTTGTTTAGATGGTCAATTCTGTTATCTTTCAAACTTTTGTTAATGGCCGTTGGGGCCTATTATATATTGTCTGTAGGACTAATAATATTTTTTAGTTTCAATATGGACAATTTGAAAGTTATTAATAGGTTTATTAAGTTAAGTAGGATGGATGTTGCTGATAGTGGGTTAATTTTTTTTGATATTGTTGGTAGAACTGCAATGTTTGATCGAATGGGTATTGGTTAGGCCTTTTGCTTGTGGGAGGGGGAAGTTTGGTGGGCTTCCTTTTTTTGTTGTTTCTTGCCACCTGCTGTTCTCATATTTTTGTATTAATCTGTTTGGGTCAGGGTCCTCTCCCTGCTTAATCGATCAAAAACATTTTATTTCCATTTGCAATGTTTTTGTCAATTTAATAGCTATAATTTATATTCTACTTAATATTAGATAATAGTTCTACTTAAGGTTACATAATAATTTTACTTAATATTACATAATATAATTCTACTTAATCTTATATTTAAATTCTTCTTTGTATTTTACAAAGCTTTTTTTTTAAATTACTCTTGAACTCTTCCATATGTAAATTTTTGGTATTTTGAAAATTTCAAGGTAAAATTTATGACACATCGTACATATATAACCATACATGATATAATGGCCACTGTTTCTGGAATTGACAAAATTAAAAAAACAACAAAAGAAAAAAGCAATAGATGAGAAGGAGGACTTGGTTGGGAAGATGGAGCCGAAGGAAGCAGTGGAGGATACAGTGGAGTACCTGTTGATAGCATGGAAATTGATCAAGGAAGCATAACAATGATGCTTCGTGTTACTGTTCTTTATTTTTGTTTAGATGGTCAATTTTGTTATCTTTCAAACTTTGGTTAATGGCTGTTGGGGCCTATTATATATTATCTATAGGACTGATAATATTTTTAGTTTCAACATGGACAATTTGAAAGTTATTAATAGGTTTATTAAGTTAAGTAGGATGGATACTGATAATAGTGGGTTAAAGTTTTTTGATACTATTGGTAGAACTGCAATGTTTGATCTAATGGGTATTGGTTAGGCTTTTTGCTTGTGGGAGGGGGGAAGTTTGGTGGGCTTCCTTTTTTTTCTATTTCTTGCCACTTGTTGTTCTCATATTGCTGTATTAATATGTTTAGGTCAAGGTCCTCTCCCTGCTTAATCAATCAAAAACATTTTATTTCCATTTGCAATGTTTTTGTCAATTTAATAACTATAATTTATATTCTACTTAATATTAGATAATAGTTCTACTTAAGGTTACATAATAATTTTACTTAATATTACATAATATAATTCTACTTAATCTTATATTTAAATTCTTCTTTGTATTAAACAAAGCTTTTTTTTAAAGTACTCTTGAAATCTTCCATATGTAAATGTTTGGTATTTTGAAAATTGATTTCAAGGTAAAATTTATGATGCACCGTACATATGTAACCATACAAGATATAATTAGGTGACTAAAAAAAAAGTGGCATGAGATAAAAAATTTATGTCTTAATTGTGAATATGAGTGCCCACATATATATAGCCTATTGGCTAATAGTGTCACATGCTTAAATATCAATTTTTAATCTTTTGATTTGGTTTATTGATTTTTTAAAATTGTGTAAGCTTATTGTTAAAGAGCTAACATAGAATCTTAATTCTATTTAAAGTATTGTTATGGTGAAATTTACATAATAGTGTCATTTTCCATTTAGCTTTGTATTCACTTCAATGAAATATATTTAATGCAATTACATATCGTCAAGTGGTATATGCTTGTGCTAAGTTTAGTTCATGTCCTAATTCCTATTTGTTTATATTTCCTCCCACTTACACTTATTTCTATGAAAATGTTATTTACCTCTCATTTAGTAAACTCTATTCACACTTACCTCAATACATTTTCTTCCTACCTTAATATTTTTATTTCTTTTCCTAGGTTCATCTATGTGTCACTCAAGATTAATCCTATGAAATGCATGAATGAACCTTAAACTCAAATATTCTAATTCAAATCCCAATTTTTCTTATCCTTTTCCCTAGCCATTGTGAGTTGACTTGGTACATGTTTGTGTAATATGTTGTCTTAGCATTGAAAGATATTCACTATGCCACTAATTCACATGTTCAAGTCTATAAATAAAAGAACACCTAGAGTACACCTAATATAATATATTGTCTACAAGTTGATGGGTAATAGTTAGAATATGTAAAGGATAAGCTCAAGATGGTAGGAAAAATGTTTGAATTAAGATGATTATAGACACAATTTTATCCAAGGAAAAAACATGTACCCATAATATAATCCAAATTTTAATAATGATAATAATGAGGGTTGCTACGAACCATCAAGGGCTAAGGTAGGGTGATGGATGATAACATTCAAAATCTTGCACGCCAACTTATGTATACAATAAGATAATTTTAGGGTAATGTATCTATGACAAAGCTAAATTTATATGTCATAATAGTTTGACAAACATTGTATAAGAAGAAAGTCCTAGCCAATATGTTTGTGTACACATTTAAAGTGTATAATTATTCAATTTTCTTATATATATATGAGATAAAAGTTGTGTCAATTCATTTTCTACATCATTCTATACAAATTTTATGGTATTTTTGAACTATTAATTTTTTTGATAAAATTCAAATTTATAGGAAAAACACCTTCTTTCCTCTATGACTTAGATTACATGTTTAAATTAAACAAAAAATTGATAAATGATGTTTCTAATTATTAAATGAATTATGACATATGTTATGTAGGTTTATATTATTTATTTAAAGTAGGAAAAGAATCAATGGTTATAGTCAAATTCAAGAACTACATGATTCAATATAAATATATTCCATCATCAATACCGTTGTGGATATTCAAAATATCCTAATTGATATCATGCACTCGATCCTAATTTACTAACACCAATTCTTCCTTAATCACATCCACACTAACCAATTAACTGAATAATCTTTCTTTAATTAATTTAATTCCTCCTAAAATCAGATAATACACTTGATCAGATTATTTCATCATATTCTTCATTTAATTAAATAAATCAAATTTGTTTAATTAAATCCTAATGTTCTTCATTTAATTAAATAAATCAACTTTATTTAATTAAATCCTAATGTTCTTCATTTAATTGAATAAATCATTTTATTTAATTAAATTACTAATGTTCCAATATCCTCTCATTTGATTTAAATAAACTCAAAATATTTAAATTAAATGTCACAATAAACTAATTTCATCTAAGTTAATTACTCATTAATTAACTCCTAACACTAATCCTTCATTCCTCTAGCTTTTGCAAGTTGCACATGTAAATCAATTTATTTGATTTAATAATTACCCTATTTTCATTCAAATATGGCATATTCTTGGAATATTCCACCAATTTGAATTTTCCCTCCTAAAGGACTTTTATCCTCCACCTTTGCATTGAAGGCTCTTACATGTCCTCTCCTAGAGCCAACTTGGAATTAATTCCTCTTACACCTCCTCTTACACAAGCCACCTCTTGAAATTCAAATTTTACCTACATACATTAAACATGCGCATTGTTCAAAATGTGCTCAACTCTCCTTCATTAGCATGTTGACAAGTGGCACAATGCCATTGGTCCTTTTTTAATCCCACATTCTCCCCATTCTTCACTCTTCAATCCTTCTTCCTTATAAATAGAGGCCCTCTCTATTGGTTTGGGATCCACAAGTTCATCCAAAAGTTGACACAAGTTTATGCAAGTTTATTATCCATAATTTCATCCACATTTCCATCCAAGTTAGCATAGAATTCATCACCCATAGCTAGGTTATTGGCATTTTGCATCAAGAATCACACATCTATCATCAAGCTTATCAAGGAATTGGGAAAGGGCTTATTTCCACATTAAAGAAGCACCAATTCCCTTATAGGATGCTGGTTTGAGCATTAGAATAGTATTTCATTAGTAATTTATTTGGTATTTTGCTTTGATTTCATGTTCTTGTGTTTGAATGAATTTCATAGGGAATGCTTGTTTACACTTTTTCAAGGACTAATGTTTGTTTTTTTGTCCATGTTTGAGTAGGTCTAGGCGAAGCATTCACATTTTGGCGCTAGGAGGGCACAAATATCAAAATTAACACATTTTTTTCTCTATTTCCATTGTTTTTTCCATTTTCTATCTTTTCAGGTTGTAGCGACGCTAAAAAGACAAATGACACTAGAGGAAATAGAGACACAAACACAGTCTCTATTTTTCCATAGAGTAGCATTGAATTTAGCTGAGCGACACTGAAATCCTCAAACAATGACACAATCATTTTAGCATTGCTACCTTTGTGTTCAAATGGAAACGCTATTGTTTTTTTTCCTTTATAGTCAATCTTAAAATGGCCATATCTTGGTCATACAGAGGTCTTTTTCGAAGCTTTTTTTTGAATGGGGTAGAATTTCATAAGATATGCAATGGTGTAAGCGTTTCTCAATTTTTGTAGAGTTAAAATTTTCAATTTTACACCTAAAGTCAAAACACATTGTAACGTGGTCTAAATTTTAGGGTTTTGCTGCTTAATCATTCATCTAACCCTCATATCTTCTTGTTTCTTGATATCATCTAACATTTTGAGCATGGATTCTAGGTTTTAAGAGGAGCATGGAGCATTGAAGTGAAAGAAAAAGCATTTGATATCCATTGTAATAGTGTTTTCAAACACTCATGGGAAAATAACCCATCATATGTTATTTTCCTTTCATGCTTTAGGACCAACTAGCATTACTTTGGGCTTAAAATTAAGCATCTACTTTATCTTTTCAAGTTGGACTAAAATTGAACCTACAAACTTACTAAATCATTGCTATGTTGGGCTAAAAATTGAATAATCAACTTCACACTAAAATTTGGTGCTATAAAAAGAATCCATCATTGCTTTGAGGACTAAAAAATGAATTTGTGCTTGTCTTGTTTTGCAATCTTCTTTACAAAATAATATCGTTCAAATGCGTATGCAGTTCTCTTGCAATTCATGGTGATCTTGAGAATCAAAAGCATTTTAGTGATATTAGGTTGTCTAAAATATTTCCTCCATATTTCAAATTTGGGTTGCTAAAATTGAACAAAATTTGCTAGTGTGAGAAAAGGCATCACATGTGTTCTCTCTTTGTTCACGTAAACAAAGATTGATCGAACTACAAATGTAATTAATCACTATTGTTCACATTTAGAGGGCCTGCTTTGGTGGGAAAAAGTACTCACCCCAAGGGAATGACCCAAGCAGTAACAAGCATAAGCCAGGTTCTTCTGAACCACTATATAAATTTGTGGTTGCAAGGAAAGTTTGCAATCAACTGAGTGATGCATGATAGCTCTCCCCTAGTATCTTTACGATACTTAAAGCCCTTGTTCTAAGGGTTGGGAGACCTCTTGGGGGAGCTTATCATTGTGTCCTTTGAACCATATGCCCTTATTACAAACCCTTGTGTAGTACCCAAAAATCCCAATATTTGTTGGCATCAGGAGGTCATACCTCTGGAGCTATCCCACATACTTGCGGTTCTTTGTAGAGATGACAGTTTCATCATGGGAGATTCATGGGAACTAAAGATTGGTTGACCCATAGTAGTGAGTGCCATGGAGAGGAGCCAGTGTGGTCAAGCTTCTAATCATCCACTTTGAATAAGTGTAGTTGGATTTATCCAAGTGGGAATTCAAAAAATATTTTCTTTTCTATCTTAGGGTTGTGCAATATTTGAGTCAGTTAAACACATTGCTTGGATCCGAAAACTTGGAAAACAAACATTCAACAAATCATCAGAATTTCAAACCCTTTAAGAGGAGAAAATACCTTTGAAAAATCCAAATACTATTGCTTGTCCCTAGGGATTCTATCCTTAGAGGCTTCTAAGTATTTGGATTTATATCTCAATTTTCTCTCTAAAGTCAACATTAGGGAACTATTGCCTTGATTTTCTTGATTTTGACATAATGGACCTTGTGGTATGAAAAAAATGTTGAGACATAGATATTTAGTTTGAAAATCTAAGTAAGAAGTGTGGATGTGGTAAAAGCAATTCATTAACCAAGATTAACTCAAATTGAACCCCACACATGTGCTTGGTATCTTTTGGTCATATGGATTTCCATGCAAACATTGGTATTTTGGTTTGAACTACTCATAGGGTAAAGCATGTTCTTCACTATCTTGGTCTTGTAAACAAGGTTCTCCTTAGGTACATTTAGGATCCAATCAAACACTTCATCCATCCCAAACATTTATCATCTCCATCTCACAAACAACTTTAAAGCTTTGGAAACACCATTCTAGACTTGGATACATCATTAAACCAAATCAAAATCACCTTGTTTAGTTAGGAGTGTGGGAATTCATCCTTTCTCATACCTCTAGTTAAATCAACACCCTTTTGAACAAGTTCATCCTAAGATAACATCTAACATATTGGGATTCACAAGTTCATTATCTAATCAAAACAATCAAAATAAAATCCTAAAGTTTAGCATTGATCCAAAGTTCCTCAAAGTTCAACACACATATCATTCAACCATTTTATCCTTCATCTCATCATTGGTCCTAAATTCCTTAGAGGTCAACAAGGTCAAAAAATAAGAAAAACATGGAATATAAACTTGATTCATACATCATGAGTAATCCAAGTCAACCAAACTATCAAGGCCTTACAATACCAATTTATTATCAAAACTCACATTTATACAATCCATACATGGGATCATTATCCCCTACAAACCTCAATGATACAACAAATGTGAGTTTTCCCAATTTAAATTTTGGACCACCTTTCCCTATGGTAGATTTAAATTAAAGTCAAAACCTACAAATCTATCAACCAAACAATCAATGCATGAGTCTTATTCCAAACAACATTATCCCACCAAATCCATACATGCCAAATATGACTATACCAAATACAAGCTTACCAAAAATGAACATATCAAATCCACACTTGGTGAACTTTGGGATAGATATGTTTTCAAATCACACCAATGTTGTTCAAAGTCCAAACAATATGTTAGAAACTCCATGTATTGATCCAAGTCAAGGTAACACCATGCAAAGTCAAGGCTACCTAAATCAAAGCATTGTGTTTCCCAACCACAACAATGTTCCATGTCAACCTATAATGCAAAATCTAAACATCATCCCAAATTATAACATTTCTCAAAATCAATCTGTCCATGATCCCATGCAAACACCACAAGTATACATTCCAAATATGCTTTCTCAAAAACCAAATCAACTATATCAAGGATATCAAGATCAAATTTTGTGAAATAAAATTTCTTCGCTTAGGAAATTAATTGATTCATATCACCAAGAGACATCTCCACCCCAAAATCTACACGCTGTAGAAGGATCATCTCATCAAAACATTGAGTTGTCTCCACAACCACATTAAGAACAATATCCCCAATGTCAAGAGGTTGGATATCAAGATCAACAACATCAACAACAAACCCAATCACCACATCTCCAATATCAACCACAACAAGAATCACCTCAACAAGCAAAAATATCACAAGAGCACAAACACAAATACACTCCTTTTGGAGATCCAATCGAATCAGTGCTAAGAAAGATACTCAATGCAAAACTCATCACTCTACCAAAGGTAAGCGCTTTCAACTCTGTCCTAAGCTTCCCTTGGAAAAGGGGTGGATTTTATTGTGAGTATCATAGAGAAAATCTTCATAAAACACAAAATTGTATTCAACTCAAAAATCTCATCCAAGACCTTATTGATCAAAAAATAATAAATTTTGAGGACAATGATCAAGATTCAACTACTACTGATAATGATGCCAATATCTTAACCACAATTGTTGATAACAATGATCAAGATCTATCCATCAATGAGCACATTGAAGATGTTTCTACCTTATCCAAAAATCAAATCAACATATATCAAGAGTCACTTTTCAATCATGATAAAAATACACCAACAATACCCAACAATGATCCAATTCAAGAAATGTTAACAACATTTGATCCTATGGTTGAAAACATTGACAATCTCTCCACCATAATTGTTGAAAACAATGATCAAGATCTATCCATCAATGAGCACCTTGAAGATGTTTCTACCTCATCTTATGATCAACTCAATATACATCAAGAGTCATTTTTTAGTCATGATCAAAACCCCTCAACAATATTCGACAATGATTTGTTTCAAGGAGCGTTAGAATTATTTGATCCTATTGACATAATCCACGATCCATTGACCAATAATCATGTTGAAAATGTCTCTACATCACCTAATGAGTTAGAGGACATATCTCAATAATTTATTCCAAAGCATGATCAACATCTTTCACCAAAGTCTAGCAATGGTCCTTTTCAAGAAATATTGACATCCGTTGACCTCATGGTTACAGATATTGAAGGAATCCTCAACTCAACATTTTATCCAAGTCCACTCAAAGATCAAGAGGATATTGAGCCACTTCCCATTCCTAATGAAGATATCCAAGAACCCTTTATAAGCAATCCATCCTTTGAAATGTACCCATGTCAAGAACTCAATCCAAAGTATGTCGGAAGCAATTCCAACATTAACCAAGATCAAGAATTTTTATCTCCACGATACTACAATGATCTAATGGGAACTCTCCTATCTATACAAGATGTCACAAATAATGATCATATCCATATAGCACATACTCCTCAATCTACCCATGAGATGCTTACTCCTAATGGACATGTAGATGATCTTCATTCAAAACAAGAGTCTTATACTTTTGATATCATTACCAAAGAACAAGAGTCTCCTACTCTTAACATTTGTACACATGATCAAGATATAGAGAAATCTAGAGACATATCAAAAATGGGTCATGAAGAAGGCTTCTACAGAAGTTATGAATTGGAAAAATCCTGTGAAGGCATATCAAAAATGAATCATGAGGAAGAATTTTACGGAGATAGTGAATCATCAAAACCTCTTGAAGAAGCATTAAAATATAATATTTCACAATATCAAGCCAAAGATATGAATCAAGAAGTTATCCCACTTATGGAGGATCCTGTTA
This sequence comes from Sequoia sempervirens, assembly GCA_007258455.2. Taxonomy (NCBI): domain Eukaryota; kingdom Viridiplantae; phylum Streptophyta; class Pinopsida; order Cupressales; family Cupressaceae; genus Sequoia; species Sequoia sempervirens. The sequence goes on from VDFB02109042.1 coordinate 10,402,143, forward strand.
CTTATAAACTTGGACCACTTGCCTTTTTTAGGGCAAGCTATCTTATCAATGAGGAAGTTATCACCTTTGAAGATCTAGAACAAAGCAGAGAAGGATTAACACCTTGTTTTCAAGGTAAATTATATCCTATTACAATTTTTTTTTTTCAATAGATGAATTATCAAGGTAGAGGATTAGGCCTACATGAATAGGGTATCTTAGAACCAATACAAATTGTTAGCAATCCTAGGCATCAAGGTCTTGGTTATTCGACAATTAAGGTATCTAAAAAGATTAGTGATACCTCTATAATACTGGGGGCATCTTTATCTAGGGCAAGCATCAACATGGGCAGCACAAAGAGTCCTTATGATGAAACCAATGCCAATACTACAACCAACCATGTCATGAATCTTCATCCACCCATCACCCCATTCACGAATCGGGACCAACATCAAAAGAAAGATTTGAATCAAAGTACAAAGAACATTATCAAAGAAAAAGAAGTTGGGAAGAATAATGGACAAATAAAATACACATGGATACCAAAGAATACAAAGAAAGATTATCCCTATCAAACTCCATTAGTCAAAGAAAATATGGGGCAAAATAAAAAAGGGAATAGTATCCATCAAAAATGTCCACAAAGGAAAAAGAAAGCTTCCCAAGCGACGTACAAAGTATATCAAGCAGTTGGTCCTAATTCCACACACACTTTCGTATCCACCCATCATTTCTCATCTTCCCAAGTTTGGAGAGTCAAAGGTTACAAACTATCAACCAATCCATCTTTTATTCCTAAACACACTCTGGATCCACACCTCCATGCATGATATCCAATTCTCACATTGACCATGTATTGGTAGCCACCCTTCTTCATAAGGATTCAGAAGGAACTCTATTGTGATGTGCGCACAAAGATAGAGTTAACTCCAGTATCAAAAAAGTAGATTAAGAATCTCAAAAGTTGCATTCAAGTGTGTTGTGCCTATAACACACACACATAGTTCGAAACGGGGACCCTCTTTCTTTTCGCTTCACCAATTTTTTTGTTGTCACCTCATTTTGCGTGCCACTATTTTTATGTCCCAAGTGGTTAGTGAGTCTAAAAGAGTCATTTCAAGTTGACCATGTTTTTCCCCCTCAAAATTTTCAAGGCTTTAGGCCTTTGCAAAAATCCCTTGGAAGTTTTCCCTCATCATTTAAAACTGGCGTCCTTGGAGCTAAGTGGGTCTGCCCTTGCGGGTTGCCTTAACATCTTTTCCATTTCAAATAGTTGTCACCCGACATCTTTCTGCGTCTCGGGACCCACCTCTATGATCACCATTTCCATTGTTGATTCAATAGCCAAGTTTTGACTGTTGTCCACCCTAAGGACTCTGCCTCTCCGAGACCATTTTCAAATTTTACTATTCACCAACCTTCAAGTGCCGCTGTATGAGCATTAATCAAGGGCATTAAATGCACTAAATTCTATAAATAGGCCAGAATGAGATGCCATTTTCAACTATCAATTTGTTTAGAACAAGTCAAAGCCCTATGCAAACACCGCTGTGATGCCCACTGAGCTTAGTTGCTGATTCTATGTTGTTACCCATTGTTTTCTCAACCTCCTTCATCAGGTTGCATAGGTAGGTTTTTCGTCGCGCATCTTATTTCGAGTTTCCCTTCATTTATTCTAAAATCTATTAAAATCTCTAAGGGAAAACTTCAAATCTATCTAGAACAATCCTTGACGCACAAAACCCATCAGTGGAAATCTTGATAAACCTTGAAAATCATTAGTAGGTGCCATGCAGAACTTTAGCTCCCTATGGCCATTCTTGGGCCAAGATGTTCACTCCTTGCGGGCACACTACCATAACTTTTCCGTTGGTATTATTTTGAAACTGTTTAACACTCAAAATGACATTTACCACCACCGGGTCTGCCATCGCAGGAGTTCCCCTCGAATTGGTTGTTTTGAACCTAATCAAAATTCATGAACATTGAACGGGCTCCATTGATCCTCTTGGGTCCGCATCCATGAAATTCCACCTATGGGATGCCCCTTTAATTATGTCGTTTTAAACGACTATCTGACTGCATCTTCTCAGTAAATAGATCTCACCCCATGAATTGCCTATTACACTAAACCTTGCGAAAACGTTGAAATCCAGGCTCATTGTGGGTTCCCCTTCATGGAATTCCTTTTGTAGAGTTCTACCTCAGCTTTACCATTCTAAACTACTTTTGTGCCTCATCTTCCCATCTTTCAGACTCCTACCTTAGGCCCGCTGTCCGTTCCTTGGATATTTAAAAAAATAACCAAGTGTACCCTGCGAGCCTCATCTTGTGGATTTCCCTCTGTGGAACTCCGTGATGATTTTTCTAATCCAATTGGCCTTTGCATAACAAATTTCCATGACGTGGGTTCTAAACCTACCACTTCCACCCGAAATCGACAATGGTGACCAAGCACTAAACCTTAGGCAAACCGCTCCTTGTGAGTTGCCATTGGCAAAAATTTCATCGTGACTCTGCTGACCCAAAGAAAAAATGGCCTTTGTCGCTCTGCTATGTGGGACCTGACCTTCCTGTCTCCTTCAAGCTGTTCAAATATCAAAGAATGATGTTGAAGCCTTTGCAGACCCTAAGTTGCGGAACTGTGCTGTCAGAATTTCGTTTACACTTTTCCATTTCAAGCGGCTATAACCTCACATCCACTTATGCTCTCTGACCCACAATAAATTGGATACTGAAAAAAATGAGACATCATTTTTCATGACCGTAGGGCTCATAGGGAAGAATTCCTCCTACGGGATTCCACCTTGCTAGTGTCATTTTAACGAAAAAGCTCCAAATGGCTAAATCATTCACTGCCTCCACCTGCTTCAGACCCACACAACCAAAAGATGAGCTTAATGACTTATAATCTACAAATCAACTTTGAACCACATGTATAAATGACTTATTGTCCTTGGTGGACCCCACAAAGTGACCAAATCTTGAGCTGGGTGGAACCCAATGGGCCGCTGTGCCTTATTTTCTATCCCTCTGCAAATGCCTTTAGAACAACCATCAACTCAGGGAAGTTTGCACCCCTAGGCCCGCATGGCCATAACTCCCTCGAGCGGATGACTAACGATAATCTCCAAGATATGCTAGGATATTTAAATGATGAATTATCTAATATAATGCTGTTTTGCAGGGTTTTGGCTAACGTTCCATGTATTTTATGCTTGAATGTGTTTGTTGCCCTATTTTATTATAGGATATATGTAACCAGCCGTAGGACCTTCCAGGGCGGTTGTGGAAAAAGAGAAAGGAAAAGAGAAGCCAAGACCCCCAGGGGAAAAGAAGATAAAGATCAGATGAAGTACAAATTCCAAGTGGAGCCCATCAACTCCTGGGTCACTACCGATTGGAAAGAGATCTCATACACCAATCTGGGACACATCGACATTGACGAATTCAAAAAAAAGGGTTTGGATCAACCCCACGATAGAAAATGCTAGAAGAATCAGAATGAGTGGGTTGGAAAAATCTTCCAAGTTCCCTCCCACTCTTGTGGCCTTAGAACTTGTCATGGATTGTAGGGAGGCATACCAAGAAGAAACCAAGACAATTGTTGACAGAGATGGGAATATACTAGAAGATTTGTCTGCTAAATCAATAGGGAGGACCTTTCATATCCCTACCTTTATAGAAATGGAAGAAGCCACCATTGTGGATGACAAGGCTATGTGGGAAGAAGACCCCATCAAATGCAAGAGACTGATTAACCAACACTAGCTGAAGGACAAGAGGGGAAGCACAAAAAAAGTACCCCAAGAGCTATATCGAAGCGATTTCTACAAGGATTACCATGATTTGGTAACCTTACAAAGCAAGGTAATGGGCCTCCCTACTTCGACATTCTTCTAGGAATGGATGCTATACTTTGTAGAGGAAATTCTCTGAGGGAAGGTCAAATTCTATTAGGCTAGAATAATCAGCGAGTGCTTGCATGAACAATTTGTGTTAGTGAAGAAGACTTCTCGCTTCTACATGACAACAGATCTATTCTATTTGTTGGCCAAAAATGTAAAATACAAAGGCTTGTTCATAGCTCCTGATGAGGAACTGGGGCTTGAAATGAAGGTTTATGACAAATACCCTCAACTCCAGTACATGAATTACAAGAAGGATTTTCGTATGGTCAATGATGCATTTATCGGCCATATCATCAGAGTACTTGGGGGTGACTTTGAGAGGAGGGTCTCCCACAGTTCCAATGGTTTCATCCATCAGTTTGGATTTTTTTTTTATCCAATTCCCAAAGTTCACCTACATCCAAATTGAGGGATTTTCAGATAGACACTTCAAGCTGCCCCGATATCCTAATGTCTGGATGATACTGTTGGAAGTATCTAGGCAACTACAATGCTCCCATGCACTCTTGAGTGGCAAGCATAGAGTAGCAATCCATTATCCCCTCTCCTTCGGTCAAGGCCAATACCCACTTTCGGCATCTATATGTGCAAATTATTTAGAGAAGGATCTTGTGGAGTATAACCTGGAGCAGCACACTGCCCGACAAAGAATGGACCCTTACGACAAACTCAAGAAAGAAGTCAGAGTTGAGTATTCCCATGTACATAATGTCGAAGACTTCTGGGAAAACTACAAGGATGACAACAAAGTGTGGATGAGGCACTATATGAGTATGATGACATACTTCGTGAAGACCGTTAGGTTGTTTCTCGTACTAGATCGCGTAGTCAAAGAAGAGGATACAATAGTTGATCCTAGGTATGTTGTAGTCGCCAATTTTCCACCACCCATAATTGATTAGGATGAAGCAGAGGTTGGTGACCTCGATATTTTCATAAAGCCCATGGAAGCTAATACAAGAGAATGGATTGAGGGGCAGATCATCTAGCTAAAGCAACAAGGAGTCACTTTAACTTATAGTGAGCTCAAAGAGGAAACAAAGAGCGAGACCAAGAGTGGAGCTGAGGGTACAACCACTGATGTTGCTGCCACTTCTGGGGAAACCTCATCATCCCCACCAAATACTCGTTCTAGGAAGAGAAAAGAGACGACTGAACGATAGCCTAAACATAAAGTCCATTCAAGGAATGCCTTGGAGGGTGAACCCTCCAAGAAACAGAAGAAATCAGGTGGATTTGAAGGAATGCCGCCCATCCAAGAAGATCCACTACATGAGGGCAAGAGACAAAAATACAGGTTGGGAAACCAAAATCTCCACTTGCCGCCTCTATGCTTGTTGCTACCATGATCATCACCCCTTTTCCTGATTCTCAAGTGATGGTTACCTCTTCTTCGACCGTAGTGGACCTATCGGTCCAACTTGCTTTCACTCCGTCGACTGCACCAATAATTGTTATTGATTCCTCTTCAGTCACCACCTCTCCACCTTCTTCTTCTTCCACAAGCCTCTCTTTAGCAACAATGACCACCATAATACCAACTATTTCCCTCCCAGAAGCTCTTTCAAGACACATGCAAAATGTACCAATGGAGCTCTCAGGGATACTTCTGGACCCTACTGTTAACACAAGTTGCTGCCAATCTCCTTGCTCCTCCTTTGCCTCTCATTGAATCACCAACTATGGAAGCAACAATTCTAATATCGTAAGAATTGGAGAAGTGAGAAAGGGAAATAAATAAAGTTGTAGAAGAAGAAGTTGATGAGTACCAAGAGCATCCAGAGCATCAACAGTTAATGATTGACGAAGTAGTCCATGAAGGGGAGGAAACAAGATCCTTCGAGGAGGGTGAGGAGGATGTAGGTACTAAGTACATTATGGAAACCTTTGACATAGACCTCGAGGAGGAGTTGGCCTGATAACTCAAAGATGTCAGAGAGGAAGTTGAAAGGAAACCTTTGATGCAGATAAAAATACAGATGAGAAAGTAGAGGAAGAAACTAAAATTTTGACTAGAGAACAAGATAAAATCCCTGAGCGCCATGAGGAAATACCTCCTTCAGGAGAACAAGAGAAATAATGAGAAGAAAAGGAAAAAGAAGAGAAAGAAGAAGATAAGCCTAAGAAAGAGGCTGAAACAAAGAAGAGTCCAATGATAGAGCATCACGAAGAACACAGGCATGAACATGAAGAAGAAGAGAAGACCTTTGAAGGAGAGGACAATACCATGAGACACACACCCACCATGTCTCTTGAAAAGGAAGCCGTGTTCATCCAAGATTCAAATGAAAAATGAGAAGAAGCAAAGACAGAGAAAGAGGCTCCTAGGGACAAGGAAATTGAAATTAGAGAAGAAGAAGGTGATCATGAATCACCCAAGGGAGAGTCTCAGATGCCTGAGTGGCTGGAAAACAATTGGAAAAGAAAACCTCAACTTCCAGGGATCCAAAGGCAAGGCATGAGGCTATTCTAGTCTGGGCACAAATCAATACAAGAAAAGAAAAGAATACAAAAGTCAGATCTAAGTTGACAATGGACGCCTTTGGGCCTCGAACGGTGTAGGTAGCTACAACATTTGTGGGAGAAGAAGGAATTAGCTACAACATCTCTACCATCAACTTGGGGACGACCACTAGAGAGCAAAAAATAGATCATCTCAAAGAATCCATTGCCATCGTTGTGCATCAAATGTACAAAGACAAGTCTTCGAAGGAGGAGATGAAGGAAAAAATAGAGGATCTCATGGATTACATTTGACAGTGGTCATCAACTGAAGAGATTCCCACAACATCCTCTGCGTTGCCACAAATACTATCCAAGGATCACATAGAAAAGTTGGAGAAAAGGAAGAACTGGACTAAGACTACAGAGGATTGGTTATGTAAAGTCCTCTATAATGGAAATATGGGGATCAATCAGGCTGTCAGGACAACAAAAAAATTCTTGGAGGTACAGAAATATCTCAAGGGCATCAGTAAGTTCTGCACTGACTTCCTTGAGCTGTATAGAGTCACATATTCTAAGATTGAGGCAATCCTTAAGATGCCCCAAAGAATGTGGGAAAAGGAGTTTCCTCTGAAAAAGGACGATCACTGGTTCATGGAAATGTGGAAGTTAAGCTTTGACCATAGGAAGGAGGTACTGGAATGGGTGCTCCATGATGTGGAGGTGGATACTGACTGGGCAAAAGACACCAAGGCAGCTTGCGTTGAGTATTTGAAATAATTAATGACAGATTATGATGTGCCTATCATTGAACTTGATGTGGAAAAGATAAAACCCTACTTCGAGAAGAAGGTGGAAGATGGATTGTTAGGAGATCTTTCAACCAATTTTATGAGTTTTTTTTCTCGGGCTTTCACCCAATCCGAACAGGTCAGATACAATACAACCAAGTGCGATGGAGATTGGGATACACTCACTGGCTGATCCAGGAAATGGAACTTTCAGGTGCTCCAATATGATATAAAGGAGATTGAAAAGCTTCAGGCATTGATCAACAAGTTCATGTAGTATGCCACTTTGAAGAAGCATGAAGGAAACCCAATCATTGATGAAGATCTACTCACCAAGTAGCTACAACAAAAGCAATCAACTAGAAGAAAAAAGAGCTACAGTGCTGCTCACATGAAGACAAAATAGGCTAAATGACAAAGTGTAATTTTATATTGTAATATATTTGGGGTAGGTAAAATCCTAATTTGTAGTGAATCTTGGCCACACAATGAGATTAAATATTGGCCATTCATTTTTCTTTTTGGACAGTATAAATAGAGGGTCTCCTTTCATTTTCAAGAGAGAGTTGAGTTGTTGTAAAGACATGCTGTTGGAATTTTAATAGTTCATTGATTTGGTGGATTCTTGATTTCCAACTTCATGTTGCATGATTCATCTTCTCTTAGTTAGTGAATTTGAGTAGATTAACTTTGCTATTTTTTATGCTTTAGGTTGCTTTGGTAGGATTTAGTTAATGTTGTTCATTGGTTTTGAAGAATTCTGCTGTGTTGATGCCCTTCCATGTTCATGTTTTTTGTTGTTTATTACTGATAAACTAATGTGTAAAGCTAGTCTAAACATTATATGAATGGTGCACCTAAGTTCTATCTCTCTTTCATGGTTTATGGTGAATGAAAGGTTGAAAATATGCAGATCTTAGAAGATTGCACAAGTTTCGTGAGATTGTACTTCATTTTGGTTAAGTGGAACTTTGTTTTGGGAAGGCTGTCCACTGCAGGGTCCTCCATGATCAATGTTCATTGTAGGTTTCAGATCTAGGAACTTCTTCTTTTCCCTACCCTTTTTTCCTTTTTTTTTTAACATAGTTACATTGAACAAGGTTCATTGAACATTGTAAAGCCAAATCTAAAGATAACATAGGAGTTCTAGATTGCTGTTTTCAAACCTACAACAATCAAAGAACATATTTCCCATCTTGTGAACTCCTTTGAAGAACCAATTCTATTCCAATTAAGCTTACGTAAGTGTTCCCTGTGATTAATAGCAAAATCACATAAGAACAACTGAGACATTCCATGCAAGTCATGACATGATACCCAAGAGACCTTGGGGTGATTTTTAGCAACTTGTTGGAGGTTACCTTTCAAGAGAGGTAATGCACCTATGCATTACCTATGTTGAGAAGTGCATAAAAAGACATCAAAAGAATTGGCTCTAGAAGGAGGGCCTTGCTGAGCTAAGCTGGATTGAATTAGTTCATTTTCCCATGAAAGATTTCAAAGAGTTTTAAGATCAACACCAAACAAAGGGGAATTTCAAGAGTTGCAGCCCCCCACAAGGGTTAAGAGAACCAAAGGAGGGGATGTGGCCTCCTCTTCCTCCTCCATTCCATCCGCTTCTCTTCCACCTTCGCCTTCCTTTGCCTTCCATTTACGCAACACTTACCTTCTTTCATTCACTTCCATCCCTTCTACTCAACCACTCCAAACTACCTTTCAACCCCATCCTTCCCACAGCCCAGGAGTAGCCTCTATCCCTGCCCTCCAAGTCCAAGGTGTAGTGCCAACTGCTGCAGCCCCAAGTTACTATTCCCCAATAGAAAATACTACCTCCCCCTCCCCCTATGGCTTGGCTGGTGCAAAACCCTTCTTCCTTGCAATTTAATGCTTACCATGACATTCCCAAGAATTTGGAAAGATTTTGCATGAAGTTCAATCCTCAGGATCCACAAAGGACAACAGTGTTGGGAATTGTCCTTGTGCTGCTGATATGTGGTCATTGATGTCAACACTATTAGCATGGTGATATTAAAGGTTGCATATGTCGAGGATATTGAGAAAATTGTAAAATAATTAGTTATAGGAAGTTTGTGGAGCAGTCAAGGTTGTGAAGGTGTTTTTTTCTATATGTAGGAGATCAACTATTTTGGACTAAAGGGTTTACTGTTGAGAGTGTCTAGTTCATCCACCGGAAGTTTCAAAGGTCCGCATGAATATTTGTCTATGTTATGGAGATCTGTGTTCTGATAGTGTTTTTGTGGTCTTTGTCAGTGTTCTTGATTGAAGTCTATGTGATTTTGGTGATTATACTTGCTACGAATGTTTCTATGTTGTTTCTTGGTGCTCATGGATGCTTCTAGATGATTCTCTATCATTGTTTCATGTCCGCGTTGATCGGTGTGCTCGTGGCCAAAGATTTTCTTATGCCCATTCGATTTTTCTTATTCTTGGCTGACATGATGGTGGTAACGTGTTGCAGATCCTTGAAGTTTAAATTTGAATTGGTTGGTGCACTCGAGGATATTGTTTTAGGTCTTATCTTAATCTTGGTCGATGATGTTTGATCCACATTGTAAATTCATTTTTAAATTTGGGCCAACATCATGTATATGTTTTTGATTTTCATATTTATTTTGGCCGATGAAGTTGTTGATGTAAATCCATGTAGTGGATATATAAGAGTGATTGGTTGTGCGAAGTAAAGTGCAAAAGAGTGCCAGAGAAAGTGCTAGTGTGTGCATAGTGTTCTATCATTCAAGTGCAGAGCAGAGTGAGTGAAGTGTGGAGTTGTTTTGTGCTTAATTGGAACTGTAATCCAGCTTTTGTAGAAGCTATTCTATCAGTTCAAATCCCTGTGGATCTAATCCATTATTTTTTAGGCAGTGAGATCCCTTTGTATTTGAGCAGTGAGCTCTAGGTAGTGTGCCTAAATGCATGTGCATTCCCCTTTTTATATCTCATTATAATTTTAATAGGGTATAATTGTGGACTAATATCCACCGTGGTTTTTCCCCTAATAGGGTTTCCATGAAAAAATCTTGGTGTACTTTGTGTTTCTGGTGTTCTAATTGTTTGTGGTTAATTGCTTGTTCATTAGATTAGAGATTAAGTTAAGTGTGAAAATTTTAATATTTTGTGACAACTGATTCACCCCCCCTCTTAGTTGTCTGTCCTTATTTTGACAAGCAGAAGAGCACATTAAGATATTCAAAACAACAATTAAAGATATGCAGATTGACAATGAGGATGTGGCATGTCAGCTCTTTCAGTACTTGTTGGGAGAAGAATCTTTCTATTCATATATCAATTTTCCAAGGGGATCCATCACTTCATGGGACCTGTTGATGAATGATTTTTGTAGAAATACAAAATTTCAATGAACCCTTTAGAGTTGTACTGACAATTCATGTCCATTCAAAGGGAGATTAATGAGCTGATCAACTCCTTCAATGACTGGTTTCATCGTACTTACATGATACTTCAAGCCCCATACACGCTTAATGATATTGCTGCCTTTCCAGTGTATTATAAAATGTTAGATAATCTTACTACAACATTGGTAAAGAGGATGCGTCTGCCACCCACAAGGTTGGTTGATGCTTATTCTGAAGCGGTCATAACCAACACTAATTTTGAAAAAAAAATCTCTGGTCCATTGCCTTCCTTGGGTCCCATAGCCCATCCGATGTAGGTTTAAGGGCTCAACCAAACATTTTCACATCAAGCACCTCTTATGAACCAGGTGTCGCAGCTACCCATAGTCCCACATCCTGGACAACTGATGAACCAGGCACCTCCCGTGCCTCAGTACTTGCAACCCTAGCAATAATAAGCCTATTCTCAGGCTCCCTAACAACAAGAAGCATACTCACAATAGTCTCAAATTCCATTGTGCCTTTAGGGGCCCAAATTTCCTCCCACGCAACAAAACCAACCAACTACACCTCCCATTTTCCTTCAAAATCAAGCATCACAACCGAGTAATGCAGAGAAAGATTGGATTGAGGAGCTAACAAAAATGATTAAGAAGATGTCCATAATGATGACACATCTAATAAATTTGAACAATCAGTTGCAAGTGTCTCAACGTACCATTCAAGCTAACCTCAACATGGAAAGTAGGGACAACCATGATGCAGGCCCTTCCTCGAGACAAAATTATGAAAGAGGACACAATTCTAATCAAAAATTTGAGAGGAGGCCAACAAAAAGACATAATTGGACATGGAACACAAGGCCCAACAATGGAGGTGTTCCCACTCCTCTTGATTAGCCTGCTAACACAGAGAAGACAGCTAGTGGTGTGTACCTCGTTGAGGTTGCTTTGTCTGGATGGTGTCAGATCCACAAAAAAAATAAGCACTCCAATTTGGATTGCCCTGAGTTCCTCACAGCCGCATAAATATTCCAAGTTGAGGTCCAAAATGCTATGGATAGCACTGGATGCTGGGACCTAGTCTCGTCTGAGCCTTATGACTCCTCCTGTCTCATGGTTAATCAAGCACCATTCCTACGGAGTGAGAGAAACATGCCAAAAACTGAGGATGTTTCACTAAAGGAGGAAGAAGTCCATGAGGTAAGTAGCGAAGAGACCTTGTCTCAACTTTACGCCTATGTAGATAATGGTTCGACATATGAGGCAGAACCACACGTAGGTGAGGTCCACATGTTTAACCAAAGAGCAACCCCCTACTACCTTAGGAATAGACAGGTGGGTGGACCCTTCACGACTTCAAATCCGCCAAATAATTTCAATACCCCACCAGACCTTAATGCCAACAATAATCCTAGTTTTCCTAATGTGTCCATTCAATACCTCAACAGGAACAAGCCATCAAATCAACCTCAAAACTAGTCACAAAACCAGCCTCCAAATCAACCCCACAACCAACTAAGCCAAGTACAAACCCAACCTGCTAGCTCTTCCATAGGTAAAGCATTTGAAACTAAAATTGAGCAAATGGGAGAGTATGTTGCTGAAGAGTTTAAAAAGGTTAAAATTAGCTTGTCTACCTTTGAGTTACTCAAGGTACCTGCAATTAGGCACACCTTTCAAGTTATCAATGGGAATTCCTCCTCTAAGGAAATATAGGAAACACTAGCCAAAAGAGTCTTCTTTGAAGATCCTCCAAGTGAGTTGTTCATTCAACAAATTCATGGAAAGAAGGTGGATCTGACTCCAAACTAGCTGACAGGAAAACAACCAGCAAAAGAATCCAATCAACATGGCAAGCAGAATCCTAAAGAGCAGCCTCCTATGCAGACAAAGGATAAGGCTGGTGATAAGAGCAGAGCTCAAGTGGCTCAGGTGGACATGCCTATGGGCCTCTTCCAAGGGAAGTTGGAGATGACAACTTTCCTTACCACCATCTGGATATTCAAAAATAATTTACATAATTGCTTGTTGGATTGAGGGGCATCAATCAACGTCATGCCCCTTTATGTTTGCAATGATTTAGGCATAGTTCCCACCCATTCTAGGAGGAAGTTAACTTAATTGGACAAGAAAAAGGTCAACATAGTGGGAGAAATGAATCAGATTCCAATGTAGATTGCTACAGATCCAAGGGTGCAACTGTTAGTGTAGGTTTTTTAATATTATTTTTCCTACACATTATTAAGCATACCTTAGGTTATAGGAGATGTGGTTCATGTGAGGACACGTGGCATAATCCATCGATTACATGTGTTGCTCCCACTCACACTTGGGTGGTTGAGTTTCACACCCTCTTTTGGCCTTATATGCCACCTCACAAAACCACTCATCTGTCTCTTTTTGAGTAGGTTATGCCACCTATTTGGCATTTTCCAAGTAGGCATAACTCCCACCTAATTTGGTTATTTGGGAGTTATTACCCCTCTTGGAATTATTTGCCCATATTCTACTATATATTCTGCACTCACCTCTCCCTCTTATCTAGTTCAGGTCTAGTTCAAATCTAGTCTAGATGAGTTCATATTAACTCAATCAATTCAAGGGAGAGTTGAGGCATATTGTATGATTTAGTGTGTGATAATAACATCATTTTGTTATTGCACTATATTTTTGTATTTTATCTCTTGCTGCTCTCGTGTAGAAGGTTTATCTTCATTTTGCAGGTGATCCTGGGTGCTCGAGTTCATCAACTCTTACATGGTATCAGAGCGTCAGATCTGCAAGCCCCTTCTCAAATTTGAGAGATTTGTGAGTTTTTAATCAGTATTGCAGGTTGCAGCATGCCTTTACTTGTCTTAAATAGTTGATTCTACCTTTTCATGCTGTTTTATGGTTGTTGGGGTCGTTTTATGTTGCTAAAGACGTTTTTTTTACACTACATCCATATTTTTTATATATTTTAAAGAAAATCCGCCATCTGGGTTTTGTTCGTAGCAAAAAAAAACCATCTGGGTCGTTGCTAGTTTCTGCATATAGGTTGTATATTTTGCAGAAATTAAATCGGAACATTTCAGCAGACCCCCTCTCCAATTGCATTTTTGATTTTGCAGTCAATCTTTGGAGGGCCATAATTCAGTCATACGAGCTCTTTTTTCAGAGTAATTTTTTTTTATTTGAGTTAGAATTTTGCAGGCTTTGCAGTGGTATGATCCATTTTTTCTCAAGTGATCTAAATTTTCCAGAAAATCAGTTTTATCAGTAGATCTGAAGGACAGTTCTCGTTTTTGGAACTTCAAATGGCTATAACTTTCACATATGACCTCGGATCGAGGTGATTCTTTCTTTGAAAGTTGATATTTTTTTGAGAACTATACATTGGTACTATTTTGAGGTTCTTATTTTGAGATTTAATTATATTTTCAGTATTTGGGTCCAATTTTGGACAGTGTAAAACTCTGGAAAATAACTCCAAAATTGTAAATGCACTAATTATAAAGTGCCACCATTATATTTTTCTGGGGGGGTCATGATTGAGTGAATTTTTGGGGGTAATCTTGTAGTTGATTCTTTTGTGTTGACCAGTTGAGGAGGTATCATGGGTTTTTCTATTCATCCTTCTGTGGTAATGTTGAATAAGGATAATTATGAGTCTTGGAAGAATGGAATCCTAACACATCTCAGGTGGCTTAAGCTCTTGCCATACCTTTATGGGCTCATGCCTGAACCAGACACACCTTGGAAGCAATCAATTTGGGGTAATAATAATGATCACATTATAGGATTAATTGGTACATATATTGATGTTGATATTTATGTGGAGATCTCACATATTGAGTGCCCACACACACTTTGGACCAAGATTTGGGATATTTTTGGAGACCATCATATCTCTCCATTCCCAGATGATCCTATTGCAGATTGTTTAATTCCCCTTGATGATGCTGATAATATACCCTATGATGATGATACTTTAGAGGAGCTTGAGGATAATAAATGTCTTGAATGTCTAGTTGACAAAGAGACTTATCTTCTTCCTTCTCCTCCTCCTATTGAGATCACATCCTCATTTACTATTGCATCTGAAGATACTTGCATTGCTACATTCATGGCTTCTTGTGATTCAGTGCAGCAAGATACACATTGTCTTCCAGATATAGCTACTTCAAATGACTACTTGACAGACATTGCAGGTTTGTTCATAGAGTCTCATATTTCAGACTTGGGAGACACAATTCATGACATTCATCTTCTCTTTGATGAAGTTGATTCTTCTTCAGTTGTGGAGGAACCTTTGGATCCTTTTGTTCATTCTCCACATGATCATTCATCACAGTTTGACATGATTGTGGATACTTTTGAGCAGCATTTGGAGGAGGCATCTTTGTCTTCAGAGAAGATAGTTGAGTCTTTGGATCTTGTTCTACATACATTTCTACTAGGTTCTGGATTTTCATCTTCATCAGTGTGGCCTAGAACACTTGATTTGATGGTGACATCTTTCGACATCAACATGGAGACACCTGAGCAGAGTTCAGAGACTTCATACATTTTCATCATTCTTCCTTCATATTCCTTTCAGGAATGGGAAGACATTCTTCATACACCTTTGGTTTTGTTTCTTCCTAAGGGGAGGAACATTGTTCGACGATCGTGGACCATGTTCTACATTCAGCTTCGAGCTTCAACCATTGGCATAGTTGACTACTTTGGGGAAGGCTACATGGTCTTTCCTATCCTTTCTATTTTGGAGGGGACTTCTTCCTTGCATGGGATTCTTCTTGTGTTGGGAAACTTGTTTTCTTTTCTCTCTTTTGGGAGGAGTTTTGTCCCACTGGGTTTTCTCCTTTACTCCATTTGTGAGAGAGTATTTTGTACATGGGTACCTAACATGGCCTAGTAGCCGGGACCCATATTTGCATCTTTGCATTCTTTCATCCTTTCACCCACCTAAGCTATGCTTAAGGGGGGGTGTTAGTGTAGGTTTTTTAATATTATTTTTCCTACACATTATTAAGCATACCTTAGGTTATAGGAGATGTGGTTCATGTGAGGACACGTGGCATAATCCATCGATTACATGTGTTGCTCCCACTCACACTTGGGTGGTTGAGTTTCACACCCTCTTTTGGCCTTATATGCCACCTCACAAAACCACTCATCTGTCTCTTTTTGAGTAGGTTATGCCACCTATTTGGCATTTTCCAAGTAGGCATAACTCCCACCTAATTTGGTTATTTGGGAGTTATTACCCCTCTTGGAATTATTTGCCCATATTCTACTATATATTCTGCACTCACCTCTCCCTCTTATCTAGTTCAGGATCTAGCTCCTATCTAGTCTAGATGAGTTCATATTAACTCAATCAATTCAAGGGAGAGTTGAGGCATATTGTATCATTTAGTGTGTGATAATAACATCATTTTGTTATTGCACTATATTCCTGCATTTTATCTCTTGCTGCTCTCGTGTGGAAGGTTTATCTTGGTTTTGCAGGTGATCCTGGGTGCTCGAGTTCATCAACAACTCTTACATGGTATCAGAGCGTCAGATCTGCAAGCCCCTTCTCAAATTTGAGAGATTTGTGAGTTTTTAATCAGTATTGCAGGTTGCAGCATGCCTTTACTTGTCTTAAGTAGTTGATTCTACCTTTTCATGCTGTTTTTTGGTTGTTGGGGTCGTTTTATGTTGCTAAAGGCGTTTTTTTTACACTAGATCCATATTTTCTGTATATTTTAAAGAAAATCCGCCATCTGGGTTTTGTTCGTAGCAGAAAAAAAACCATCTGGGTCATTGCTAGTTTCTGCATACAGGTTGTATATTTTGCAGAAATTAAATCGGAACATTTCAGCAGACCCCCTCTCCAATTGCATTTTTGATTTTGCAGTCAATCTTTGGAGGGCCATAATTCAGTCATACGAGCTCTTTTTTCAGAGCAATTTTTTTTTATTTGGGTTAGAATTTCGCAGGCTTTGCAGTGGTATGATCCATTTTTGCTCAAGTGATCTGAATTTTCCAGAAAATCAGTTTTATCAGCAGATCTGAAGGACAGTTCTCGTTTTTGGAACTTCAAATGGCTATAACTTTCACATATGACCTCGGATCGAGGTGATTCTTTTTTTGAAAGTTGATATTTTTTTGAGAACTATACATTGGTACTATTTTGAGGTTCTTATTTTGAGATTATTTTATACTTTCAGTATTTGGGTCCAATTTTGGACAGTGTAAAACTCTGGAAAATAACTCCAAATTGTAAATGCACTAATTATAAAGTGCCACCATTATATTTTTCTGGGGGGGTCATGATTGAGTGAATTTTTGGGGGTAATCTTGTAGTTGATTCTTTTGTGTTGACCATTGAGGAGGTATCATGGGTTTTTCTATTCATCCTTCTGTGGTAATGTTGAATAAGGATAATTATGAGTCTTGGAAGAATGGAATCCTGACACATCTCAGGTGGCTTAAGCTCTTGCCATACCTTTATGGGCTCATACCTGAACCAGACACACCTTGGAAGCAATCAATTTGGGGTAATAATAATGATCACATTATAGGATTAATTGGTACATATATTGGTGTTGATATTTATGTGGAGATCTCACATATTGAGTGCCCACACACACTTTGGACCAAGATTTGGGAGATTTTTGGAGACCATCATATCTCTCCATTCCCAGATGATCCTATTGCAGATTGTTTAATTCCCCTTGATGATGCTGATAATATACCCTATGATGATGATACTTTAGAGGAGCTTGAGGATAATAAATGTCTTGAATGTCTAGTTGACAAAGAGACTTCTCTTCTTGCTTCTCCTCCTCCTATTGAGATCACATCCTCATTTACTATTGCATCTGAAGATACTTGTGTTGCTACATTCATGGCTTCTTGTGATTCAGTGCAGCAAGATACACATTGTCTTCCAGATATAGCTACTTCAAATGACTACTTGACAGACATTGCAGGTTTGTTCATAGAGTCTCATATTTCAGACTTGGGAGACACAATTCATGACATTCATCTTCTCTTTGATGAAGTTGATTCTTCTTCAGTTGTGGAGGAACCTTTGGATCCTTTTGTTCATTCTCCACATGATCATTCATCACAGTTTGACATGATTGTGGATACTTTTGAGCAGCATTTGGAGGAGGCATCTTTGTCTTCAGAGAAGATAGTTGAGTCTTTGGATCTTGTTCTACATACATTTCTACTAGGTTCTGGATTTTCATCTTCATCAGTGTGGCCTAGAACACTTGATTTGATGGTGACATCTTTCGACATCAACATGGAGACACCTGAGCAGAGTTCAGAGACTTCATACATTTTCATCATTCTTCCTTCATATTCCTTTCAGGAATGGGAAGACATTCTTCATACACCTTTGGTTTTGTTTCTTCCTAAGGGGAGGAACATTGTTCGATGATCGTGGACCATGTTCTACATTCAGCTTCGAGCTTCAACCATTGGCATAGTTGACTACTTTGGGGAAGGCTACATGGTATTTCCTATCCTTTCTATTTTGGAGGGGACTTCTTCCTTGCATGGGATTCTTCTTGTGTTGGGAAACTTGTTTTCTTTTCTCTCTTTTGGGAGGAGTTTTGTCCCACTGGGTTTTCTCCTTTACTCCATTTGTGAGAGAGTATTTTGTACATGGGTACCTAACATGGCCTAGTAGCCGGGACCCATATTTGCATCTTTGCATTCTTTCATCCTTTCACCCACCTAAGCTATGCTTAAGGGGGGGTGTTAGTGTAGGTTTTTTAATATTATTTTTCCTACACATTATTAAGCATACCTTAGGTTATAGGAGATGTGGTTCATGTGAGGACACGTGGCATAATCCATCGATTACATGTGTTGCTCCCACTCACACTTGGGTGGTTGAGTTTCACACCCTCTTTTGGCCTTATATGCCACCTCACAAAACCACTCATCTGTCTCTTTTTGAGTAGGTTATGCCACCTATTTGGCATTTTCCAAGTAGGCATAACTCCCACCTAATTTGGTTATTTGGGAGTTATTACCCCTCTTGGAATTATTTGCCCATATTCTACTATATATTCTGCACTCACCTCTCCCTCTTATCTAGTTCAGGTCTAGTTCAAATCTAGTCTAGATGAGTTCATATTAACTCAATCAATTCAAGGGAGAGTTGAGGCATATTGTATGATTTAGTGTGTGATAATAACATCATTTTGTTATTGCACTATATTTTTGTATTTTATCTCTTGCTGCTCTCGTGTAGAAGGTTTATCTTGGTTTTGCAGGTGATCCTGGGTGCTCGAGTTCATCAACAACTCTTACAGCAACAAGTAATTGATATTCAAGTCGTAGACATCCCCAACACCTATGGGATCATAATTGGGCAAGATTTTACTAGAACGCTAAATGGATATGCTGCAATTGATCATTCTCACATGTGGCTACCATGGAGAGGACTACCAAATCAGATCTGTATTGATCGTGAGCTCCGCATGAAGTTCATGATTATGAAATACAACAACACTAACGAGGTGTTGTTTACTGAGATTGAATTGGGAAATTACTCTCCCATCGCATATCAAGAAGAATCAGAAGATTTAGGAGAAGGAATGATTGCATAAGTCTTCTTGGTGCAATGGAGCCCTCCAGCTAATTTAGCCAATACACCTCAAAGCACCAAAATTCTAGTGGAGTTTGATGATGATGAGCTTTACGAAGATGGAAATTTGAGATTACTAGATGGATTCCTAGACTTCATGGAGAAATGCGTACATAATCATCTCATCTTGGGTGCAAGAATGAATTTCCAAGAGCTCTTACTGCCTAATTGGGGCCGGGTGCATAATGCTGCCCATTCCGAGTTTGAGTGCTGTGCTTGTGTCAAACAATAGTGGAACATATCAAAGGTCGTGTTGCCCCCAAGGAAGAGCCGTCGACAGAGAAACTTGCTGTCAACCTTACCGAACCAACACCTATCCCAGAAAATATCGATGCAAGTGTGAAGCCAAAGAAGAGGCCAAGCCTCGTTGGCCCCGAAGTCAAAGAATCATCTAAGTTTTGGAATCTACACTTCAATGGGTCCAAATATAAACAAGGAGCAGGAGCTGGATTCAAACTTATCGACCCTATGGGTAAGACTTATTTTTCTGCTCATAGGCTTCAATTTTATTGCACCAATAACGTAGTGGAGTATGAAGCATTAGTGCAGGGTCTTTTAATGGCTTTGAGAAAGAAGGTTAAACTACTACAACTGTTTAGTGATTCTGATCTAGTAGTAAAACAGGTTAGAAAATTGTACTCTTGCCATGATAGAAGGCTAGCAAACTATAGACACAGGGTTTGGGATCTCATAGAGAGTATATATGCTTTTAATATCCATCTGATCCCTCACTCTAAAAACCATACTATTGATGCCTTGGCTCAGGCATCCAACACCCTCCAACCCCTATCATTGTTTGGCTTAAAAAAATTTATTGTTGAGATCACTTCTAGCCCTTCTGTACTCGACAATGTCACTCACTTCCAGGTGTTTGATGATGAAAAGCACATCCTAGACTTTAACACCAGTTCCAATGTGTTCACAACTCAGATAATCGATAAGACAAAGCCTAAAGAAGCTGAGTTATATCTAGAAGGGGTTATTAATCTTAAGAAAAATACCATTCCAAGAGGTATGGTCCAACTGGAGCATATATTTTATTTGGATCAAATCCGAGATCAGGATCAACAGACCAAGAGGGATTCAATCAACAATCAATGTGATACTCACAACCTTAGAACAACTGAGGAGGTTAAGAATGTTTTCATTAGAAAGGTGCATGCCAGAAGAGAAGAAGGGAATAGTTGATGCTTTGCAGGAGTATCATGATGTGATTGCATGGAGCTATGAAGATTTGAAGACTTATGATACCTCCATCATCATGCACACCATACCTCTTAAGCCTGACGTATGCCCATTCCAACAAAGACAACGCCCCATCAATGCCTTATTGGAACCCATCATCTATAAGGAAGTGTAGAAATTTCTCTTAGCTCGAATCATCTTTATAGTTTGGCAGTCCACATGGGTGGCCAATTTGGTCTCGGTCAGAAAAAATAATGGGGAAATTAGGTTGTGCGTGGATTTCCACAACTTGAACAGGGCATCAAAAAAGGGAAACTATCCAGTGCCTTCTTTAGATGAGGTACTTCAGATCATTTATGGTTCATAGATGATGTCCTTCTTGGACGGGTATTCTAGCTACAACCAAGGGATGGTGTAGTATGAAGACAGGCACAAGACCATGTTCACTACAAAGTGGGGAACCTTTTCCTACAAGAGAATTCCCTTTGGGCTCATCAACACAGGAGCTACTTTTCAACGTGCCATGGACATTGCATTCAAAGACTTGATAGGAAAGTGCATCATCATCTACATGGATGATTTGATGGTGTTCTCCAAGAAATGGAGTGATCATGTCCCCTATTTGTGCAAAGTTTTTCAAAGGTGCAGAGAATTTGGGGTTTCCCTGAACCCGAAGAAATGCATCTTCGGAGTCATTGAGGGTAAGTTGCTCAGATAGGTTATTTTAGAATGAGAAATTTCCATAGACCCTAAGCATATCCAATCCCTTTTGAGGATATAGTTGTTAGGAAACAAGAAAGAGCTCAAATATTTCTTTGGAAAGATAAATTTTGTCTGGAAGTTCATTATAGGCTTTGCTAAAATTGTCAAGCCACTCAATGCCATGCTAAAGAAAAATTATGAAGTAGAGTGGACTCTAGAAGAAAAACAAGGATTTGAAGAAATTAAGAAGGCCATTTCTAAAGTGCTCATGCTCATCAGTCCTGATTACCTCAAGTCATTCTACATTTACTCCTTCGCTTCAGATCACTTGTGTGCTAACATACTGACTCAGAAGGATGACGAAGGAAGTGAGCACCCAATCGCTTTCATGAGTGCTCCCTTGAAAGATGATGAACTACGGTATCAAAAAGTGGAAAAGTAGGCCTATGCTTTGGTTAGATGAGTAAAAAATTCAGACATTATATCCTATGGAACAAAGTATTCACCATTGTGCCTGACCCAACAGTGAAGACACTATTAATGCAGAGTGAGTTAGGAGAAAGAAGGGCCAAGTGGGTTACCTTACTATAGGAGTACGACATGGAAATTCAGCTGATGAAATTAGTACGAGGACAAACTCTCACCAGAACAATATGAGAAACAGTGGTTGAAGTCGGTCTAGAACTCACAATTCCACAATATTAGCTTGAAGAGGTGTCTCCTGGTGAATGGTATAACGATATAGCTACTATCTACTGAACAACAAGTGTTAACCTCATCTCTAGGGTGTTCAAAAGTACACTCTTTGTTTGAAAAATCAGCAGCTACATGCTGTGAGGATCCATACAGTACAAGAAAAACCATGAAGGTGTCTACCTTAGGTGCCTTGGGAAAGAAGAAGTAGATCAGGTATTAAAAGAATTTCATGATAAGTTTGGCACCGTTCACGGGTTTGGTCTTTCCACTGCACATCAGATCATAAGAGCAGATTATTACTAGCTAATGATCTTCAAGGATGCTCATAACCATGTTTACATGCACCATGTCTAAATGACTACTGCAACCAAGGAGAATAATTTTGTTGTCCCGCTGCAACCGGTCTTGGAGGTAAGACCGTTCGTGCAATGGGGTCTCAACTTCATTGGTCTGGTAAGCCCACCATCTTATGTAGGACACAAGTACATTCTAATTTCTTCTGATTATTGTACATGATGGACATAAGCTATTGCATGTAGGCAATGTACTATGGAGGTAGTTGTTAATTTTCTTGAAAGTCTTATTTTGAATCATTTTGGTTGCCCCTATGCCTTGGTTTGTGACAACGGCCCAACCTTTTCATCGCTTAAATTTTCTAGTTGGGACTTTGACTATGGGATTTACCTTAAGTTCTCATCCAACTACTACCCCCAGGGCAATGGCTTGGTAGAATCTACCAATAAGAACCTCATCACTGTGATTAAAAAATTGCTTGATAGGAATCCTAAGGACTGGCATACCTAGGTTCGCTTTTCCCTTTGGAAAGTTCACACTCACCACAAGGATGCCTTGGGTGATTCCTTGTTCCACCTAGTTTACGGCCTAGAGCCTATATTCCTAGTGCACCTTAAGATCCCAACATTCCAATTCATCAACACTTTTTACGAAGAAGAGGATCAACAAGAGGCTCATCTGGTTGAGCTAATCCACTTGGAAGAAGTACGTGACCGTGCTATTGAAATTTTTTCCAAGCATCATGGCATAGTCAAGAGATGGTTTGATCGACGAGCCAAAGTTAAGGCCTTTAGAATTGCTGATCTAGTCCTATGTTGGGACAAGGCCCATGAGAAGAAAGGGGGACATGAAAAATTCGACAAGCTTTGGCTTGGCCCCTTTTAGATTGCTAAAATCCTTGGCGATAATGATTTTTTCTTAAAGACTTTGACCAGTGAAGACATCCCATTTCCTATCAATGGGCATCACCTAAAGCATTATTTCCTTTCTTAAGCTTGTCTAAGTTTGTTCCTTGTAAATACTTATATATAGGTTAGCTGAGGTTGCTTTTGCTTTCCTCGCTTTCTTGTTTCACATTGATTTTGGTTTTGGTTTGTTTCTTGGATGTTTTGTTTTGCTCTAAGGGTGTCCTTGGTTCTTGCTACAGTGGCTATGCTCATTCGATGAATTGTTCACTTTGTTGTCCACTCTTTGTGTTCTTTGGATAAACATTCATTCTTAACTATTAGTCTCTGATCACTTCCGTGGGGGGGTTTCCTCATTTGAACTTAAGCTTGACTTAGAGCCTGACCCTTCATTGAATCCTTTCACATTTATCTCAGATCATGCACGTAACACACATTAATTATTTCTGAGGGGCTATACGATAGTTATTATGAAGGCGATGCAAGTGAAAAATCTCAAGTTTTCTCTAGTGACCACTGTTATTCCAAACCCACGGTAAGCTTCAATGCTTACATGGTTGAGCAAAAGAAAAGAATTTTAAATGCAATATCAGAAATAAAAGAAAAGAAAAGAAGGAAAGTATTAAAATTAAGAAACTGTGTGGGCATGCGGATGACTCTACTAGGGCTATGGACACCTAGTTGGCAGTAGAGCAATATTCGTGGGATCACAGTGACAACTCTGTTGGGGATATGGATGCCTAACTGGCATCGGGGAAATGTCTAGGTTACTTTTGGAGTTAGACAATTTATGTAGCTTGCTTAGCTTGATTAATGGTTTTCAACATGATCTCTAAGGATAGGAAATGAATTCACTCTACTCACGCACTTTCGAGACATCTTGTGGTTCGATTTATCCAAGGGTCTCGTTCTCTTTTGAGCCCCTGGTTCACTTTTGGAAACTGGCCCTTGGTATGTGAAACTAGATATTCTAGGTTCACAATGAGCATTTATCCTTAGAATGCTCAAGAGCGTCCTCCAGTAGAGTCACCATTTGTTATGCCTATAGCACACATGCCTCGTTTTGAACGGGGACCCTCTTTCTTTTCGCTTTTCTAGGTTTTTTATTGCTGCCTCATTTTACGTGATCCTATTTTTTTGTCCCAAGTGGTCAGTGAGTCTAAAAGAGTGATTTCAATTTGACCATGTTTCGCCCCCTCAAAATTTTCAAGGCTTTAAGCCTTTGCAAAAATCCCTTGGCAGTCTGCCGTCATCATTTAAAACTGGCATCCTTGGAGTCAGGCGGGTTTGCCCT
Source organism: Sequoia sempervirens (assembly GCA_007258455.2). Lineage (NCBI taxonomy): Eukaryota > Viridiplantae > Streptophyta > Pinopsida > Cupressales > Cupressaceae > Sequoia > Sequoia sempervirens. The sequence continues at coordinate 10,426,362 of VDFB02109042.1, forward strand.
AGTGAGTCGCCCCTTGTGCATTTCCTTAGCATCTTTTCCACTTCAAATGACTGTCACCCTTCATCTTTCCATGTCCTGGGACTTGCCTCTATGATCACCATTTTCATCGATGATTTAATGACCAAGTTTTGATTGTCATCTGCCCTGCGAAGTCCGCCTCTCCCGTGGCCATTTTCAAATTTGATTGTTCACCAACCTTCAAGTGCTGCCATACGAGCATTAATTAGGGGCATTAAATGTACTAAATTCTATAAATATTCTAGAATGAGATGTCATTTTCACTTGTCAATTTGTTCAGAACGAGTTAGAGCCCTTCGCAAATGCCGCCATCGCACTTGCCTAGCCCAGTTGTCCATTCAACGCTGTTACCCATTGTTTGCTTGACCTCCTTCATCGGGTTGCATAGGTAGGTTTTTCGTCACACGTCTTATTTTGAGTTTCCCTTCATTTCTTCCAAAATCTGTTAAAATCTCTAAGGGAAAACCTCAAATCTATCTAGAACAATCCTCAGAGCACAAAACCCATCAGTCAAAATCTTGATAAACCTTGAAAATCATTAGTAGGTGCCATGCAGAACTTTAGCTCCTTGTTTCTGTTCTTGGGATAGGATATTCGCTCCTTGTGGGCTCGCTACCATAACTTTTCCATTGGTATTCTTTTGAAACTGTTTAACACTCAAAACGATATTTACCACCACTAGGTCCACCATCGTTGGAGTTCCCCTCAGCTTGGCCGTTCTGAACCTAATCCAAATTCATGAACATTGAAAAAGCTCCATTGATCCTCTCCGGTCCACATCCATGGACTTCCACCTATGGGATGCCCCTTTAACCACATTGTTTTAAACAACTATATGACCACATCTTCTTGATACACGAATCCCACCCCATGAATTGCCTATTACACTAAACCTTGCAGAAACATTGAAATCCAGGCTCATTGTGGGTTTCCGTTCATGGAATTCTGTTTGTAGAGTTCTTCCTTAGCTTTTTAGTTCTAAAATGCTTTTGTGCCTCCTCTTCCCATCTATTGGACTCCGCCATTCAGCCTGTCATTTGTTCCTTAGAGATTTTAAAAAATAGCCAAGTGTACCCTGAGGGCCTCGCCCCACAGACATCCCTTTGCGGGCCTTTGTGATGATTTTTCTGACCCAAACGGCCTTTGTGCACTAGCTTTTCATGATGCAGGTTCTAAACTCGCCACTTTTTCCCAAACTCGACAAAGGTGACCAAGCACTAAACCTTAAGCAGACCACTCCTTGCGGGTCGCTACTGGTGGAATTCTGTTGTGACTTCGACGACCCAAATGGAAAATGGCCTTCGTCACTTTTCTATGTGGGACCCGACCTCCCCATCTCCTTCAGACAGTTTGAATATCAAAGAATGATGCTAAAGCATCTGTAGACCCTAAGCTGCGGAACTCTGCTGCTGGACTTTCGTTTGCACTTTGCCATTTCAAGTGGCTATAACCTCACATCCACCCATGCTCTCCAAATCATAGTAAATTGGACGTTGAATTCAATGAGACATCATCCATCATGATCGCAGGGCCCTCAGGGCAGAATTCCTCCTGTGGGATTCTGCTGTGCCTATGCCGTTTTAACAACAGAGCTCCAAACGGCTAAATCATTCACTGCCTCCGCATGCTTCAGATATCCACGACCAAAAGATGAGCTTAATGACTTATTATTTGCAAATTAACTTTGACCCACATGCATAAACAACTTGTCCTCCTTGGTGGACCTCACAAAGTGACCAGATCTTGAGGCGGGTGGAACCGTGCCCTATTCGTCGTCCCTCTGTAACTGCCTTCAGAACAACCATCAGCCTAGGGAAGTCTACACCCTTGGGCTCGCATGACCATAACTCCCTCGAACAGATGACTAATGATAATCTGCAAGATATGTCAGGATATTTAAATGATGAATTATCTGATCTAACACTATTTTTTAGGGTTTTGGCTAACGTTCCATGTATTTTATGCTTGAATGTGTTTTCTGCCCTCTTTGATTACAAGATATATGGAACCAGTTGTGGGACCTTCTGAGGTGATTGTGGAAAAAGAGAAAAGAAAAAGAGTAGCCAATACCCCCAGGGGAAAAGAAGATAAAGATAAGATGAAGTACAAATTCCAAGGGGAGCGCATCAACTCCCTAGTCACTACCGATTGGAAAGAGATCTTAGACACCAATCTGGGACACATCGACATTGATGAATTCAAACAAAGGGTCTAGATCAACCCCACGATAGAAAATGCTAGAAGAATCAGAAAGAGCGGGTTGGTAAAAGCTGTCGGGTTCCCTCCTGCTCTTGTGGCACCATAACTTGTCATGGTTTGTAGGGAGGCATACCAAGAAGAAACCAGGACAATTATTGATAGAGATGGGAATATACTAGCAGGTTTTTCTGCTAAATCAATAGGGAGGACCTTTGATATCCCTACCTTCACAAAAATGGAAGAACCCACCATTGCAGATGGCAAGGCTATATGGGAAGAAGACCCCCTCAAATGTAAGAGACTGATTAAATTAACACTGGATGAAGGATAAGAGGGGAAGTGCAATGAAAGTACCCCAAGTGATTTATCGAAGCAATTTCTACGAGGATTACCATGATTTGGTAACCTTACTAAGTAGGGTAATGGGCCTCCCTACTGCAACGTTCTTCTAGGAATGGATGCTATACTTTGTAGAGGAAATTTTTTGAGGGAAGGTAAAATTCTATTGGGCTGGAATAATCAGCGAGTGCTTGCATGAACAATTTGTGGTAGTGAAGAAGACTTCTCGCTTCTACATGACAACGTATCTAGTCTATTGCTGGTCAAAAAAGTACAATACAAAGGCCTGTTTGTAGCTCCTGATGAGGAACCAGGGCTTGAAATGAAGGTTTATGACAAATACCCTCAACTCCAGTACATGAATTACAAGAAGGATGATTGTATGGTCAACGATGCATTTATTGGCCATATCATTAGAGTACTTGGGGGTGACTTTGAGAGGAGGGTCTCCCACAGTGCCAATGGTTTCATCCATCGGTTCAGATTTTTTTTATCCAATTCCCAAAGTTCACCTACATCCAGACTAAGGGATTTTCAAATAGACCCTTCAAGCTGCCCTGGTATCCTAATGACCAAATGATACTACTGAAGTATCTAGACAACTACAGGGCACCCATGCGCTCTTGAGTGGCAAGCATAGAGAAATGATCCCTTATCCCCTCTCCTTCGGTCAAGACCACTACTCACTTCTGAAATCTATATGTGCATATTATTTAGATAAGGATCTTGTGGAGTATAACTTGGAGTAGCACACTGCCTAGAAAATAATGGACCCTTACAGAAAAATCAAGAAAGAATTCGGAGTTGAGTATTCCCATGTACATAATGTCAAAGACTTCTGGGAAAACTGCAAGGTTGAAAATGAAATGCGGATGAGGCACTATATGCGCATGATGTCATAGTTTTCCAAGACCGTCAGGTTGTTTCCCATACTAGATCAAGTAGTCAAAGAAGAGGATATAGTAGTTGATCCTAGGTATGATGCAGTCACCAATTTTCCATTTCCCACAATTGATTGGGATGAAGTAGAGGTTAGTGACCTCAATATTCTGATGAAGCCCATGGAGGCTAAGACAAGAGAATGGATTGAGGGGAAGATCACCAGGCTAAAGCAACAAGGAGTCACTTTAACTTACAGTGAGCTCGAAGAGGAAATAAAGAGTGGGACCAAGAGTGGAGCTGAGGGTACAACCACTAATGTTGCTGCCACTTCTAGGGAAACCTCATCATCCCCACCAAATACTCATTCCAGGAAGAGAAAGGAGACAACTGAATGACAACCTAAACATAAAGTGTATTCAAGGAAAGCCTCAGATGGTGAACCCTCCAAGAAATAGAAGAAATCAAGTAGATTTAAAGGACTGCCACCCATCCAAGAAGAGCTAGTCCACGAGGGAGAAGAGACAGAAATAGAGGCCGAGAAATCTTCGCCCGCAGTGGACCTATCGGTCCAACTTGCTTCCACTCCACCAATTATACCAATAATGGTTATTGAATCCTCTTCGATCGCCACCTATCCACCTTCTTCTTCCACAAGCCTCTCTTTAGCAATGACCACCACAATACCAACTATTCCCCTCCTAGAAGCTCTTGCAAGACACATGTAAAATGTACCAATGAAGGTCTCAGGGATAGTTCTGGACCCTACTGTACAAGCCCTCATAGCACAAGTTGCTGCCAACCTCCTTGATCCTCGTCCACCTCTCAGTGAACTACCAACTATGGAAGCAACAATGCTAATATCTGAAGAATTGGAGAGGTAAGAAAGGGAAACGGCTAAAGCTGTAGAAGAAGCTGATGAGTACCATGAGTGCCCATAACATCAGCCATTAATGATTGATGAAGTAGTTTGTGAAGGGGAGGAAAAAGGATCCTTCGAGGAGGGTGAGGAGGATGTAGGTACTAAGTACATTGTGGAAACCTTGGATGCAGACCTCAAGGAGGAGTTGGCCTAACAACTCAAAGATGTCGAAGAGGAAGTTGAAAGGTAGCCCTTTGATGAAGAAAAAGATACAGATGAGAAAGTAGAGGAAGACACTGAACTTCCAACTGAGGAACAAGATAAAACCCCTGAGCACCATGAGGAAATACCTCCTTCATGAGAAAAAAATAAAGAACGAGAAGAAAAGGAAAAAGAAGAGAAAGAAGAAGATAAGCCTAAGGAAGAGGTTGAAACAAAGAAGAGTTTAGAGATAGAGCATCATGAAGAACATGGGCATGATCATGAAGAAGAAGAGAAGACCTCTTAAGGAGAGGACAGTCCCATGAGACACACACCCACCAAGTCTCCTGAAAAAGGAAGTCATGTTCATCCAAGATTCAGATGAAGAATGAGAAGAAGCAAAGACTGAGCAAGAGGCTCTAGGGGACAAGGAAATTGAAATTAGAGAAGAAGAAGAAGGTGATCGTGAATCACCCAAGGGAGAGTCTCAGATGCTCGAGTGGCTGGAAAAATAATTGGAAAAGAAAACCCCAACTTCCAGGGATCCAAATGCAAGGCTTGAGGCTATTCTAGCCCGAGTGCAAATTAGTACAAGAAAAGAAAAGAAGCAAAAAGCCAGATCTAAGATGAAAATGGCCGCCACTAGGTCTAGATTGGTGTAGGTAGCTACAACATTTGTGGGAGAAGGAATTAGCTACAAAATCTCTACCATCAACTTGGGGACAACCACTAGAGAGCAAAAAATAGATCATCTCGAAGAATCCGTTGTCACCATTGTGCATCAAATGCACAAAGACAAGTCTTCAAAGGAGGAGATGAAGGTACAAATAGAGGATCTTGTGGCTTACATTTGATAGTGGTCATCAACTGAAGAGCTTCCCACAACATCCTTTGCGCTACCACAACTATTGTCCAAGGATCACATAGATAAGCTGGAGAAAATGAAGAACTGGACTGAGGCTACAGAGGATTGGTTCCAGCAAGTCCTCTACTCTAGAAATATGGGAATCAATCTAACTATCAAGACAACAAATAAATTCTTGGAGGTAGAGAAATATCTCGAGGGCATGAGGAAGTTTTGTATTGACTTCTCCAAGTTGTATGGAGTCATGTATCCTAAGATTGAGGCAATCCTCAAGATGCCCCAAAGAACATGGGAAAAGGGGCTTTCTCTAACAAAGGACGATCACTTGCTCGTGGAGATGTGGAAGCTGAGCTTTGACCATATGAAGGAGATACTGGAATGGATGCTCCATGAAGTGGAGATAGATATTGACTGGGAAAGAGACAACATGGTAGCTTGCTTACAGTATTTGAAATTGATGACAAATTATGATGTGCCCATCGTTGAACTTGATGCAAAAAAGATAAATCCCTACTTCCAGAAGAAGGTGGAAGATGGAACGCCAAGAGAGCTTTCAACCGATTTTATGAGTTTTGCTATTCGGGCTTTCGCCTAATCCGAATAGGTCAAAGACAATACAACCAAGTGCAATCGAGATTGGGATACACTCACTGGACGATCCAAGAAATTGAACTTTTAGGTGCTTCAATATGATATAATGGAGGATGACAAGCTTTAGGCATTGATTAGCAAGTTCATGGAGTATGCCACTTTGAAGAAGCAGGAAGGAAACCCAATTATATATCAAGAGCTCCTCACAAAGTAGCTACAACAAAGGATATCGACTAGAAGAGAAAAGAGCTACAGTGCTAATCACATGCAGACAAAATAGGCTAAATGACAAAGTATAATTTTATATTGTAATATATTTCGGGGTAAGTGAAACCCCTAATTTTTAGTGAATCTTGGACACATAATGAGATTAAATCTTGGACATTCATTTTGATTTTTGGACACTATAAATAGGGGGTCTCCTTTCATTTTCAAGAGAGAGTTGAGTTGTTGTAAAGACATGCTGCTGGAATTTTAATAGAAGTTCATTGATTTGGTGGATTCTTGAGTTCCAACTTCATGTTGCATGATTCATCTTCTCTTAGTGAATTTGAGTAGATTAACTTTTCTGTTTTGTATGCTTTATCTTGCTTTGGTAGGATTTAGTTAATGCTAATCATTATTTTTGAAGAATTCTGTTGTGTTGATGCCCTTCCATGTTCATACTTTTTGTTGTTTGTTATTGATAAACTGTTGTGTAAAGCTAGTCTGAACATTATATGAATGCTGCACTTAAGTTATATATCTTGTTCATGCTTTATGGTGAATTAAAGGTTGAAAATCTACAGACCTTAGAAGATTGTACAAGTTTCATGAGACTGTACTTCATTTTGGGAAGGATGTCCACTGTAGGGTCCTCCACGATCATTGTTCATTACAAGTTTCAAATCTAGGAACTTCTCCTTTTCCCTACCCTTTTTTTCTTTTTCTTTTTATATAGTGACATTAACAAGGTTCATTGCACATTGTAAAGCCAAATCTAAAGATAGCATAGGAGTTCTAGACTCTTGTTTTTGAACCTACAACAATCAAACAGAATGTTTCCCATCTTGTGAACTCCTTTGAAGAACCAATTCCATTCCAATTTAGCTTACATAAGTTTGCCCTATGATTACCAACAAAATCACATAAGAACAACTGCGACATTCCATGCAAGTCATGACTTGACACCCGAGAGACCTTGGGGTGATTTTCAAAAACTTGTTGTTGGAGCTTACCTTTCAAGAGAGGTAATGCACCTATGCATTACCTGTGTTGAGAAGTGCATAAAAAAACAACAACAAAACTAGCACTAGAAGGAGGGCCTTGCTGTGCTAAGTTGAATCAAATTGGTTCATTTTCCCCTAAAATATTTTAAAGAGTTTTAAGATCAACACCAAACAAAGGGGAATTTCAAGAGTTGTAACTCCCCACAAGGGCTAAGAGAATCAAAGGAGGGGATGTAGCCTCCTCTTCCTCCTCCATTCCATCCACTTCTCTTCCATCTTTTCCTTTCTCCACCTTCGATTCACCCCACACTCACCTTCTTTCATCCACTTCCATCCCTTCTACTCAACCGCTCCAAACTGCCTTTCAACCCCATCCTTCCCATAGCCAGGCAGTAGCCTCTACCCCCACCCTCCAAGTTCAAGGTGTAGTCCCAACAGCTGCTGCCCCTCCCAAGTTACTATTCCCCAACAACAAATACTACCTTTGTCTCCCCCTATGGCTTGGATGGTGCAAAACCCTTCTCCCTTTCAATTCAATGCTTACCATGACATGCCCAAGAATTTTGAAAGATTTTGCACAAAGTTCAATCCTCAGGATCCATAAAGGACAAAAAAAGAGCACATTAAGATATTTGAAATAATAATTAAAGATATGCAGATTGACCATGAGGATGTGGCATGTCATCTCTTTCCGTACTCGTTGGGAGAAGAAGCTTTCTATTGGTATATCAATTTTTCAAGGGGATCCATCACTTCATGGGACCTATTGATGAATGCTTTTCTGTAGAAATACAAAATTCCGATCAGCCCTTCAAAGCTATACTGACAATTCATGTCCGTTTGAAGGGAGATTAATGAGCCGATCAACTCCTTCAATGAACTATTTCATCGTGTTTACATGAGACTTCAAGCCCCACATGTGCTCAATGATGCTGCTGCCTTGCCAGTGTATTATGTAGCGTTAGATAATCTTACTGCAACATTGGTAAAGAAGATGTGTCTGCCACCCACAAGGTTGGTCGATGCTTATTTTGAAGCAGTCATAGCCAAGACTGATTTGGGATAAAACATCTCTGGTCCACTGCCTTCCTTGGGTCCCATAGCCCATCTAATGTAGGTCCAAGGGCTCAACCAAGCATTTTCACATCAAGCACCCCTTATGAACCAGGTGTCGTAGCTGCCCATAGTCCCACATCTTGGACAACCAATCTACCAAGCACCTGCCGTGCCTTAGTACTTGCAACCCCAACAAAAATAGGCCTATTCTCAGGCTCCCCAATAGAAACAAGCGTACTCATAATAGTATCAAACATCATTGTACCTTTAGGGTCTAGAATTTCCTCCCTCGCAACAAAACCAACCAGCTGCACCTCCCATTTTCCTTCAAAATCAAGCATCATAGCTGAGTAACTCAGAGAAAGACTGGTTTGAGGAGTTGATGAAAATGATTAATAAGATGTCCACAAAGATGACACATTTGAGAAATTAGAACAATCAATTGCAAGCATCTCAACATACCATTCAAGCTAACCTCAATAGGGAAAGCAGGGACAACTGTGATGCAGGCCCTTCCTCGGGACAAAATTATGAAAGAGGACAAAATTCTAATCAAAATTTTGAGAGGAGGCCGACACAAAGAAAAAATATGACATGGAACAAAAGTCCCAACAACGGAGGTTTTCCCACTCCTCTCAATTAGTTCACTAATGCAGAGAAGACAACTAGTGGTGTGCACCTCACTGAGGCTACTTTTTCTGGATGGTGCTAGATCCATAAAACAAATAGGAACTCTGAGTTGGACTGCCCCGAGTTCCTCACAACCACATAAATCTTCCAAGTCAAGGCCCAAAATGTTGTGGATAGCACTAGATGCTGGGACCTAGTCCCATCTGAGGCTTATGACTCCTCTTATCTCGTGGTTAATCAAGCACCATTCCCGTGGAGTGAGAGCAACACACCAAAAACTGAGGATGCGTTGCCAAAGGAGGAAGAAGTCCATGAGGTAAGTAGCAAGGAGACCTTGTCTTAGATTTTTTCCTCTATAGATAATGGTACGAAAAATGAGGAGGAACCACATGTAGGTGATGTCCACATGTTTAACCAAAGAGCAACCCCCTACTACCTTAGGAATAGACAGGCGGGTGGACCCTTCACGATTTGAACTCTACAAAATAATTTCAATACCCTTCCTAAGCCTAATGCCAACAATAATCCTAGTTTTCCTCATGTGCCCACTCAATACCTCAACAGGAACAAGTCATCAAATCAGTCTCAAAACCAGTCACAAAACTAGCCTCAAAATCAACCCCAAAACCAACTAAGCCAAGTACAAACCCAACCTGCTAGCTCTTCCATATGTAAAGCCTTTGACACTGAAATTGAGCAAATGGGTGAGTATGTTTCTGAAGAGTTCAAGAAGGTTAAAATCAACTTTTCTGCCTTTGAGTTACTCAAGGTCCCTGCAGTTAGACACACCTTCTTTTGAGTTATCAATGGGACTGCGTCCTCTTAGGAAATGTGGGAAACACTAGCCAAAAGAGTCTCCTTTTAAGATCCTCCAAGTGAGTCGGTCATTCAAAAAATTCATGGAAAGAAGGTAGATCTACCTCCAAACCAGCTGAAGGGAAAACAACCAACAAAAGAATCCAATCAAAATGGCAAGAAAAATCCTAAAGAGTAGTCTCCTATGTAGATGAAGGATATGGATGGTGATAAGAGCAGAGCTCAAGTGTCTTAGGTGGACATGCCTATGGGCCTCTTCCGAGGGAAGTTGGAGACACTTCCTTTCCCTACCACCATCTAGATATTTAGAAAGAATTTGTATAATTGCTTGCTGGATTTAGGAGCATTGGCTAACGCCATGCCCCTTTTTGTTTGAAATGCTTTAGGCATAGTTCCCACCCCTTCCAGGAGGAAGGTAACTCAATTGGACAAAACAAAGGTCAACATAGTGGGAGAAATGAATTGGATTCCAATGGAGATTGTTTCAGATCTAAGAGTGCAACAAATAATTGATATTTAAGTTGCAGACATCCCCAACACTTATGGGATCATACTTGGGCGAGATTTTACTAGAACGCTAAATGGATACGCTAGAATAGATCATTCTCACATGTGGCTGCCATGGAGAGGACTTCTAAATCAGATCCTTATTGATCATGAGCCCCGCATGAAGTTCATGATTACCGAATACAACAACACTAACAAGGTGTTGTTTGCTGAGACTAAATTAAGAAATTACTCTCTTGCTGGATAACAAGAAGAATCAAAAGATTCAGGAGAAGGGATGATTGTAGAAGTCTTCCTGGTGCAATGCATCCCTCCAACCAATCTAGCCCATACACCTCAAAGCACAAAAAATCTAGTGGAGTCTGATAATGATGAGCTTTATGAAGATGACAATTTGGGATTACTAGATGGATTCCAAGACTTCATGGAGAAATGCATACAAAATTAGCTCAGCTTGGGTGTGAGAATGAATTTACAAGAGCTATCGCTAACTAATTGGTGTCGGGTGCACAATGCTTCCCATTCCAAGTTTGACAACTGGTTGTGTCAAATAGTAGTGGAACATATCAAAGGACGCGTTGCCCCCAAAGTAGAGCTGTCAACAAAGCAACTTGCTGTCAACCTTACCGAACCAACACCTATCCCATAAACTATAGATAAAAGTGCGAAGCCAAAAAAGAGGCCAAGCCTCGTTGGTCCTGAAGTCAAAGAATCATCTAAGTTTTGGACTCTATGCTTCGATGGGTCCAAATCTAAACAAGGAGTAGGAGCCGGATTTGAACTTATCAGCCCTACGAGTAAGACTTATTTTTCTACTCACAGGCTTCATTTTTATTGCACCAATAATGTAGCAAAGTACAAAGCATTAGTGCATGGTCTTTTAATGGCTCTGAGAAAGAAGGTTAAATTGTTGCAAGTGTTTGGTGATTCTGAGCTAGTAGTAAAACATGTTAGAAAATTGTACTCCTGCCATGATAGATGGCTAGTAAACTATAAACATAGGGTTTGGGATCTCTTAGAGGGTCTAGATGCTTTTAATATTTAGTTGATCACTCACTCCAAAAACCATACTACTGATGCCTTGGCTCAAGTAGCCAACACCCTCCAGTCCCTATCCTTGTTTGGCTTAAAGAAATTTACTATTGAGATCACTTCTAGCTCTTCTGTACCCGACAATGTCACTCACTTCTAGGTGTTTGATGATGACAAGAACATCCTAGACTTCATCACCAGTTCTGATGTGTTCGCAACTCAGATAATTGATGAGACAGAGCCTAAAGAAGCCGAGTTAGATCTAGAAGGGGTTATTCATCGTAAGACAAATACCATTCCAAGAGGTATGGTCCAACTGGAGCGTATATTTGATTTGGATCAGATCTGAGATCAAGAATAGTAGACCAAGAGGGATTCAATCAACAATAAATGTGATACTCAGAACCTCAGAACAATCCAGGAGGTTAAGAATGTGTTCATTGGCAAGGTGTGCAGACCATAAGAGAAGGGAATAGTTGATGCTTTGCAGGAGTATCATGACGTGATTGCACGGAGCTATGAATATTTGAAGACTTATTATACCTCCATCATCATGCACACCATACCTCTTAAGCTTGACGTACGCCCATTTTGACAAAGGCAGGGCCCCATCAATGCCTTATTGGAACCCATCATCTATAAGGAAGTGCATAAATTTCTCTTAGCCCAAAAAATATTTCCAGTCTGACACTCCACATGGGTGGCCAATTTTCTCCCAGTCAGGAAAAAGAATGGAGAAATTAGATTATGCGTGGATTTATGCAACTTGAATAGGGTGTCAGAAAAGGACAACTATCCAGTGCCTTCTTTAGATGAGGTACTTCAGATTGTTAATGGTTCACAGATGATTTCCTTCTTGGATGGGTATTTCGGCTACAATCAAGTGATGGTGCAGTATGAAGATAGGCACAAGACCGTGTTCACCACAAAGTGGGGAACCTTTGCCTATAGGAGAATTCCCTTTGGGATCATCAACACAAGAGCTACTTTTTAGCATGCCATGGACACCGCGTTCAAAGAATTGATAGGAAAGTGCATCATCATCTACATGGATGATCTGATGGTGTTCTCCAGGAAACAGAGTGATCATATCGCCAATTTGTGCAAAGTTTTTCAAAGGTGCAGAGAATTTGGGGTTTCCCTGAACCCGAAGAAATGCATCTTCGAAGTCATTGAGGGTAAGCTTCTTGGACATGTTATTTCAGAACAAGAAAATTCCATAGACCCCAATCGTATCCAGTCCCTTTTGAAGATACAACTACCAAGTAGCAAGAAAGATCTGAAATCTTTCTTTGGAAAGATCTGAAATCTTTCTTTGGAAAGATAAGTTTTGTTTGGAAGTTCATTATAGGATTTGTTGAAATTGTCAAGCCACTCAATGCCATGCTAAAGCAAGATGCCAAAGTAGAGTGAACTCCAGAATAAAAGCAATCCTTTGAAGAAATTAAGAAGGCCATTGCTGAAGCGCCTGTGCTCATCAGTCCCGATTACCTCAAGTCATTCTACATTTACTCCTTCACTTTAAATCACTTGTGTGCTAGCATACTGACTCAAAAGGATGACAAAGGAAGTGAGCACCCAATCGCTTTCATGAGTGCTCCCTTGAAAGATGCTGAACTATGGTATCACAATGTGGAAAAGTAGGCCTATGCTTTGGTCAGAGGAGTAAAGAAATTTAGACATTATATCTTTTGGAACAAAGTATTCACCATTGTGCCTGACCCAACAATGAAGACATTATTAATGTAGAGTGAGTTAGGAGAAAGAAGGGCCAAGTGGGTTACCATACTACAGGAGTACGACATGGAAATTCAATAGATGAAATTAGTATGAGGAAAATATCTCACCAGAACAATAGCAGAAACAACAGTTGAAGTAGGTCCAAAACTCACAGTTCAACAATATCAGCTTGAAGATGTGTCTCCTGGTGAATGGTATAACGATATAGTCTACTATCTACTAAAAAGTAAGAGTCTGCCTCATCTCCAGGGTGTCCAAAAGCATGCTCTTCATTTGAAAAGAAAAAGCTACATACTGTGAGGATCCATACTCTACAAGAAAAACCATGAAGGTGTCTACCTTAGGTGCCTTGGGAAAGAAGAAGTAGATTGAGTATTAAAAGAATTTCCTGATAAGCTTGGCACCGATCATTGGTCTGGTCTTTCCACTACACATCAGATCCTAAGAGCAGGTTATTACTGGTCGACAATCTTCAAGGATGCTCATAACCATGTTCGCACGTGCCACGTCTTCTAGACTGCTGCAACCAAGGAGAAGAATGTTGTTGTCTCGTTGCAACCAGTCTTGGAGGTAAGACTGTTCACACAATGGGGCCTCAACTTCATTAGTCCGGTAAGCCTGCCATCTTTTGCAGGACACAGGTACATTCTAACTACTTCTGATTATTGTACTAGATGGACATAAGCTATTACGTGTAGTGTCATATCCTGTCTCCTCACACAAATTAACTAGTAAACTGAGAAAATTAAGTAGATGAAAATTTCATGAGCTCGGATAACTTTTCTTCATACATGAGAAAAATAAATATTATAGGAAATAATTTTGATATGAAAATAATTAAAATAAAATATATAAATACATGTATAAACATATAGATTTCTTAATTTATGATGATATGAAGATTAGTATTCTAAAAGTGTTTAGAATTGAAGAAAATTAAAATGAGCAAAAATAATATATATATAAATAAATAAATATAAATATACTAGCCATGTGTCAATTATTGGTATGCATTTAAATTTCTTAAGGAACGCATGCTTTCACATTTAAACTTTAATGATGTTGGTATGAATACATAGGTATTCTTTAGTTTGTATAATATATATATAAATCTTATTTATTGTTTTATTTCCAAGATTCAGTTACTAGAAAACTGAAAAGAAATCTTTAAAAGAAGGTAAAAGAAAACTTTAAAAAGGGGGGGAAAGGCATAACGAAGAATGACACAATTGTTTACATAACCTTTCTGGTATTCCCTGCACAACCAAGAATAGACTAGAGATTGATATTTTACATCCTAGAATTTGAGCTTGTAGTGGATCTACATTGCACCATACTTTTTACGCAATTCCATTCTTTTATTTGTGTTTCTGAGGTGGGTTTTGTCTCCTCGCTAGAGGAATTCGATTGTAATGGCAATGCATATAAAGATGAAGTGCTTGTTTTCTAAACAAAGGGAAGAAAGGCCAAAAATACCACATAATTATGGACTCACAAAAGTCAGAGTCCCCTCCTATACTTTGATTAACGGTAGCACTCTTTAGGGCATTTTTGAGATGTGTGGACCATTTACAGGGTTGAAGTTTGATATAGCTCCATGCCAAAAAAATTTATTAAGGAAATTATAGGCATTTCCCACGAGCACAATGTTAATGTTGGTACCGGGGATTGGGTTGATCATTTGCTAGAAGGAGGGCTTAGTGCTTTCAGACAATATGTGCAGAAACAAATAGTAGGGGGTAGCAAATCACAGGTCGGTCGAAATAGAGGAGGAGAAGTGAAGACAAATAATATCGTGAAGCTATTGGCTACGAGGCACCTACTACTCTATGACCTTTCCCAAATCGGTCTTGTGCTACACTTCAACTGTATCGGTGTCCATCTGGTATAATAATCCTTTAAGGTCATGGCATGACTAATTTGGTTTGAATCACAAGGCGATGAGGCTGTAAGTAGTGCATTTGCATTATCCTTATTTTGTCTCGATTATTTATTTTACCTCTATCTTATGTGTTGGAATCTACTTCATTTATGACACTATTGTTATATCTATCACATTTAGATACATAGCTCAACCTTTATATCTTTGAGTGTATTTCTAACATTGGTAACATTCTTTAGAATACCTGGCTGCAAAATTTAAACTTAATTTTATTGTATTCTTTAGAATGCAATAGCTGGTAAATCTTATCTTACATTTGCATCGATTATGGAAATTGGGATTTCCATGTTATTACTGGGAGTAATCAAATTTTCATGGATTTTCCTTATAAATATGATTCTTGCAGCTGGTGCAATCCATTGATTCCTTAATTATTAGTTGGGAAGAATTAAAATCAAGCCAATCGAATCAGTCTCTTAAAAAAATTTATGTTGCAATAATGTGCTTTGTAAGTTGCTTCAGGGAAAATATGGTATGTGGAATTAAGGGCATATCATACGGGTGTGGTCACACAAAGACTCTAGGTGTTAGCATTGAAGTGGTCATAATACTACATATTTTGATTCAAGAAAATGATTCATATTCAGAAATCATTACTTGTTTTTTCTTTATTGCTGTGAATACTGGGTGGATGGATGGGGCAATGAAAGTCGTTGTCAAGGCCATTCATATGCCTCCTACATAGGAAGTTATTTACTTGAGCAGAGGTGCATCTCAGGAATTAGGAAGGCTAATGAGTGTACCTGGAGCATTCTCAATAGTTCTTCAAGGTGAGTGGATAGGCCTATGTAAGTTTATGTTAAGAAGTTATGATCTTCATATTCCTTCAGTTCTTCATCAAATCAACATCGATTATGTGGACATGCAGTGCATGGTTCAAATTAGTGTTGTGTTTTATTTTGTGAATGGATTACGTACTTCATTTTTGTAGTTTTGTTTGATCACACTAGAATTAAAATGCTTTGAATTCATTCTTATTTAGTTTATAATCTATTTTATCTTTTCTATTGTGTGTGTCTGTTTTCTTGTTTTCACAATTTTTTTCCCCTTGTTTGGGTCAGATTTTGGAGAGATCATTCTAGACTTTTCTAATAGTCTAAAGTCACCATATTGGGCACTCTGTTCTTCCGCTACTCACCTGAATCTTCAATTTCTTACCTTTCCCTTTGCCTAAAAGACCTTTGAAAGTCTTCAAAATACTTGTGACTCTTTGTCTACCATTTGAGGCAGCTCCAAAATCATTACAAATCATTTTACAACTTCATGAGAGCTCCATTGTTGTTGTCCCTATTTTTGGACAGCCCTCTAGCATACAAACACCTTCACAAATCTTTTTTCTGTGTGATTAACCTATAGCCTTCAAAGGATCTTCAATCTTTGTCTTGGCTTTAAAATTCGGCTTCTTAAAGTCTTGATTATTCACTGTCCTGCATTTATGACACCCCATACACATCAAGAAATCATTGCTCAACATCATATCAGTAAGTAAAATGTTGGAAAAAGGATTAATCTATCTCTCTAGTAGCCTTATAAAGTATAGTGTTCAGTATCTCTGCTATTATCACCATCTAACAGATTGTTTGTGAACTAGGACAACATTTAAGACATTCTTGAACATAGCTCAAACATTGTTATATATATTGAATAAACAATTATACACTCATTTGAGCATAAAAAAATCTAGTTATCTTGCCGAATTCTTTATTAAATCATTTGAACAACAATACATCATTTCAATCATTGCTTACTCATTGGATGCCTTAATTGTATTTGAGTATACTTTTTGTTTAAAAGAGAAGTATAGATCTATGATCACATCATTTGAAAGAAAACATGAAGGAACCTATTAAGCATGCATTCATTCTATATTTCATCTCTTGGGAGGCAAATTAGGAAGATTGTTTGTTAATGTTTAAAAATATTTAATATTGTTATCTTCTGTAAAGATCGATATATTCTTACCATCATTGTTGTAATAGTAACTCATAATGCCTAACCATCATGTTAAATTCATTCATGTAACATGTTTGTATATGAGCTAACATTTGTGATGAAGATTTCATGACTCAAGAAGCATTCAAGTCAAGATCTATCACAATCAAGCAAGAGCTTAATGCTAGAGTTTTGGTGAGTTGCATCAGCAAAATGTGTCCTTTCATCATACCTTTATCTTATTTCTTTTCAAGGTTTGATTACCAAAACGGGGTTTGCCCAAGGTAAACCCCTATTCACTAACACTTTCTTGCAGGTCTAGGTGGTTGACACATGTATGAGCAAGCCTTTCTTGTGTTTGCATCATTAGGTTGGTCAAATATGATATACTTGTAAGTTATTTACTTTGAGTAAAGATGATGCTTATTTACACTGACAAATCATTTACCTTATTTGATAGACCTTGATTCATTGATGTGCATGTTATTCCATTCTTATAAGTGATGTGAATTATATAATTATTCCTCTTAATTCTCATTACTATATAATTATCTAGTTCTATTAAATTATTTTGGAATTGGGGATTATAATTAGTATGTGAGATGTTTCAAATCCTTAGATGTAGGCAATGTACTACAAAGGTAGTTGTTAATTTTCTTGAAAGTTTTATTTTGAATCATTTTGGTTGCCCCTATGCCTTGGTTTGCGACAATGGCCCAACCTTTTTATCACTTAAATTCTCTAGTTGGGCCTTTGACTATGGGATTTCCCTCAAGTTCTCATCCAACTACTACCCCTAGGGCAATGGCCTAGTGGAATCTACCAATAAGAACCTCATCACTATAATTAAAAAAACTGCTTGATAGGAATCCTAAGGACTAGCATACCTAGCTTCACTTTTCCCTTTGGGTAGATCACACTCACCACAAGGTTGCCTTAGGTTATTCCTCATTCCACCTAGTTTACGGCCTAGAGCCCGTAGTCCCAGTTCACCTTAAGATCCCAACACTCCAATTCATCAACACTTTCTACGAAGAAGGGGATTGACGAGAGGCTCGTCTGGTTGAGCTACTCCACTTGGAAGAAGTACATGACCGCGCTATTGAAAATGTCACCAAGCATCAAGGCATAGTTAAGAGATGGTTCGATCGACGAGCCAAAGTTAAGGCCTTCATAATCATTGATCTAGTCCTATGTTGGGACAAGGCCCATGAGAAGAAAGGGGGACATGAAAAATTTGACGAGCTCTAGCTTGGCCCCTTTTAGATTGCTGAAATCCTTAGTGATAATGCTTTCCGCTAAAGACTTTGATTGGTGAAGAAATCCCATTTCCTATCAATGGGAAGCACCTAAAGCATTATTTCATTGCTCAAGCTTGTCTAAGCTTGTTCCTTGTAAATATTTGTATATAGGTTAGTTTAGGTTGCTTTTTCTTTCCTCGCTTTCCTATTTCACGTTGCTTTTGGTTTTGATTTATTTCCTGGCTGTTTTATTTTTCTCTAAGGGTGTCCTTGGTTCTTGTTGTGGTTGCCATGCTCGTTTGATGAATGGTTCACTTTGTTGTCCGCTCTTTGTGTTCTTTGGATAAACATTCATTCTTACCTATTAGTCTCTGATCACTTCCGTGGGGAGGTTTCCTCATTTGAACTTAAGCTCGACTTAGAACTTGATCCTTCATTGAATACTTTCACATTCATCTCAGATGATGCATGAAATGTACATTAATTATTTCTGAGGGGCTATATGATAGTTATTATGAAGGCGATGCAAGTGAAAAATCTCAAGTCTGCTCCAATGATCACTGTGATTCGAAACCCATGATAAGCTTCAATAAAAGAATATTAAATGCAATATCAAAAATAAAAGAAAGGAAAATAAGGAAAGTATTAAAATTAGGCAACCATGTGGGCGTGCTGATAACTCTACCTGGGCTATAGATGCTTGAATAGCAATAGAGCAATATTCATGGGATCGCAACGACAACTCCATCGGGGCTATGGATGCTTGACTGGTAGCGGGGCAATGTCCAAGTTACTTTTGGAGTTAGAAAATTTATGTTGCTTGCTTAGCCTGATTAATGGCTGTCGGCATGGTCTCTAAGGATGGGAAATGAATTCACTCTACTCACGCATTTACGAGACGTCTTGTGGTTTTATTTAGCCAAGGGTCTCATTCTCTTTTGAGACCCTAGTTCACTTTTGGAAACTGGCCCCTAGTTTGTGAAACCAGAGATTCTGGGTTTAGAATGAACGTTTATCTTTAGAATGCTTAGGAGCATTCTCTAGCAGAGTCGCCATTTTTTGTGCCTATAACACACACGCCCTGTTTTGAATGGGGACCCTTTTTCTTTTCACTTCACCAGGTTGTTTGTCACCACCTCGTTTTGCATGCCCCTATTTTTTGTGTCCCAAGAGGTCAGTGAGTCTAAAAGAGTCATTTCAAGTTGACCATGTTTTTCCCCCTCAAAATTTTCAAGGCTTTAGGCCTTTGCGGAAATCCCTTGGCGGATTTCCCCCATCATTTAAAATTGGCATCCTTGTAGTCAGGCGGGTCCATCCTTGCGGATCGCCCCTTGCAAGTTTCCTTAGCATCTTTGCTATTTCAAATGGCCATCACTCAACATATTTCCCCATCTCGGGACCTGCCTATGTGATTTCCATTTCCATCGTTGATTCAATGACCAAGTTTTGACTGTCGTCCACCCCACGGACTCTGCCTCTCCCACGACCGTTTTCAAATTTGACTGTTCATTGACCTTCAAGTGCTGCCATATGAGCATTAATTAGGGGAATTAAATGCACTATATTCTATAAATAGCCTAGAATGAGATGTCATTTTCATTGGCAGTTTGTTCAGAATGTGTCAGAGCCCTCCACAAATGCCGCCCTCACACCCACCGAGCCCAGTTGCTGATTCAACGCTGTTACCCATTGTTTGCTCGAACTCCTTCATCAGGTTGCATAGGTAGGTTTTCTGCCATGCATCTGATTTCGGGTTTCCCTTCATTTCTTCCAAAATCTGTTAAAATATCTAAGGGAAAAACTCAAATGTATCTAGAACAATCCTCAATGCACAAAACCCATCAGTCAAAATCTTGATAAACCTTGAAAATCATTAGTAGGTTCCATGCAGAACTTTAGCTCTCTATTGCTGTTCTTGGGCCAGGACATTGCTCCTCGTGGGCCCGCTGCCATAACTTTTCCATCGGTATTCTTTTGAAACTGTTTAACACTCAAAACGACATTTACCACCACTGGGTCCGCCATTGTGGGAGTTCCCCTCGGCTTGGCCGTTATGAACTTGATCAAAATTCATGAGCATTGAACATGCTCCATTGATCCTCTTGGGTCCGCATCCTTGAACTTCCACCTACGGGATGCCCCTCTAACCACGTCGTTTTAAACAACTATCTGACCGCATCTTCCCAGTACACGGATCCCGCCCCATGAATTTCCTATTACACTAAACCTTGCAAAAATGTTGAAATCCAGGCTCATTGTGAGTTCCCCTTCATTGAATTCCATTTGTGGAGTTGTGCCTCAGCTTTTCCATTCTAAACTACTTTTGTGCCTCGTCTTCCCTTTTGTCAGACTCCACCCTTCAGCCCGTCGTTTGTTCCTTGGAGATTTTAAAAAATAGCCAAGTGTACCCTACAAGCCTTGCCTTGCGAACTTCCCTCTGTGGGCCTTTGTGATGATTTTTTTGATCCAAATGGCCTTTGTGCACTAGCTTTTCGCGAGGCAGGTTTCAAACCCACCACTTCGGCCCAAACTCAACAGAGGTGACCAAGTGCTAAACCTTAGATGAACCACTCCTTGCGGGTTTCCGATGGTGGAATTTCGTCATGACTCCACTGACCCAAATGAAAAATGGCCTTTGTCGGTTTGCTATATAAGACCCAACCTCCTCGTCTCCTTTAGACTATTCGAATATCAAAGAATGATGCTGAAGCCTCTGCAGACCCTAAGCTACATAACTCTACTACCAGACTTCCATTTGTACTTTTCCATTTCAAGCAGCTATAACCTCACATCCACTTGTGCTCTTCGACCCATAGTAAATTGGAAGTTGAATACAAGAAGACATCATTCGTCATGACCGCAGGGCTCGCAGGGCAGAATGCCTCCTACGGGGTTTTGTCGTTCCAGTGTTGTTTTAATGGTAGAGCTCCAAACGGCTAAATCATTCACTACCTCTAGCTACTTCAAACCTGCACAACCAAAAGATGAGCTTAATAAATTCTAATCTGCAAATTATCTTCGACCCACATGGAAAAATGACTTGTCCTCCTTGGTGGACCCCACAAAGTGAACAGATCTTGAGGTGGGTGGAACCTTGTGGGCCACCGTGCCCTATTTGCTATCCCTCTGCAAATTCCTTCAGAATAGCCATCAGCCCAGGGAAGTTCACACCCCTGGGCCTGCATGGCCATAACTCCCTCAAACGAATGACTAATGATAATCTGCAAGATATGTCAGGATATTTAAATGATGAATTATTCGATCTAACGCTGTTTTATAGGGTTTTGGCTAATGTTCCATGTATTTTATGCTTGAATGTGTTTGCTACCCTCTTTGATTATAGGAGATATGGAACCAACTGGGAGACCTTCTGAGGCGGCCATGGAAAAGAGAAAGGAAAAAGAGCAACCAAGACCCCTATTGCGACGTTCTTCTAGGAATGGATGCTATACTTTGTAAAGAAAATTCTCCGAGGGAAGGTTCAATTCTATTGGGTTGGAATAATCAGCGAGTGCTTGCATGAACAATTTGTGGTAGTGAAGAAGACTTCTTGCTTCTACATGACAACATATCTAGTCTATTTGTTGGCCAATAAAGTACAATACAGAGGCTTGTTCATAACTCCTGATTAGGAACTAGGGCATGAAATGAAGGTGTATGAAAAATACCCTCAAATCCAATATAAGAATTACAAGAAGGATTACTGTATGGTCAATGATGCATTTATCGACCATATCAACAGAGTACTTAGAGGTGACTTTGAGAGGATGGTCTCCCACATTGCCAATGATTTCATCCGCCAGTTCAGATTTCTGTTTATGCAATTCCCAAAGTTCACCTACATCTAGATTGAGGGATTTTTAGATAGACCCTTCAAGTTGCCCTGGTATCCTAATGACCAGATGATATTGTTGGAAGTATCCAAACAACTGCAGCCCACCCATGTGCTCTTGAGTGGCAAGCATAGAGCAGTGATCCCTTATCCCCTCTCCTTCGGTCAAGGCCAGTACTCACTTCTGACATCTATATGTGTGGATTATTTTAAGAAGGAGCTTGTGGAGTATAACCTAGATCAACACATTGCTTGAAAAATAATGGACCCTTACAAAAAGCTCAAGAAAGAAGTCAGAGTTGAGTATTCCCATGTACATAATGTCGAAGAATTTTGGGCGAACTAAAAGGACAAAAATGAAGTGCATATGAGGCACGATATGCGCATGATGCTGTACTTCATCAATACCATCAAGTTGTTTCCTATACCAGATCAAGTAGTCAAAGAAGAGGATATAATGCTTGATCCCAGGTATGATGTAGTCGCCAATTTTCCATTGTCCACAATTGATTGGGATGAAGTAGAGGTTAGTGACCTCGATATTTTGATGAATCCCATGGAGGCTAAGACAAGAGAATGGATTGAGGGGCGGATCGCTCAACTAAAGCAATAAGGATTCACTTTAACTTATAGTGAGGTCAAAGAGGAAACAAAGAGCGAGACCAAGAGTGGAGCTGAGGGTACAACCACTGATGCTGCTACCACTTTTGGGGAAACCTCATCATCCCCACCAAATACTCATTCTAGGAAGAGAAAAGAGATGGTTGAATGACAACCTAAACATAAAGTGTATTCAAGGAAAGCCTTGGAGGGTGAACCCTCCAAGAAACAAAAGAAATCAAGCAAATTTGAAGGACTACCACCCATCCAAGAAGATCCACTCCATGAGGGAGAAGAGATAAAAATAGAGGCTAAGCAACCAAAATGTCCACTTGCTGCATCTATGCTTGTTGCTACCACCATCATCACCCCTTCACCTTCTTCTCAGGCGATGGTTGTCTCTTCTTCTCCCATAGTGGACATGTCGGTCCAACTTGCTTCCACTCCGTCGACTACACCAATAATGGTTATTGAATCCTCTTTGGCCACCACCTCTCCACCTTCTTCTTCTTCCACAAGCCTCTATTTAGAAATAATGACCACCACAATGCCAACTATTTCCCTCCCAGAAGCTCTTGCAAGACACATGAAAAATGTACCAACAAAGCTCTCAGGGATACTTTTGGACCCTACTGTACTATCCCTCATAGCACAAGTTGCTACCAACCTCCCTGCTCCTTTGCCTCTCACTAAACTGCCAACTATGGAAGCAACAATGCTAATATCTAAAGAATTGGAGAGGTGAGAAAGGGAAACAACTAAAGCTATAGAAGAAGAAGTTGATGAGTACCATGAGCATCCAAAGCATGAGTCATTAATGATTGATGAAGTAGTCTATGAAGGGGTGGAAACAGGATCCTCTGAGGAGGGTGAGGAGGATGCAGGTACTAAGTACATTGTGGAAACCTTTGATGTAGACCTCGAGGAGGATTTGGCCCGGAAACTCAAAGATGTTAGAGAGGAAGTTGAAAGGTAGCCCTTTGATGAAGAAAAAGATACCAATGAGAAAGTAGAGGAAGACACTAAAATTTCGATCGAGGAACAAGATAAAAGCCTCAAGCCATGAGGAGATACCTCCTTTAGGAGAACAAGAGGAAGAATGAGAAGAAAAGGAAAAAGAAAAGAAAGAAGAAGATAAGACTGAGGAAGAGACTGAAACAAAGAAGAGTCCAAAGATAGAGCATCATGAAGAACACAAGCATGAGCATGAAGAAGAAGAGAAGACCTTTGAAGGAGAGGAAAGTCCCATGAGACACATGCCCACCAAGTCTCCCGAAAAGGAATCCTTGTTCATCCAAGATTTAGATGAAGAAGGAGAAGAAGCAAAGACAAAGAAGGAGGCTCCCGGGGACAAGGAAATTGAAATTAGAGAAGAAGAAGAAGAAGGTGATCATGAATCACCCAAGGGAGAGTCTCAGATGCCTAAGTGGCTGGAAAAACAATTGGAAAAGAAAACCCCAACTTCCAAGGATCCAAAGGTAAGGCTTGAGGCTATTCTATCCTGAGCGCAAATAAATACAAAAAAATAAAAGAAGCCAAAAGTCAGATCTAAGCTAACAATGGATGCCTCTGGGTCTAGAATGGTGCAAGTAGCTACTCTAGTGGTGGGAGAAGAAGGAATTAGCTACATCTCTACCATCAATTGAAGAGCTTCCCACAACATCCTCTAAGCCACCACAATTGTTGTCGAAGGATCACATAGACAAGCTAGAGAAAAGGAAGAACTGGAGTAAGACTACAGAGGATTGGTTCTAGAAAGTCCTCTATGCTGGAAATATGGGGATCAATCAGACTATCAGAACAACAAATAAATTCCTGGAGGTACAAAAATATCTTGAGGGCATGAGGAAGTTCTGCACTAACTTCCTCGAGCTGTATAGAGTCATGTATCCTAAGATTGAGGCAATCCTCAAGATGCCCCAAAGAACATGGGAAAAGGAGTTTTCTTTGACAAAGGATGATCACTGGCTCGTGGAAATGTGGAAGCCGAGCTTCGACCATAGGAAGGAGATACTAGAACGGGTGCTCCATGAAGTGGAGCTAGATACTGACTAGGCAAAAGACACCAGAGCAACTTGTGTTGAGTATTTGAAATTAATGACAAATTATGATGTACCTGCCGTTGAACTTGATGCAGAAAAGATAAAGCCCTACTTCCAAAAGAAGGTGGAAGATGGAACATTAGGAGATCTTTCAACTGATTTTATGAGTTTTTCTACTTGAGCTTTCACCCAATCCGAACAGGTCAGAGACAATATAGCCAAGTGCGATGGAGATTGGGATACACTCACTGGCTGATCCAGGAAATGGAACTTTTAGGTGCTCCAATATGATATAAAGGAGATTGACAAGCTTCAAGCATTAATCAACAAGTTCATGGAGTATGCCACTTTGAAGAAGCATGAAGGAAACCCAATCATTGATGAAGATCTCCTCGCCAAGTAGCCGCAACAAAGGCAATTAGCTAGAAGAAAAAAGAGCTACAGTGCTGCTCACATGAAGACAAAATAGGCTAAATGACAAAGTATAATTTTATACTGTAATATATTTGGGGTAGGTAAAAACCTAATTTTTAGTGAATCTTGGCCATTCATTTTTCTTTTTGGACACTATAAATAGGGGGTCTCCTCTCATTTCCAAGCGAGAGTTGAGTTGTTGTAAAGACATGCTGTTGGAATTTTAATAGAAGTTCATTGATTTGGTGGATTCTTGAGTTCCAACTTCATGTTGCATGATTCATCTTCTCTTAGTTAGTGAAATTGAGTAGATTAAATTTGCAAATTTTTATGCTTTAGTTTTCTTTGGTAGGATTTAGTTAATGCTATTCATTGGTTTTTAAGGATTCTGCTATGTTGATGCCCTTCCATGTTCATGCTTTTTGCTACTTATTACTGATAAACTACTGTGTAAAGCTAGTCTGAACATTATATGAATGGTGCACCTAAGTTATATCTCTTGTTCATGCTTTATGGTGAATGAAAGGTTGAAAATATGCATAACTTAGAAGGTTGCACAAGTTTCATGAGACTGTACTTCATTTTGGTTAAGTGGAACTTTGTTTTGGGAAGGCTGTCCATTGTAGGCTCCTCCATGATCACTGTTCATTACAGGTTTCAGATCTAGGAACTTCTCCTTTTCCTTGCCCCTTTTTCCTTTTTTTTTATATACTTACACTTAACAAGGTTCATTGCACATTGTAAAGCCAAATATGAAGATAACATAGGAGTTCTAGACTATTGTTTTCGAACCTACAACAATCAAACAACATCTTTCCCATCTTATGAACTCCTTTGAAGAACCAATTCAATTCCAATTCAAGTTACGTAACTCTACCCTATGATTACTAGCAAAATCACATAAGAACAACTAAGACATTGCATGCAAGTCATGACCTGACACTCGAGAGACCTTGGGGTGATTTTCAACAACTTGTTGTTAGAGATTACCTTTCAAGAGAGGTAATGCACCTATGCATTACCTGTGTTGAGAAGTGTGTATATCTTGGAAAAGCATCTTTTTCAAGCAAGCTATTGATGGCACATTATGAAAGAAGTATCAATGTTAGTAGTACCAGGTGGTTCAACTTGATCATAAAATCTTTCACAAAAAAGACAAAATAAAATAAAATAAAAATAAAATAAATCATCAAAATAGTAAAAGATAAAAAAGTCGTCTTCCAGTGAAAACCACTATGGTGGCACTTTGGAAAAGTACCATGATGAAAACCTGGAAAACATGCGTCATGTATAGAATCGAGCATCTATGTGTGCCACTTCTAATGAAAGCATCTTATATCATCCATAATAAATCCAACATTCCATCCATCTTATCCATAATAACTCCATTCATCCATGAACCATTTATCCAATCCATTTTCATCCATCTCCATCCATCTTCCAATTTATCTTGATCTTGAAAAAGTTTGGTGTACACTTTACACTTGCTTATGGTAAACATCTTGACATAAGTCATTTTCATTGATGCTATCCTACCTAGCATTATCTAAGCCATGAAGCATTATCCAAATGAGCATTCTTTATTTGATCACCTTATATTATCACAAGATAATCCATATCCCTCCATCCATACATCTGTCTAGGCATCCACCCATGGAATTCCATACATTGCTAGACACTAGGGGCAGATATTTGCATCTTGCTTCAGGAATAAATCTTGATCTATATCCAACTTATGATGTGATCCAAACATTGGCAAACATAAAATCAAATTCACCAAAGAATTTGTGATCCAAAATCCAAATCAGTAGCCCATGGCACATTTTGACAAGAAGATGTTCCTTATCAATCTTTATCTTTCATTGAACATCAATCCAAACAATCAATGTCAGTTGCATCTAATTTATACTTCAATGTCGTATCAAATCATTCAAAACAATTTTTGTTCCCAAATCAAGCTTCAAAATCTTGATCAATTAAATCCAATCAATCCATCATCATCTCGGGATATCTTTCCCAATCCTTGTGTTGCTTAACACTATCCTTGCATTATTGTGTATCCTCAACAATGTTATCATCATCAATCCATCATCATCTCGGGATATCTTTCCCAATCCTTGTGTTGCTTAACACTATCCTTGCATTGTTGTGTATCCTCAACAATGTTATCATCATCAATCCATCATCATCTAGGGATATCTTTCCCAATCCTTGTGTTGCTTAACACTATCCTTGCATTGTTGTGTATCCTCAACAATGTTATCATCATCAATCCATCATCATATTGGGATATCTTTCCCAATCCTTGTGTTGCTTAACACTATCCTTGCATTGTTGTGTATCCTCAACAATGTTATCATCATCAATTCATCATCATCTCAGGATATCCTTCCCAATCCTTGTGTTGCTTAACACTATCCTTGCATTGTTGTGTATCCTCAACAATGTTATCATCATCAATCCGATCAATCAACCTTAGCTTGGTTTTCAACAAAATCCCAAATAGATCACTGATATCGCCACAAATATCCATATCCAAATCATCAAAATCATGCGAAAAATCCAAAAACATTCAAAAAATCATATCAAAATCCAAAAACAGGTCAAAAAGTCAGAAAACGTCAAAATCATGGTTTTTCGAACTAAGTTGTCTCTGAGCTTAAATGTAGGAAAGGCTAATCTTTGATCAGCCCTTGAGACACTAAAACACAAAAACATTTAAATAATCCAAAAATCCAAAAAGTAGCCTCATAACATAAAAAAATCCAAATATTTGAAAACATCCATCCGTCTCGTTTTGCTTTCACCTGTAATAATCTCATCCATAATAAATCAATCGTCGCCTTAATCCTTTGGAAAAATAAATAGAAACAACCACAACAATTAGCAAAAGCAAACTTCAAACGTAAAATCAAAATTGAAACAACAAACTTTTAAACGCAAAATCAAACTCTTGATCATTCACAAACATGTCAATCAACCTTATATCAACGACCTTTCAAAAACCTATTGTATGCAACCTAAAATGGTCACCTAGACTTTGGGCCCCATTTATTTAATTTGTCAACATCAACTTTCTGAATCAATGATTGTTGCATTTTCAAATCAAATTTCTTAATCAATTCATAACTATTTCAAATGTTTCAATTTTCCCTAAGGTTTGAATGCTTCATTAATTTTATTTAATCAAAAGAAATAAATCCCTTTTAATAAATAAAATAATGTTATTTAATTGAAGTTAATATTACTTAAATAAAATGATGCTATTTAATTAAATCTATTTTTAATTAAATAATTTTATTTTATTTTATTAATATTCATTTCTAAATTACATAATCTTATTTTTATTTTATTAAAAGAATATTATCATCTTAAATTAAATAAAATAAATGAAATATCCTCTCAAGAATATCTGTGATGAAAAAATGGAAACAAATCAGTTAAAAGGGAAATAAACTAAAAAGAATTCCAATCAAGATTTGTTTCTATTTTCATTTATCCCACATTGCTTCTGAATTTGCCTTCAATTCCACTTTTGCCTATAAAATGAGCTCTCTCATTCTCATTTAAAAAGGAGAAATCACGAATTTTTACATCGGACTTATGCTACAAATTTGAATTTTATCATTTGAGATTACATTAGTTTGATTATATAAGCATCTTATTTTTAGAGCATATAGTTTAATATTACATTTTAGCTTAATCTTCATAGTAGATTAATTTGCAAAATAATTCATTTATGGCATTGCATGTAGATTAAGTTTCATTTCAATAAATTAGTTTGGTTTATTACATTTTACAACCATTTAGATTAGTTTTCATTGTTGCATTGCAAGAACAGGATTCATGGAGATTGGCATTCTTGCTTCTCCTCTTTGAATCTCTCGTTCCGAGATTGTATTTGCAGGGGTAACAGGGTTAATCTGAGGGCCACAATATCAATCCCTGCTCTTCTCGGATAGAGAGCTGTGAATTGATTTGCAATGACTCATTATTGAGTATCCTTGCATGCAAGGATTCACAGAAGTATAACATATTTTCAGTTATACACCTATCAACTTGCCATCATCCACTAACATGTCCTAGGATGTATCCTTCCTACAATGGGAATTATCTAAATTGGCAAAACACTTTGGATACTTATCCTAAACAAAACAACTTGCCACCATCCACTAACATGTCCTAGGATGCATCCTTCATACAATGGGCATTATCTTTGGCAATCACTTTGGAAACTTATCCTAAGAAAAATACATCCCTTTGGCTAGAGGTATGAAGAACATTGGCTTTTTTGTGTACTTGATATATTCTTTTAATTTATCTTATTGTGCTCATTCCAATGACCTCTTGACATGATGTCTAATCAAAATGATTTAGAGAGAAAGGAATGGGGCATTGATCATTATCTTTTGTCTATTGTGCTTGTTGGATATTCTTGCAATAACCTTGGCAAATACTTTCTTTGTTACGTATGTATGGAAGGTGTTTTAAGCAGCTTGTTGACTATTTTATTGATAGGTTATACCTTTTTGTGTTTTGGTCTGAGATGTTTGAAACTTCTAAAGTGCATCCTAGAAAAGTTTCCATATGTCAGGTGTGAACAAGAATACTCCTATCTGTTTTTCGAGTCAAAGTCCATCACACTAGATACCACACCATCCTGGTTGTCCATACCTTGATGCATCGTATCTATGTGTCTTATCAAACATAAGGAAAGTTATGCTATTTATGTCCCTAATACCTGGATAAGCAATACATCATCATCATCATCATTCATCATCATATCTAATAAAGTCTCAGAAACTCATAGACTTGCTGGACTTCTGCACCTTCTCAGAATCAAGGGTTGATCCCTCTCATTCTTCTATCCTCTTTTCACGCTAACATAATATCATGTCCATCATGCATCCAAAAACCCTTAGCATACATACAACTCATAATCATAGCATATCACATCATCCATCTCACATGCATTGCATCATCATTTAAGATATTTAGGATAATATAGATTTGTTACTTTCAACATCTTAGTTCATCTCATTTGCATCATCATCATAATATAGATTTGTTAGTCTAAGCATCTCATTACAAAACCATCCATACATCCATCTTGAACCTCTTTTTTGTGAGATCGACCTTCAAACCAAACTTTTCGCTTGATCTCTCGAGGGGGAAATGTACCAGTATACTTCTTTCCACTGGGGCATTCGAAAAAATTATATTTTTTTTGAACTTTTATCTCAACAAGGTTATTGTTTGAACCAACGTAGTAGGTACATTGCTTCAAAGAGGGGTGAAATGTGGACACTCAAAATATCTTGATTGATATCATGCACTTGATCCTGATTCACTAACACAAATTCTTCCTTAATCACGTCCACACTAACCAATTAATTGAATAATCTTTATTTAATCAATTTAATTCCTCCCAAAATCAGATAATACACTTTATCATATTATTTCATCATATTCTTCATTTAATTAAATAAATCAATTTTGTTTAATTAAATCCTAATGTTCTTCATCTAATTAAATAAATCAACTTTATTAATTAAATCCTAATGTTCTTCATTTAATTAAATAAATCATTTTATTTAATTAAACTACTAATGTTCCAATATCCTCTCATTTGATTTAAATAAACTCAAAATATTTAAATTAAATGTCACAATCAACTAATTTCATCTAAGTTAATTAATCATTAATTAAATCCTAACACTAATCCTCTATTCCTCTAGCTTTTGCAAGTTGCACATGTAAACCAATTTATTTGATTTACTAATTACCCTATTTTCATTCAAATATGGCATATTCTTGGAATATTCCACCCATTTGAAATTTCCCTCCCAAAGGAATTTGGTCCTCCACTTTTGCATTGAAGGCTCTTACATGTCCTTACACCTCCTCTTACACAAGCCACCTCTTGAAATTCAAATTTCACCTACATACATTAAACATGCACATTGTTCAAAATGTGCTCAACTCTCCTTCATTAGCATGTTGACAAGTGGCACAATGCCATTGGTCCTTTTTTAATCCCACATTCTCCCCATTCTTCACTCTTTAATCCTTCTTCCTTATAAATAAAGGCCCTCTCTATTGATTTGGGATCCACAAGTTCATCCAGAAGTTGACACAAGTTTATGCAAGTTTATTATCCATAATTTCATCCACATTTTCATCTAAGTTAGCATAGAATTCATCATCCATAGCTAGGTTTTTGGCATTTTGCATCAAGAATCACACATATATCATCAAGCTTATCAAGGAATTGGGAAAGGGCTTCTTTCCACATAAAAGAAGCACCAATTCCCCTATGGGATGCTGGTTTGAGCATTAGAATAGTATTTTGTTAGTAATTTATTTGGTATTTTGCTTTGATTTCGTGTTCTTGTGTTTGAATGAATTTCATAGGGAATGCTTGTTTACACTTGTTTAAGGACTAATGTTTGTTTTTTTTTCCAGGTTTGAGCAGGTCTAGGAAAAGCATTCACAACCGTATGACTTTCATCACATTCTCATGTTTTTAAGCATGGAATATAGTTAATTTGGTACCATACAGTATGCTCCATTGTCTTAAAATTTTTAAGTGTCAATCATATGATAAAATTGTAGAGGAGGGGGACTGACCACTCAACGATTTGAGGTCATGGAGAGCTAAGAGTTGAAGGCTTTCCTAATCTACCTCAATCATGCAAATGTTTATGGAATTGGAGGATAGAGAATGAAGAGAACTCTTAGTGCTTTTGTCACTCTTATGATGCCCTTCTAAATTTCACTAAATAAAATTTCATTAGTTAGCTAAAATTTCTCATAATTAAAATTATGCATTAAAAATAAACGATTCACCGAAATTTTTAAATTACTTCTTAATAGATATCAATTCAAAACTCAAGAGGATACATATACTTGCACATATTTATATGAATCTGATTACATATTCAACCCTCAATTTCATATAGAAACTACACCAAATCTCTTTTATTTGTATACTTTTTATTAAATATACCAATTAACCCATCTCTTGCCAATTAAATAAACTAAATAATTAAGTGAATACCATTACAAGTTAAACACAAGCTTTATGACTATTACTGTAGTATTCAAAGAGAATTGTACAGTACTACACAAGCTAATGAAGATGCATATTTATAACTTAAATGCTGATTATTGCAAACTTCGTTAATCTACAAACAATCTAGCCAATAATGTTTTATCACTAATTAAAATAAAACAAAACTCAACAATTACACTTTTTCCTCTTTATCCAGAGTAGAACATGATGGGAATATTGTTATATCATAAATACATCAAAGGTCCTTCTATAACATTTACATGTAGATATTTATATAAGAACTTGAAGGCATATGAATGAATTGTTCTTTTTATGATACATGAATCACTTTACATGTTTTCTTCTATTCTATCTAATAATAAAGTCTGACTTAATTCATAGAAGAAAAAACTATAGCTAGATGAACATCTATAGTGCAATTTTTTTAACATGTATTCAACATAAAAAGAAAGATGAATGCTAAGAAAAATGATTACCGCGTACACTTAGAGAACAACTGTAATTGGAAGGACAAGGATCTCGCACAAAATCATAACACTTTAGCTTCAGAATCACTGTAATAGGAGTTCCTTTGTAAAAACAATCAGAAATGAAAGCACCTTAATGAGTCCTGTGGTAAAAAATTGAAGATAATAACATTAATATATTCTAGAGGCTAAACTATGACTATACTTCCAAGGAATCAAAACACCATTCCACATTTATACTCATATAAGTGAACCTATATTCAAAATGTAAATATGTTCGACTAACAACACAAAATAAGTCAATTCATAAACACTTTCCACCAAATATCAATACCCTATAACTAAACATAGACTTACATGAATTACTTGAAAACAAAACATTAACCAATTTGGAATGCGCAAAAGCAAGATAACTAACCCTAGCTTAAAATAGGACTTTCCAAGAAATAGGTAAGCACATGACAATGATGGTGATAGAAAAGAGGAGTACAAGTGTTGTAGAGACAAACACTCCTTTATTAAGCATGGATCACTTTTTTGATAGAGACCATTAACATTACTAAGTTGAAACGCAAAATAATTATGTTTTATCTAGGTGTATTGAAAGAACAATCCAACATTGTATAGTGCTGCTCAAGAGGTACACATTAACTATTTATTTTAGAATTTCTAAGGACAAGTCAAGAATGAAATGCAAGAAAATAACAATCACATAAACCAATTACCAAAAGCTTCATCGTTTGATATTGATTTCCTATTGATAACCTTTAAACAATTGAAATGCATGATTGATATTTACCACCCCAACTATTTCTATTCCTTTCTTTAAGCCAATTTTCTCTTCATATTCACAAACAATATCGACAATAAAGGAAGAAAAGAGCAGTTACAAGCACACAATCTGCCAATAACCAAGAAAATGATTTCTTTTTCCTTACGAACTGTATTAACATCTAGCTTATAGGTAATTCGAGGGCACCATATGTACTGCTCTTAATAATGTTCTTTTACAATCTTGCCACCATTCATTATTCATACTGTGTTCGAATTGCACATAACAAAAATTGGGTGTCAATGCCAAAATAGAATTTCCTCAACCAATTTTGATACATTTCTACTGCAAGTGCAAACTACCCTTGTGCAAGGTAAACATGTGCTAGCATAAATGTTTCTTAAGAGAATCAATGAATCTATTAATTGTCCTCTTGCTAATGAAGCAAACTAAAGAAATAATCTTGAATCTAAGTTTCTATCTTAAACATCAAGCCTTTGTTCAACAAATCTTTTGTACTCCCTCTAAATGGATTTTCACTTGATCACTTGAATTCACACTCTGGGAGTTTATCGACCTTCAACACATCTAAATAGCTTATGTTATCCTAATCAAAACTCAATTATTAATAGTTTATTATCAACCTCCAAGAGTAACTCAATATAGAGAAATACAATAAATAGTTATAATAACTAGATATATCCACACATACCATGGAAATGACGACTCACAATCATTTACTATTTATGCCTAAATAAAAAAAGAGGGTCTTTATATACTATGTAATGAGTACTTGTAAAACATATGCAATAGATAAAATGCAACATTATAGAAATGTGGTTTTGGAAGATGCACACTAATCCCCATGAAGGTCGAGATCTTTATTAAGTGTTAGCTTCACCAAACTCTCTGTGTTAGTCGCAAAATTCCCTGTTCTTTGAAACAAATTTCAACCCTCACAGTTCGAAGATTTAGCAAGTTAAAACAGAGACTGAAACTAATAATAATATTTCTTGCCATCTTGATCTCAAATTCCCTAATTGAAGTAGTAGCATAAGGATTGAAATTACCTATCTTTCATTGAATCTTTACCTGCTTTGGAAAGAAAGAAGTTTTATACAGTTTCATACCTGTATATCATGCTTCCATTCCCATTGATTGTGCTTTTTCATTCTACATGAGACCGTAGCAATAGTTTGAAGGCTTCCATCAAAAATTTCATGTGCCTGGGTTATGCTATGTTGTGCCATTGCTTGAAGGTTTCTAGATCCTTTTTAACAAATCCATTTGTTCCCACCCTTTCTTTTTGGTATTGGGTCACTAAAGCTCGAATCTATACTATGCTACTTGTGGGTTTCTGAACTTCCTCCTGCAATCCTTCTCGTGAAGAAATGTAGCTGATTTCTCCCCCTCCACTACTATGGAGCATAGCTGCGAATATAGATGTCCCAAAACTGAAGCAAGAATGCATGAAAAAACAAAATTAATTGATTTCTCCTCTCTTTTCTTTCCTCCTCCCCCATTTCTTCCACTTTCACCAATATTTATGGTCTTTGTCACCATCTGTTTCCTTAATAACCCACGTATCTTAACATTTCACAGTACCTAGAGTTAGTTACAAGAATCGAGGTGATACAAATTCTCACCTTTAGCAATCCATTGGTAATTCTCAAAAGACTATCTAAAACCAATTAGATTAAGGGAAATCTTTTACAACATTAAATGTGATGAATAATAATATAACTAATAAAATATCATAATTAATAAATGAATTTCACATATACCTTACAATAACTAATAATATATCATAATTAATAGGATGAATAATAATATAACTAATAAAATATCATAATAAAAAATGAACTTCACGTATACCTTACAACTCTGCTAACCTGAGAATTAGATTTGGACTAATTGAGCAGGTTTCTGGAACCCAAATTGTACCTTGAACAACTCTCTACTAGAGGAAAACAATATAGAAAAGGGATGATAGCACGATGCGTTGGCGTCTATATGGACAAAAAGTGGAAAAGAATAGTCAAAGGTATTAAAAACCTACTAACAACTTAGGTATTGAGGTTTACTAATGATAAATAAAGCAATAAGTACCAAAATAAATGAAATAACTAGAGAGATGATAAGAATGATAAGAAAAAAGATGGTAAAGATTCAACTCATGAAAATTCCAGTTCTCCTACAAGATCCACATGAACAAGTACCTACACATAGAAAAATGAGGATAAATGTTGGGGTTGTTTCAAGGCTTACCATAGTCAAACCCCCATTTTGGTATTTCCACCTCCACAGATAGCCAGGTAGATAAAAGAGTAGAAATATGATAAAGAAAGTATGTTAGAAAGGAAAATATCAAACACTACAAGAAAAACTATGCTACTCAAATCCAACAACAATGCAATGGTAAGAAAATGATACCATCCTCAACCAGAGGCACTCAAGGCCAATGAGAGAGGAATGCAAGTCTACAATCATGGCAAAGTTGGCGTGGCCGTAGCAACACCGAAGGAAGTCTTGCAAGACACCAAGTTGCAACTTCTATGGTAGAGGTGAAGAATGTTGTGATGTTGGAATGAAGCCAATAGTCTAGCAAGTAGCCAAATGTGTGAGAGAATGAGAATTTCTTTCAAGAATGTCCAAAGTGTGTAGAAGATGGAATGAATCAGAAATATAGGCATTTGAAGATGAGTTTGGGGGGGAAAGAGCCATTCAAATGTTGGCTGAAGGGCACAAGGGTGTTACATTTCATCGCCAATGGAGAACATAACGCCTTTGCAGATTCTAGAGTTAGGAATCCTGTCAGGATGACAACACGCTGCACAAATTTTTGCACATCATGTGCGCGTCCCCAATAGAAATTCCCCCACCAACACTACAAAGAAGTTCCAAGTGGATGGGATACAAATAGAGGATGTGGAATTACATGGTTGGGTTTGATTTTTCTAAGGTGAAGGATGTAAAAGGGGAACTTGCAAGAGGGGTGAAAATTCACTCCTATACATTTTCCCCCCACTTTAGCGAACATGAGCGTTCAATAAAGTAGGTTGAAAGAGTTCCAAGAAAGTATACCTGAACCATCAAGGAAGCATATCACAATTTGGTGTGCTCAAAAGCGTAGGGTAGGAAAGTGGCTCCACAGGTCTTCAGACCTAAGGAGAGTTGAAGAAAGTGCATTGAAGGCCCGCAGACCAACAAAGAACAAATCCTGTAGAATGAAAGTGCTTCACAGGTCCTCAGACTTGCAAAGAAGGTGCCCCACAGGTGCTTGGTCTTGAAGGAAGCCTAATGTAAGGGAATCCATAGAGATGAATTGAAAATTAGCTTCACAGGCACATTTGCAAAGCAACATGTTAATCCGCAGACAAAACATGTTAGATGAAAAAAGGAAGCCACATAGGAAAATAGGCAAATAGTCAACAATTGAATGAAAAATTGCGAAGGGGTCCCTCGTGAACCCTTAAAAAAAGGGGTCCACTTAAGGGACACTTTGTTTGAAAGCGATAACATCGATTCATCATCAAAGAATCCTTTTGAAAGATTTCACTTCATCAAGGAATTCGAAAGGAAGAAATCCCCCACACAAGGGGAAAGTCAAGACTTATATAGGAAAAGGTGCTTCCTCCTTGGAGGAAATTTTCTCAAATTCTTTATTTATGAACTCATGATGAAGGAAATGTATTCCGCTAGGGGTCCTGGTTGAGGAATGCAATTTTTGAAAAATAAAATTTTTTGAGAAGGGATTCATTGGTCACCAAATGCAACTTTTGAAAATAAAAGTAGTATGAGAGCCCCCCCTTAGGATGGTGCATGGAAAATACAAGGTCACATGACATCCTAAGGAGAGAAAATAAAGAATAAAAAGTGATGTTGTGGCCTGTGGAACATGATGAGATGTACTTGTGGTAATGTTGTCGCACACGTGAGGAACAACACATGAGTAACACAACATCACAAACAAGCAAAGAAGAGAGAAAGATGCAAAGAAATGAAAGACACTAACATTAAAAACAAGAGATAGGGGGATCTAATATTTTGGGGTCAGAGATATTGATAAATATAGATAGATAGACATAATAATATATGAATGAATTGTCATCAATCCCCTACTATATCAGACCATGTGAGGAAGGCACATGAAGAAAAAATGAAAATAAAAAAATGGGTCAACATGGAAGGGAGGCCTAAATTCCCCCAACACTTTGCATCATCCTCAATTGTTGAAAAATCAATATATGACAAAGAGAAGAATTATGTGACAAATAAAAGAATTTTTATGACACAAAAAAATCTACTATTTTGAAGCACCTACGGGGGTGACAAGGGTCATCCAGGAACTTATAAAACAAGCATGAGGGAGAAAAATACACACACACAATCTAATCTATAGATAAAGAAGAGGCGTCCCCTAGTCCTCATCAACCAAGAGGTTGTGATTCTCCCAATCTAGATCACTGCAAGGGGAGGGCAGACAAGCCTGGAAGGGAAAAATATCAAGGGGGTACCTTCTGAATCTCCTGCAATAAGAGCCAAGGAAGAAGGCCCCTCAAGGTCTTCTCCACTCAGTTTCTATGAGGTAAATGTCAGCGATTTTGCAAATATCTTTGATAGGGTCGGGACATCACCTAAAAAGTTGAACATGCACTTTACAGGAGGTCCATGTGTCAACTTAGCAGGCATTGGAGGCAACGCCCGAGATCCACTGCTAGGCTCACTAAACAATTCAGGAGTAGTGAAAAACTTCAGAGATGTCGGGGCTTCCTCTATCACTAAGATGACACAAGCCAACACAGAACCAACCTTCAAAGAAAGTGAACCCTTCTTTCAACCCCAATTGCAAGCAAGGTCATCCTCCATTGTTCACTTCATCAGGGATGTGAGATCCCCATAGATGAAGTACATGGCATAGAGGAAGAGGAGAAAAAGTTATAGTAGACACCACCAAGGTGTTCAAAATTTCAATGGGTTTGGAAGATGGTGGGATGTTTGGAAGGGACATTAGAAGGAGGGATCAACTAAAGGAGCAATGAATACCTGGAACCTCTTTGGGTGAGGATCATTCATGATTGTAGGGGGAGACGAGAGAAAGATTGAGGCAGAGGGTACTAAAGAAAGAAGGACAAAAGAGGAGAACACAACAGAAGATGCCAAAGAAGGAGCTACTGGTTCCCCTTCCTTCTTTTGTAAGGAAGCTTGCTTAGTAGCCAAATACTTCCTTTGAAACTTGCACTCATGCACAAGGCGGTTTCTATGACTCTGGGAGCTAGAGACTGCAGCCTGAGAAGGGATGGAAGACTCTTGTTCAACCATCAAATTATCCATCACAGCCGTTTCCAACGGGGGGAGGGACTCCTGGATGGAAATAGGAGGAAGAGATGGAGAGAATGATGGAATGACAATGGGGGGAGCAAGCTCGAGTGCTTTGACAGTGGGCCTCTTCCCATTCACTACCTTATAGGTAGGAGTAGTCGAAGGCCATGGAGGCCAAGACATAGAGGATGCTCCACGGGGACCCTTCCCCTTACCATACAAAGTCAGTTGAGGCACCATGGGTAAGACATGAAGTTCAAATGTTGGATGCTTAGGATTTCACCAAGTGGGCACCATTGAACTCGCCAACAAGCACATAATAGTGAAAGTTGATGGCACCACATTAGGGTGAGAGGAAGCAACAAGTGGGATAGTGGAAGAAGAAGAAGAGCCCTAGGAAAAATTCTCCTCTTCCCTTTTCTAAATGGCCACAAAAACTTCATGTTCCAACTTTATGCAAGATCTATGTGAAATGGCATAGGGAGAAGGAGGGTATCTCACCTTTGGAATTATGCCCCCACTCTTGTACCTTACATAACTTTGGTATAATAGATCCATCCTAGGAGGAAGCAGACGAATAGGGGCATGCCATAAGTGATCCAGTGAGTAGCCCCCATGTGCAATTGTCGGTTTATAATTGGTGTCATGGACTACATGCACCAAACCCTCATGGGAAAACTTCAAGAACTTATGGATTACTGAGGGAACTACATTCATGGAAACCAGCCAAGGAATGCCTAGTTTCACTCTGAACAATTTAGACCCCAAGATGATATCAAAGAGTGTCTTCACGGTTCTATGCCCCACTAGGAATGACAAGGTGATACAATCGATGGGTGGGATGTAAATCCCATTGTGTGTATGTATAGTGCTTTTAGACTTGTCATATCCATCCTTAAAAAATTAATTAGCACGATCTCATCTATAATGACATTCACTAGGCATGTAGGGTCAATGAGAACACCAATTACAATATTCCCATTGATACATGCATGGATGTATAAAATGGATTGTTCTTTATTGGAGTTAATTAGAAAATCCTGAGGTAAATGTTATAGTAGGAGATCCACTCGTACGTAGTGCATATGGTATGGGTAGATGTAAGAAGGAATCCATCTCTATGTACACTAGACAAAACTTTCGTAGGATCCCCTAAGGGTTTCACAATTAGACGGTGACCCACTCAAAGTTTCATTCCACAATGCTCACAGAACCTCCCATCCATGCCACTAGGGGTCATAGGTTGGGTTGCAAGGCTAGGTGCCTTGCAACACTCACACCCAAAACACTACTAGAACAAAAGGGAAGGGTCTTTCAACACTACAAAATGAAACAAAAATGGTTCATGTTGGGTTCACCAAAATGTAGAGGAGGGGGACCAACCACTCAATGAATCCAGGTCATGGAGAGCCAAGATTTGAAGGCTACCCTATCTACCTCAATCACGTAAATGTTTAGGGAATCAAAGGATAGAGAATGAAGAGCACTCTCAGTGCTTCTGTCACTTTGCTAACTTAAGAATCAAATTTGGACTAAGCGAGTAGGTTTCTAGAACTCGAACTGTACTTTAGACAACTCTTTTATAGAGGACACCAACATAGAAAAGGGACAACAACATGGTTATTGGTAATAGGATGCCATTTAATTGCATTCTAATCATATTTTATTCTATCTCCTAACTCCTTGGAATGTGTTTCTAAACACTAGGCTTAGGGAGGAATTAATTTGGAATAAAATAAACATTTAATTTGAAAATTGTAGTTATTACTAATTGTTAGAAGAATGTGGGGATGCCTTGGGTTATCTCCTACAATATAGGAGCATATAGGAACCTACATGGGAGGTGGGGATCCACCTTAGTTCAGTTAACTAGTTGGTGAATTGAGTATACTTCAGTAATGCATCAAAGGTTCCTACAAAATAACGTTTTTGATTTATGCATGCTGAGATCCTAGAAAATAGGGGTTGAAGTTCAATTCAGTCCAGTTTAGTTTCAATTGTCTTTAGTTACATGTTAGTTAATCTCAGTTAACTTGGTTTGCATGGACATATAATAGGTGGCTACATTCAATTAACAGATGGAGGATCAATCATGCATGTTGATTTGCATGAGTTGGTGATAGATATGTTTCAGTTAGCAAATATTAACTTGGGCTCACTTTGGGTGCCTAAGTTGGGATCTTTGAGTTACAACTAATGCATGGAGATGATATTTCTGAGACTCAGTTAAGTGGGACCTATTATAGATTCCTTCCTTGAGGATGAGCTTGTTGAAGATATTTTAGATAACTCTAAGGTTGACACTTTAGTCTTGGGCACCAACTTTGAGGGAGACTCATGTTTGGCTATGTCATGCATAAGTTAATTCAACTTTGCATTCCTAGGCATGGGTTTTCGAGGCTTTGTGATCAAATATTTCAATAACTCTTATGAGTGTGTAAGCATTAATATTGTTTATTATTGCAGCAATTGTATGAGAGTTTTTTGTGAGAAAATTACAGGTTGTGAAGAAGATGTGTTGAAAAAAGAAGCATATCAAAGGAAGAGTTGAATCAGTATTAATGTAACTATTCAAAGGTTGAATAATACAAGAAAAATCAAATTTTTGGTGGAGTTTTTTCCCGAAAGGGTTTCTCCACGTACATGAAGTGCTCTTTCTATTATGTCTATATTTCTTCTATCAATCTTCTAGCTACTTTCTACAACATTAAAATTGATCTAATTCAAGATTAATCATTCACAAGGTTTTGTGACAAATAATACTAAAATTGAATCAACAGTCACACAAGATTTATAAATTTTAAGCTATTTTTACTACAGTTTTTACCTTCATTTTCAACAGTGTTGTGTTGGTGTCTCACAGGGGCACTAGCATCTGTATGGACAAAAAGTGGAAAAGAACAGTCAAAGTTATTAAAAACCTACTAACAACTTAGTTATTGAGGTTTACTAATGATAACTAAAGCAATAAGTACCAGAACGATTGAAACAATGAGAGAACTAATATAAGAATCATAAGAACAAAGATGGTAAAGTTTCAACTCATGAAAAGTCTAGTTCTCTTGCAAGCTCCACACAAACAAGTACCTACACACAACAAAATGAGGAAAAATGTTGGGGTTGTTTCGTGGCTTGCCACAATCAAACCACCGTTTTGGCACATTTCCACCTCCATGATAGCCAGATAGATAAAAGAGTAGAAATACGATAAAGAAAGTATGCTGGAAAGGAAAATATCGAACACTACAAGAAACACTATGCTACTCAAATCCAACAACATAATAGTAAGAAAATGATACCACCCTCAACTAGAGGTACTCAAGGCCAATGAGAGAGGAATGCAAGTATACAATCATGGCAAAGTTGATGTGGACATAGTGATGCCGAAGGAAGTCTCGCAAGACACCAAGTTGCAGCTTCTATGATAGATGTGAAGAAAGTTGTGATGTTGGAATGAAGCCAATAGTGTAGCAAGTAGCCAAATGTGTGAGAGAATGTGAGAATTGCATTCAAGAATGTCCAAAGTGTGTAGAAG
Source organism: Sequoia sempervirens (assembly GCA_007258455.2). Lineage (NCBI taxonomy): Eukaryota > Viridiplantae > Streptophyta > Pinopsida > Cupressales > Cupressaceae > Sequoia > Sequoia sempervirens. The sequence goes on from VDFB02109042.1 coordinate 10,468,479, forward strand.
ATGGAATGAATAAGAAAGATAGGTATTTGAATAATATTTTGGGAGAGAAAGAGTCATTAAAAGGTCGGTTGAAGGGCATAGAGGAATTACATTTTATCGCCAATGGAGAACATAACACCTTTACAGATTCTAGAGGCAGGAACCCTGTCAGGATGGCAACATTCTGTGCATATGTCTGCACGTTGCGTGCGCGTCTTTGACAAAAATTACCCCACCAACACTACAAACAAGTGCCAAGCGGATGGGGTATGGATAGAGGATGTGGAATTACATGGTCAGGTTTTATTTTTCTAAGGTGAAGGATGTAAAAGGGGAACTTGCAATAGGGGTGCAAATTCACTCCTATACAAAAATATACTCCGTAATTGATATGATACAACTTTTCCTACATTCCTAGGATTTGTAAGGATGCCTCACAATCAAATGTAATCCATAATTGGTATAAAAACTTAGCCCATATTTTGAAGATTTTAAAACCTAAAATATATACTCACATTATTCAAACTTATAAACATGGTTTATAGTCAAATCTAATTGTATAATAGGTTGAATAAGAGAATACATTAATCAAGACAAACAAAGAAAGGAAAAAATATTTTCTACTTTCCATAAGAATTGTTTACTTCTAGTCATTAGATGAAGGGGATTTAATAGGAAGGAAAATTCTTTCTTTCTTTTCAATTTAATACTATAGTGATACATTTCACATTAACTAATCATTTATCTCACCATCAACATATAGGGATATGAGGGAGAGGGAGGGAAAAAGAGAGAGAGATGGAGGGAGAGAGAAATAACACACTTTTATTCATTTTGACATACATTATTAACATTTAAATTGTTTATTATTTCAAGGCCATAATATAATAGAGTAATAATTTATCTCTATTTCTCCCTCTCCCTCTTCCTCCCTCCCTCTCTATCTCTATCTCCATATCTCTCTCACTTTTGTTTGGTCCTTGTTTACGCCTCTCTATTTCCATCTCTTTTTTATTACTTGTCTTTATCACCTGCTTGTCTCTCACTCTATCCCACTCTTCCTTCCTGCCTCTCCTTCCATCTGTCCACTTTCCTATCTATTTCCTCCTTCTCCCCTCTTCCTTTCTCCTTCCATCTCCTCCACCTCTTTATCTCATCCACTCTATCTATCTCTGTCTCTCCTTTCATCCCCTCCCTATCCTATCTCTTCTTTCATCCTATCTCTCCCTCTCTCCGTCTCCTATCCTCCTCTTTGTCTCGTTTCTCTACCCCTCTCTTGTTTACTCCGTCTCTCCCTGCTCTGTCTCATATATTTCATTTTAATATCTAAATGTCTCTCTCTGTCTCTTTGTGCATCTTCCCTCTTTCTCTCTCTCTCTCTCCCCATTTCTTCCTTCCTTCCATTCATTCCATTATCTTCCAGTCCATATTTGATCCATTTCCTCCATTTATCCATTTATTCCATCTTTATCTTTTCATTCCACCATTTTATCTCATTCCTATCTCTACTATCTCTTTCTACTTTTTTATCTTTCTACCTCTATCTCTATCTCTCACATTTTGTTTCTCAGTCCCTCTTTGTCCTCTGTATCACCCCTCTATCTTATGCTTGTCTCCCTCTCTCCCTCACTCTCTCTCTCTATATATATATTCCTGTCCCTCTATTTATCTTTTGTTTCCTCCCTCCATTATTCTCTCTCCCTCTCCATATCCTTCCACTATATCATTTCCATCTCTACCATTATCTTCCTCTCTCCATATATCATTTCTCTCCTCTCTATGTGCATATGTTTCATCCTCTATCTATCCCTCTCTCTTCTCCTCTCTTTGTCTCCCTCTCGATATCCATATCCATCTCTATCTCTATATTCCTCTCTACCTCTATCCCCTACATCACCTTACCCATCTCTCTCTTGCTCTTTCCCACTCTATCTCTCCCTATTTCTCTCTCCCTCTCCCCCTCTTCTCTACCCCTCTCTACCTATCCCTCTACATATTCCCCCCGTCTCCCTATTACTCTCTATCTCTCTATCTCTCCTCTCTCTCTCTCTCTCTCTTTAAATATATATATTTGAACCCATTACAATTCTAGTCACAAGATCATGAAGAATGTGAGATCCAAATAAGGCTAGAATTCCAATCAGTTATTCTACATGAGCCAACATATCTTATGAGCTCATCAGAAGTAAAGGAGATGGATGAGAATTTGAGTGAGTTACTTGAAGGGCATTTCATTCATCCTAGTAAAAGTCCATTATCTTGTCCAACATTTCTGGTAAATAAAAGAGTTGAGAAGGAAAGAGGTAAGAAGATATTTTGTATAAATTATAAAACTCTTAATGATATCATCCTTCCATTTAATTATCCAATTCCATTTAATGCTGATTTAATTAGGAGAACTGAGAATAAGAAAATATTTTCTAAGTTCAACTACAAATTAAGATTTTGGAAAATTAAAGTTAAATAATCAAACATGTATAAAACTGCATTCTCAACCCCATAGGGTTTATATGAATGGAATGTAATGCTTTTTGGTCTGTGTATAACTCATGCTTATTTTCAGAGATGAATGGATCAAGCCCCGAGGAATCTTAAAGATTTTGTGTAGTATATATTGATGACATAATTGTTTTCTCCGATTTTGAATCCGACCATTTGCAACACCTAGAAGATTTATACACAACAATCAAGAAGCATGAAATATTTTTATCAGCAAAAAAAATGGTAATTGGTAAAAGCCAAATAGATTTTTTAGGATTGCATCTTGACAAGGGTAACGCCAAATTATAGCCTCATATTCTACAAAGGATTCAAGAATTTCCTAACATCTTACAAGATAAAAAAAAATAGAAAGATTTCTAGGCTATCTTAATTGTGTTTCACACTTTTATAGAGGTCTTGCAGAAGACAAAAAGGCAATCCAAGAGCACTAAAAAGAAAACAAGGAGGGATGGTCCTTGAAGGCAACATACACTATTCAACGCATAAAAGCCAATTGTTAAAATTTTCCATCATTACAAATACCAGCTCCAAGTTTACCACTATATTTATATACTGATGCTTCTGATACAACATGGTCTATTGTGCTGATATAGGAGGAAGAAAATGACAAAAGGAATATGTGTGGATATTGATCAGGAACATTTATAGATACTAAAAGTAGATACCACATATTTGAGAAAGAGATACTGGTTGTCAAAAAAGGTATTGAGAAATTCAAGATATTTCTCAAGCCAATAAGATTTACTATAAGAACTGATAGTTAGGCTATGAGAAGCCTCCTTAAGAAAAATCCAAATAAAGATATAGCTCAAGGAAGAATTGCAAGATGGTATTTTTAATTTTTGGCTTATTATTTTGATATAGAATGGATTAAAGGGGAAAATAATCCATTGGAAAATGCATTGAACAATGAATTAGTGACAACCATTTATAATGTAGGTATAAAATTAAAAGATCCAGATTAGATTTGCTCAGATGGTACATATATGAACAATTTAGAAAAATCTGAGATGTCTCTTCCTCTTCTCCCAATCTAGAAAATTGAATTATTATTGGAAAATTAATTTTTGGATAAATGGCTAACAGATCTAAGAGGGTCTATTATAGAAAATCATGAAAAAGTAATTTTGGATCTTGATGCAGGATTAGTATTCCTTAAAAAATTTGGTTTAGAAGAAGTTCCATTAATTTTCTATATCAAAAGCCCATTATCTATTGATATCCATATCATAGAATTATTTGAGATGAGGTGGTCAAAGAAAAGTAAGATGAAGTTGTTAAAGTGTATCAAATATGGGTTCATTAGAAGCATTACTTTCAATCAATTTGCTTTGGAGGAGTATACTGATCTGGTCAGCATCTACTTCCATCCTGACATGAAAGAGTTCTTAGTGTTAATTAAAAGAAATATGCATTATTCCTTGGGAGAATGCATGGAGCAATATTTAACTCATTTCCTTAATAATAGTGGTTATGATTTCCCACGAGTTGAGTTCTATGCACTATGTAGGGATTGGTTGCCTAAAGTCAAGATTGAAGAAATGGAAATACAAATTAAGACCTCCACTCCTTACAACTAGAATTGAATTTGACATTGCATATTTAGAAGAGGTTGAAAGGATAATGTATGTGTTCAATCCACAATCCCAAGATTGGGATAATGTATATAAGGAACTACCAGAAAGATTGAAAAGTCCTATCCCATTTTAGCTAGCACATGGGCTTGTCTGTGTCATGATGTCAGCCATGTTAAGATTTGACAATAGGATGCAACCATATTTTAAAAAGAAAGATCCCTGTAGCCACTTACAGGTGTTAAGTGGGCCATTCTCACTTTATGGTGTCATAAAAGTGAAAATAGATATTGTAAATAAATAATATGTCTAGGATAATGTAGTAGTAGATTCTAGAATAAATATTATGGAGAAAGTAAAAATGAAATGTCGAAAAAAATCCAAAAAGGTGGGGATAATTCTAGACAAATTCCATGTGAAGCTAGAAAAAGTCTATTCACATGGTGGACCCTTGTACCAAAAATATTATCTTGTACAAAAGATTCCTGCATGTAAAATTTATTTTGTCCACTATCCAAAAAGTAAGGATAAACAATATCTACAGAAAATATTCTATTAGATATTTCTACTCACTCCATAATATGGACAAATAAATAAAGGTTGTTGTGAAAATCAAGGATTGATAATGTCTGCAATGTGGCAAGATAATCCTCCTTGCATTTTCTAGAGAAATGACCTAGTATAATAGGTAAAAGGAGAAGGTGATCGGATCTCTAGGTCATTTGAAGCCTATAAATATGGCTCCAAGAGCTCATTAGAAACATCACAAGTTAGTATCAGGGAATTGAGTGATCAAATGTTGAAGCTTGGGCATAGAGTCTAAGAGTCTTCATATTGTATAGAGTCTATAAGTCTAGAAGTCTGGTGGTTTTTGGTAATCAGAAATTTGACAATGTCAATGCATATATGTAATATCTTTTGAGTTAATGAAAGCATTTTCCTATTTCTGAAAATCTTTGTTCTATGTGATTTCCTTGCTATCAAAATTTTGCTAGTATCAGAGCATTAGTACTCATAATGCTTATTGTGGTGGTTTCATTTTGAGTTGGTATATATATATTTCCCTCTACCTACCTTTATATCTCTATCTATTTATCCCTCTTCCTCTCTCCTTTCATCTTCATCTCTACTATCTTCTTCTCTCCCCATTTATCTCTAGAAATTTCTCCCTCTCTTTGTCTATTCAAAACTCTGTCTCTCCCTCTCCCTCTTCCTATACATTTATATATTTATCTATTTTCCTCTTTATCTCTCCACATTTCTTCTTAGATCTCCCCCTCTATCTCTATCTCATTATCTCTCCATCTCTCTATATTTATCTTTCTATCTCTCCCTTTCATTCTATCCCTCTCTCTCCCTCTCTATATATCTATCTCTTCCATATCTATTTGCTCTTTTCTCCTCTATCTCTTTATCTCTCCATCTCCATCTCCATCTCCTTACCCCTCTCTCTCTTTCTCTTTCCCCTTCTATCTTTCCCTCTTTCTATACCTCTCTCTCTCTCTCTCCATCTCTCCCTATTGCAAACATGACATGTTCCTATTGATAATGGAGCCTAGTCATCTTCTTGGTTTAGAGGTCCTACTAATTGACGTCATGTAATACATGAATATATTAAAAAAATAGATTCCTAGTTGACCTTCCACACATTTTGGTATACCCATTGCACACCAAGGTGTGATTGCTAGTTTTAGTTATTTAATTATTCATCTTCCTATTCCACAATAATTAAATGATTGTTTAATTATTTAATTATTCATTAAATTTTTCTTCTATAGTTAAATAATTATCTTTAATTATTTAATTAGTCATGCACACATTTCTAAATTAAGTGATTATTTTAGTTATTTAATTTGGCTAACTTTGGCCATCTTCTAAATAAATAAAATTCATTATTTTATGTATTTATCCTCATTTGCACATGCATTAATAATTAATTATTATTTCCTCACGCAAAAAGCTAACTCACCCTTCTTCCCTTAAATGATTAAATAATACATTATTATTTAATTATTATCATTTCTCATATTTTACTATTAATTAAAAAAATTAATATTATTTAATTAATTCATCCTCAATCATCATTTCTGACTAATTAAATAAATCATATTTATTTAATAAAGGGCTAATTTAACCTCATTCCTCTTGATTAATTAAATAAACATTAATTATTTAATTATGTCGCTAACTTTATTTATTCCTCTATTCTAATTAAATAATTACCAATACTTGTTTAATTAAACATTCACCATCATGCATAAATTACATAATTATCTTTAATTATTAATTATTCTATTCTCCCACCTCTAGATTACATAATTACTTTAATTATTTAATCCTTCACATTCACACTTCTTCTAAATTAAGTAATTACATTGATTATTTAATTCCCCTCTTTTATCTCAAACATCATCCAGTAATAAAAAACATCTTATTTATTAATCAATCTTATCTTGCACATTCCTCCAATAATTAATTATATTATACATTATTTCCTCAAAAATTAACTAACACTCTCTCTTAGTCAATTGATATTGATTGAACACTCTTCTGATCAATCAATTCTCTTAAATCCCACTCACTTGGAGTCTTCTTATCAATCAATTAACTTAACACTTCAATCAATATCTCATGTAACCAGTTAACTGGAATCCTATAGCCAGTTGCATTTAGTTAATTGGGCAATCAATTTCTCTCATTCATTCTTAGTCATTGATCTCAAATCAACACCTCTTAATCCAGATTGTTCATCTGAATCAATTAAATCTATAAAATAACCCTTCATCATTCACATTAATCACCTAGAATTTTGATAGCTAAATCATATCCATTTGAATTTTGAGCATTCATCTTGATCATCTAGGTCATCTTTATATCATATTCAATCAAGATTTTGCTAGCAATCATTGAGGCCTCAAGTGTTTGAGCAATCCAACACCATACTACACCAAGTAAAAGGAAACCAATTAGGGAATAACCCTTTTCATACCAACATAAATGACAAGCAAAAAATTCATGATTAATCTAATTTTTATCATCAATATTCACAAGTCTTGACATGCTCAAATTCTTTTTTCCCAACATTAGGGGAAAATATAGGAAACCAATTACATGTATTTATGAGGATTTGGAGGAAACCCCCAACCATACACATTAGACTTGATATCATGATAAATAATCCATACTTATATAAAATAATACAATAGAAAAAAATTATTAAATTTTGAGCATTTATTTGTGATTATCTTTTTATGTTTCAAAAAAATATAATTCATATTTTTTGAAAATGATAAATTTCATAAATGAAAGAAGGCTAATTAAGCATTAAAAAATAAATCCTAACATTTAATCATTGGCCTTTCTTCTAGTTTCATTTATATTTATGTGGCATTTGACACACCAACTTTTCTATCACATAGGTTGTAATGGAGAATGTTCCCCTGCTTGAAAGGTGGCTTGTCTCAAGAGTATTAATGAATTTATTATGAGTTTTATTATAATATTATAGTTAGAGAGTTATTTGAATCGTATACTCAAGGGGCTACAATAAACATTAGGAATCATTCATGTGGATAAGAGGTTCACTTAGTGAAATTAATTCACTATTAGCTAGCATAAACCTTCTACTTGACTTTTAAATGTGTTAATGGTCTTCAATTTATATTGTTTGACTTCTATCAACATAAAATTTATATTTAAAGCAACCAATATGTTTTTCAAAATTATAATTTTACAAGTTGGAATCTAAAAAGTCATCTACAAAATTCATGCCAATTTTCTAGAATTAAAATTTTATTTTAAGACAAGTCATACATCAAAGTTATTCAATATTTCATCATTTGTAAGTCAACATATTTCCAAGTTTATGCCTTTTGTGATTGAAATTTATCATTAAACCATAAACTATCATTCATATAGAAATAAAAAAAAAGAAAGGGGAAGAGAAAGGATTAAAGATAAAATAAAAACTATATCCAAATTTATCTTCAATCCTCCTACACATCATCCTACAAATGGGTAGTTTCAATTAAAAACAAATATTTTCTAAATCCATTATCTTTAATCTAAATATGAGATGGTCAAAACTACATATAATTACTTGATTATTATTAAAATTTAGCACATATGAATGTGTTCATGTGACCACACAAAGCATCTTACCATCAACAAGGCATTAATGGTATAAACACATGTTGAATCCAACAATATTTAGTAAAGTAAATTTATAGAATTATGTTAAAATAAATTAAATTTAGAATTTGAAAACATCAAAACATGAAAGAAAAAAAAAGTATAATTGGTATATTTGTATTCATAATGGAGTTTCCATGGGTTTCCAATATTTTCAATCCTTTACTATGAGTTTCACATGAGAATATAAAGGTACATTTGGATATGGAATCTCCAATAGTCATTCCTTCCAAAAATCACAAATGACAAAACACATTAGTTTGTAGTTAAAATTTGACTTATAGATACAAGTTCTAAATTTTCTACACTCATTGGAGATAATCTTCTATGAATTACTCTCCTTGTTCACAATCCTCTTTTTGAACTATCAATATTTTCCATACTCTGCACTTAATAACAACAAAACATTAAATGCATTTAAATAAAAATATAAAGTAATTAAACAAAAAAAAAACATAATATTAAAATAAATTTTGATTAAGGATTCTACATGTATTTCCAAGATAAAAACTCAAATTTGCATTTATTAAGTCCTTGTGAAATCATATGCACAAATTCCAATGCTAAATTGGGCTAAATTTCCAATGTGCAAAGGAAAAATGATCAAAATGAATAATTTATTAATTTAGTGCAAATTGGGGTTTGGGCCTAGCTTGCACATTGTAAATGAGGATTTGAAGTTGGCATGTACTTTGTAATCACATTGCAAACTCTAGATTTCAATAGAGGTGTAAAATGTAGTTGTTGTTAAGGTTTTCTTGTGTTTTGTATTTATAGTACAAACTACATATTGCAAATGAAATATTACTTGAGGTTGGGAGTTGGGGTTCACTTGCATTTTATATTTTCAATTTAAATTGTGGATTGGATTGGATGTGCAAATTGTAGGATAAAGTTAGGATTGGATTGTAAAATGTAGTTTACATTACAATCTACAAAGGGAAATGAAAAATAATGTTTGTAAAATATTTTGGGGGTTTTGACTAATATTTTACAAGGATTAAACTATATTTCAATCATTAATTACTATTCAAACTAAATTTTGAAGGTTAGGAGACTAGCAAATCTAGAGCACAATAGGGTTTTAAGTCATGGATGACCTAAACAAGAAAAATCAAGCTATGACATAAAAAATGAATACAAAGCTACGAGTAAAGTGAGGATTTCATATAGTTTAAAGGAAAATTTCATCAATCATAAATGAAACAAGAATGAAGATAATATTTTGGACATGTAACCCTAAAAAACAAGAGGAAAAATAAGGAAAACCTAGCAAAATATTATGAACTAGTTTTAAATATATTGAGAGTTTACAAATTATAGACTGCTAAAGATCACTAAGGAAGCCAAACTACCAAATTATAAAGGTAAGTTGAATAATGTCCACCCACTAGATGCTTTGAGGTTTTGAGAGAAACATACACAAAACACTATTTTGCATTTGAGGATTTTAAAGCAGTTTTGCATTAATGTGGGTCAAGGTTCAAAGTTCTTTATCAACTTGCATATAACTATTAAAAAACAACTCTATAACCTTTGAAGAATATAAAATAACTTCCATTTTTTTGGTTATACACTTTTAATCAATGGGATACAACATAATACCCACTATAGACCATTTTAACAATAAGTTAGCATAATTATACTTTTTAAGATTCTAAAATCTATGACAAAAAGGGACAAATTCAAAAAATATACTTTTTGGATGGTTTGGAAGAGAAAAGAAGGCTTACTCTTGTTAATTCAAAGACTATTTATAGGCCTAAACCTAATGATGTCTTGTGCCTAAGAAAGATTTAGATGCTGAATAAAGCTCTCATTGCTAAGCAATGGTGGGAATTGATGAAAAATAGATATTGATCTAATATAATGAAGGAAAAATATCATCAAGATATGACACCAATTTATATTTAAATATGGAAAACCTTTCTAAAAGCTCATTGATATGTAATGATATGTTAAAGATGGGTGATTTTGCAAAATTAAACAAGAAGGAAATTGGGAACAGGTAATACAATGAAATTATGAGATGACACTTGGTTGGTTCAATGTCCTCTCTCTTTTTGTTAGATGTTGTCATCTTAGATTTCCCTTCATTAATTTCTTTGGTACTTGGTTAAAATATTATATTATTAATGATGGATGTATTATTTTTGATTAGGGCAAAAATAGGCTTTGACGGGACCTGAAACCCATTATAATTAGGTTTTGAAGGGACCCAAAACCCTATCAAAGAAAAGTTACAAACATATAAAACACAGACAATCAGTAGCCCAACATCAACAGCCACCCAAAAGTTACACTAGACTACCCATGGTGCAAAGATCATGTTTTGAAGGGAACCTTAAACCCTATACAACCAAGTTTTTACAAGGACCTTGAACCCTAACAACTAACAAAAGCTACTTGGAACAACAAGGTAACAACATAGCTTGCAACAACCAAACTGCAACAACCAAACTACAACAAACCATTCGCTCAGTATACATCAATGAGCCAATAAAAAGAGGGCATGGAGAACTCCCTTTTAGAATCATTAGTGCAACCCAACTCTCTACCTCAACAAGATAGTTACAAGGAAAAAATAAATACAAAGTAGTAGGAATCCCTTTGAAACACCTAAAAACCCAACCAACCAACTCAATCTCCACCTATGAAGGAGAGAGCTCCTCTCTAATGGAGAGGATGACATGAGCACCTTGTCCACTTAAACCAAAAATTTCCAACAACCTCAATCTCCACCACAATAGGAGTGTCTTCCGCCTCAAAAGGAATAAAAAATGAGGATACCAAAAAAGAGAGCTTACAACCTTATCCACAACACCAAACTCAACCTCAATAGGAGAGGAATCCACCTCAATAGGACCGGTCTTCACCTCAATAGAAGGAACTAATTGTAAAACCCAAGAGAAAGCCCATATTCCAGCAAAAAAAGAAAAACATGCCATCCTTTGGCACTCTAGACATCATGAACTTCAAGAGAAACACTTAGGCTTTAGTAGCTTAATCATCTAGGTCTCCAAGAGGATCTTAAAATACATCTGATGAGGGCATAAGCCGAGACACAGAAAATAACCCACAAACAAGAGAATAATTTTATTATTCAGAAAATGGAGCTTCTTACATGCAGAGGATCTTGATCCCCAAGTTCTACAACACATGCAAGTTACAAAAAGCTACAGAATAACCCTTTCGCAATATGCGAGCTTGTCCCTAAAAAGCTACCCAAAAATTAGAAACCCACCCATAAATAGAGCTCCTCTTTAGTTTGGAGCCAAAACAACATTAAAATTTGAGTTAAGGCGGTTTGGCGCTGAAAAATTACAACTTGAAGTTCAAATTTTAAAAGAACATTTGCAATTGTATCTTCTAGAAAGTGCGCCAACTTCCCGGGGCCATAACTTTTGATCCAAGACTTTGATTCGCAAACCGTTTGAACTGTTAGAAATGTCTTGAAGTCAATAACATGCTCAAAATCTGCCATGCCAATTTTGGCAAGTTTTGGGGCTGTTTCGGAAGCTCTAAGTGCCTCAAATCTAACTCAAAAGATTTTCAAGTGCAAATATGGGAAAGTAAAACTACAATATCTTTCAACCCAAGAATATAAAATAAAAACCGTAAATTGGGAATTTCATTATGACGAAAAGGGTATCCAAAAAAGTAAAAACATCTAAAAACTGAGAAACTTGAAATTTAACTATTTTTGGGTGATACAAAATTGCCCATACACCACTAGATGCTCCTGCATCAGACACCCAGGGTAATTTGAGAAGTGACCCTGTCATGTCTCAGATGGTGGAGGAAAACTCAAATGGTCAACCTCTGCCTTAGGCAACCAGGATGAATCTTCAACAGGCCTTCTTTTCCATTTCACTAGATATTCTTCATACTGCCTGTTCCTAGTACTCCTTCCCACACGACTATCCAGGATTTCTTCAATCTCCTTCTTTTCTGAAGTAGGTGCTGGAATCCCACACTGTTCCATTGTTGATACTTTCGTTGCACCACCTTCATGATACTCTGCCAAATCTGAAATGTTGAACATAGGGGAAATGTTGAATCCATCCGACAACTCTACCTCATATGCATTCCCTGAATCATGCCTCTTCAAAATTTTACAGGGACCAAACTTCTTCATCTTCAATTTGTTATATGTTCCCACTGGAAACCTTTCTTTCCTCAAGTGGACCATCACTTCATCACCAATCTGAAACTCCTTATACCTCCTCTTCTAATCTGCCTTAGCCTTATACTGCATATTCATCTTGTTAATATGTTCTCTTACCTTCTCATGTAAATCCTTGATGTGTTCTACAAAATCTTCAGCTTCAACACTTATTTTCTTCTCTTGGTCCATCTTCCTCAATTCTGGAGTTGTTCTAGGGCTACCTCCATACACAATCTGGAATGGTGATCTACCAGTGCTTCTGTTGACAGAATTGTTGTAAGAAAATTTTGCCTGGGGTAAGATCAAGTCCCATCCATTGGGTTTATCTCCTACCAAACATCTCAGTAGGTTACCCAGACTCCTGTTAACAACCTCTGTTTGCCCATCTATTTGTGGATAGTGTGCAGAACTGAACTTTAACTCTGTCTTCATCTTCTTCCACAAGGTCCTCCAAAAGTACCCCACAAATTTGGTGTCACGATCTGAAACAATACTCTTTGGTAGACCATGTAGCCTCACCACCTCTTTGAAGAACAAGTCAACAATGTGGACTGCATCATGGGTCTTCTGACATGGAATGAAATGTGCCATCTTCGAAAACCTATCAACCACCACAAAGACTAAATCATTCCCTTATTGTGTCCTTGGCAAACCAAGAACAAAGTCCATACTTATATCCTTCCATGGCCTCTTTGGTATAGGTAAGGGATGATATAAGCCTGTATTCTGGCTCACTCCTTTAGCCATCTGACATACCCTGCAACTTTGTACAAAATTCCTCACATCCTATGACAACTAAGGCCAATAATAATGCTCACTGATAATGGCAATGGTCTTATCCCGACCAAAATGTCCTGCCATTCCTCCACTATGCTTCTCCTTTATCAGGTTCTCTCTCATGGAACTCCTCGGGATACACAATTGACTTCCCTTAAATAACATGTCATCACAGATTATGAAATCCAGCCACCTTGTCCTGTCCACTATAACAGGTTCCTTGCAAGCTTTCCAAGCCTTTGCAAAATTAGGATCTTCTGCATATAGTGTCTTAAGTTCATTGAACCCAACCACTTCAATATGCATCTTTGTCATCAATGTATGCTCCTACTTAAGGCATCTACAACCCTATTTGACTTCCCACTCCTATGTTTCAAAACAAAGGTATAACTCTGCAAAAACTCTACCCATTTCATATGCCTTTGATTTAATTTTCCCTGACTATTTAGGTATTGCAAGGCTTGATGATCAGTATATAGAACAAATTCCTTCGGCAACAAATAATGTCTCCATTTCTTTAATGCTTGAACTATTGCATAAAATTCCTGATCATATACATAATACTTTCTCTTAGCATCATTTAACTTTTCACTGAAATAGGCAATGGGCTTACCTTCTTGGCTCAACACTGCTCCAATGGCACAACCACTGGCATCACAATCCACCTGAAACACCTTGTTGAAATCTGGGAGGGCTAGAACAAGTTGCTCTGTCACCTTCTGCTTCAACAATTCAAAACTTTTTGCTGCTCCACTGTTCCACTTGAATTCTTTTCTATCCCCTCTCATTGTTTCAGTCAGGGGTCCACAAATACTACTGAAGTTCCTAATGAACTTTCTATAAAAACTAGCCAAACCATGGAAAGATCTCACCTCGGTAGCAGTTCTTGGGGTAGGCCATTCTAGAATAGCTTTCACCTTCTCTGGGTCCATCTTGAGACCTTCTATTGAGACAACAAACCCCAAGTACACTAACTCCCTCTTCAAAAAACTACACTTGTTCAAATTAATCAATAGTTTCTCTTCTCTTAACTTCTCAAAGGCTCTCCGAATATGCATCAGATGCTCATCCAACATCTTACTGAAAATCAAAATATCATCTAAATACACAATAACAAAACTTCCTAGAAATTCTTTTAGTACCACATTCATGAGCCGCATGAATGTGCTCGGTGCATTGGTTAGCCCAAAGGCATGACTAACCACTCGTACAGGCCCTCTTTGGTTTTGAAGGCAGTCTTCCATTCATCTCCCTCACGAATCCGGATTTGGTGATATCCGCTCTTCAGATCAATCTTTAGCTAATCTTGAGCTCAATCAAGCAGGTCCATCGAGGTCATCCATCCTTGGCGGGGAAATCGTACTTGATTGTTATCTTGTTTATGGCTCAAGAATCTGTATACATCCTCCACTCCCCATCCTTCTTTGGTGCTAGTCTGCAGTACTGCACATGGACTCAAACTCTCCCATATCAAACCCTTTCTCAACAACTCTTGAACTTGTCTGTTCAACTCATTTTCTGTTGGAGTGATTCTATGAGCTGCCTTATTTGGCAACTGGCTCCAGGAATCAAGTCAATCTAATGATTGATCTTCCTTATTGGTGGTAAACCCTCAGGTACATTATCAAAAACAATATCTTGAAACTCATCCAACATCCCAGAAACTTCTTCTGGAACCTTCTCACTATCCTCCTTACTCACTCTAAGAATCAATGCATAACACACACGCTCATGCTTCATACCTTCTAAAATTTTTCTTCCATCTACATAACAAATTCTAGCACTACTGCATACCTTTTCTTCGGTCTCCTTCAGGGGTTTCAACTTGTGACAAACCCCATCCTTTGTCAAGGAATAAGTTTTTGCATGGCCATCATGTATAGCTCGCCTATCAAACTACCATGGCCTCCCCAACAACATGTGCATGCATCCATGGGGATGATATCACAGAGTATCTCATCATGGTAGCTCTCTATCTTGAACTTTACTAGGCACTGCTCATTGACCAAAACCTTGTGGTCTTTCTGCAACCAGGACAATCCGATAGGGATGCGGGTGCCTTTCCCTCTTAGCTTCAACTTTGTGACCATCTCTTCTAACACCAGATTATCAGTGCTCCCACCATCACTAATGACATCACAACATTTTCCTTCACACTTGCACCTTGTGTGAAACAAATTCTTCCTCTGTTCCGGTTCCTTTTCCTTAGTCATAGGGCTCTCCTAATCACTAGGGCTTCTCCCCTTTCAGCATCATCTGAATGTTTAGATTGGGCCTCCTCATCTACATGCGCAACCCTTCCACGACCTTCTAGCCTTTTGTCTACCCTTCCTTGGTGTTGTGGACATTCATAGGCTTGATGCCCTTCTTCACCACACTAGAAACATGTTCCTTTGAAACCACCTCTTCCAGATCCTTGTCCATATCTCCCTCGTCCTCTACCTCTTTGATCACCACTATTTTGATCACGAGGGCGGTAGAAGTTGTCATTCCTTTGGCTTCGGCTGGTACTCACATCTTCACTTTTCTTTTCATCATCATTTCGGCTTCCTGAAGGTCTTCCACTGCCCCTTCCACTTTGACCTCCTCATCCTTTTTGCTTGCCATCAAATCTTTTGTTTAGCTTCTCTTCCACCTTTGAGCAAACTGATACAAATCCTCAATGGTGGTCATTCTAACCAAGCTCAACTCCTCTTGAATGCTTGGTCGTAACCCATTAAGATATCGGGCTACCTTTTCCTTATTGGCCTCTATGTCACCCGTTCTGATGATTATCTTGTGAAAATATTTAGTATATTCTTTCATAGATCTGCTTCCTTGCTTCAACCCTTGCAATTTCTTCAACATATCTAACTCATAGTCCACTGGTATGAATTACTTCTTCAGTTTCTCTACCATGCTATCCCATCTGGTGATATTTCCTTTTCCTCTTCAATTTCTTTCCAACTGGACCTCTTTCCACCAAATACTAGCATGGCCCTTCAGCTTCATTTTCGCAAACTTAACCCGATCTGGGTCCTCTATTTCCTCATATTCAAAATATTCTTTTAGCTCGTTGATCTAGTCGATCAACTCTTCCGGGTTCAGACTTCCAGAATAACTAGGGACTTCTGCTCTGGGTCTTTTCTCGATCTTCAAAATGGCCCTTATTAGTTTCATTTGGTCTTGATCAATTGCTTCTTCTTCCTCTTCTACATTTGAACCTTCTTCCTCTCCTTCATCCCCACTTTTCTCTCTCGGGTTTAACCCTCTTCTCAACTGCTCTTGTAATGCATCAATCTGTCTTTGGAGGGCTGCCAGTGCATCTCTTCCACTAGAATTTCTGTCACCTCAACCACCTCTGGCACCACCACGCCTACCAGGCATCACTCTTGGAGGCATTTTTCTTGACCTCAACCCACAACCACGGTCCTTGTGCGAATTTCCTCACGATCGGTGATCTGTCCACACGCTCAAGAAAACCTTGCTTTGATACCACTTGATGAGGGCATAGCCCGAGACACAAAAAATAACCCACAAATAAGAGAATAACTTTATTATTCAGAAAATGGAGCTTCTTACATGCAGAGGATCTTGATCCCCAAGTTCTACAACACATGCAAGTTACAGAAAGCTATAGAATAACCCTTTCGCAAAATGCGAGCTTGTCCCCAAAAAGCTACCCAAAAATTAGAAACCCGCCCATAAATAGAGCTCCTCTTTAGTTTGGAGCCAAAAAAACATTCAAATTTGAGTTTAGGGGGTTTGGCGCCGAAAAATTACAACTTGAAATTCAAATTTTAAAAGAACATTTGCAATTGTATCTTCTAGAAAGTGCGCCAACTTCCCGGGGCCATAACTTTTGATCTAGGACTCCGATTCGCGAACCGTTTGAACTGTTGGAAAGGTCTCAAAGTCAATAACGCACCCAAAATATACTACGATGATTTTAGCAAGTTTTGGGGCTGTTCCAGAAGCTCTAAGTGCCTCAAATCTAACTTGGAATATTTTTAGGTGCAAATCTAGGAAAGTAAAACTACAATATCTTTCAACCCAGGAATAGAAAATAAAAACCATAAATTGAGAATTTCATTATGACGAAAAGGGTATCCAAAAAATTAAAAACATCTAAAAACAAAGAAACTTAAAATTTAACTATTTTTGGGTGATGCAAGATTGCCCTTACACCATTGGATGCTCCTGCATCAACATCCCAATCATTAGCCAAATGACAGTAACAAGGGAAATCACCGCTCCCAAAAGCCTCTCAGGTGAAGAAACCACAACATCCTTTAAGAAAAACCACCAAATGTTGAAATCATTTTTCCAATAGAAAATATTTTCCCTCTTTAATCTTAAAAGCTTAATATTCCAGAAGGGGGACAAAATAAATTTCTTACAAAATAGAAGATCTTGGGTTATTAGAGAAAAAAACCCAACCACTAGGAGGAAACCCTCAATAAAACAAAAGGAATAAATAAGAAAAAATAGGAAACTCCCATCACCATCCTGAATAAAACCCACCACAACAGTAGGGAGGGAAAAAACCTAAACCACCACAACCTTCCGAGTAAAATAACCATGCAGAACAACCTTCTTGAGGTAAACACAAATCATGATGGTGTAGGGGCACCTAGTGAAATTGTGCAATTTTGGGTCTAATGGTAATTTTTGGGTTGTTGAGTCTTTTTTGGATGTAATAAGGTCATAATAGACCATTTTCAATGTTTTGGGTCTCATTGGGGTTGGTTGAGTACATTTTGTTATGTTTTGTAAATGTTGTCAAAAAAGTTGCTTTGCAACTTTACAAAATTGTCATTTTTGGTGCTGAACGGTCATGTAGTTCAAAAAATAGTTGTGAACCATTGTTTGGAGGTTTAACAAGTTTAAAAATTCCTCACAAACTTTGAGGCAAGGTTCTATTGAAATTTTTGATGCACAAACAATAAAAATACTCAATTTTATGTGTGTTTTTCTGGTAAATCTACTGCTATAGGAACTGGTACAACTTCATACAACTTATAAATGCAATAATATGAATTGTAACTAATTATGGCATGAGTTAAGAAAATTTTGGTTTTGGTTTGGAGGATTTTCTTTAAGTTTGAAGCATTTGGAAAGCAAATTACTAAGGACGGGTTAGAAACCCTGAACTTTGAGGGTTTGTAGACAAATCATGGAATAAAAGCCCATTCCACTAGTGGAATTCTCTATAACTTAGTGGAATTGAACTAGATAGGTTTATTTTCATTTTTAGTAGGATAGGAGTTGCAGGGGATGGAGTTAGGGCCCTGTTTGTGCAAGCCCTAGCCTAATATCACCAAGTATTAGGCTAGTTTTGATAGGTAGAAGTAGGGTTTTGTGGTTAGGTGAGTTGATGATTGAATCAAGTGATAAATTATATTATTGTAGACCCTATGTGATCTATCCAAGGTTTGGGAATGAAGATTGGTAATTTGGGAGAAGAATACCACACACTTTCTTTGTAAAAGAGGCCTAATTGGTCTTAAGGGCCAACATAGGAGTCCATTTTAGAAGTCTATGTTCTGACACAATTATATGCAAAAAGTTGATATGTTCAAGAAGGGAATAAAGGGTATTCTAAAAGTTATTCCGTTCATGGGTTTGAGGCCCTGTCTAAAAGACATGCCAAAATTCCATGGTTTGATGTGCTACAAGGAGATATGAGTGAATTGAGAGTTAGACACCAAGTTGGGGTTTTGAAGATTAAAAGATTGTTCCAAACTAATTGAATTGTGTATGATAAGAGATATCCACCCATGATCTACATCACATGACATCAAACAACCACAAGTGTTGGATTTTCAAGAAAAACTTTGAATGCCTCTTAGGAAACAACACTAGAAGCAAGTATCACAAGGTATTCAAGATATACATTAGGTGCAGCCCAAACAATGTAAAATACTCTAAAACACGGGTAGTAAACACTCCCTTATTCACCTTTAGAGAGGAAAATAGAACATCCTCCAAGGAGATAACCACCTCCACTTGCAACAAGTTCTTCACAATCTAATCTAGGGGTTCAAAACTACAAAAAACAAGTACATCTAGGTCTTTAAGATAGCCATTAGGTATAACCTATTTTTCAAAAGAAGCCCAAAACCTAAGGAAATGAAATCTCCCTTAGCCTCCTTCAGAGAGGAGAGTAGAACATTGACATCCACCAGTAAGAGAACTAACCCCTTAAGCAACAAAATATTTTCATATCAGAAGGGGATCAAAACCACATACCAAAGAAGGAGCATGGAGTAGACCAAGTAGTCCTCCCAGACCATAGCCTCTTGAGCCAAAATATCTAAATAAAGTGAGGGAGCCATATCCCCCAAATCCAAAATATTCATGCACCACAACGGTTGAATCTACTCCCAACTCTAGAATGAAAAATGGTTTTTCAAGAGAACAACTTTCCCTCCAAAAGCATCTGACAACAAGAAGCTTGACAAAGTCCAAAATCAAGTCACCCCCTCACAAAGCACCAGAAGAGGGCCGAGGAGGGAGGGAAAACAACCCACTAGAAATGAGCAGGTAGCCCAAAACAGAAGCCACCACAGACTACATTTCTAACAATGCCAAACCTAAAGCAAACCCATTCATGATCAACCAAAGAAAGAACACCATATAGGATATGAAGGAACTGACTAGGAATTGAAAGCCATGAAAAGGGCATAACAACCACCCAGACAACACAAAGTAGCTTCAATAATCCTTGCGTAGGAAATCCAAATTGTAGACCCACAACCAACCACAAAATCTCGTCGTCATTATCCAATTCTGATCCACCATCAACATCTTCACTAGAAGATTTCAAACTCCCAAAGCTTCTCTCCTTCTCGCCCAAACACTCCATCTTCTATGTGTTATAATAATGCATACTTGGATATATTGTTATATGGTATAATTTCAAGGATTATTTTGTTGCTAGAAGTCATTAAGAATTTTCAATTTATAGTTTTCAAATTTATCTTAATCAATTTGATTTCACCTCTTCAATGAGGAATGATGAAATTATTTGGTCTCACACTTCTATTAGAAATTACACAATATAAATAGTATATTCTTTTATTCTTAAATTCCTAAAATTGAAAGAAATTGCAAGATTATTTGGAATCATAACATGATTCGTAAAATTAAAAAATTCCAGTGGATAAAAAATCATAAAAATATCCTCACCTAAGATAATTTGTGGAAGAACGGATTTTAGTTCCCCCAATAGATGTTCTCTTTGTTATAATGAGGAGGAACATGTTAATCATACTTTCTTTTATTGTGAGTTTGTTAGATCAATTCGGGAATAGTTTTTTGATAAATTTAAAGTCAATTGGATTATTCTTGTGTCTTTGGGAAGCATTGTTGATAGTTGGATATCACTTTTTCAACATCCATCCATAAAGTGAGTATGGTATCAAACCCCACTTCATTTGTGTAGGGAATTTTTAAGGAGAGATATAATCATATTTTTAGGGATGAGAAGAAAATATATAATTATTTCACTCCATTGTTTATTCTCTTGTTGAGAAAATTAAGGTTATTCCCTCTCTTTAATAAATCAAAATTACAACAAGATGGGAGATTGTTATAGCAAAAAAGTATTTCCTATTTATTTATTTATTAGGTTCATTTTCCTCTAATTACTTAAGCTTACTTAGGTCATGTTCTTTTTCTGTCTCATGTCATAGGATGAGGACACATGTCATGATCTTGTTTTATCTTCACCTAGGGTTTCTAGGTTTATTATCCTTTTATAAGGATTATCTTTTGTATAATAATTAAGATGCACATTCATAATGATTCATGATTTTTTGGATCAATAGCTTTTGACCTCTATAGCTTTGGTATTCTCTTTCTATAACAAGTGTTTGATTGCAGGTGATCCTTGGGAGCTGTGGAGTTGATTTTTTCTGAACTTCAATAATTATAATGGATCTCTTCAATATAGACACAAGAAAGACTCTAATTAGAAAAAAATTAGAAATTTCAAAAAAATGGATGGGTCAAGTTAAATTTTGATGGTTCATCCAAAGGAAACCTATGCTTGTCAAGTGTTGAGGTATTCTTAGAAATGACACATGGAATTTGATTGAATCCTATGCTTCAAGAATTTGTGTTAAAATAAACAATGATGCAAAAGTCATTGTAGCATGGTTGGGTATTAAGTTGGAAATTTTAAGAGACATATGAAAATTCAAATTGAGGGATTCAAAACTTGTGATTGAAAGGAAGCAGGGTACATGGAAATTATTTTTACACTAATATTATGATTTGATTGTTTAGTAATCTCCATGGTATCTAGAGTTGTGTGAAATCAATGGAAAACCACCCTCTCAAGAACTTAGTCCATTCCCTACTAAGTAGCATTTCATACATCTTGGGAGTATCTACCACATGTATACCAATATACTATTAGACTCTAGGATCCGAGGCTAGTTGTATGTGAACATTTTTTAGTTCTCCTATGACTTTGACCTTTGTCTTGTCTAACTAAACTACCACTCTATTAGCAAGTTTAGGGGTTACTCCCAAATTTTGGCATATGGAACATGGTATCACATTGCACGAGGCTCCAAAATCCACTAAATAGTTGTGTAGGTTCTTTCCAAACATTAATATAGTTAATAAGAAAGCAGGAACTACAATTTTAACTTTGAATATTGTGGCCATTACATTTGAAGTACTCAAAGCTTGCCCTTTTCCCTTTTGAGGGGTGCTAGTAGGTGCAGTTTTGGGATTGTCCAAGGATTTCAGCAATGCATCCTTCTGATTGGGACAGTTCTTCAACATGTCATAAATGTAAATATTACCTTTTGTTTTCTTTAAATCTTCCACCACACTATATTTCTCTTCACTCAGTTTTGGGGCTTTTTGAATTTGGAAATTGCTGGGTTTGAAACTACCTCCGAAAGGTCCCTTAGGATTTAGGGGATTGTTATCAACATGAGGATCTAAAGGAGTAGGACTTTCTCTAGGTAGAATTTCATCAGTTAAAGGCTCAATTTTTCTTCTCAAGTTGTAATTATTTATGTTCTATTGAAAAGAAAAGATATAGTATTTTATATTTTATGCTCATTTTAAAAAGGGAAAGAAAATTATTCTTCTGAATAATGATTTATGTTAACTTCAGAGTAGTAATGCAAAAGAATCTACCATCATTACATTCATATTTTTAGAAGTCTAAGTGTTCCCTTGCATAATAGTAGATACCATCTACATCTCTGGATAATTAGCCTTGTTATGATCAAAGGTTTCATGGAACCTACATCCATTGGCGTCTGAGTTTACCACATTTACACTATCTAAATGGTTTGAGATCCCTCCATTATTTAGCTTAGTATTCCAAGGTGTGTTTGGTCTTTGTGAGTTGAATATTCTACCTTGGAAGCCTTGGCTATTCTAATTGTTTTTTGTTATAGGAAAAGAAGGTTTTGAAGGGGCATCAAAACCCTATACAAAAAGATCATTGCTTTTAATAATAATCAAGACATAGTAAGCAACCAACCATCAACAAAAAACTAGCAAAAAACCAACAAAAAAGTAGTACAAAATCAATAGACAACTAAAGAATTTTTAGAATATTAGCCACTTCAAGATCATGAGCAATAATCTTCTCATGCATTTCCACCACCTTAGAAATCTCATTATCAGGAACTCCTAAGTTATTTTTAGTATTGCTACAAGTTTGGATGAAGGTTCCCTTAACATTATCCCCACCCTTATTATCTTTAGAGAATTCAACCATACCAGCCACTTTCTTCATCACCCCAGAAGACTCACCTTTCCACATTCTGTCCTTTTCATTAAGAAATTGAAGACCCTCAATATTATTGTGGAGAGAATAATGGATAAATTTGACTATAGTATCAAGATTTTCATAGGCTTTGGTCATGTTTTCTTCTAGGGCCAAAAATTTGTAGTTAAAGTCCTTCATTTTTAGCATTTCATCAGTAACCATCTTCAAGATATCGAACAATTAATTATCCTGGGATGGAGTAGAAGACTCATGTGGATTAGTGTTAACCTTAGCATTGTTAATCAAGGACCAAACCTTAAAATTGGTAAGCTTCAACTCACTGAACAACCTTTTAAAGATTCTAAAAAAATAATTGAACCATCCTTCGCCATTCCTAGGACATTAGACAAATCTTCACAATTGCAATTAAAAGTGTCCTTTTCATCAACCAAGTTATCCTCAGGGTTATCCTGGGTCTCCTGCTCATCTTGAAAAACTACTTTAATTTTTTGGGAGCATAGTCACCATCAGGGAATTTTATTTTTTGCTTAGGATTCTTCTCCTCAATGGGAACAATATGAACATTGGAATTTCCAAACTCATTTTCCACCTCCAAACCTTTATCAACAGACACATATTGCTCTCTACTTGGAATCTCCTCCAACCACAAACCATCCAAGTCACCACTACCATTATAATCTAGAGACTAATTATTCTTGCCAACAGACTGATCCTTACCCTTATCCTTCTTCAAAATTTTACCACAATTAATGAGTCTTCCTTTTCTGATCCAAAAAGGGGATTCGATATCATCACATGCTTCATCTTCAACAACCAGAGGTAGCTTCTTCTTAGTAGTAGAATGGTCCTCACCCTTAGCCATCAAATTATTTTTCCTCTCCAGAATAGGGGCAAGGAATTTCCCCTTCTTCACCTTCTTCACCTTAGAAAAAATAATAGGGAACTCATCCTCCTCACTACCAGTATGGTACCCCTCAGACCAAGTGGGTTGTTGAGTCTTTTGCACCTTCTTTTTGAATTAGTTTCAAAGAATTCAAGGGGATCTGAAAGAACCTCCATAGAACAATCATACCCATCATCATCTCCTTTAGCTTCTTTAGGATCATTACCCATGTCATAACTTGATTGCTCATGCTTCAGACAAATTTTAACAATTTTCTTAGGTTCCTCTGAGATAGCAAAAGATTTAGTATACTTCATTACCAGAAGGATTAAACCCTCATGCACAATTGGATTCTTAGGGTTCCTCTTAAAATATTTAATCCCATTTTCTAAAGAAGCCAACAAATAATACAAAAAAGAAACCCTCTTTTTATGTTTGAAATGACTCAGTAACATAAGATGATAACCACAGAGGGTTGATAATCTACCATCAAGGGTAAAATACCTCATAATATCAATGACCAGGTCCGCCCAAATAGGTTTTATGGTATTTTGATTAAATCTGCCACATTTTAGTTTTTGTGACTTGTCCCTTTCCTTCCTCTTGAAGAATGCCACCATAACAACATTGGACTCCTTCTTATCCCTGTAAACCTTTCTGCCATCAATGGACAAGCTCATAATGCTACCAATAAAATCCTTAGTAATATTGAATTCTAAACCAAATACCCGTAGCGCCTTATTCTGCTAGCCATTAAAAAAAGCTTGAGACACCATAAGATCAAAGTTGTGAATATTTTCTATGAAAGTAGTTACACCAACCTTTTCCAAAAGACCCCAAATATTTTTTTTGCTTCTTGTGGAATCACAAGGAATAAGCTCAATTATGTTCCTTTTACTCCCCATATTGATTGTAAACCAGAGCCAAAGAAAATGCAGAAGAGTAATGCAAAGAAGGAGAAGCCTCGAGAAGAAAAGGGCTACAAAAACACCTAGAATCACCTTGATTATAGTTATAGTTTTGACTATTTCCCAAGTTTTGGTTGTTTCCCGTATGAGGAGGGTTAACTCTCAAATAGGTGAGCTCATTTGTGACTTGAGGTAACATCTTCTTTATGGTATCAAACTCAAAGGCTAGTTGAGTACTTTGTCTTGAGTATGGAACTGTTGTTGGTTTCCTAAAGAATGGTCTCCTCGACTGTCTCATCCCATTAGCATTGGTAATGTTCACTTCTTTCCCATAACCTAGATATGTAAGCATGGGTGTAGCATGGGCTTGATGGTAAGGTAAATGTGAATTTATTGTTGTTGGGATAGGATTAATTAGTGGTGTATGATTGCTTAAGGTGATGTTTATTTCAAGAATGTGAATTGTCATTCCTAGTGGACCTAATGATGATAAACCTCCAAAAGGATTCCCTGCTTGGGGATCCATTTACTGGGAAAAGATTATTGATTCATTGTCAATTTTATCCAATGTATCTCTGCTAGCTTTGGGTAATCTTCTCATAAATAAGCTAGTTAAGGGATCTAAGGATTTGAAATATGTTTGAATTACAACTAACTCAGGAATAAGATATGGATCAGTTAACCTTTTATATGTCTTGTGGAACCTCATATAGTAAACAATGATGGGTTCATTGGGTTCTTTCTTGCAAGACACAAACTAGTGATACAAAAAGGTGGGATCTCTATAGATCTTGAATTGATTGATGAATTTGGTTTCCAAATAGTACCACATGGTAATTCATCCCCTAAGTAAATTAAGATACCAGTTATAAGAAAATTATCTTAGGGAGTATGGGAATAATCTATAGATACGTCTTGGTGACCAATATGGCTCTATTGTAATTTTCTTTAAATGTATTTATATGATTTTTTGTTGTTTGAGATTCACCATATACATATTTGAGGTAGAATTTCTCTAGGTTTTTGGGAAATTCATCAGTAGGTCCTATCAATAATAGAGAACTTTCATTTGCTATGAAACAATCCATTGTTACTGGTGGAGGTACAAAAATAACTATGTTTTTGGTGAGACCAGACTTACAAGAAAGGATTGTATATTTGGGTTTAATGGTGATGATACTATGTTAGAAGCTTCACCCTTACTTTTTCCTTTATCACTTATTATCTACCTATGTTGAGATAATTTAGTTAGATCTCCTTTGTTAGGGGAAGAACTAAGGACTCTACGGTATTTATTTGGGGAGAAAAATACTATGTTTTCCATCTTTGCCAATGTTTAGGCTCTCCATCTAGTGCTAGTTCTATTGGGGGTGGTTTTAACACTTTCAACTTGCTAAGTAATAATAGGTTATTACTTCTCTTGAAAAGTAGAGCTTGACTACTCCAAGGTTCCTTTATAGTCAGGGCTTGACCGTGTGGAACAACATAGTGGTCATTGTCAACATATTTCATAATGGATTTGGGTATTAGCTTTCTAAAAATAACATGTAATTAAAAATAATGATTCTAGTAAACACATTGCATGTTCAGATCCATAGGAAATTTATATCACTTTAATGCTCTTTTAATAATTCCAAACTGATTTAAATAAAACTCAAAAGATAGAAAGAGTAATGAGAGAGATTGAAATAAATTCTAAATCTAACAGACAATGACAAAACCTATTCTAGTTATCAATTCTAAACATTTAAATGAAATCTCACAAAATCATTATTAATGCAAATAGTCATTCACACATTTGTTGTTCAATACTGATGAGATCTTAAAAGGAAATGTAACCAAACACAAGATTTTCAGATTTCATGCAATCAAAACACCATCAAGTATGCCTAGATATGAGATGAAATATTACTTAGTTCTAGAATAATACTCAATATTTCACCAATTTATTTAATTAGATAACACAAAACAATCATACCATGACCAGTGAGCTAGATTGAGATGCATGCAAAATAGGCATAATCCTTTGATTAATCAAAATGTAGACCTCCACAAAGTTAGTAGGAAAATGCACACTGAGAATGCATAAGTTTATTTTGCAACAATAAATCAAAATTGGATCCTTAGAAATGATCTAGAGCCAAAGTTATATAGAAAACTGAGTTCCTATAATTGTGGATTTACAAAAAAGCTAACTAGAACCAACTCCAACACTCCAATTCTAACTAAAAGCAAATTGAAAATGAAACTAAAGTAAAACTGGGCAGCCCAGTTTGAGTCTTAGTTCAACCAAACTAAACTAAAGAAAATAAAAAGTTAACTGGAAGTAACCAACAAACTAACTAAATTCCCAACACCAGCTGGGCATGGGAATTTATTACATCGGATTATTAAAACATAAAAACCACAAGAACAACAACTCTTGTCTTCAATTAATTCAAGAAGCTATTGGTGAATGCTGATATCACCTTGTTCATTTTTTCTATTGGAGGTCCTTGGTGATATTGCAGCTTTATTTTTTGGTCAAAAGCCGACTTCTCCATTTGTTGTTGTTAGGTGTTGAAGGCAGACAAATCCTCTTATAGGGATTGGATCTTTTCCTTTTTATTCATCATCTTATCAACTGTCACCTGTGTAACTTGTCCCTGTATTTGATTCCTCAATTCTTTAAACATCCTACTAGGATCTCTTACCAACACAAGCATTTCCCACAATGTGCAATCCAAATCTTCAGTTGACTAGCAAATTTTGTTCATTGTTTTTTCTACCAGGTTCCTGTCTTTGCTCAATTTGGACTTGCGCTTACTCAAAATCTTTACTCTAAATTTAGTTTCTCTTAGCCACTCAAGAGTTTAATCCTAATCCTCTTCTTTGATGATAACAACTTTCAAAATATCCTCCATTGATGTTTCCTTTATTCTTTGTAAAATTGGGATGTAATCCTTCCAAACTAATAACTCTTCATTAATGCTCAACTCAATTTGTTGAGTTGCACTATCCTGATCACTAATGGAAAAACCTCCAAATTGCAACAATCTCCCCTTTGTCATTGATGGAAAACCTGCCAAAATCTCTCCCTTTCAAGCACAATTCTCTCCCTTAGGTTCACATTTCTCTCCCCCTTTGACATTGAGGAAAAAGGGAAAAAAGGGCTCTCTCCCCCTTTGGTGCATAACCTCACATTCTCTCCCTCTTTTTAAAATCTCTCCTTCTTGAAACAACTTACAAGATCCCCCTATCAACAACAACCACTAATTGATCCCCCTGAGAGGTAGCTCCCATCAATCAAGGAATAAAGATATGACTTGAATTACTCCTAGACAGATGCACCAACTATGCATCTACCAAGAAAAAGGAGGGGAAATTACCCCTAGCTTTTTCCTGAGATACTTAAATGTATCCTTTGCAAGGGCCTTTGTGAAAATGTCTACAATTTGATCCTTTGTAGGTACATACTCTAACTTCACTTCTTTCTCTACAACCTTCTCTCTCAAAAAGTGATACTAACTGATGTCTCCTTGGTTCAAGAATTCATCACTATATTCTTGGAAATATTGATAACACTTGTGTTATCATATATAATAGGAATGGGCTCATCTAGTTTTTCTTGATATCCTTCAAATTTTGCTTCATTCACGCACTTGAGTACAAAAAGAAGTTGTAGCAATATACTTTGCTTCTATTGTTGACAAAGTTACTAAGTCTTGTTCATACTATTCCATGAAACCAATCTACTTCCTAAAAAGAAAGCACCACCACTGGTACTCTTTCTATCATCAACACAACCAACCTAATTAACATCAGTATATGCACTCATATTTTTGTTCACTACCTTTTGCATACCATAATCCATAATTAAGAGTGCTCTTCAAATATCTAAAGATTCTCTTGACTCCCTTCACATGATTTTCTTTAGAATTAACTTTAAATATTACAACCAAACATACAACATGCATAATATCAAGTCTTGAAGCAGTTAAGTACAACAAGCTTTAAATCATAGATCTATATAGAGTTTGATTAGCTAGGGGAGACTCATCATCTTTGCTCAAATGACAACTAGTTACCATAGGAGTGCACACCAATTTGCAATCTTCTATTCCAAACTTCTTCAACATCTCTTTGAAATACTTTGCTTGAGAAATAAGATATCATCATCTAGCTAGGCAATTTGAAGACCAAGAAAGGAGGAAAAATCAGGTATCATAGACATTTCAAACTCCTACATTTCTTCAAAAAATTTATTTCATATTTCATCATTTCCACCAAAGATTATATCATCAACATATACAAAAACTATTATAACTTTCATCCTCAATCTTGAAGTAAAGATTACTATTTGTGGTACCTTTCTTGAAACCTGACTGAAGCAAGTACTTATCCAACCTTGCATACCAAGCCCTAGGAGTTTGTTTGAGACCATATAATGCCTTTTTGAGTCTACACACCATGTTTGGTTCTTATCATAATCATAATCCATTAGGTTTCTTGATGTAGACCTCTTCTTCCAAATCTCCATTTAGGAAGGTTGATTTGATATCTATTTGATATACTTTGAAGTCCTTGTGATTATAAAAAGCAAGAAACATTATGATTGCTTTCATTCTTGATACTAGAGAAAAAGTATCCTCAAAGTCAATTCCTTCTACTTGTGAATAGCCTTTACATACTAGTCTTGCTTTTCTTCTGACAACTTCTCCTTCTTCATTTAATTTATTCCTAAAAACCCACTTTGTTCCTATCACATTTTTGTCTACAAGCCTTGAAACCAATTCCAAAGTATGATTCTTCTCAATCTGATTCAATTCTTCTTCCATTTATTGTATCCATCCTTCATCTTTGCTAGCATAATCAAAATATTTTGGTTCTACCTTTGATAGTAGAAAAAAGTTTACTTGTTCATTTTTCTTTGCAAGTCTTCTTCTTGTCAACACTCCATTCTTATAACCAATTATCTCTTCTTCTGAATGATTCCTTTGGACATACTTGGTAGGAGTCTTATTGTGATTTTTTGCAGTTTTCTCTTTTTCAACTTCTTCCTCTTCTTCTTCTTCTCAGAAGGGAGGTGCATTAGATCCACAGTCCTCAATTTTATTCATATTCTGATGTAGGTCTTCATCAGTCTTAACACTTATACTTTCAACAATCCTTCCCAGAATTTTGTTGTAGCACTTGTATGCTTTACTCTAAGATGAATATGTTGCACAAACAATTGTCATTGCACCAATAGATGGACCTGTTAATGCTCGATACAACTGCCAGAGTTAATGAATCCACAAGAGGTAGTTAGGCCATGCCACAAACCCGAGCGCTACACCACATACCACAATGATACCAAGGGCACACACTTCGCAACAATCCCCCTAGTGCAAGTGAGGGGTTCAAACCTATGAACTAGGCTTTGATACTAATTGTTGCACATATGGTTGTCGTTGCACCAAAATATTGACCTGTTAATGCCTGATACAATTGTAAGAGTTAATGAATCCATGAGAGATGATTAAGCCATGTTACAAACTCGAGTGCTATGTTGCACAACATAAGGAGACCAAGGGCGCACACCTTGCAACAAAATATCCTAGAAAGATACCTTCATCATCTCTTGAATTAAACTTCCCAAACACATCTTTATCTCTTCTAATGTAGCATTTTCTTGCAAAGAATCTAAAATACTTGACAATTACCAATTTTTCATACCATAACTCAAATGGGGTCTTAGTGTTTTTCAACCTAAACAATCCTCTGTTAAGAATATAGACTACAATATGAATTGCTTCTATCCAATAAACATTAAGATAATTTTCTTCCATCAATATAGTCCTTGCCATCTCTTGAATATTCCTATTTTTCCTTTCCACAACCCCATTCTATTGAGGCGTTCTAGCAGCAATAGATGCCTCCTTATTCCATGTTTTTTCAAGAAAATCATTGAACTTATTTGAAGTGAACTCACCTCCTCTATCATACCTCAAACATTTGATTTTAGCATTCATCTCATTCTTTTCCATTGATTTGAAAATCTTGAATCTACTGAAAGCATCAAATTTATCTTTCAAGAATGTAACCCATTTCATCCTAGAGAAACCATCAATAAAAAGCATGAAATACCTTTCTCCTTTCAAAATTTTTATTCTAGTAGGTCTGGAAAAATTAGTATGAATTAGCTCCAATGTTCTAGAGGAAGAATGCTCCTTAGACTTGAAACTTATCCTTGTCTATTTTCCAAATTGACATTCCTTGCACACAATACTTTTCGGCTTGATTATCTTGGGAATATCTCTTACCACATGTAATGAGTTGATCTTCACAAGATTTCCAAAGTTAATGTGTCCCATTCTCCTGTGCCACAACCGACATTCACTTACATTTCCCAAAAGACAAGTTCTCCCATTGAAATACGTTAGACTGTATATGTTACCACTTGTCCTAAATCCTTCTGCAACCAATTTTCTAGACTTTCCTTTTTTGATTTCACATCCTCTTTCATTGAATATGAGATTGTGAACCATTTTTGCACATTTGAATCACACTAAGAAGATTGTTCCAAAGACCTTTGACATAAAGAACATCTTCTTTCCTATGCTTTCCATCAATAATTATTGTACCTTTTCCATAGATTTGTATTGAAGTATCATCTCCAAGCTTGACTATGCCATCATTCCACTTCACAAGTTTGATAAACTTGCTTGTATCTCCTGTCATGTTGTTAGAAAAACCACTGTCAATCACCCATGAGTTTTTCTCATCTTTTATATGAAAATAAGTACACACAACACTTGAATATTTAGTTTTATCTTTAGTCTTCTTATCAGAAAAAAACAAGACTTCATCTTCATTATTCATACCACTAGATTCATCATCTTTTGAAGAGCAAGAATCTTCCTAGGGGTAGAGACTCTTCTTAACCTTATTTCTTCTAGGCTCTTTGTTTATTTTTTCATCATATTTTAAGGGAAATTAAGAAGAAAAATGACCAACCTTTCCACACTTAAAAAATTTGAAAGGTATCTTACCTTTGTACTTGGTGGTACCCCTCTTCAATTTCCTTACAAAATTTGCTTCTTCTTCATTGGTGTCACTATTCAAATCAAATGCATCATGCATCTCCTTACTGGCTTTGAAAGGTTCTTCCTTCCTTGGATCTTCTTTGTTAAACTCTCACATTTCAAATGTAGTAAGGGCACCATATAATTGATCCATTGACAATTTGTCTGAATCTCTATCTTCCTAAATAGAAGATACTTTAGGACTATAAGATTTAGGAAGAGATCTCAGTACCTTTTTTACCACCACTGATTCTTCAAGATCTTCACCAAGTCCTCTGATTATATTGACACTTCATCTACCCAGAGTAAATATCCTACAATATATTTATCTTATGACCTTTTCAGGTTCTCAAACTTGCCTTTGTAGATTTACAACTTGGCTTGTTTTACTTTGATGTCTCCTTCATAGATGCCATCGAGATTTTCCCAAACCTCCTTTACTATTTTGTAGTGCATTAATTTTACAAGATTAGAATCTGCTAGCTCACTTAAGATAGCATTCTTAACTTCTCCATTGTTCTCATAGGTCGTAATCTCTGCCAGATCAGTTGGAGGAGTAGTAGGAACAACATAACCATCTTGAATAATTTCCAAACACCATACTCTAAGTAGGACATATAAGATTCCATCCCAAATCACCAAAAAGAAAAAATTGTTCCATCAAAACTAGGCACCTTGTGAGATCCTTCTTGAGCCATCCCAGATCTTCCTCAAGTTGCTATAATTCTTCAAAGGAACCAGAATATGATATCAATTGTTGAAAACACACTAAAATACTAAGAGGGGGGGTGTGAATCAATATTCTATCAAATCTCAAAACTTCTAGAACAAAAGAAACTTCAAACTCTACCGCACAAGCAAGAATATGAAAGATAAACACAATGCACAGTACAACATAGCACTAGATGTATGTGGAAAACCCCAAAGGGGAAAAACCACAGTGAGAAATTCTGCTAGGAGCTATTGTCCTAATCCAGCCTCACAAGTGAATAACTGTTACAACTATGTTTTAGGGCTACAACCCAAGGAAGCTACTACTCCAAGTATAATAGTTTTAGGGTCACTCCCAAGGAAGCTACAACTCCCTACTGAATTTGATTTTGGGCTACAACCCAAGGAAGCTAAAAATATCTGATCTGAGAAAAAGTTTAGAGATTATTATAGAATGATAGTCCTTCCACTGTTTGAAACTGACCATTAGGTTCAATCATTTTGATGATTGTAATTCTTCTTTTTACCTTCTCTTTTGGTGATTGCAATTATGTTTGACACCTTTTCTGTAACTTCTTCATATGTATTCTCTCCAAATTACTGGATCACTACTTTCAACCTTCAAGAAGCTTTGACTTTGGATCATTTCCCCCAACAAACAATTAAGCACCTTCTTCACTTCCCTTTTGTCACAAAAATATGTTCAATAGATGAAACCAGACTGGAACTATCACTTATGCTATTTCTCTTTTAGTCACATGCAATTTTCATTATGTTGCATACTTTTCATTCCTTCACCATCACCTAGGTCATCTAGGTTTGTAATTTATACATGATATTACATTTATTACATTCACATGTTAGCCTATAACAATAAGAATATTACATTTGTAAGTTAGCCAAAGATCAAATACACAATATGAAACGTGTAAAGGGAAAGACCTAAAAGAGTACACACAACACTAGGAAGAGGAAAAAACCTTGTGGATTCCAACACATGCTTAACCCAATCCTAAACAAACTTCACAACTTTTTTCTTCAATGAAAATCATCCGCATACTATGAAAATTCAAATTAGGTCATCCATAAGAAATAAAACATGAAACTTGTAGCATGTTGGTCTTCACAACATTAGCGATAAACATGAATGATAAAGCATAACTTGTGATTCTCCTAGATTAATTGGCATGACCCATACAACACCTTCAAACATTCCTTGAACTTTGTGCAACCTTGAACTTGTGGCACACACTCTCAACATATCTTAGTTGGCCAACCAAAAGCATAACCTAGTGACACCTTCATTTCAGACCACAAACTATTTAAGAGAAACTAGAAAAAATCTTGTAGAGAAACAAAAAACATCATATGATATTTAGGAACACTCTCACACATCCCTTTCACAACATCATGCAACAACAAGTTGGTGCAAGCCAACATACATGAAACTGGCCACCAGACAACATAGTCCTGAACACTATCACCTCAAACTTTCTCTACGGATGGATTAATGACTCAAAACTTTAGATATTTAACCTTCAAAACTCACTAAACTTATCTTTTGATTTGAATAACCATATCTACAACCATAGAGAAAATTTGAGCTACAATTTACACCACTATGAGCATCATCACATAAATGACATAGACTTCAATTTATCACATTCAAAACCACATTTTTAGTAACTCAAATGATCTAAAACTTGGATCACATATGATTTGACACAACATAAAGATATCTATCAAACTATAGGAGCAAGGTATCACCAATGAAGAAATGTAGAGAATTTCTTAGAGACTCTAACAACCAAACAACTAGACAACAACTCTCTTTTGACATCAATGACAACCAAACTACAACAAAAAGATGATGTGTGATGTCTCTAAAGAATTCTCTTGTGCCTCCATGTCAATGCCAAAAGGTGTCACACTCCAAACAGGCGTTCTAGCCCACACTGTTGAAGAAGACAATCCAAAATCTCCTACAAATGATTGTAGAACACAATCTAAAGACAAATATACCTCCTTTGAAGACAATAAAGCCTCCTTCAAATGTTTTCTAAAATAATCCACACTCATGTCAAATTGCAAAGGATGATCATGTAGAGAATGAAAAAGAGGGTCAAAGTGTTCGCTCACAACAACTAAAGAAGGATCATTCCCATCAAAGAGAAGATGAATGCAATCAAGGCCCAAGTCAGGTGCTTGGATTTTAGCAAATTGATAGTCCATTTGGGGTTTTTGGGCCTTTTGGATGTGATGAAAAGGGAAATTTTGGTCCAAAGTGCTCCAAAAATTTATCTACCTCCTAGATTTGGTAACCCTTTCCCAACTTGAAACTCATGTAAATTAGACAATATATGATGAAATTTGACAAAATGAAAGGAAAACCTAACTTTCTCTAATGCCCTAGATTCAATGGTGAGGTCCTTGAAACCCCAAATCACACCCAACAAAAATTTCATGCGAAGATTGTTCCCTCAGATCTAGGATGAAGGCTAGAACATTGAAGCTCTAATACCATGTAGGAGTTTATGGTGAACTCCTCAACACTCTAGGATCACCTACAAGACAAAATAACTTCCACAAGAGAGAAATGAAAAAATATCATGCTATGATTATGGATGCAAGATTACTAGATTGAATTATTACAATGTGCATACGATGCCTTGCTTCTATAGGAAAGGTGTGATGAAGTACCAACATTAAATGAATATTTCATAATTAAATCACATGAGCCAACATTAAACACAAGTATTAAATTTCAAAAGATAAAATAAGATCTAATGACAACTAATTCTCACTAGAAAAAATCCATCCTAGGACCTAAGTGGACTTACCATGTAAATAGGACCTAGATAGGTAAAACAAATATTTACATGAACAAAATATACCCATGTCCTACTAAAATTATTGATAAATAAAACACAATTATAGATTTTGAAATTAAATGAACTTTAATAAGAACAAATATATCTGAATGGATTAAATCTAATGCCTTGGAAGATTTATGAGAACTATGGTAAAAATGAACATGATTTTGTTTTTCATATACTCAATGTTCTCAAAAATAAAATTCAAGATTACAATCCTTTAACCCCTCAACAAGGTTATTAATTTTAAATGTTATTAAACCCTTGTCACATATGTGATCTATTCTTTGGTGTCATAACATTATTTTCTTTGTAGGTAACTTAGTCTCCAAGGAATGAGCACCCTTAGGTACCCAAAAAGTATGACCATCAAAAGTAGACACAATGTACCACTTTATTGTTGGTTTCAATGGTGAATGTGATTATTCTATATATCTCTTCACCATAGGAATTAATAAACTATTACATTGAATTGTGCATACATCTAGCTAAAACAAAATGTCAATCCGAACACCCTTGACAAGAACCATAACTCCTCTAACCATCTTACACCCTCCACTTGAAAAAACAACCTACACACCTACATCATTTAGTTTCCTTATAAAAAAGTAGGTTTGATCTAAAACTAGTATATTTAGTACACTACTGATCCCTTTTACTTATCCATCAAGAAATTGAATCAGGACTCTACCATGACCAACAATGTTTAAATGAGAATCATCTTGTAGTTACACCTTCCCACCATCATATTCTTCATATTTTGTAAACAAACCTCAATGTGAGGTCATGTGGAAAGAGGCACCAAAGTTTATCCACCATGCACCTTTTGATGCACAAGTAGTCAAGGTAGAAAAAAATGTCACCTTCATCATGGAAGGATCTCTTAGACTCATCATCATAATCTACCTTTTTCCACTTCTTTTTCTCCTCCTTACAATCTCTTCTTAGATGCCTAGTTTTATGGTAGATCCAACATTTCACCATAAAATTAGTAGGATATTTGAATCTCCCATGGGATTTGGATCTAGATTTTTTCTTATTATCCTTCTTTCCTTTTTATTTGGATCTTCCAAAAACTATTAGGGCCTCCTAAATTGACTCATAACTCTTCCTTTTCATATCTTCTAAAAATCAAAGATGCAACCACTTCATCCATCTTGAACTTGGTGATAGTGCTCCCAATGGCCACATCAAGGTGGGCCCATGAAAATAGCAAAGAACATAGCAAATCCATACACCAATCCTCCTCTATTTTGATTCCTACAAAGTACAACTAGGTAACTATCATATTGAATGCATTTAAATGTTTAGCCACAAACCCACCATCCTTCATCCTGAGGGTATATAAAATAAAATATTATTTACTATAGATTTAGCTTGATAGATTTCTCCAAGCTTTATCTAAAGATTCATCGTAGTAGTCTCTTCTTGCACATTCAACAATACTAAATTAACCAAAATGAGTCTAATAATACCATTTTATTTCCTATCCATCTTCTCTTAGTCTTCTTGTGATGCAGATGTAGGTTTGGATCTAGATACTACAACCCATAGATCTTGGTCTGTGAACACATCCTCCATCTTGAGTTTCAACAACTCAAAGTTTGTGCCTAAGAACTTATCCATCTCTACTTTTGATGTTCTTACCATCTTTTCTTGCAGTAATGTCAAAACACTCTTTGCACAAGCTCTGACTCAAATTAATATTAGTACAAAAATCCCTCTACCCAACACCTAGAATATGAGGTAATCAGGCTCTGATACTAAATGAAAGGAATCTTGATACATATAAATGCTTCCTATACCAATATTTTGAGGAGAGTTTTATGCAACTTTTAATATTTTAATAATGACACAAAGAAGACACACATTTAAATAAAAAATAATAATAAATACAATAACATAATTGTACATGGGAAAAACCATTTCAAGAGAAAAACCCCACAGTTCAAAGTAGCTCAATGTATTAATTAGTAAACCATGATTACAATACACTTAAAGAGCAAGACTTCACATGAGTATTGACCAACTAAATATTTGGGGAAGTTCATATAGCTTAGCATTATCTACAAAAATCTACACACAATCTCCATCTCAAGGACCTAATATATAGGAGATACAAAACTTGAGCCATCAATTAGTAATTAGAATCCCATGAGCTGAAACGACCAAAAAGTGGCACCCAAATCATTCCCCAATCAAATATTCCTTATGATGTGTCATAATGTGTATCATAAGTTGGTCAACAAGTGTAACTCCCATTTATAACTTTTTTACATTTCCTATGCAAACTTTTAGAGGCCATAACTTTTGATCCTATGGGTTGATTGAGCCCAATTTTTTTTAATTTGAAGTACTAAAATAGATCTATGAAATGTGCACCATGTAAGTAGTGTTGAGCAACCATTT